>CM044101.1:546364-621683 GCA_024174645.1 Lemna minuta | reverse complement strand
AGGAATATTTATTATCATTATTTTATTAAGAAAGCGAAATGTTAGATGAAAAGAGATAGATGCACACATAAAATGCAATGAACCAATCAAATACTTTCGAACTCCTTTCAAAGATTGTAAACCCTTGATCGATGACGGAAATGTGATTTAGGTTTGAAAAATATGAAAATTTAGATGAAAATATTAAGAAAATGGAAAATATTGATGAAAAATAACTATAATATAAAGATTTATAATAAAAACACATTCTATTAATACTCTCTAATCAAACACACCTCGAGAGCTTATACATTTCATCTAGACTTGGTGTTTTGTATCCAACACAAGGAATAAATATAAAGAGAATAAACTCACTAGATATGATCAATTGGTGTCATCTTTCATCATGGCTTGCCAATGGTAGAAGCACTTATCAAAACGTTAAAAGCCCCTCAACATTTCACCTCAGATTTTTAATATGCTACTATGAGGACATAAAGCATGAAATGACGGTCATGCCTACAAAGTTTTAGCTCAAAACTCTATCAAGATCATTGAATATCAAGCATTTAATTTAGAGAAATATCGACTATTAATTAACCTTCTCTCTCCTCATAAGTAGCCTCAATTTTCACGCTGGTCAAACCTAAAAAATGGTGGAGAATAGGAGAGAGAGAGAGTCTACATGAGAGAAAGCCTCACCTTTTTTATCTTCTTCATTGTGATGTTTGAGGTCCCTCTTGTACCCCCTTTCTTTTGAGTCATCGCTAATATATCGTATCTGTTGATACGATAACTACAACCGTGTGAGTTGGGTCTACCTTCTCTACGATTGCTTTGAGGTTGTCACTATGATCACCCACTTCATCACGGAAGTTGTCACTCAATATTTCAATAGGCCAAAGATTGGTCATACCAATAACGCTCTCGAGTCCCGTCTAAACCTCTGTCCATACATTTTGCATGGATCATGACATTATCCACTATACCACTTTTTCCTCACACCTCGCAATAAAATGGTGTCGCTTTTGGCAGAAATATCATTAGTTCCATGATATCACTCACACACACGACTGATTGAGATGTATGTCCCATCTTGCCTTTGGTCTAAAAAGTCCATTTACCAATCTGTAAAACATATTTGTTTATTTGATGTGGATGTTCTTTTTTTATGAATCGTGAGAGGATAAATATCTTTATTATAATTTTTTATGATTATGAGTTCCAGCTTGAGTATTTTTATTTATGTTGATACCAATATTCATATTAGTCTCAGTATTAATACTGATATTTTTCTCAAAAACAAAACAACAGAATTCTTCAATAAAAATATTTTCTATCCCAACTTTTTTCCATGTAGACTAGATTCTTCTCCGATACAATTACTAATATCTTTACCTACTAGTGTATAAAATGATTTGAGTTTTTGTGTTTTCTATGGATTGAAATTATATGGGGTTTTTTATTCTCTATTTACTGGTAATGACGATGCATAAATATAGGAGTCCCCTCTATCACATTATTCATAAATTTTTGTGTTAGAAGATCATATTTGTAGATTTTTAAAATTTCTCTTTGTCTATCTACATTCTATAATAATTTATTTCATATAATTAATTAATTGTCATATCAATCCAATATTATTAAGTCATAACTTTACGACATTGATTGACTCCTATTTCTCCATTTTTTATGGTGCTAATCTAGGCCATTGCGTTTGAGATAAATTATATTGATAATGACTCTTTAACTAGTTTTTCCATTCATTCATTTTGGACTCATAAACTTCCTTATGCTTTGGTTTATGATCCAAATAAACCTCACGACCCACAATAATATTTGACTCTATCTTTAAGGAAAGGATGGCTTCCATGATATTGAAATATAGATCTCAATTAATGCATGTTATTAACTTGGACTTGTGATAATGTGTAAAAATAGATAGGCTCGTGACAAAGAGGATAAGTCACAATAAATATTTGAATTTTTATTGCTAATAATAAAAGTGACTTTTTGTATCATCAAAATAAAGTGAATTGTATTTTTGATGATCAATCCTTTCTTGATTTCAAAAGCAATATAACTTATGTGTTAATCAGACACTTTTTTTCTTTTGACTACTCACCAAATATTTTTTTGCATTTCTAAATTTTTTTATGGGCATAATCTGTCTTATTAGGATTAATACCTAGAGTTACAACTATTTTTTCTCCCTTTTTGTGACTTTTTCTATTTGATTGCTGATTGTGGTTGTCCAATTCATGGATCAAATGTGAATGGTTGACTTAACAATAGTATTGTTACTGATGATAAAATCTTTTCTATTTTTGTTTGATTTATGCAATTTCACTTTCTTGAATTGAATCAAGAAAATGGGGGTCTATTTTTTCAAGTTCTTTCATTATTCAATATATAACTAGAACTATTTTATTAACGTATTTGATTTTTTGCTTTGAAATCTTTAAAAACCAGATAAGACAATTTTCGTTTGTTAGAAGTGCATCCAATAAGAATTTGTCAACACATCTCTTGTGGGATGTTGACAACGACTACAATGCCTAAAAAAAGCTAAAATGCTTTGAAAAATAAGAAAAGAACCCTAAAAATTCAAGAAAAATCCCTAACCTAGGAATTCAATATCTCACAAAATATAACTCCTTTTTCTATTAAATTTTCTCCATTGGATCAAGAATTTCATTTTCTATCTTTTATTTAATTAAAAAATATTAGTCTAACCTCCTTAAAGATAAGAAGGTTGAATCAACTTTCACTTCTCGAATCATTGTGGATCATCCTAAAAAGCTTAGGATGATCCCTCTATCAAATTCAAACTTGATTTACTACTTTTATGACAATCAGGTTGACTTAGTGTTCAAATTTGGTGGACATTGATTTCTTATTCTCTCATCATCATTTGTGTCCATGCTTTCCTACTTGTGTGCCTATGTCCTTACAATATCATGCAACTTATACTTGTAATTACATGATTATTCGAGTGTATATTTACCATTCTATGCAATTTGAACTTCTAATCTCAAAATACATTATTTTAAGGGATAATTATGCATAATTAAACTTGAAAAATTTCAAGTAGATTATTCTCATAGTATATTTGAGATTATAATCAAGTTTTAATTACAAATAATTGGAGAAAATATTTATTAAGAATGAAACTACAAGGATATTTTATAAAGGAATATTTATTATCATTATTTTATTAAGAAAGCGAAATGTTAGATGAAAAGAGATAGATGCACACATAAAATGCAATGAACCAATCAAATACTTTCGAACTCCTTTCAAAGATTGTAAACCCTTGATCGATGACGGAAATGTGATTTAGGTTTGAAAAATATGAAAATTTAGATGAAAATATTAAGAAAATGGAAAATATTGATGAAAAATAACTATAATATAAAGATTTATAATAAAAACACATTCTATTAATACTCTCTAATCAAACACACCTCGAGAGCTTATACATTTCATCTAGACTTGGTGTTTTGTATCCAACACAAGGAATAAATATAAAGAGAATAAACTCACTAGATATGATCAATTGGTGTCATCTTTCATCATGGCTTGCCAATGGTAGAAGCACTTATCAAAACGTTAAAAGCCCCTCAACATTTCACCTCAGATTTAATATGCTACTATGAGGACATAAAGCATGAAATGACGGTCATGCCTACAAAGTTTTAGCTCAAAACTCTATCAAGATCATTGAATATCAAGCATTTAATTTAGAGAAATATCGACTATTAATTAACCTTCTCTCTCCTCATAAGTAGCCTCAATTTTCACGCTGGTCAAACCTAAAAAATGGTGGAGAATAGGAGAGAGAGAGAGTCTACATGAGAGAAAGCCTCACCTTTTTTATCTTCTTCATTGTGATGTTTGAGGTCCCTCTTGTACCCCCCTTTCTTTTGAGTCATCGCTAATATATCGTATCTGTTGATACGATAACTACAACCGTGTGAGTTGGGTCTACCTTCTCTACGATTGCTTTGAGGTTGTCACTATGATCACCCACTTCATCACGGAAGTTGTCACTCAATATTTCAATAGGCCAAAGATTGGTCATACCAATAACGCTCTCGAGTCTGTCTAAACCTCTGTCCATACATTTTGCATGGATCATGACATTATCCACTATACCACTTTTCCTCACACCTCGCAATAAAATGGTGTCGTTTGGCAGAAATATCATTAGTTCCATGATATCACTCACACACGACTGATTGAGATGTATGTCCCATCTTGCCTTTGGTCTAAAGTCCATTTACCAATCTGTAAAAACATATTTGTTTATTTGATGTGGATGTTCTTTTTTTATGAATCGTGAGAGGATAAATATCTTTATTATAATTTTTTATGATTATGAGTTCCAGCTTGAGTATTTTTATTTATGTTGATACCAATATTCATATTAGTCTCAGTATTAATACTGATATTTTTTTCTCAAAAACAAAACAACAGAATTCTTCAATAAAAAAATATTTTCTATCCCAACTTTTTCCATGTAGACTAGATTCTTCTCCGATACAATTACTAATATCTTTACCTACTAGTGTATAAAATGATTTGAGTTTTTGTGTTTTCTATGGATTGAAATTATATGGGGTTTTTTATTCTCTATTTACTGGTAATGACGATGCATAAATATAGGAGTCCCCTCTATCACATTATTCATAAATTTTTTTGTGTTAGAAGATCATATTTGTAGATAAAAATTTCTCTTTTGTCTATCTACATTCTATAATAATTTATTTCATATAATTAATTAATTGTTTTTCATATCAATCCAATATTATTAAGTCATTTTTAACTTTTACGACATTGATTGACTCTATTTCTCCATTTTTTTATGGTGCTAATCTAGGCCATTGCGTTTGAGATAAATTATATTGATAATGACTCTTTAACTAGTTTTTCCATTCATTCACTTTGGACTCATAAACTTCCTTATGCTTTGGTTTATGATCCAAATAAACCTCGCGACCCACAATAATATTTGACTCTATCTTTAAGGAAAGGATGGCTTCCATGATATTGAAATATAGATCTCAATTAATGCATGTTATTAACTTGGACTTGTGATAATGTGTAAAATAGATAGGCTCGTGACAAAGAGGATAAGTCACAATAAATATTTGAATTTTATTGCTAATAATAAAAGTGACTTTTGTATCATCAAAATAAAGTGAATTGTATTTTGATTTTTTTGATCAATCCTTTCTTGATTTCAAAAGCAATATAACTTATGTGTTAATCAGACACTTTTTCTTTTGACTACTCACCAAATATATTTTTGCATTTCTAAATTTTTATGGGCATAATCTGTCTTATTAGGATTAATACCTAGAGTTACAACTATTTTTTCTCCCTTTTTGTGACTTTTTCTATTTGATTGCTGATTGTGGTTGTCCAATTCATGGATCAAATGTGAATGGTTGACTTAACAATAGTATTGTTACTGATGATAAAATCTTTTCTATTTTTGTTTGATTTATGCAATTTCACTTTCTTGAATTGAATCAAGAAAATGGGGGTCTATTTTTTCAAGTTCTTTCATTATTCAATATATAACTAGAACTATTTTATTAACGTATTTGATTTTTTGCTTTGAAATCTTTAAAAACCAGATAAGACAATTTTCGTTTGTTAGAAGTGCATCCAATAAGAATTTGTCAACACATCTCTTGTGGGATGTTGACAACGACTACAATGCCTAAAAAAAGCTAAAATGCTTTGAAAAATAAGAAAAGAACCCTAAAAATTCAAGAAAAATCCCTAACCTAGGAATTCAATATCTCACAAAATATAACTCCTTTTTCTATTAAATTTTCTCCATTGGATCAAGAATTTCATTTTCTATCTTTTATTTAATTAAAAAATATTAGTCTAACCTCCTTAAAGATAAGAAGGTTGAATCAACTTTCACTTCTCGAATAATTGTGGATCATCCTAAAAAGCTTAGGATGATCCCTCTATCAAATTCAAACTTGATTTACTACTTTTATGACAATCAGGTTGACTTAGTGTTCAAATTTGGTGGACATTGATTTCTTATTCTCTCATCATCATTTGTGTCCATGCTTTCCTACTTGTGTGCCTATGTCCTTACAATATCATGCAACTTATACTTGTAATTACATGATTATTCGAGTGTATATTTACCATTCTATGCAATTTGAACTTCTAATCTCAAAATACATTATTTTAAGGGATAATTATGCATAATTAAACTTGAAAAATTTCAAGTAGATTATTCTCATAGTATATTTGAGATTATAATCAAGTTTTAATTACAAATAATTGGAGAAAATATTTATTAAGAATGAAACTACAAGGATATTTTTATAAAGGAATATTTATTATCATTATTTTATTAAGAAAGCGAAATGTTAGATGAAAAGAGATAGATGCACACATAAAATGCAATGAACCAATCAAATACTTTCGAACTCCTTTCAAAGATTGTAAACCCTTGATCGATGACGGAAATGTGATTTAGGTTTGAAAAAAATATGAAAATTTAGATGAAAATATTAAGAAAAATGGAAAATATTGATGAAAAAAATAACTATAATATAAAGATTTATAATAAAAAAACACATTCTATTAATACTCTCTAATCAAACACACCTCGAGAGCTTATACATTTCATCTAGACTTGGTGTTTTTGTATCCAACACAAGGAATAAATATAAAGAGAATAAACTCACTAGATATGATCAATTGGTGTCATCTTTCATCATGGCTTGCCAATGGTAGAAGCACTTATCAAAACGTTAAAAGCCCCTCAACATTTCACCTCAGATTTTTAATATGCTACTATGAGGACATAAAGCATGAAATGACGGTCATGCCTACAAAGTTTTAGCTCAAAACTCTATCAAGATCATTGAATATCAAGCATTTAATTTTAGAGAAATATCGACTATTAATTAACCTTCTCTCTCCTCATAAGTAGCCTCAATTTTCACGCTGGTCAAACCTAAAAAATGGTGGAGAATAGGAGAGAGAGAGAGTCTACATGAGAGAAAGCCTCACCTTTTTTATCTTCTTCATTGTGATGTTTGAGGTCCCTCTTGTACCCCCTTTCTTTTGAGTCATCGCTAATATATCGTATCTGTTGATACGATAACTACAACCGTGTGAGTTGGGTCTACCTTCTCTACGATTGCTTTGAGGTTGTCACTATGATCACCCACTTCATCACGGAAGTTGTCACTCAATATTTCAATAGGCCAAAGATTGGTCATACCAATAACGCTCTCGAGTCTGTCTAAACCTCTGTCCATACATTTTGCATGGATCATGACATTATCCACTATACCACTTTTCCTCACACCTCGCAATAAAATGGTGTCGTTTGGCAGAAATATCATTAGTTCCATGATATCACTCACACACGACTGATTGAGATGTATGTCCCATCTTGCCTTTGGTCTAAAGTCCATTTACCAATCTGTAAAACATATTTGTTTATTTGATGTGGATGTTCTTTTTTTATGAATCGTGAGAGGATAAATATCTTTATTATAATTTTTTATGATTATGAGTTCCAGCTTGAGTATTTTTATTTATGTTGATACCAATATTCATATTAGTCTCAGTATTAATACTGATATTTTTCTCAAAAACAAAACAACAGAATTCTTCAATAAAAATATTTTCTATCCCAACTTTTTTCCATGTAGACTAGATTCTTCTCCGATACAATTACTAATATCTTTACCTACTAGTGTATAAAATGATTTGAGTTTTTGTGTTTTCTATGGATTGAAATTATATGGGGTTTTTTATTCTCTATTTACTGGTAATGACGATGCATAAATATAGGAGTCCCCTCTATCACATTATTCATAAATTTTTGTGTTAGAAGATCATATTTGTAGATTTTTTTAAAATTTCTCTTTTGTCTATCTACATTCTATAATAATTTATTTCATATAATTAATTAATTGTTTTTTCATATCAATCCAATATTATTAAGTCATTTTTTAACTTTACGACATTGATTGACTCTATTTCTCCATTTTTATGGTGCTAATCTAGGCCATTGCGTTTGAGATAAATTATATTGATAATGACTCTTTAACTAGTTTTTCCATTCATTCATTTTGGACTCATAAACTTCCTTATGCTTTGGTTTATGATCCAAATAAACCTCGCGACCCACAATAATATTTGACTCTATCTTTAAGGAAAGGATGGCTTCCATGATATTGAAATATAGATCTCAATTAATGCATGTTATTAACTTGGACTTGTGATAATGTGTAAAATAGATAGGCTCGTGACAAAGAGGATAAGTCACAATAAATATTTGAATTTTATTGCTAATAATAAAAGTGACTTTTGTATCATCAAAATAAAGTGAATTGTATTTTGATTTTTTTGATCAATCCTTTCTTGATTTCAAAAGCAATATAACTTATGTGTTAATCAGACACTTTTTCTTTTGACTACTCACCAAATATATTTTTGCATTTCTAAATTTTTATGGGCATAATCTGTCTTATTAGGATTAATACCTAGAGTTACAACTATTTTTTCTCCCTTTTTGTGACTTTTTCTATTTGATTGCTGATTGTGGTTGTCCAATTCATGGATCAAATGTGAATGGTTGACTTAACAATAGTATTGTTACTGATGATAAAATCTTTTCTATTTTTGTTTGATTTATGCAATTTCACTTTCTTGAATTGAATCAAGAAAATGGGGGTCTATTTTTTCAAGTTCTTTCATTATTCAATATATAACTAGAACTATTTTTATTAACGTATTTGATTTTTTGCTTTGAAATCTTTAAAAACCAGATAAGACAATTTTCGTTTGTTAGAAGTGCATCCAATAAGAATTTGTCAACACATCTCTTGTGGGATGTTGACAACGACTACAATGCCTAAAAAAAGCTAAAATGCTTTGAAAAATAAGAAAAGAACCCTAAAAATTCAAGAAAAATCCCTAACCTAGGAATTCAATATCTCACAAAATATAACTCCTTTTTCTATTAAATTTTCTCCATTGGATCAAGAATTTCATTTTCTATCTTTTATTTAATTAAAAAATATTAGTCTAACCTCCTTAAAGATAAGAAGGTTGAATCAACTTTCACTTCTCGAATAATTGTGGATCATCCTAAAAAGCTTAGGATGATCCCTCTATCAAATTCAAACTTGATTTACTACTTTTATGACAATCAGGTTGACTTAGTGTTCAAATTTGGTGGACATTGATTTCTTATTCTCTCATCATCATTTGTGTCCATGCTTTCCTACTTGTGTGCCTATGTCCTTACAATATCATGCAACTTATACTTGTAATTACATGATTATTCGAGTGTATATTTACCATTCTATGCAATTTGAACTTCTAATCTCAAAATACATTATTTTAAGGGATAATTATGCATAATTAAACTTGAAAAAAATTTCAAGTAGATTATTCTCATAGTATATTTGAGATTATAATCAAGTTTTAATTACAAATAATTGGAGAAAATATTTATTAAGAATGAAACTACAAGGATATTTTATAAAGGAATATTTATTATCATTATTTTATTAAGAAAGCGAAATGTTAGATGAAAAGAGATAGATGCACACATAAAATGCAATGAACCAATCAAATACTTTCGAACTCCTTTCAAAGATTGTAAACCCTTGATCGATGACGGAAATGTGATTTAGGTTTGAAAAATATGAAAATTTAGATGAAAATATTAAGAAAATGGAAAATATTGATGAAAAATAACTATAATATAAAGATTTATAATAAAAACACATTCTATTAATACTCTCTAATCAAACACACCTCGAGAGCTTATACATTTCATCTAGACTTGGTGTTTTGTATCCAACACAAGGAATAAATATAAAGAGAATAAACTCACTAGATATGATCAATTGGTGTCATCTTTCATCATGGCTTGCCAATGGTAGAAGCACTTATCAAAACGTTAAAAGCCCCTCAACATTTCACCTCAGATTTTTAATATGCTACTATGAGGACATAAAGCATGAAATGACGGTCATGCCTACAAAGTTTTAGCTCAAAACTCTATCAAGATCATTGAATATCAAGCATTTAATTTAGAGAAATATCGACTATTAATTAACCTTCTCTCTCCTCATAAGTAGCCTCAATTTTCACGCTGGTCAAACCTAAAAAATGGTGGAGAATAGGAGAGAGAGAGAGTCTACATGAGAGAAAGCCTCACCTTTTTTATCTTCTTCATTGTGATGTTTGAGGTCCCTCTTGTACCCCCTTTCTTTTGAGTCATCGCTAATATATCGTATCTGTTGATACGATAACTACAACCGTGTGAGTTGGGTCTACCTTCTCTACGATTGCTTTGAGGTTGTCACTATGATCACCCACTTCATCACGGAAGTTGTCACTCAATATTTCAATAGGCCAAAGATTGGTCATACCAATAACGCTCTCGAGTCTGTCTAAACCTCTGTCCATACATTTTGCATGGATCATGACATTATCCACTATACCACTTTTCCTCACACCTCGCAATAAAATGGTGTCGTTTGGCAGAAATATCATTAGTTCCATGATATCACTCACACACGACTGATTGAGATGTATGTCCCATCTTGCCTTTGGTCTAAAGTCCATTTACCAATCTGTAAAACATATTTGTTTATTTGATGTGGATGTTCTTTTTTTATGAATCGTGAGAGGATAAATATCTTTATTATAATTTTTATGATTATGAGTTCCAGCTTGAGTATTTTTTTATTTATGTTGATACCAATATTCATATTAGTCTCAGTATTAATACTGATATTTTTTTCTCAAAAAAACAAAACAACAGAATTCTTCAATAAAAATATTTTCTATCCCAACTTTTTTCCATGTAGACTAGATTCTTCTCCGATACAATTACTAATATCTTTACCTACTAGTGTATAAAATGATTTGAGTTTTTGTGTTTTCTATGGATTGAAATTATATGGGGTTTTTTATTCTCTATTTTACTGGTAATGACGATGCATAAATATAGGAGTCCCCTCTATCACATTATTCATGAATTTTTGTGTTAGAAGATCATATTTGTAGATTTTTTAAAAATTTCTCTTTTGTCTATCTACATTCTATAATAATTTATTTTCATATAATTAATTAATTGTTTTTCATATCAATCCAATATTATTAAGTCATTTTTAACTTTACGACATTGATTGACTCTATTTCTCCATTTTTATGGTGCTAATCTAGGCCATTGCGTTTGAGATAAATTATATTGATAATGACTCTTTAACTAGTTTTTTTCCATTCATTCATTTTGGACTCATAAACTTCCTTATGCTTTGGTTTATGATCCAAATAAAACCTCGCGACCCACAATAATATTTGACTCTATCTTTAAGGAAAGGATGGCTTCCATGATATTGAAATATAGATCTCAATTAATGCATGTTATTAACTTGGACTTGTGATAATGTGTAAAATAGATAGGCTCGTGACAAAGAGGATAAGTCACAATAAATATTTGAATTTTATTGCTAATAATAAAAGTGACTTTTTGTATCATCAAAATAAAGTGAATTGTATTTTTGATTTTGATCAATCCTTTCTTGATTTCAAAAGCAATATAACTTATGTGTTAATCAGTACACTTTTTCTTTTGACTACTCACCAAATATTTTTTTGCATTTCTAAATTTTTTTATGGGCATAATCTGTCTTATTAGGATTAATACCTAGAGTTACAACTATTTTTTCTCCCTTTTTGTGACTTTTTCTATTTGATTGCTGATTGTGGTTGTCCAATTCATGGATCAAATGTGAATGGTTGACTTAACAATAGTATTGTTACTGATGATAAAATCTTTTCTATTTTTGTTTGATTTATGCAATTTCACTTTCTTGAATTGAATCAAGAAAATGGGGGTCTATTTTTTCAAGTTCTTTCATTATTCAATATATAACTAGAACTATTTTATTAACGTATTTGATTTTTTGCTTTGAAATCTTTAAAAACCAGATAAGACAATTTTCGTTTGTTAGAAGTGCATCCAATAAGAATTTGTCAACACATCTCTTGTGGGATGTTGACAACGACTACAATGCCTAAAAAAAGCTAAAATGCTTTGAAAAATAAGAAAAGAACCCTAAAAATTCAAGAAAAATCCCTAACCTAGGAATTCAATATCTCACAAAATATAACTCCTTTTTCTATTAAATTTTCTCCATTGGATCAAGAATTTCATTTTCTATCTTTTATTTAATTAAAAAATATTAGTCTAACCTCCTTAAAGATAAGAAGGTTGAATCAACTTTCACTTCTCGACACTGTGGATCATCCTAAAAAGCTTAGGATGATCCCTCTATCAAATTCAAACTTGATTTACTACTTTTATGACAATCAGGTTGACTTAGTGTTCAAATTTGGTGGACATTGATTTCTTATTCTCTCATCATCATTTGTGTCCATGCTTTCCTACTTGTGTGCCTATGTCCTTACAATATCATGCAACTTATACTTGTAATTACATGATTATTCGAGTGTATATTTACCATTCTATGCAATTTGAACTTCTAATCTCAAAATACATTATTTTAAGGGATAATTATGCATAATTAAACTTGAAAAATTTCAAGTAGATTATTCTCATAGTATATTTGAGATTATAATCAAGTTTTAATTACAAATAATTGGAGAAAATATTTTTCTACACACTCTTTTATTTTTTATAATTTTATTTTCCAAAGAAAATGAGTGGATTTTTTAGTAAAAAGGTCATTATCAATTTTTTTCTTAAATTTAAATTTTTAGAATGATAGATTATGAATTTATAATCAAAGACAAAAAAATTTTATTCAGAAAGTTATGGGTTTTTTTAATTTTTAGGAATTTTTCTAGATTTTTTTTTGAACTCTTCTAAATTTTAATGAATTTATTTTAATTTAAAACATTAAAGATGGTTTTTATATGTACATGCTGATGTGGGAGCTGATGTGGTGAACGCCTTTCATGTCAACACGTGGCGACATTTGCATGCGCCACATGGCACACACATGTGTCCATCACTTGCGATTGCAGTTAGTGGTTATGCACCTTGTTTAGGGCATGTGCTAATGGTTTATAAGCGTCAACCCTTATATACTCGTCACTTCACCTTAATTTTTTCAATGTGAGACTATTTCTATCTCTATTTCTTCGCAGGAGACGTGGCGAGAATCACAAAGTTCGATTCACAGAGTTAATCATGATTGTTGATCTTCACTTACTCACAGGGTACGTGGGGCATCACGATTTAAAATAAATCAAGTGTAAATTTTAAATTTTTTAAAAATTTATTCTCTTGTTTTTTTTTAAATTTGAATTTTTAAATGATAGATAATTTAATTTCTAATCCAATGAAATAAATTTGGATTAACTTGGAGTTGTATTTTAAAAAGTATGAATTTTCTAATTTTTAGGGATTTTTTTGGAATTTTTTTTAAAAAATTATGAATTTTTCATGAATTTAATTAGATTTTTTTTGAATTAAATTCATTAAAAAAAATAATTTTATCGCATCCTGATGTGGCACGAGTGAAAAGGAGCATCGTCACATGACGGCGTATGAACACGCCACGTGGCGCACGCGTATGTGTATGCACGTGTGAGTGTGAGTGTGCGTGTGCACACATGTGAGTGCGTGTGTAATTAGTGAGATAAGCACTCTTTTCAAATTTTATGCTATCTCACTAAGTATACATACCTTATATACCCATCGGATTTCTTAATTTATGCCATGTGGGACTATATTTTTATTTTAACATGTGCAAGTTACGTGACATCATGTGGAGCGTCCGATTCATGAGTGAAATAAATGCCAATGATCTTCACTTAAGTTAGGGTTTACGTGACACAATCGGACTTTTTAGCAAATTGTTTTAAAAATTATTTAATCTCTGCCGTCAATTTGAAGAGTTATAACGGTTGAGATAAAAACGATGAAACGCAATCCGGAGCATCAGATCTGATGGATATTATGTGGCCTATAAGCAAATCACACTTTCATGTTTCTTGTTTATGTTCATTGAAATGAAATTTATTCATTGCCATTATTGTGTGATATTTGTAATGAAGTCCATGAGCATGTGCAATGACTAAGTGAATTATGATGAGATCATAATATAGTGATCACTAGTCTTTAAACATATGTTCTAAACATTCCTATTCGTGGGACATTCGAGAAGGACATCAAATAATCCGGAAAGAATAGCACTATCTAATCCAACTCATATGATGAGTATGGCTGATCCTATAGCCATCGGTGTGGAGACACTAAGGATAGATAGTGGGTGCCCTTTGGAGAAAGAGTTCACTGAATTGATCCGTATGAATCCCTGAATGGTAATATACCTAAATTGTCAATCAGGTTGATTCATGTCATGGTTGTGTACGTGGTCCTTTGACCTGAGACACCAAAGACATCTTGTGAATGGATGATTGTGTTTTGACTATGACTTACGACCCCCTAGCCACAGGATCTCCAAAACTTCATAGATTGGATACAACATGAAGTCCTCGAAGGTGATTGAGTGGTCAAGATGGGATCATCCGCCCTCGGTATATGAGGAGATCGACTCAAGGAATGAGATGCGGTTAAATCCTTGGCCAAGGTAGTGGAAATATTATAGAAGTTGTTCTCAATGATTTCCTACTCGCATCAGTACTAAATTGAGCGATGGATTAGGGTTTGACAATTAACCATACCCTAAGTCATTCATGAGTCTCGTGTGGATGAAGGATTATACGTACACAGTAACCAATGACGGCAGGGTTCCATGAAGGAGTTCTAATATACTCCATATCTCCTAGAGCACGTGGTGTAGCTTGGCACCCACCGGGCTGGCGACTCAACCTGTCGATTGGGTTAAATCGATCCTTAGTCAATTAATCTATATGTTGATATAGTTAATTGAAAAGGAGGATCAATAAGTGTTATTGGGTTGATAGAGTCATTAACTAGCGAGATATATGGACCTAGAGGGTCACACACATAAGGTCAATGGACGTCGGTGGATATAGACATAATAATAAGGGTTTTTGTGAAAATTTCACATTCCCAAAGTCTATAAATAGGGGGAGAACGATCATAATAGAGGTGCCCATGCAAGCCTAGTGGAACTTATCCTCCCTCTTCTCTTCCTCTCGTGGTGACGAGTGTTCAAGAGGAGATCTGATCGTTTGGAGACTGTGTGGATACCGTTAGAGGCCGGACGCTTGAATGGTTGAAGAACTCTTTCAAATGATCCAAGTAAGTATGAATTTTATTCCATACTAGATGATAGGATCATCTAGAATGGATGATGAGATCATCCATTCTTGGTGCTTCCATGATGCTGAATGTTTTGATTCAACACCTTCCGCTGTAATCATTATTTTGGACAAAGATTTGGAGAGCTTTTCGAGCCTCAGATCCCAGCAAGATCAAGATCAGACGGATGACATTTCAAGCGTTACTTTTAAAGCGCGTGATGGGGGGAGATCTAGACGATCCATCTACGATCCAACGGACATGACTTAACTATAACGATTCGCATCTCTATGTTTCATCAAAGCCGTTGATCGAAGATTTAAAGTGTGATTTGACAGTTACACATAATTTGTCATATAAATTGAGATGTTCTTCGATGACGTTAAATATTCTTGGGTTTTTCGAGTAATCAAATTATCTAGACACCAAAATCCTTGAATCTCTTGCTTCCTTTTGCTTCTAGATCAATTTCCGTGTCCAAGGACTGTTTGAAAGTGATATATTGTTGAGAGAATAGGGAGAAATTGACTCTTGAACACCAACGATCATTTTCAAATTTTCGGAATGAAAAGCCCTTGATCCAGTGAGAAATTAGATTAATTCGAGAGCTATCTTGCGCTAAAAATTGTGTTTTATCCTAATCTTTCTTCCTATAACATTAGATTTCAATTTTGAATTTTAGATTTAGTCAATTTCAATTTTAACTTTGGTTTTTCGCGATTTTCTTTTTCTGAAATTTCTATCTCATTTACTTGACGATTTCTCCGTGAGTCTTGATCCAAATTAAGTGATTTTTGATTCCGTGGGTTTGCCTTCAAGTCTTCTTTCAAAATCTATCAATTTTCCTAATTTCTCACCACATTTCATCATCCAATTTGTTCGAATTTTAAAAGAATATCTTAAATATACCTTAATTCTCCGTGGATTCGACCCTTGTTCACCACTATACTATCTAATTCGTGTTTATTTCATTAAAATGATGAGTTTGGTAATTTTTTTGACACATGTTTGTGTATTTTTAATGACCTCGCGATCTTGCTTCGTCAACACCCGATGGACTCATTTGGTGTATGGTAATTTGATGAAGATCAAACGGCGATGGTTACACGATTCTTTGTGTACACGTGAGAACGTGCCAAAATATGAGCACTCTGATGAAGGTTTGAAGATGATGCATAAATATGTCAATTTGACTCCAAGCATTACATCTGAGCTATTGATTAAAAATGAAGAGGCACACCAAATGAATATGCCCAATTTTCATCTATTTATACCACTCTTCTTGAATAGTGTAGAGTATTTTCAAATGTTTCAATCAATCAAACCTTATGGACATCTCAATCCTTGAATCTCTTGTTTTATTCCTCTTTTGACTCTTTTATGTGTCCAAGGAGTGTTTAAAATCAAGATTTCATCGAGGGAGAAGGAAGAATTCACCGATTGAACTTCAAATTTTCCTTTTCAAGACATGGAATGAAAATCCTTGATTTGGCGATTAATTGAATCGTTTCGAGTTTAATTTTATGTTATATTACTTGTTTTCTTCATAATATTTTATCCTATAATACTAGATTTTGGTTTCCGGCAGTCTTCCACGGGGCATTTATCACAAGTGATGATGTCATGGGCAGTTTTCTATGAAGAATGGTATCTTGAAAGCAAATTTCTTAGACTCAAAGAGGTATATCCGTAAATTTTATTGTTTCCAGCTATTAGGAATTTTCTCCATTGTGAATTACGACTTGTTTATTTCTATTAATCTCAGGGCGAGGGAGATAATATCTGTTTGACTAGATTGAAGATGGTGCCGTGGGATGGGTATCTTAAGTACTCTTGCTGTGGATTCTCCACATCTGATCCTTGCTTTGTTGCGATGTAATCAACCCATTAATTCAAAATTTATGCTTTCAATTTATTTTGCATTTCAAGAAAAATTCTACACTTTAAAATTTTTGCAACCGGCATTGCCTATTTCATTAAATTTAGAAGTCTCTGAAAAATTGTTTTCTATTTGGTGAGAAAATTATCGTGTCCTCTTTTTTTCTTCGTTCTAAGACGTTTTGGAAGAGAAATGATTGGTCGCCCGCCTTTCTGTAAATTAGACTTTCTTTTTCCATTTTTTGATGTATCTATAAATTCCAATATCCGTGGCAGGCATGATGTTTATCAGTTCCTTGTTTTTTTTTTAAATTTCCCTTTTGGTGTATGTATGAACTTCTTGTGGGAGTAAAGCTCGATGGTTACAGACGGTTTTCCATTACGTTCGATCGTTACTGAAGTAACGCTCCACTGTAGCCTATAAATAAGCACTTATTTAGACTATGAATTTGGTGAGCAAATCGTGATAGTCGCCCGATTTAGAGATTTCGCCCCACAGGGCGGCGGGCTCGTCCCGTCGCCCTGCCCATCTCTTCCTCTTCTCAAATCTTGAAAGCCAACAATTGGTATCAGAGCGAAAGATCCACGAATGCCAGTGGTTTGATGGCATAGGAGAAGAAGAAGAAAGAAAAATGAGGATCCGCGATGGTGGGATCAGATACGGTCGTGGGGCTATAGCTGGAGGACGCATCCGCATCGGCAAGTCCTGACGATTCTGCTGGTGCAAAGATTTCTTGATTTTCTAGAAAGGCGTGGCGACGCCAAGGAAGCTGTAGAGGGGAATGCCAAGCAAGCTGCGTTGCAGGGCCGACCGGCAGTCGGCAGTCCGAGCTCTACAATGACACGCTTCAGGGGCTATAGAAGCTGTTTCCCAGATGCCGAAGCACAACACGCCTCAGAGGTGGGGAGCAGGAGGCTGCCACCGCGGCTAAGAGGGCTGCAGGCATCACTAGAATCTTTATGTCAGGAGGCCGTAAAAGATGTCTAGAGGGCGGTTCATCGTCAGAAGTCTACAAATGATTGCCCGATGTCTAAGAAGCCAATGGAGGGAGAACCACAAGGTGGATCATGTTAGGATCACCGTGAAGTCAAGATAGGGGGTTTTATCACCAGCTTCCCCAACCTTTCTCCCGACTCCGAGATCTACCCCAACCTTCTAAAACCATGAGATCTACCCCAAACTTTGAAAAAGTTAATGAGATCTACCCCAGCTGCTGACATGGCATCGACGTCAAATCCACGGCGCCACCTGGCCGCCCTCCCTCTCTCTCTCTCCTGCCCTCCCTCCCCCCTCTCTCTCCTTCCTCCCTCTCTCTCTCCCGCCCTCCCTCCCTAGCTCTCTCTCTCTCCCTCCCTGCCTCTCTCTCTCCCGCTCTCCCTCGCTCGCTCTCTCCCGCGTCCCGCCCTCCCGCACTCCCTCTCTCTCTCCCGCTCTCCCTCCCCCCTCACTCCCCCTCCCCCTTCCTCCCTCTCTCCCTCTCCTGTCTCTCTCTCCCTCCCTCTCTCCCGTCCTCTCGATCCAAACCCAATCCCCACTTCAACGTATGTAATCCTGTCCCGCGGAGAGGGAGAGGAGAGGGAGGGAGAGCGGGAGAGAGAGAGAGGGAGGGAGAGCGGGAGAGAGAGAGAGGGAGGGAGGGAGAGCAGGAGAGAGAGGGAGAGAGCGAGGGAGGGCGAGGGAGGGCAGGAGAGAGAGAGGGAGGGAGGGAGAGCGGGAGAGAGAGGGAGGCCGGGAGATTATCGGCCACAACGCCGCCGTCTATCCCCATAAAGGCGGTAAATTTAGGGGGTTGGCTCGTCACCGAAGGCTGGATAAAGCCCTCCCTCTTTGAAGGGATCGTCAACGGCGATCTCCTCGTGGGTCTCAATTCCCTTCAACAAAAACTTCGTCGGAGTAGACGCAAGCGGCAAGGCAGTGGCGCAGGCGCTGACGTCCGACGGTGGGGAGATTTTCGAGATCGTGAGGCATGCAGGTGACTCCAAACGAGTGCGCCTCCGAGCGTCGAACGGGCAATTCTTGCAGGCGACGACTAAGGACTCGGTGACGGCGGACTCTGGAGGCGATGGCAGCTGGGGAAGCGATGGAGACGACCCGCTCACAAAGGACGTAACAACTAACGAACCTGAGACAGGCGCAGAACCGGGATTTGACGTAGGGGCAAACGAGGAAACTGAGGAGATAATGGGGCGAAAAGGGTGACCCCAGCGGTCGGCGAAGCCAACGACTAAAGTATCCGAGTATTACTACTACTAGCGGCGTCCTCCGCGCTCGGCGATGCAAGCCAGTTAGGGTGTCAGGGCACCACGACCTCTAAATGGTTCCAACAACTTTTGCTTTTAGTTCGTTAAATAGGAAGCCTCCTACGAGAGGCCGGTAGGAAGGAAATCAATAGAAGTTGTTTTTCCGAGTTCCTCTTTCTGTCCTCTTGGAGAGGTCGAGTACGTCAGTACGGGCTGACCGCGAAGGTGCGACGTTGGGGCTCTTCCAGTGTCGTCAAGCCATTCTCTCTTCCCTTCTATCCCTCTTCCTTAATTCCCCTCCCCCTTCCACGATCGTTTCCGGCCGACTTCGAGTCCGTACTCATTATCTATCATATCGTTTTCGGTGACTACTTCCTTTACGGCAAACGTTCGTTTGATCGGTTGGTAAGCTACATCATATTTTGGTATCAGAGCTATGGCCACCCGATCGGGAGCCGAGTTCCGAACAGGGAACAACACCCCCGGAACCTCCGAAGATATGCCCGACTGGGCAAAAACCCTTGTCCGAAACATCGAAGAGTGTCGTCGGGGACACGAGGAGTCAAAGGTGCAGATCGAGTTCATCATGACCCAACTACTGGAACTCAAGACCGAGAAGGTTGCAGGAGTGCCCTGCCATGCATCCTCAGTAACCGTCGAACCTTGCTTAAATCGCCCTCTCGAAATCAGGGCGGAAGAACCCCAGTGGGATGCAGCGAAGAAAGGTGCCAAACCTGAGGTGACGATATTCGACGGATCCCTAGGTTCCAGCTACCCGAAGGCCGCCGGATCCAGTTCGCGCAAATGAAACTCGCCGGGCAAGCTCGGATTTATTGGCGCAATATGCAAGCTACAGCCGGGAGACGACGCGAGACAGCGGTCACCACGTGGGAGGAAATGAAGAGTAGGTTGCGAGAGAAGTTCGTTCCGGCCTGCTATCGGCCAATGATCATCGACGAGTGGCAACACCTGCAGCAGGGCGACGGCACGGTGGTTGATTACATTGCACGATTCGACGATTTAATGATCCGGTGTAATGTCGACGAAGAACCGGTCGCGACACTCGCCCGGTTCCGAGCCGGATTGCGACCTGAGTATCAGGGAGAGCTGGTTTTGCATGAGGTTTCAACCCTGGAGAAGGCTAACCGCTATGTTATCAATATGGAGCTATATTCCCTACACGCCCACCGAACCCCCTCGACTTGGTTCGCGGCGTCCGAATCCTCTCGAACCATGCCCACCACCCCAACCAGCACCCCCTCTCCTCCTCCTCCCGCCGCCATTCCACCCCTACCTCAACCACCCCTACGACTGTTGCTACCGGCCGCCCCGCCCCCGACTTCCGCTACAGCTACAGCCGGAAGTTACGGAAATCGGACCGACAGTACGGTAAACCCGCTACCCAACCGTCCTACGCCCACTTCTTACCCTTTTACAGATCGAACTCCTGCGGGAAGGAATACCGGGGGAGCGCGAGCCAGGCCAAACCCTGAGCAATCAAACACAACCAACTCCCGCGTCGCATGCTTTAAATGCCAGGGCTGGGGACACTTCGCCTCCCAGTGCCCTTCATCTCGACAAGCCCCTCGCCCTACCCGGGCTCTTCTAGTGGAGATTCAAGACGAAGATCATACACCTCCCACTGACGTTACCGAGCCGGTAACCGAGATATACGAAGCGGACCCAGAATTAGCAGCCGGATTCGAGGGGCCTCCCGGTTTAGTGGGGTGTATCATCAAGGAAACAAACCCCCTGACGCCACTAGAGCGCACCATCGCTCTAGCCCTACCCTTAAACCCGATTCCCGACAGCTCTTCCGTGTCAACGATTCAGTCGCAAGGACCTGAAGACCCAACTCGTACCTCCATATTCGCCACTTTTACGAGAATAGCCGATACCGTCATCAAGATTTTGGTCGACAGCGGAAGCGTGGTCAACGCCGTCGCAGCCGCCTCCGTCCCGGCGCTCGGACTAACACCCGAAGTCCATCCACTGCCCTATAAAGCCATGTGGATCAACGACTTATCTTTGGCGGTGACGCATCAATGCCTCGTACCCCTGCGAGTGGCCAGTTATGGAGCTGACATCTGGTGCGACATCCTCCCCATGGGCGTAGGGAGCATCCTGCTCGGGCGGCCATGGCTGTATGATTTCGACGTCGCGCAATACGGGAGGGCCAACCGATGTGTCTTCTACTTCGGGGGAAGCAAACAAGTATGGCAATCCTATATCCCGCCGTTACGGAACGCGGAGCCGCCGTCAAGCGGCCCAGATAACAGGCGACCCTCGCTCCAGCACATCGGCTTAGTTTCAGCGCGCCAATTCGTCAAGGGATTAGAAGAAAATGCCCCTATGTGGGCCGTCCAAGTGAGGACAAAGGAATCGGCAGGATCTGCGGAAGGCTTCCCCGTGTTTCTTCACGACTACTCCGACATCTTTTCTGCCGAACTCCCCGATCAACTGCCACCCGAGCGGACTATCCAGCATTTCATTGATTTTATTCCCGGGGCGTCCCTACCAAACCTGCCCCATTATCGGCTAAGCCCCTCACAAAGCGCAGAGCTTCAGCGGCAAATCGAGGAGCTGCTCCGTCGCAGCTTCATCCGGGAAAGTCACAGCCCGTGTGCAGTCCCCGCCCTCCTCGCGCCCAAGAAGGACGGTACCTGGCGGCTGTGCGTAGATTGTCGGGCGATCAATCGCATCACGGTACGCTATCGATTCCCCATCCCCCGCATCGACGACCTTCTCGATCAACTCTCCGGGGCCACCGTATTCTCCAAGCTTGATCTGCGGAACGGTTACCACCAAGTGCAGATACGCGCAGGAGATGAATGGAAGACGGCATTCAAAACCGGGGGAGGCTTATACGAATGGCTCGTCATGCCATTCGGCCTCTCCAACGCCCCCAACACCTTCATGCGATTGATGAATGACGTCCTGCGTCCCTACTGCGGGAAATTTGCGGTCGTCTACTTCGACGATATTTTGATTTACAGTCGGACAACCGCTGAACACAAGGGGCATCTCCAGACAATCTGCGCCAAGCTTCAAGAAGAGAAACTCTTCGCCAACGTTTCTAAGTGCGCGTTCTTACGCTCGTCAATCGACTTCCTTGGGTTCGTCATTTCCGCCGCTGGAATATCCGTCGACCCCAGCAAGACCGCGGCTATCCGAGATTGGCCAACACCGACGACCCCGTTCGACGTTCGAAGCTTCCACGGTTTGGCGCAGTTTTACCGCAGGTTCGTCAGAAATTTCAGCTCTTTAGCCGCTCCACTCACCGATCTCCTTAAGTTGAATCGTTTTGAATGGAACGCGTCTGCCGAACGAGCTTTTCAACAGATCAAGGTCGCGTTGATCTCAGCGCCCGTCCTCCGGCTTCCCGACTTTGATAAGCTGTTCGACGTCGCGACTGATGCCTCCGGGTTGGGCATCGGAGCAGTTCTTTCCCAGGAACTCCACCCGATTTCCTTCTTCAGTGAAAAACTCAGTGAGCCCAAGAGTCGATATTCCAACTACGACCGGGAGTTATACGCCGTCGTCCAAGCCCTTAAATTTTGGCGACACTATCTCATTCACCGGGAGTTCACCATTTATAGCGATCATGAAGCCCTCCGCTACCTACACTCCCAACAGAAATTGAGCGCGCGGCACGGGCGGTGGGTGGAGATCCTGCAGGAATTTTCCTTCTCCCTTCGACACCGTCCTGGGCGCGATAACAAAGTAGCCGACGCTCTGAGTCGGCGTCAGCACACCCTCCAAATCTCCCAAGCTGCTATTACTGGCTTCGATCGCCTGCCGCTTATCTACCAAGACTGCCCAGATTTTCGCGCGTATTGGGGAAGCGTCGCCACCCACCAACCGAATTATCGGATCGAAGCCGGCTTTCTATTCTTCCGTGACCGTCTCTGCATACCCTCCGGATCCACCCGCGACTTCCTGATCTGGGAACTCCATGGCGGTGGGCTGGCGGGCCATTTCGGCATCACAAAGACTATTCAAGCCACCGAATCGTGCTATTATTGGCCATCTTTACGTCGCGACGTTCGCCGAATTATCGGTCGCTGCTCCATCTGCACCATTGGCAAACTAACCAAGCAGAATACCGGACAATATCTTCCTCTCCCCGTGCCCGACTCACCTTGGCAAGAGGTAAGCCTCGACTTCGTCTTGGGACTACCCAGAACGCGACGTCAGCTAGATGCCATCTTTGTCGTCGTCGATCGATTCAGCAAAATGGCCCACTTCATCGCCTGTTCCAAGACTACCGATGCCGCTCACACGGCGCGACTGTTCTTCAACGAAATTGTTCGTCTCCACGGCGTCCCGCGGAGCATCGTGTCGGATCGGGACGTCCGCTTCACCAGCACTTTTTGGAAAGCTCTATGGCACCTCATGGGAACAACGCTCCAATTCTCCACCGCCTTCCACCCGCAGACGGACGATCAGACAGAAGTCACCAATCGATCGTTGGGAAACCTCCTCCGTTGTCTCGTCCAGGAAAATACTGCTACGTGGGATGAACTCCTACCGCGAGCAGAGTTCGCCTACAATTCATCACACCATCGCGCCACAGGATATTCTCCTTTTCAGATTAACACCGCGCAGAATCCCAACCTACCCGTCGATCTCGTGTCACTGCCTTCACAACAGCACTACTCTCCGGATGCCTTCAATTACGCTACCAAGCTCACGGAGATCCATCAGTTAGTGAAGGAACGGATTGCCGCCTACAACGCCAAAATTAAAGGAACCGTCGATGCCCGCCGCCGACCCGGGGCGTTTAAGCAAGGAGATCTGGTGATGATCAGACTTCGGCCCGAACGTTACATCATGGAGAAAGCTCACAAACTTCATCCCCGCGCAGCGAGACCATTCCCAATTCGTCGGGTCATCAACCCCAACGCGTATGATGTCGCTATCCCTTCGGAATGGGGAATCTCCTCCACGTTCAACATATGCGACCTAGTGGCCTATCAGGGATCACTCAACATCCCTCTCGAGCCCGGCCTACCCCCACACTCGACGGAGCCGAGTCTTTCTGCGCCGGCGGAGAATGATGGAGACGACCCGCTCACAAAGGACGTAACAACTAATGAACCTGAGACAGGCGCAGAACCAGGATCTGACGTAGGGGCAAACGAGGAAACTGAGGAGATAATGGGGCGAAAAGGGCGACCCCAGCGGTCGGCGAAGCCAACGACTAAAGTATCCGAGTATTACTACTACTAGCGGCATCCTCCGCGCTCGGCGATGCAAGCCAGTTAGGGTGTCAGGGCACCACGACCTCTAAATGGTTCCAACGACTTTTGCTTTTAGTTCGTTAAATAGGAAGCCTCCTACGAGAGGCCGGTAGGAAGGAAATCAATAGAAGTTGTTTTTCCGAGTTCCTCTTTCTGTCCTCTTGGAGAGGTCGAGTACGTCAGTACGGGCTGACCGCGAAGGTGCGACGTTGGGGCTCTTCCAGCGTCGTCAAGCCATTCTCTCTTCCCTTCTATCCCTCTTCCTTAATTCCCCTCCCCCTTCCACGATCGTTTCCGGCCGACTTCGAGTCCGTACTCATTATCTATCATATCGTTTTCGGTGACTACTTCCTTTACGGCAAACGTTCGTTTGATCGGTCGGTAAGCTACATCACTCTCCCTCTCCGGCCCTCCCTCCCTCTCTCTCCCGCGCTTCCTCCCTCCCTCTCCCGCGCTTCCTCCCTCCCTCTCTCTTTCTCGCGCTCCCTCCCTCCCTCTCTCTCTCTCCGGCCCTCCCTCCCTCCCTCTCTCCCCCTCTCCCTCCCTCTCTTTCTCCCGCACTCCCTCGCTCTCTCTCTCCCGCCCTCCCTATCTCCCGCACTCCCTCGCTCTCTCTCCCACCCGCCCTCCCTATCTCCAGCACTCCCTCGCTCTCTCTCCCACCTGCCCTCCCGTCCTCTCTCTCTCTCCCGCCCTTCCCTCCTCTCTCTCTCCCCTGCCCTCCCTCCCTCCCTCCCTCCCTCTCTCCCTCTCTCCCTCCCTACCTCTCTTTCTCCCGCACTCCCTCGCTCTCTCTCTCCCGCCCTCCCTATCTCCCGCACTCCCTCGCTCTCTCTCCCACCCGCCCTCCCTATCTCCCGCACTCCCTCGCTCTCTCTCCCACCCGCCCTCCCGTCCTCTCTCTCTCTCCCGCCCTTCCCTCCTCTCTCTCTCCCCTGCCCTCCCTCCCTCCCTCTCTCCCTCCCTACCTCCCTCTCTCCTGCCCTCCCTCCCTCTCTCTCTCTCGCCCTCCCTCTCTCCCTCCCTATCTCCCTCTCTCCCGCCCTCCCTCCCTCTCTCTCTCTCGCCCTCCCTCTCTCTCTCTCTCTCTCTCTCTCTCTCTCGCCCTCCCTCCCTCCAGCTATCTGGGCGACGCCGAACCCGCCGCCGGTTCTCCGCGAAGAGTTGAGCCCCTCCGCTGCTCTCTCTTCTCCCCGCGAAGAGTTTAATTTTTTTCCATCGGCTGACACGTGGCGGCCAGGTGTCTTCTGTCCCCGTCAGCCTCCGCCGTGGACTCCACGTCGATGCACATTGGACTGAGATTTTGCCATGTCAGCACCTGGGGTAGATCTCACTAACTTTTTGAAAGGTTGGGGTAGATCTCATGGTTTTAGAAGGTTGGGGTAGATCTCGGAGTCGGGGGAAAGGTTGGGGTACCTGGTGATAAAACCCCTCAAGATAGTGAGGACCCCGGTGTGAGATCGGGGAGATTGAGGAAGATCAGAGGCGTCCAATCGTGGCAGAGGCTGCATCATTGACTTAGGAAGAGTCCTAGTCAACGATCGAGACCGCGGAGCTGATCTCGCAAACTCCTCAATGGTGACCTCATCAGATACCTAGGTAGAGACCGAGTCAGTGATCTTGGTGGAGATCATAATGGAGATCTCCGAAGCAGACGGCGTTGACCGTAACTAGAGCTCTTGCGAATGAGCTCCTTAGTGATCTGGACGACCTTGATAATCATCAAGGGAGAGCATCAAGCTCTTGGGCGAGAATGTGGGAGTAAAGCTCGATGGTTACGGACGGTTTTCCGTAACGTTCGATCGTTACTGAAGTAACGCTCCACTGTAGCCTATAAATAGGCACTTATTTAGACTATGAATTTGGTGAGAAAATCGTGATAGTCGCCCGATTTAGAGATTTCGCCCCACAGGGCGGCGGGCTCGTCCCGTCGCCCTGCCCATCTCTTCCTCTTCTCAAATCTTGAAAGCCAACACTTCTCTCATGCGTGTTTTAGATCGGGAGAAAACCGACCGATTTAAAACATTCGTCTAGCTCCATTCGATTTTCATAGGAAGTTTAGAGCATTCGTCTGGCTAAATATTGATTGATAGCCCCCGAAGTTCCAAACAAAAAGTCCCACGCGGTTCCCCGTGGATCGGACGAGCAATTGACCGTGGAGTTTTGCACGTAGGTGATCATGGGAGTTGCGGTTGGTCAATTTTTTGGTTGCTCGCGGGTGAAAGATTATGCCCAAGGAGGAGGCCTTCCGAGGGGATCTGATCAGAGAGCGAGCGGGCTAGAGTAAATGCGATAACTCCATGGTCAACGACTCTGCTACCAGGGACGTGTCCAACAGCCGGTTCACCGGGTGGATCCCCGAGCGGGATTTAGTAAATGCGATTTCCGAAATGTAAATTTCTTAAATACATGAAAAAAGGGAACCGCGAGGGTTTAAGACGCTGTAAAATATGATTAAAATTCGAAACACAGCATCTCGCTGACTAAACACATACGATATATGGTCGTATGTGGAGAATTCACAGAGAGAGATAGAAAGGCTAACACTTGTTATCAATCCCTGTGCTTGCACAGCCTAGCGGTACACAAGGAAGGAAGATGAGAGACGAGATACACGTAGGGTACACAAGAAAGCAATCCAACAGTACTGATATCATACGAGATGGCCGAGGAAAAGGGTTACCAGGACCATAGCGCCGGCGATGCCCAGAAGCCAGGGCATGCCCGTAGTTGGACCTCTCATGATCGAAATAATGTCGACGAGAGAGCCTCTATTGGTCTTCATCTTCAGACAAAACCTGAGACGATAGATCCGTTCTGCTTCTCTGCTCGCTTCTCTGTCGGCTGGTAACGCTATCTCCGTCATCACATCAACGCTCGCATCCATGGACGAAATTCTCTGAGAGAAAGACAAGCTTCGAGACTGCCGGCTAATCTTATTCCTCTCTTCCGGCGACGGTCGAAGTTCGCTATCTACTTAAGGAAATGTCTCGTTGAGTGGGTGGAGCCGTGCCAGGACAAATAAGAAATCTCTCTCTCTCTCTCCGCGCAGAGGAGCGAGACAAATAAGAAATCTCTCTCTCTCTCTCTCCGCGCAGAGGAGCGAGACAAATAAGAAATCTCTCTCTCTCTCTCTCTCTCTCTCTCTCTCTCTCTCTCTCTCTCAATTTAGTTGACAAAATTGACGAGCCAGCCGCCGCCACATCCCCTCTCCAGTGGACTTGGGAAAGTCAAAAGCATGTCTAAAATCTCTCTCTGTACAGTTGACCCTGCACCAAGGAAATGTCTCCTCGAGTGGGTGGAAGCCGTGCCAGGACAAATAAGAACGGATGCCTAACCTACTATGCAAAAGTAAATATTTGAAATAATTTGCCTCAACCTATTGCAAATCAACACCGCCCCGTGCTATCAAGTATATTGTGGGAAACAAGACCCGTGTCACCCACCACAAAAACAAAGGAGGGGAAGGACAAATATTTACATTGCACATGCAAACAAGCTTAAACAAAACATGACATTACACGCATATTGCAATATATTGGCCTTTTAGTGTAGGCCATTTCTTCTTCTTTTTTCCTTTTTTTTTTGGCTCTTTTTTTTGCTTTTTTTTTTCTTTTCTTTTATTTATTTATTTTTTACTTTTTTTTTCCATGAGAGAAAGCTTCTGATTTTTCATGAATTACACAAAAATTGCTCCACTTTTTTTTTTATGCAAAAAGAAAGAAAAATAAAAACAAGGATATAAAGATGAAAGGGGATTAGAAGATGTAGTGTGAAGAGATTTAGAAGACATAGATGAAAGGCAAATGGCACTAAGAATCCATCCCCACATATTTAGATTTTCACCCGAGGTTTAGTTGATTCGACCAAGAAAGAGGCAAACGAGTAGGTAGAGTAAGACATGCTTTGAAAAACCACTAAAGGCATTGAGATCCTTGGTTACGGTTGACTAAGAAAAGCTCACCCCGAGGGAATACCTAAACCCATGGCCATAATACCCATCCCTCTGGCTTGGTGCTACACCACAGGCTGCTTTTTCCATGAATTTGTAAATTCATTGGGAGTCACTATTATGTACTTTATGTTTTAAAATTTACATGCTTGAAAGAATTTCAATTCAATGCATGGCATGTATAAATACTTGTGATACTTCATAGAGCATATATAGAAGACGAATGCAACTAGGTGTGAAAATTTAAGAAATTTTTTTGAAAATTCACAATTTTAAGCTATTTCAAATAGTAAGCATGAATTCAAACCTTTATAAAAGTTTAAGTTTGTCTAAACCACACCCCCCCAACTCAGACCTTTTATTGTCCTCAATAAAACTGTCATGTGCATGAAAATGATCATGATGTATGCCATGACAATGAAACTAGAGAGAATGGAAATTTGATTTAGAAAAACTCATCGATTTAATCCGTGTTGCATTCATCCGTCTTTCTTCATGATGTTACTTTTTCTCCTCTTCCTTTTGCATCAGCTCTCTTATCATTAAGAATTTAAAGCTTTCGCTAAAAAAGGAAACAAAAGGTAGAAAGAAATAAAGAAAATATAAAAATTAATAGCTACATGATCTAAGGTCATGCTTAAAAGAAGTATCCTACAAGATTTTCCATTTCCATGTGAATAAATTTGTACTTTAAGGTTGGTATGGGAAGTATTTTAATCCAAAATTTAGATAAACAATTTTTTATACTTGCACCAAGAAAATGATTATACTTGAAAGATATTTCACTTAAGGGCAAGACCAACCTAAAAGAGAATACCCCTAAATTCTTTGGAAGACAACGCCATGGGATATGAAATATTTTTCTTGCTTTAGGGATTGGATGAATATGCTCATATAGTGTTTCATGTAAACATGCAGAAAACTCTTGATGTAAAATTTTCCTTTTGAAACAATGGTTTGGAAAATTACTAGAACATATCACCACATGGTTCATTTGGCTTTCATTATTCTTATTTTTATCTATCAAAATGTCAATTCTAAACTTTGAAAGTACCACATGAATATCAGAAATATTTTCATCAAATGACTCAATATCACCTTGTTCTTCTTCATTGGTTGGGAATTCCTTAACATTTCATCTTCTTCATCTGTAAAGAAGTCTACCAAAAATTCATCTAGCACATTCTCTATGCAAATATCTTTCTTAGGATGTTCTACTATTTCATTCAAAGAGAACTCATCATCCAGGTAAGATTTTTGATCCTCATATATCATATCAAGAGATTCATTGGGCACAATTGGATCAATATCCTCTAAAATCAAATCATCAATTCTTTTTTCATTTTTTCTATTTCATCTTCAAAGCTTATCTCATAAGGATGGAATGATGATTTTTCATTCAATCTAGAGATGATATAATTCTCTTCTAAACGTAGTGATGCATGGTTATTTACATGAAAGGTATTTTTAAAATGAATCGTAGGTTGAGAATCATGGTTGCAAGTTGCGTATTCATGTCCTTGCCGTAAATATTATGAAGATACATACCTCCTTTCATAATCTTTGTTGTTTTCAACACATTGTCCATCTGCATGATTTCTACTAAAACACATAGAGCAAGGGGCATTTTGAACATTAGAAAAATTAGAGTTAGTCATAAACTTTTGCATCATGTCCGTAACTTTTCCTAGTGATGTCTCTATGTTTTCTAAGCACCTACTAACTTTTCTTTCAATGTTTGCCAAATTTTCTCTCAACTCTTTGACCTCAAAATCTTCTTTATCTAAATGTGATCCTCCACATGCCCTATCAATTTTGTTCATAGCATCATCATGTAAGCCATCATAAAAACAACTCAATAATTGCCATCTATTCAATCCATGATGATAAAATTCAAAGGTTAGATCCTTAAATCTTTCCCAAGCATCACAAAATGACTCACTTCCTTGAAAAAATGAATGAACGGCCCTCCTTTCTTTAGATGATAAGATTGAATTTCCATGAGTTCTAGTTCCATTTGTTGGATTATTCACTTTTCTCCAATCAAGGAATGGGCATTCATTATATGCATGGTCTCTAACTATACAATTATAATGTGAAGGGATTTGAATCATTTTAAATGTTCATGAAGAGGAAGAAAAAATATATTAGAAGGGTCATTTCTAAAATTAAATCCAAGAATAAAATGATATGGTTGTGATTAAAAAAACCTAGAGGCAATCAAGTATTATTCCTTTTAATTTTTTTTAAAAAAATCCTTCTCTCTAATATAAAATCAGAAAATACAAAGACCTAAATAAAAATTTAAAAGAAAGAAACTACTAACCTCAATGACACCTAGCTCCCCGAAACGGCGCCAATTGATGATCTCGATTACGCGTGTTTTCCGTCGTCGTTGTGTATCGATTTCATGCAATAAAATTTATATTTCCTTACTTAGAATAGTGTAAGCAAGGGTCGAATCCACAGGGAGCTGAGGTAATGAGATTAGATATTCAAATAAAAGGTGAGAGAGCTTGGAAGAAGTGAGAGCTTGGAAAGAAGTGCAAACGTAAATGCGGCGTGTAGAGATGAATATGAGTGATAGTTTTTAGGTTTCTTTTTTTAATTCGGAGAGAAATATGAATTCCAATGGAAAAGAATGTAGAAAGAAATGTAATAGGGATGAGATGATGAAAAGGTGAGAAGACTGGTCGGCGGTAGCGATGGATCGACGAATCAATGTGTAGTGATAGGGAGAGAGAGTTGCAAGTATCAATGATGTCAAAGCAACTACATTAAAAGAAAATAAGAAAGAAAAATAATAGGAAAATACAACTTTATTGTTTGTGAAGATGATGAACACAATCCAGATCATCGCACAAACCCCGTCGATGTGCCCGTCCTAGGCCGGGTGATGCTCGATCCGCTCCGATCACGATCTTTGCTTGCTCCCTTCTCCACTACAAAGTTGAGCATCAAATAATGCTCCTCCTTGGGCCTTGACCTCCTCTCCCTTTCCTTCTGGTAGCCTGATGCTAAGAGAGAGCCAAAAAACCGCAAGGAGAGAGAAAATGAAGGCTTTTATAGTGGGTTCCTAGGGTTTGAGTTTAAAGAGGGGTAAAAGAGTCCAATTATTAAAATTAATTTTTCTAAGCTCAATTGTTTGATCCAAGGGTATGGATGGATAGAGGGTTAAAAGATGAATCTAGAAATAAAATTTCAGCTCAAAACTCCATCTAGATCATGAGATATCATGATTTTAATTTAGAGAAATCCTAGTCTTTGATTGAGATAGTGTAGAGTGACATTTCTGTAAATTTCTGACTTCAAAAATTCCTGTAAATCAGAGGGATATTTTTATAAATTTTCACTTTAAAAATCGGAGTGCCATTTTCATAAATATGCTCAAAATCTGAAAAAGTCCCTAAAAAATTCAGAAAAATTCCAAAAAAATTCCTGAACTTAGAAATTGAATATCTCACAAAATACCACTCCTTTTTTTACAAAATTTTCTCCATTGGATCAAGAATTAATCCTCTATCTTTTTATCCCAAAATATCCAAAATCATGAGAAAAAATTAAGGTCTCATTTAATAAAAATTAAGCTTGGTCCAACCTCCTTAAAAATAAGGAGATTGGTCCAATATTCACTCTAAATCAATTTTGCATTAACCTAAAAATCTTATGATGATACCTTTACCAAATCCAAATCTCATTTACCACATTTCATAAAAATATAGTTGTCTTGGTGTTCAATTTTAGTAGAGAGTTGTTTCCTCTTTCCTCTTATCGTCATCCATCTCCATGCTTTCCTACTTGCATACCTATGTCCCTACATCCACATAACTCATAGAAAATATGAGAATTCAACCACTTGACCTTGAAAGAGTCAAATGGGGTTAGTATCATAGTATAGGTAATTGAAAAGAATGGTGCATGATAGGACATATCTATTTTTTGAATAAATTGGCACTAAATAGACACAAGTTGAGTATACGAGTGGAATACAATGATGAATGCAAAAATATCATAAAAAGATGATAACGTGCATTATATGACTAAGAATTATGTGTTAAAACCCATTTTTAATGATGAAAATGAATGCATCAATGACACGTTATCAAGATGCAAATAATCAATATTTTAAGTCTGCTAGAAAATTCTAAACAAAATCATAAATTAGTTTCTAACCTGCTGCGGGCGCATGCTTGGGCGAGGGCCATGATATCTGACTACACAAGTCCATGAAGCAACACACTCCAGATCATTTCTGCCAACTTCCTCTGAAGAAGATCACAAACTTTGAATCTCTGTGGTACTCCTTAAGTGAAAATTAGGGTTCATGATCTTAGTCCTGAAGGTAAGTGGTAGGACTCCCATGATTACCTATTATCGTTGGAAGCATAGGCGTTTAAATAAAGACGAAGCTAACGAGTCCACCGGAAGGGTCTACCGAGGACAGCTGTCAGGAAAGGGCGAGAAAGACAACAGTCTTTGAAGCTGTGGCAGTGGGGAATAAAAGAGGGACAACGGTTATTTTCAAACGATCTTTCTTTCTTTCTTTGGAGAAGAGACCGGAGAAGATCGGGAGGTCAACCACGGGAGGGACTGAGTTAGAGAATCTGAGATCAACTGAGTTCATCACTCTACGGTTTACAGTAGTTGTCACGATGATCCACGTCCGAAATTCTAGCGGATTCTCATCCCTAGAATTTCGGCCGATTTCTAGTGTTCCCTTCGTCATCAAGAATTCAGAACTCTTCTAGTTACGTGATAATACAATTGTATTTTCCTATATTCAATAAATCAGAGTGTTCTTCCATTGGTATCAGAGCCATCCTTTCGCATGGCGAAGCATGCTGCTGAGGTCGTGGAAAAGTTGACGACTCAAGTGGAGGAATTGAAATCCAAGATTATGCAAATTGATGAATTAAAAGTTGCTCATGCATCTATGCAAGCTACTTTGGAACAAGTGCAGGCCTCTACTCAAGGTATGTTCCAGCAAATGTTGCTTCAAATGCAAACATTAACTACTTCGGTCTCCACTAGATTGGGGGAAATCCCTACACCTGAGGTTCCCGTGGGCGACAAGCTGCCAGAGGACAAGATTCCACCGGTCACGACCATTAGTACTATGACAAAGGAAAAAAAAGGGGAATTATTTCCTTTCTGTGGTGAAAATCCTAAAGCTGGGCTTCAATAAGCCGAGAGGTATTTTACACTTAATGCTATCAAGGAGACTGATCGCATGAGTTCCATCATGTTATATCTAGATGGACCGGGACTTGATTGGTTTATGTGGACCGAGAAAAATGACAAAATTCACACATGGCAGGAATTCTGGTCCAAGTTGGATGAGCGTTGGAATTCCTTTGATCCGGATTTGGCTTTGGAAAAGCTCATGGACATCAAACAAGGAAGCACAATTATGACTTACCGCACTGAATTTGAACGGTTATCATCTCAAATCCCGGATTTGGAGCCAAAATTTTTGGAGCGCATCTTTTTGAAGGGACTTACACCGGCTATTCGCTCTCATGTGGACATCCTAAAGATCAAGGGACTATCGGCCTTAATCTATGCTGCTCTCAAAATGGAGAAGCAACTCCATGCCAACTGGCATGTCATGAGATCATCTACCCCCCCTGAGCAATCGGTTCCCCTATTGTCAACAAACAAGGGCTTCAGAAAGCCAGGAGGATATAATTCCACTAATTCTCCTTCTACTTTTGACAAGGGCAAGGCTAGTACTTCGGGTGGTTCTGCCCCAATTAACACATCAGGTACGATTAGTCTGACTCCTGCAACTAATTTCTCTAAGCGGCAATTGCGGTTGGCTGATGCAGAATTTCAAGCTCGGAAAGACAAGGGTCTTTGGTTCCACTATGATGATAAGTTTTCCCCAGGACACAAATGTAAGAAATAGCTTAATATCTTATTGGTTCACAATGATGAAATGGGAGATTTAGACGACCTTGACCAGGATTGGGCAATGGTTTACAGTGACTCTCCTGAAATGAATAATATCTTCATTGCTTTTGTGTCATGTAATTCGGGACACGGATTATCCAAAAGGTCTACGATGAAGCTACCGGGAAAAATATAGGACCTGGATATTGTAATTCTCATTGATCTGGGTGCGACTCATAATTTCTTTGGTGGCAAATTGGCAGAGGAGCTCAACTTACCGTTGTCGCCTATGCCACCCTATCGCATTGTTCTAAGTGATGGCCTAGTGGTCTTTGGGAAGGGCAAATATGCTGAAGTGCCCATCATCACACAAGGAATTATGATCATCGACGAGTTTTTGGCATTGACTCTTTCCAGTATTCATGTAATCATGGGAAAACAGTGGTCGGATTCCTTCGGATGGGTTCACCAACATTTACGGAATCTAATCATGAAATTCATCGTGGATTGTCAAGTGCATATCCTGCAAGGCGATCCAAATTTGCATCAACAGATGGTTGACTCTAAAAATATCAGCAGAGATACTTTTGTGGGTAGTGTTTTTATGGTTGAGCTGTATCTCTTAGAGGAGGTGCAGGATCCTATGCATAATGCACCCACACATGCTTCATTGGTTGACAAACTCCAAGCTCAGATTCAACAGTTCTTCCAAGAGCCAAGAGAATTACCACCACCACGTGATATTGATCATGCTATTACTTTGGTACCCAACGCTCCTGTGGTTAATCAGTGTCTCTAATATGTTTTAGATTTTTTTTTTATGATTATGAGTTCCATGTATACTAGTGCATAAAATGATTCGAGTTTTTGTGTTTTCTATGCATTGAAATTATATGGGGGTTTTTTATTCTCTATTTAATGGTATTGAAAATGCATAAATATATGAGTCCCCTCTATTCGTATTATTCATAAATTTTTGTGCTAGAAGATCGTATTTGTAGATTTTATTTTGAAATTTTCTTTTTTCTGTCTATGAGTCTATTCTATAAGAATTTGTTTCATATAATTAATTATTTTTTCAATATCAATCCAATATTATTAAGTCGTTTGTTAACTTTACAACATTGAGTGACTCTATTTCTCCATTTTTATGGTGCTAATCAAGGCCATTGAGTTTGAGATAAATTGTATTGATAATGACTCTTTTACTAGTTTTTCCATTCATTCATTCTGGACTTGTAAACTTTCGTATGCTTTGGTTTATGATCCAAATAGACCTCGTGGCCCACAATAATATTGTATTCTATCTTTCAGAAAAGGATGGGTTCCATGATATTGAAATATAGATATCAAATAATACATATTAACATGGAGTTGTGATAATGTGTAAAATAGAGAGGCTTATGACAAAGAGGAAGTGACTTCTGTATCACAAAGTGACAGATTTGAATTTTATTACAAGATCAGATTTGAATTTTTTTACAAATACTAGAAAGTGACTTTTGTATCATCAAAATAAAGTGAATTGTATGATGACTTTTTTGATCAATCCTTTCTTGATTTTGAAAGGAATATACTTTATGCGTTAATCGGGCACTTTTTCTTTTGACTATTCGCCAAAAATATATTTTTGCAATTCTAAATTTTTATGGACACAATTAGTCTTATTCGGAGTAATACCTCGAGTTACAACTATTTTTTCTCTTGTTTTGTGATTTTTTTCTATTTGATTTTTGATTGTGGTTGTCAAATTCATGGATCAAATTGAATGGCTGATTCATCAATAGTCTTGTTACTAATGATAAAAATTTTTTATTTTTTTTTATTTATGCGATTTCACTTTCCTGAATTGAATTAAGAAAATTGGGTCTATTTTTTCAAGTTCTTTCATTATTCAACTTATAACAAGAACTATTTTAATAACATATTTGGTTTTTTGCTTTGAAATCTTTAAAAGCCATTTTCTTGTTTGTTAGAAGTGCGTCCCATAAGAATTTGTCAACACATCTCTTTTGAGATATTGATAACGACTGCAAAGCTTGACAGAAAGCTAAACATTTTCCTTTGCAACAAAGGAAAATGTCTTTCCCTTGTTCCACGTTGACTCTTCGAGCAACAAGAAGCAACGAAGCACTGGGGAACCACAAGCATGTTTGTTTGTTTGCCAACACACGAATGAATGACTATTAACACCAACACGAGCAAGGAGCACAGGTATGCTCATCTTTGTCGTCCATGAACTTCACGAGTTGAAAAGGTCACCCAAATTAAAACATACTTTGAATAAGCCTATGAGGGTTTAAGGATCATTTTTACACCTAGGAATTGAGACTTCGGTAGTTTGGCAATTTGCACTTCTGAAATCAACAAATCCTAAAATAAGAACAAATGTAGTTCAACAAATCCTGAATTAGAACTTCTCCAATTATGAATTTTCCCAATGAGAAGGGTTTCCTATTCCAAAAAAGTTCAATAGTACGTAGCCACCCACTCACGCACCTATCTATCTCTATTGGCTGCTAATCTCCTCAAGGATCACTCTAACAGGATGATGAGCACACTCACAAATGCACACAAACACTCAAAAGAATAGAAGAATTAGAAAGAATGGAAGAAATGTACAACAACTACTCAAAACTCACTTAAAACCCTCTTGAGGAAGAAATTAATGCTTAGAGGTGTTTAGTGATGCTCTAGGGGTGACTATTTATAGGCTTACAAGGAGAAAATGCCAAAAAACAACACTTAAATTTTTGTGCGCCGCCATCTAGCTGAGTGCATGCCGTGGTGCACACATGGCGCGCATCTCGGCGAGTGCTACAGTACTTGATAAGATGTGAGTGAATGTGAGAGCATGAGTGCACGGGGTCCTCCCAAAAAGCGCACCGTGCGCGCCAAGCATGTGCTCGTTTGGTGGGGTGCTACAATACCCACCGAGCAGCATGCTACTGGTGTGCAATGGCACATGTCCCCATGAACCATTGTGCAGCACAAGGTGCGTTCTCAACAGGTGCTACAGTACTTGACAAGCTGTGTGCCACTGGCGCATTGTGGCGCTTGGTCCCACATGCCACTATGCGCCACGAGGCACCATCTTGGCGGGTGCTACAAGGTTCACATTGGTACCCATATTAGTGGTCTTTTACTAATTTATTGAATTTATAAAATTTTTATAAAACCCTCAAAATTATGTCTACATCTACCAACATCCAAAGATCTTATGTTTGTGACCTCTAGGTCCATCTATCTTGATAGTTAACAAACTTCATTGACCTAATGTTCTCTTTGAGTCCACATTTTCTTTCTGACTATTATGGAAAATCAATAAAAAGTAAATAACTAAGTGCTTACAAGGACTAAGAGATTCCAAGAAAGACCTAAATCAGTAGCCATTCTTTGAGGATGTATCTCAACTTTTAAATTTCCTCTTATAATCATCTTTCCACCTAACATCCTTTTTATTTCCTTTAAATTGTCCACTTGTTTATTTTTTTATTCGAATTTTATTTCCTTTTGCCACTTTCTTAAAAATAATAGCATGTTGAAATAGTAAGGATGAAAAAATCTACAAAAGTGGGAAATAATCCAAATGCAAGGGAAGATATTATGGATATAAAGATACGGATAAGAATAGATCTTGGATGCAAGCTATACCTAACAAGAAGTGAAATTCCCTAATGAGATGGTGAAATTACTAAGAGGGGGGGGGGGGGTGAATTAGTATCTTTTTGATCTTTATGTTATTCTAATTGTTTATTTCAATTCGTTGATTTTCTCTCAACTTTCTCACGTCACTCGTGGGCCAGATTTTTTTATACTGGACAGGGTTCCAGACCCCCGCGCCAGTCCCAGGAGGAGACAGTCCCCCTAGAGTCTCTCCTCACCCCTTTTTAATCCCCTAGTAGTAACTACTAGCTGGCCGCGATTAACAGATCAAAAGTTCTACATGATCTTTCGATCTGACTCCCTCACACTCTCGGCTAGTGACCTAACTTCGCCGCCGTCCTCCGGTACCCGTCCACTCGTCCCGTCCGCCGGGTCAACTCCCAGAGCTCCGCGCGCCGCTCCCTACTCTCTTTCGGGTTGGCCTGCCCCTTTGTAGTCACCGAGTCTCGGCACCGATCCACGCACGCACCAAGTAAGTCGCTCGTCCTCGAGTCCGAGTGATCCTGCGAGGTGAAGAATAAGTACCCCTCGAGTTCACTATCTAGTCAACTCCCTAGAGTCGTCCTGACTCACTACGATTCCTACAGAATCTCCCCCTTACCCTCATGGGTAACTACGACTCACCAAGAGTCCACCTAAAATGTGATGGTATGTGTAATTATCCTATTACTTTAATTAAACTTATAAGATAGAAAGCTGTAAGGAAAATATTTAAACAAACTAAACTAATTAGAACAAACTATAACAAATGGTATAACAAGAGAAATATTTTAAAACTTATTAAAAATAAAATCAAATTATTATAACCCCCTGATTTACTGATTTGCCTTTGACTGCTGATGTTGACTTTGACTCTCTATGGTTGACTTTGACTGTTTCTGTTGACTTTGATTATTGCTGTTGACTTTGACTTTCTGATAACTTTGACTTTCTACTGACTTTGACTCTCTGATCACTTTGACTTTATGCTGACTTTGACTTTCTGCCTGTGAATCTGACTTTCTGTTGACTTTGACAGTTGACTTTCACCTGAAAAGTAACACTGATACACATACAATAATAACAATGCCTATCCCTAGATCAACGCGGCTTGTCCCTACACGGGTACGAGCACGTATATCTTTAAATAAAATAAAAAACTTTACCTGCAATTTTACCTTGACGATGCTCACTTTAATTTTTCTTTCTAATTCAGACAAAATCTCAACCAAGTAATTGAATCAGGAAATTGAGATTTTCAAGATGATAATAAAGATTAAACTAGATTAATCTATCTTTGAAAGGATGGAAATGAACCTAAACAAATTAACCTAAAATATCAGAAAATTAAATAGAAAATTTGACAGAGTTCTGTCTAAATTTTCTTGTAATGCACAGATTTACCTGACGAATCGTACAACACCTGGAAATTTGATATATATAAAAACAAGGCAGTAATAAAAAAAATATCAGAGAATCGAAAACGAAAACAAGAAAAGAAACGAGATTTAAGACACTGAGGGATGAAACCAAAACAAAAAAACGCAGAACAGAAATAAAGAAAACTAAAAAAAATGAAATAGAAATCGATACAACGAAATAGGAAAGACGTGAAATGTAAATCAATAAACGAAATTGGAAATGAAGAATGAAAGACTGAAATCAGAAAATTAACGAATCGAGATCGAAAAGTTAAACAACCGAAAACTGAAAAATGGAAAATCGAAAACTGTTCCTCAGAAATACAGAATCACAGAAAGAAAGAGGGAGAGAGAGCTCGACGAAGATGGAGAGCTTCCAATGTCAATGCCTTCGCCTTCTTTCAGTACTCGTTGAAGATCACACGTTTGTAATCGCCTTCTTTCTTGTCGCTAGAGCAAAAATTCGCTGGAGCAAACCCTAGGTTTGAATTTTTTCACGCCAGAGAGAGAGAGTGAGAGCTTTCTTCGTTTTTGGCTTTTATCGGGTTTTCTGGACATATACACAATTTAAAGATTACTTGAAAATACAAAAACATGAAAAAGGTTAGTATAACGGTAATAATCATTTAGACATGACACTATACATATACATATATAAATACATATATATATATATATAAGAAGACATATGATTAAAAATGAAAGAAAAGAAAAATATTAGTATGACTAAGAAAATAAATAAGAGTACTATGAATTTGTAAGAATAATTCATGGTCCTACAAAGATTTAAATCTTGTCTTCAAAAGATCTTAATTAAATGTTTTAATAGTAGATTATAGAGTAGGTAATCTCGTTCTAATTCGTAGCGATGTCTGCATTCCGAGATTAACGAGGGTCAATCTATCAGTCCATCAGTACCTGCACTAACACAAACATACCTTTCTCAAGTCATTTTGACAAACATCTATTAATCAAAGTTTAAACACTACTCAAGATACTATTTCATAAACATTAAACGCACACCTAAGTAAGCATCAAACTTAGGTTAAACTAACATTAAGTGTTGGAAGTCAACATCCTGCCTTGAGGGAGGAAGAGTTGCGCCATTGCTACTAGCTATAGCTTTTGGCACAGTGGTATGTGCTTAACTCCAACAAGTGGTATCAGAGCCAAGGTTGGGGGATCAAATCCTGCGGCTAACATCTCCGTTGGGCCAAGTCCAGGTGGGGGCGTACTGTGTGTGTAGGCCATGTGGCAGATGTTGAGGGGGAGTGTTGGAAGTCAACATCCTGCCTTGAGGGAGGAAGATTTGCGCCATTGCTACTAGCTATAGCTTTTGGCACAGTGGTAGGCGCTTAACTCCAACAAGAAGGTCCTTGAAGATACTTCCACAATGACATCTTTTATTGTTATGAAATAAGCTTTCCTCTTTAAGGACATTCAATATTTTAAATGATTAATTTTGAGAATGATGAGGAACAAAGATTAGGCATGTAGAGAAAGCCTCATGGGCGAGATTCAAGGTGCTTCCATTTTTTTAAGAACTCGAGCCTAATAATTATTATTGTAAGCAAATGAATTCAATTTTTGGTGTGTTTTCCGTTGCTGTTGTATATCAATATCATGCTATAACATTTATCATGGTTCGCTTAGTATAGTGCTAAAGTAAGCATTGAATCGATTGAGAGCATAGGTAATGAGCTTACACACTTTTAATGACAAATGAGGGAATGAAAAGAAGCATGGATATGGAATTTAGCATGTAGAGATAAATGTGGAGTGCTAATTTTATGAATTTCTTGACGCATAAAGAAATAAACTGGAAAAGAGATGAGACAATGAGATTAAAAGAGATAGACATAGAGATGATATGATGGTAAGACAATGGAAATTGCAAATGGATCGATCCAAGGCAAGGGTGAGAGGGAGAGATGCATGCGTGGATAATGTAAAACCTACTACATTAGAAGAAAAGGAAAATTAAAAATAAAATACATTCGTATGATAAAATGTAATCTATACATACATGCATTATTCATGCAAATTAAGGCATAAACATTCCATTCCTATGCATGTCAATATGTTTTGAGTGTATATTTATGAATTATGAAAATTTAAGTTATAATATCAAATTACACTATTTTTAGGGATAATCATAAGTAATTAAAAAGAAATAATTGAGATTCGATTATTCCCACTTTATGTTTGAGATTATAATATGGTTTTAATGTTAAATTATCATACGAATGTATTTTTATATACACTTATTTAATTTTCTATCTTTATTATTTATAAAATTGAGTGTATTTTTTACATAAAATTTTATTCTATTATTATTTATTAAATTTGACTTTTTAGAATGATACATTATTTAATTTCTAATCAAAAAAGAAAAATTTAAATTAAATCGGAGTTATATTTTTAAACGTATGAATTTTTTTAATTTTTAGGGATTTCTGTAGAATTTTTATGAATTTAGTTTGATTTATTTTCTATTTTATTCAATTTTTAACAGAATTTAAAATGTCAGCTCAGCACTCATGTGACTAGGTGTGTGCACAAGTGCATCTTAGTGTGATTAGTGGGTTAAGCATCCTTTTTAGGATATTTTCTAACCCACTAAACCCTTACCTTATTTATACACACATCATTTGAAATTTTTACCATGTGGGACTATTTGTGTTTCCTTTTTTGCACATGTGACGTGGTGCATTTGGGAGCGTGCGATCGCTTGAATCAATTGCGGTCGTCAATTTTCACTTAAAGAGGGGGGTACGTGGTGCATAACAGTTCGTCATCAAATCATTTTAAAACAACTTAATCTCAGTTATTCTTCTAAGGAGTTATAAAGGCTGAGATTAAAAATACCCGATGGACTCCCGTGGACACATGTACACATCTAGAGTGTCTGATGAAGATCAAACAACAAACATTACGCGAAGTTTCTTCTTCATGTGTGACATGACAAAATGTGAGTGCTCCATCTTCGATTGAGCAAATATGATTTAACAGTAACGATTCGCATCCAAGAATTTCATCTAAGCTATTAATTGAAGATGAAGAGTCAAAATTGGGTCACACCTAATTTTGCCTATATATACACATGTTCTTCAACGATGTAAAGCATTATTAGATGTTTCGAGTAATCCAATTATTTAGACTTCTAAATCCTTGAATCTCTTGCTTTCCTCCTCTTCTAGACTGATTTTTGCATCGAAGGAGTGTTTGAAAATGAGATTTCTTTGAGAGAATCGTGAGAAGTCACCTCTTGAACATGAAAATTCATTTTCGTCATTGTGGGGTGAAAAGCCTTTGATTCGGTGATCACTTGGATCTTTTTGAGCGCGATTTTATGTTAGATTGTATGTTTTATTTCTAATCTTTCATTGGATTTTAATTTCAAGGCCTAGATTAGGTGAATTTTGTAATTTCTCAATGTTTTCTCTCTCTTCACAATCAATTTTTCTCTCTAATTCTTACTCCTTGATTTCTCTATGAATACTGTTCCAAATTGTATGAGTTTTGATTTCATGAATTCATCGTGGAGTCTTCTTTTCAAATGTACTAGAATTCCTAATTTCTGACCTCAATTTTTCATTTGATTTAATCAAATTTAAGGAATACCTAAACAATCTCCTAATTCTCCATAGATTTGACCCAAATTCCCCATTACTATATTACATTTTGGATTGAAATATTAAATTGATTAGTTTGGAATTTTTTTGACACATCTTCGTGTATTTTCAACAACCTCATAAATTCATCTCGTCATCCTATTGTTTATATAGATGTTCATAAGCCAAAATTCATTCTAGATTGTCGTATAACCCTCTCAGCATGCTCGTCTAAGGCCGGGTGATGCCTGATCCTTGTCAATCATGATATTTTCTTGCTTCCTTTTCCACGATGATAAGTCTAAAAGACAAGTCAGATTCATGCATCATTTGTCATTTTTAGGTGTTGACAAAGATTATAAAAATTATAATATCTATTTCTATACAACAATATATGATGAAAACATGACTAAGTCCTATCATGCATTATTTCTTATATTTTGAATACATTATGAGACTAACCCCATTTGACTTCTTGGAACTCAAAATTTTGAATTCTCACATTTCTATGAGTTATCTGTGAAGTTCCTGATATGGTGCTGAAGCTAACTAAAAGGGGGGGGGGGTGGTGTGAATTAGTTAGTTGTAAGTCTATGTATTTTTTAATTTCCTTATTATAAAATTCATGTTTTATCGCTCTCACTCCACCTCACGATGCACAAATGATTTTATACTAATGTCCCTTAATCTAGTCCCGAGTACTGTTCCCTCGGAGCTTCCAATCTTACCAAAAAGTAAACCTAATCCTCTGACCCCAAAGATGGGTGAAGGATAATGTTTATACAAATTTGGGATTCGCCCCCAACAGTGACCCCAAATCTCACCTTAACCTTATCTTGCGATACTACCCTCCTGGTCTTGACCTCCTTAGCTGCTGAACGCCCCTTCTCCCTTAAGTTGACCTCCTCTTGAGTTCTCGCATCTCTGCAACCCGTGTTACGTCTCCTCCGATTATGCCGCCGACCTTGGCCAAAGTGAGATTGTGCCCTTCTGTACCTCTTGGTCTTCTTGCTTTCAGAGACTCTTCTCCTCGTCATCTCAACTAACGAGGCTCACCCGATTCTTCCAAATGTATGTGTGTGTAATTCAGAAGAATAGAATGTAACTAGAAGATTCTAACTAAACAATGTAAGGTGAGATAAGATAATCAAAGAATAAAGAGGAGAAAGCTAATTCTATAGAGTAGTCTACTAAACCCCTTTAGGTAATCCTTGAAATAAAAGGTTAGCTAGGATAGGGTTGATTTGACCTCTAAGATTGACTATTGACTTTGACCTCTAAAGGTTGAATTTGACATCTAGGGTTGACTTTGACTTCTAATATCAACTATTGACCTTCTGCTAGTGAATGTTGACTATTGACTTTCTGGAAGTTACTATTGACCTCCCTCAAGAATTGATTTTGACTTCCAATATTGACTAATGACCTTTTGATATTGACTGTTGATCATTGACTTTCTGACAGATACTGTTGACTGTTGACTATCTGACAATGATTGTTGACCTCCCTCAAGAATTGACTTTGACTTCCAATATAGATTATTGACCTTTTGATATTGACTATTGACCGTTGACTTTCTGATAGATACTGTTTGATGGATATTATGTGGCCTATAAGCAAATCACACTTTCATGTATATTGTTTATGTTCATTGAAATGAAATTTATTCATTGTCATTCCTATGTGATGTTTATAATGAAGTCCATGAGCATATGCAATGACTAAGTGAATTATGATGAAATCATAATACAGTGATCACTAGTCTTTACACATATGTTATAAACATTCATATTCATGGGATATTCGAGAAGGAAATCGAATTATTTGAAAATAATAACATTATCTAATCCAACTCATATGATGAGTATGGTTGATAATGTAGCCATCGGTGTGGAGACACTAAGGATGGATAGTGGATACTTTTTGGAGAAAGAGTTCACTAAATTGATCCCTATGAATCCCTAAATGGTAATTATACCTAACTGTCAATCAAGTTCATTTATGTCATGGTTGTGTATGCGGTCCTTTGACTTGAGACACAAAAGACATCTTGTGTATGGATGATCATGTTTTGATTATGACTTATGAATACCTAGCCATGGGATATCTAAAATGTCATATATTCAATATGACATGAAGTCCACGATAATGATTGTGTGATCAATATGGGATCATCCACCCTTGGTAATTGAGGAGAATGACTTAAGGAATGAGATGTGATGAAATCCTTGGCCAAGTTAATGGAAATATCGAAGGAGTTTCCGATGATTTCTACACGTATCAGTACTAACTTGAATGATCGATTAGGGTTTGATAGCTGATCGTACCCTAAGTCATTCATGAGTCTCATGTGGATGAAAAATTATACATACATGGAAATATCGAAGGAGTTTCCGATGATTTCTACACGTATCAGTACTAACTTGAGTGATCGATTAGGGTTTGATAGCTTATCGTACCCTAAGTCATTCATGAGTCTCATGTGGATGAAAAATTATACATACATGGTAATTGATGATGGAAAGGTTCCATAAGTGAGTTCTTACATACTCTATATCTCCTAGTGTACGTGGTGTAGCTTGGCACCCAACGGGCTGACAACTCAACCTATCGATTTAGGTAAATCAATCTTTCATTAATTAATCTATTTTTGGATGTGGATAATTAATTAAGGTTGACCAATAAGGTGTTATTTGGTCTACAGAGTTATTTACTAGTGAGATATATAGATCTAGAGGGTCACACACATAAGGTCTATGGATGTTGGTGGATATAGATATAATTATGAGGGTTTTAGAAAAAAAAAACCGAATACCAAATGTCTATAAATATGGGGAGAACGATCACAGTTCAAGGTGACCATACAAACCTTGTAGGAATTCTCTCCTTTCTTCTCTTTCTATCTTGGACAAAGAACAATGTACAAATTCATGACATAAATCAACCTAAGTGATTATTAGGTATAATATCATTCGTAGATCCATATAGATTAATTTAGTTAACCCTTTTTCCTAGGAGCACCCCCTATCTATCCTTGATATCTACGTGTTGATGGTCATAGTATCAACCATACTCATAATATGAGTCTGATCAGATAGTAATTTTCTTTCCGGATAACTCTATCTTTCTAGAATGTTGGGATACTATTATACCTAATATTATATGGTTCATTATCTAATATTGGGATGCTTGGAAATATTTCTGTCAATCTTATTTATGTTATCCCCCTTATTTTCCAATTGTCAAATTATTAAACTTGCCATTTTGAAGTACCGACAAATAATGCATGTGGCCGTTTCAATTTTATCGTTATAAGTACCTTAAAAAATGATTGATTATCAAGTTCTTTTTCTCTTGACAATTCTTCTCTCTGTCTTCTACTCATCTTTGGTATGAAGATGACTATCGATTGAAGCCCTTTACTTCTTTGTATCATATTTTTCATGTTGTGTACATATTTTCATTGCCTCTTGATCTTTTTTCTCCTCGCCCTCCCACTCTCTTCTTCTTGATCTTTTTTCACTTCCTCCCTCCCTCTCTCTCTCTCTCTCTCTCTCTCTCTCTCTCTCTCACTGCTTCTTGATCTTCTTCTTCTACATCTGTGGATGATCTGACAGTCATAATGCTAAGGAAAATAGTAAATTATACTCTTATGTTGATAATTTGTTCTGAGCATACTATATTTATGTTCTTAAATTTTGTTTTTCAATGGAGATTTGTTTTGGAAATGCCAGAGTCTTTCTGCTATTTCGTTTTCCCTTCATCTGTGATATTCGGGAGGCACAGAAGGATCTGATAACTGATATATTTAAAAAAAAACAAATTAACCTTTTTCTGGTATAAAATTTCTGGTAGACTTTCACGAGGGATTTAGCATAACTGATGACATCATGCGCAGTTATCTGTGATGTATGGTATCCGGAAACCCTATTTCTTAGACCCAGAGAGGTATATATTTAAACGATATTTTCTTCTTGTTATTAGGAATTTTCTCCATCGTGAATTAGGACTTGTTTATTTCTACTAATCTCAGGGCGAGGGAGATATTATTTGTTCGACTGGATAGAAGATGGTGCCATGGGATGGGTATCTTAAGTACTCTCATTGTGGATTCTCCACATCTGATCCTTGCTTTGTTGCGATTTAATCAACCCATTAATTCAAAATTTATGCTTTCAATTTATTTTTCATTTCATGAAAAAAAATTCTACTTAAAAATTGTTTTCTATCTGGTGAGAAAATGATCTTGTCCTCTTTTCCTTCGGTTCAAAGGCGTTTGGAAGAGAAATGATTGGTCGCTCGCCTATCTATAAATTAGATTTTCTTTTGGCATTCTAAGTAGTATATTTTACTTAAAAACATTTAAAAGGAAATGGCGAGCAACCGCGAGGGATCATGGAGTCTCTGGGCCTCGAAGAACAAAGAGAACCCAATCGGCTTGGCTCCATACGCATGCGAAACTCCTGGGAGAAAACCGACGGATTTAAGCATTAGGAAGTATGACAAATTCAAGGAAAAGGAAACCATTGCATGTATAAATGAGTACAAAGTCTCTCACAAGGGGAGAATACGGGGAATCGCGAGGAATATCAGCATTATGCCTTCAAACATGAGAAGCGACATAAGGAAGGAGTCAAAAGGCACCTTGGGGAACAGTGTAAGCAGCGAGCCAATAAAGATGAATGCGCAAATACAATGGCGAAACCAACAGGCGGGATACCCCAGGATTCTTTCGGTGGAAGGCTTCGCAAGCAGGACGACAACTAGAAACATGAGGATCATGACGAAGGCCATGGAAGGCCTATGCTCTTGGAGGAGGCCTTTAGAGGGGATCTGATCAGAGAGCAGGAGAGCTATTCTAAATGCCATTTCCACAAGAGAGCAGGAAGAGCATTTTTATAGCCCCTTCAGGCTTCAGCTAGTGACGTGGTGAATACTGAAGCTATAAAACCGCCTCTAGACAAATCAGTTTTTGTTCAGAGGCCGTGGGTTACTAAAGTCCCCCATCTTCCTTGTACTATAAGCTTCCTATGGAAATCATGGGACTTTATGCATGGCGCTCGAGTCAGTATCCCACGGCCTCTGAACAAATACTGATTCATCTGGAGGCCGTTTAATAGCTTCAGCTAGTTCAAATTCACCAATCAGTCTTCACCACATCACTAGCTGAAGCTTGAAGGGGCTATAAAAATGCCCTTCTTGCTCTCTTGTGGAAATGGCATTTAGAATAGCCCTCCTGCTCTTTGATCATATCCCCTCGGAAGGCCACATCCAAGAGCATAGGCCTTCCATGGCCTTCGTGCTGATCCTTGATGGATATTATGTGGCCTATAAGCTAGTCACACTTTCATGTATCTTGTTTATGTTCATTGAAATGAAATTTATTCATTGTCATTATTGTGTGATGTTTGAAATGAAGTCCATGAGCATGTGCAATGACTAAGTGAATTATTATGAGATCATAATATAGTGATTACTAGTCTTTAAACATATGTTCTAAACATTCCTATTTGTGGGATATTTAAGAAGGACATCGAATTATCCGGAAAGAATAGCACTATCTAATCTAACTCATATGCTGAGTACGGCTGATCCTATAGCCATCGGTGTGGAGACACTAAGGATAGATAGTGGGTGCTCTTTGAAGAAAGAGTTCACTGAATTGATCCGTATGAATCCCTGAATGGTATTATACCTAACTATCAATTAGGTTGATTCATGTCATAATTGTGTATGTGGTCCTTTGACTTGAGACACCAAAGACATCTTGTGGATGGATGATCGCGTTTTGATTATGACTTATGAATCCCTAGTCACGGGATATCTAAAACGTCATATATTGGATACGACATGAAGTCCACGAAGATGATTGTGTGATCAAGATGGGATCATCCACCCTCGGTATTTGAGGATATTGACTCAAAGGAATGAGATGCGATGAAATTTTTGGCCAAGGTAGTAGAAATATCAAAGGAGTTCTCGATGATTTCTACACACATCAGTACTAACTTGAGTGATCGATAGAAGTGCAAAGAGAGAGAGAGAGAGAGAGAGAGAGAGGGAGGAGGTGAAAAAAGATCAAGAAGAAGAGAGAGGAAAGGCGAGGAGAAAAAAAATAAGATGGCATGAAAATATGCACACAAAATGAAAAATATGATACAGAGAAGTAAAGGGCTTCAATCGATGGTCATCTTCAAACCAAAGATGAGTAGAAGACAGAGAAAAGAATTGTCAAGAGAAAAAGAACTTGATAACTGATAACATGCATTTATAACATGAATTCTTATCTTAATTAACTCATATTCATGCTTATTTTATGTGAATATGATGCATGTTATCATACTTTTTAGGAATTTTCTCCATTGGCATGTCATTTTACTAAAGTTGATATTTATGCATAAATTAGCGATAATTTCATGCTTAATAGATGATTAATCTTTTGTTTAAATGAATAGAAGTTCATCTCTATTATGGAATGATTTTTGACTTTAGTAAACATTTGAAAAGATAATTTCAAGATGAATTTATGATTTAAAGTGTTTAATGAAAAATGATTTAGGTAAATTTTAATTCATCTTGATGTCTTCATTCTAAATATATTTTAATTGACATGATATTAAAAAGGAGAGAATTTGTGATCCAATGGAGAAAATTTGGATTAAAAAGGAGTTGTATTTTGAGAAATATGAATTTCTAAAGTTTTAGCCCTTTTTCTGATTTTTATTTGAATTTTAAAGTGATTTTTCGATTAATTTTCTTGTTAAAATCGCGAAAAGGGGGGTATTTTGGTCCACAGGCCCCGACTGATGACGTGGCAGGCGTACCCAGGTGGCGGCTGACGTGGCGCGCGGGACCACCGCGCCGTTACGACGTGGCACTGAGGCCACGTGGCAAGACGCGTGTGGCCCACGCAGGAGGCGCACGGGGCGCGCCAAGTGGCAGGGAGGCCATGCGGCCACGTGGGCGCCCGTGTAGGGCGCCACGTGTACTGGACATAGAGGAGATATGAGGACAATTAATAGGGGAAGCCACTTCCCTATTTAACCGCGTCCTCTCCCTCCTTTTAAGCCGTGTGGGACTATGTTCCCACACGGTTTCTGTTTTGCAGGACGCGTGGCGGCTTGGCGAGCGTTAGATGCGGGATGAGCGGCGGTGATCGCGTGGACCCGAGTCCACGCGATCATCAGATCCACCACGTGCGCAAAAGAGAGCTTAAGTGACGAGGATCGGACGACTTACCTCGCGCCACGTGGCAACCCGAGGACCTCCCGATCGGCATCAAATCGAAGGCTTTAATATGATCATGATCGGACGATCGTGATCCTCTGCGATCTCGGAGCATCACGCGGACGCATCTGGACGGTCCACTCAACATCTGAAGATCGGACGGTGGATCGCGCCTCACGAAGAACCACGATCGACGCGCGATCGTGGCCCGATCGTCGCACGATCGTGGCCCGATTCGTGCGCGATCGTGGCGCATTCAGAGCCAAAATGGAGCGGAAGCATCGCGGAATCAAAGGGGCGTCTATCTTTAGCCTAATCGACGTACGATCAGGCCACGATCGAGGTTTATTACGGGCGATCGCGGCGGAAATCGTGGCGAGGAAGAAGCGGAAATCATGCCAAAAATTGAGGCCAATGCATGGCCAATACGGACGCTGCAATGTCACCCCAAGGAATCGCTCCCACGAAGACATCAAACCGCCTCCACGACCGCCTCTACCACCCACGAATTCGGACCAATTTCCCTCTTTAAAAAGCCATGTATTCCTTCTTTGTTCTTCAACTTTTGATCGACTTGTGAAGAAATTAAGCAAGTTTCGATGAAGGTCTTAAGTTCTCGTGATCCTCTGCTTCCAAGAGTGTAGAGACGCAGCCATTGAAGCATGATAATCACGATTTCATCTCTTGATTTCATCGAATTTTCCCCTTGAATTCCGAACGTCCACGAGGAAGAATCCGAGCAAATTCGCTTCAATCCACGAGAATTGAGGCCCCATTCTTGTGGCAATCGGGTTAGTAGTGAGATTCGATCGATTATCAAGAGGTAAGTTGAGTTTTTATTAGATTTAGAAGTTTAATTTTGCAAATTAGTTCATAGTGTTCTTCATTTTCCCCAAATTTTGGTCTGAAATTTTGCTGATTTTGAAAATAGGATATCTCTCTGATTATAATTCCAAATCACTTGATTTTGGTTTCATTGGATTCCTCTTTTCATCAGCTTTCCGTGGATGGGAAATTCATCAAATTCTGAGTTCATTTGACCCTCCAATTTAACGTTTGACCAAGGACTGTTCATCTTTCATCAGAAGTCAAATGTTGACTTTCGGGGTCAATTACTTTTTTCTTGACAAATCAGAATTTGATAATTTTGGTCTTGTTGGATTCCTCTGGTTCTTAGCTTTCCATTCACATATAAATTGCAAGATTTGGATTTCATTTGGGCATTCAATTTGAAGATTTCCTCTGAGGTGTAAATTTTGGGGATTTTCTGATCATTGATTTTCAATAATTCATAATAAATCTATTTCTTATCCAAAAATTACGAAATATATATCAATAAATTCCATTTTCTTTCTAGTTTCTAAATATCTACTTTTCGTAATCTTCTGACTCTATTAGTTCTCTGATTTTGTAGAACACCTACTGTTGGTCAAAGTCAATGCTTTGACTTTGACTTTTGACTTTTCTCTGTCAAATCCGAGATTTCAATTCTTAAAACTTCTTATTTACCTTATTTATATCATTTCCATATCTTACATCTTATTTTCTCTTATTTAAAACTCCTCTTAAGCCTAAGTTTGACCAAGTCAACTCTGCGATTAAAGTCAACCCTTCTCTCAGTGGATCTACCCGATACTTACCCAATACTTGATTATTATATCTTGTCTTTGTGAGTTCGGTTTTATAAATTTTGTTTGACCATCGTCTTTGTGTTTAACGACGCACAAAAACGACACGTTAATAATCAATCATTTTTAAGGTACTTATAATGATAAAATTGAAACGGCCACAGACATTATTTGCCGGTATTTAAAAATGGCAAGTTCAATAATTTGACAACTGGAAAACGAGGGGGATAACATAAATAAAGATTGACGTAAAAATTTCTAAACATCCCAACAGCAGATGACGAACCAGGAATGAGTATCCAGCAATGGAAACCAATAATCGTACTAAACAAAATTTTTTAAAATAATTAAATAATGTCTCTTCTGTTCACACCATTTCAGTTCTTTACAGGGATTTTGACAGGCCAGTCTGGCGCTTATAAATAAAATGGAGAAATTTTTTCCAATTCGAAAACGATGGGTTATCTGTTAAACCCAAAAACCAATTTAGTGAGGGAGCAAAATCTCTGATGAACAGAGCTTAAATGGAAGTCTTACTTGCTACTGTTCCAATAGGCATCCACAAAAATTTCTGTTTTATTTGATTGCCATGGGGAAAACCGCACACCCAGCTCAAATGCACCCTGATAAATAAAAGAAAATAAAAATCTTCCAATGAACAAAAAGTACATTGAAAACATTTCCAAAATGTAAAATGATGAAATTGAAATGAAGCGCATAATACATACAGAAAATTGCGACAGTTTCCGTAGCCTGAGAGCTACTACTGAGAGAAAAAAAGGAGAGGGCAAGAAGAGAGAGAAGTTCAATCACTCGTACAGACTTGTATTTACACTTAAGTGAAGAGGCCCATTACACAACATTCGAATATTAACAGCGAGAAAAGAGGGAAAAATGCCAGTCTATCACTGACACTACAACTCCATTTCTCAAAGATGCATACCTTCTTGAACATAACCGTTTAGTGGTTGTTCACGCAAGTCCCTTCATGGAATATAAGAAGAGAGTTGTTATCAGTTCCATGAACGTGTTCCCTTATCCTAAAAAGCAATAACTGAAATACGGGAAAAATAAATAAATTAAACAGAAGGGTTATGCTAGCATCACTTTCCTTTATAGAAAGAGATAGGAACTTACGTCCTAGTGACAATCTCGCGATCTTTCACCTCAGTTTGGCTAAACCAAATGCCACCCGCAATATCCAAGATAGTCTTTTGGATGAACCCTAGAACACAAACCTAGATACAAACACTTAATTTTGGAAACTTGTCAGTAGGAAGCAAACAGGTAGGCGATAATCAAACTTACCAACCCATCCAGGATGTTTTTGCGTTATCACAGCAAATGCAGTCATTTGTTCTAGGACAACGAAATCAATCCTGGATGTGTGATTGGCAACAAAAACTACAAAGATAGAAGAGATGCAAATAATCAATATTTAAAGTCTGCCAAAAAATTCTAAACCAAATCATAAATTTAGTTTCTAACCTGTTGCGGGCGCATGCTTGGGCGAGGGCCATGATATCTGACTACACCAGTCCATGAAGCGACAAACACACTGCAGATCATTTCCGCCAACTTCCTCAGAAGAAGATCACAAACTTTGCACCTCTGTGGTACTCCTGATGTGAAAATTAGGGTTCATGATCTTAATCCTTAATCCTTGAAGTCAACAAGAATCCTCCCTACTTTCCCCTCCTCTCCCTATCTATGATAATGTTATCTATTGATATATCTCTCTGTCCACCTACCAATGCATCTATCTACCTCAATCCATATCTAAATCAATATCTCTTTCAACACATTCATCTTTGTATCTATTTCTCAATCCATCACCATATAAATACATTTCACTCGTCACTCAATTAATATTGTTTAACTTATCTATCGCCACGCCTGCTTATATTTCTGATCTCTTCCGCGATCTCTCTCTTTCTCTCTCTCCAGATCGCTCTCCCTCTCTCTCTCTCTCTCTCACGATCGCTCTCTCTCTCTTCCGCCATCTCTCTCTCTCTCTCTTTGCCGCGCCGCTCTCGTGTCTCTTCCTCTCCCCCTTCTCTCCTCAGCACAAGAGAGGGTGAGAATGCCTGAGCAGAGGACCGTCTCTCCCTCTTGCTCTCCCGCACACGTATAGAAGCTAGAAGAGAATTGAGAAGGAAGAGAAGAAGAACAGATTCAAGAAAAGATTGTATTATTTCTTTGTCTTTCATTATACTAATTACATGAATATATATAGCAATGAGTCTTTCCCGTTTGTTCTCATTTAAAAAGTTTCCGTTGTAACGGAAACTTTCCTCAGAAACCGCAACGCACTCCAATCGCTTCTTTCTCATTCGTCCACCTGTCTGTATTATGTGGCCTGCAATTGGTCCACGTCGATGACTGTTACGCAGAGAGGCAGTTAACTCAACTGCCTGTGAACCGGTTCTTGAGTTTGAACCAGTTCACTTAAATGACGATCTGTCTTAACATCCTCCCGCAAGCTGAGCGTTGGACGAACGGTGAGCTTGGACTTTAACTGATGAAAGCGATGTTTCGGTAGAGGTTTCGCGAGAATGTCTGCAGCTTGATCCTTTGTTGACAGGTACCCAATACGAAGCTCCTGTGAATTGACTTGCTCTCGAACAAAATGGTAATCAATTTCGACATGCTTCGTCCGTGCATGGAAAACTGGGTTGGATGCCAAATAGGTAGCTCCAACATTATCACACCACAAAACCGGAGTGGAAGATAGTTGAAATTGAAGCTCACGAAGAAGAGCTTTAATCCAGATAAGCTCAGCAATTGCATCGGCGACTGCTTTGTATTCAACTTCAGTGCTGGATCGCGCGACAGTCCATTGCTTTCGAGAGCTCCAAGATATAAGGTTACGACCAAGAAAAACAAGATAAGCTCCTTTAGAACGTCGATCCAGAGGAGAGCTCGCCCAATCTGCATCACTGAAGACCTCGAGAGATAGATTAGATTGTGAAGAGTAGAATAAACTATCGGAAATGGTTCCCTTAAGATATCTTAGAAGGTGTTTCACTCTTTGCCAATCAAGAGGAGAAGGATTATGCATAGTTTGACAAGCACGATTAACAGCAAAGGAGATGTCAGGTCGCGCGATGGTAAGGTATTGAAGAGCTCCTACCGTGCTACGATAGAGAGTAGGATCAACTGAAAAAAGAGAATTGGTAGTTTCAGAGAAAGAGCAAGGGTTAGAAACAGGTTTAGTATTTTCCATTTTTATTTTTTTTAAAATAGAGAGTGCATATTGAGACTGTGATAGAAAGTAACCGGTGGATGTTCTAAGCAGTTCAATTCCAAGGAAGAAATTTGCTGACCCTAAGTCTTTCATAGTGAAAACTTTCTTCAAAAGAGAGATAATGACAGCGATACCTTTAGAATCAGAACTAATTAAGAGAATATCATCTACGTAAATTAAGAAAAAATAAGGAACATAGTTATGATATTTAAAAAATAATGAGGAATCAGTCTTAGATCCTTGAAAACCAATAGAGATTAAATATAATGATAATTTTTTAAACCATTCTCGGGGAGCTTGTTTCAAACCATATAAAGATTTTTTCAATTGGCAAACAAAATCAGGGAATTGTGGATTAAAGAAACCCGGTGGTTGACTCATGTAGAGTTGTTCCTTAAGATCTCCATGGAGGAATGCATTAGATACATCCAATTGGTGAATCTGCCACTTTTGACTGATAGCAATAGAGAGAAGTAATCTAACCGTGGTGATTTTGACTACAGGACTAAATGTGTCCATGCAATCAAAACCATCTTCTTGTGTATAACCCTTAGCTACTAATCTTGCTTTATAGCGATCAATGGAGCCATCAGATTTAAGTTTGAGTTTAAAAATCCATCGACACCCAATGATATTCATATCCTCATTTTTTGGAACAAGTGACCAAGTATGATTGTCCATTAATGCTTGATATTCTGCATGCATTGCTTTTGTCCAATGTGGATCTTGTAAGGCTTGATGGTGAGTGGATGGTTCCACAGGGCTATTTTTGGAGGCTAGGAAGCAAGTCGGCAGAGGATGCTGGGTGCTTAATTTAATTGGTTGTGTATTAGCATAAAGGTCTGCTACTGTTCTCAGTTTTAGAGGAGGTGAAGTAGGAGAAGTGGTTGCAATTGAAGGAGGACTTTGAAGGATGGGAGAGTTTGTTGGTGAGGCATTGATCGACGGGGAATTGCCTGCTGATTGAGAATTTTCTACTGAAGAGGGAGAACTCAAATTTGCATGCTTGACAGGATTAGTGATTGAAATAGTAGGTGTTGGAATTATTATAGGATCAGCAGGTGTGATACTAATTGGACATGATCCTAGTATACCTGCATTATCGGGTGGAGAGACAGAGTTGGAATGTCGGTTAATACTTGTTTTTTGATGAAATGGAAAAACATGTTCATCAAAGATGACATCACGAGAGATATAAATTCTGTTAGTGGTTAGAGATAAGCATCTATATCCTAAATGCATTGAACTATATCCAAGAAAGACACATTTCTCAGACCGATAATTTAAATGAGGATAGCATAGGCATCCAAAGGTTTTTAGAAAACTATAATCAGGTGAGTGTTGAAACAATTTTTCATAAGGTGATTGATTTGCTAGAAGTGGAGTCGGCATTCTATTGATTAGAAAGGATGCTGTGGTGACTGCTTCATCCCAGAAAGTAGGTGGTAAGGAGGCTTGTTTAAGAAGAGCTAAAGAGGTTTCAATAAGATGTCGATGTTTTCTTTCTGCTGTACCGTTTTGCTCAGGGGTATAGGGACATGAAACTCGATGATGAATACCAGAAGATTTCAAATATTTATTTAAAGACTGAAACTCACCTCCCCAACCGGATTGAAAAGCACCTATTTTCTGGGAGAATTGTCGTTCTGCCTTCTTATGAAATTTAGTAAATGTATTAAAGACATCACTTTTATTTTTGAGAGGAAATAACCATGTGTATTTAGAGAAATCATCCACAAAGATCACATAATACTGAAAACCAAAGTGAGAAGTTACGGGAGCTGGCCCCCAAACATCTGAATGGATCAATTCAAGTGGTCTAGTACTCTTGTGCACAGAGATATTAAAGGGCTGTTTGTGAGATTTTGAAGAGCAGCATGCATCACAAACATAGTGAGAGAGCTGATGAGTCAAAGGGAGTTCAAGATTTTTCAAAATGCTTTGTAGAATTCTAAAGTGTGGATGGCCTAATCTGTTGTGCCACGTTTGAGTGGGTGCTTTCTCCCCTAGGTAAGCATGATGTTTGTGAATGCTATGTAGAACGTAAAGGCCGTCTTTATGGGTTCCTTTCAGCATTACATGTCCTATCTTGTAGTCCTTTACCAAACAAAAGAATGGATGAAATTCAATAAAGACATTGTTGTCAAGAGTAAATTTATGGACAGAAAGTAAGTTCTTGGTGATGGCAGGAACATAAAGTATGTTATTAAGAGCAAAATTTTTATGCTGAGAAGATAAAACTGAGTTTCCTGTAGATATAATCTCCATACCTTGGCCATTACCTATGTAGAGTTGATCTTGCCCTGTATATGCAGCCTGATTTTGAATATTATTGCTGTTAGAAGTAACATGATGAGATGCCCCACTGTCGGGATACCAGGTGTTTGAAATTGGAGGCAATATTTGGTTTGTAGTAGCCACATTTGCTTGTGATGTTGGATTTGAGTTTCTGCCTGATGTAGGATTCGCTTGCCATGGAGGTTGAACAAATTCCCGATTAAACCTTTCATAGTAGTTAATCACTCGGTGTCCATGCTTGAAGCAGAGTTGACACCTGGGAGTATTTCTCCCTTGATGTCTACCTCGTCCACGGTTTGTCCTTCCTCCTCTGTTATAACCTTGATCAGTATGCCCTGTTTGTGTAACATGTGTTGTGGGAGGAAAGATTGTTGATGTATGTTCTTCTGATTGCCGCTGAAGATGTGATTCATATGTTTTTAAATTGCAGGCCACATCATCAAATGTGAGTGAGTCAAGAAGAGGACTAGTGCTTGCATAAAACGGGTTGTAGGTTGATCCTAGCCCTCTCAGCAATGCAAAGGTAAGATCATGTTCATTTAGTATACTTACACTTACCCGTAACTAAGGTTCTCCGGTTCCGGTGTCGGTACCGGTTTTTTGTGAAAACCTAAACCTATACCTAACTTCGGTTTGGTATCGGTGACGGTATTGTCCGGTGTCGGTTCGGTGAAACCTATACTTTCGGTGATGATTTTTTTAAGTTAAACATAAATTAAGATTATTGACAAGAGATCATCACATCCTAATAACATTTAACATATCAAGATAAAAGGCTAATATATGTAAAATTTAGGCATTAAAAGTTGTTACAATTAAAATTCAAAGGAGAATAAAAAAGAGAGTTTTAGAAAATTAGCATTTCACAAGTCAACTTTCTTCAACTTCTTAATCCATTTCATCATCTCGGGTGGCATCCTCACGACTCCAAGACTTCAAGGTCATCAAAGCGGATATAGTGTCGGGAGCTAGCCTTCCTCTTCTAAATGTGATAATTCCTCTACCTGTGGAAAAAAGACGCTCAGAGGGAGAGCTCGATGCACAAATAGATAGAAACTCCTTTGCGAGCACTGAAAGGCGTGGATATTTGTTAGATCCTCTCTTGTGCCACCATTGTAACGAGTCATCACGTAAGCAATCAATACAAGGTTCACATAAGTAATCATCTAACTCAACCTTTACTGATTGCTCATCGATTGCTGTGCTCCTACTTGATTGTCGCTCCATAAATTGCATCATTACTTTTGAACGCTTATGAGTCCTTGAAGCTACTAGATCATCAATCGGCATAGAACTTGAACCTTCTCCGATACGCACTGATTCAAGCAAGTTAAGTAAAGTTTCCACAACAAACTTTTGCTCACCATGAGGAATATGCTCCAACTTGAATCTAGGGTCTAGCACTGTGGAAATAGGGAACATAGGCTTTCTCCTCACTTGCATTTCATATTTCAGCAACTTCTCTTTCATTGATGTGTATGCATGTCTTAGTGCCTTTGCTTTGTCATTGCTAATTTTTGTCCCTGTGAAATCTTGGAGAGGATGATATAGCTCAAAAATTAATGAGTCCAATCGTTCAACTAGAAGTCCATACAATCCCGATACATTTGGCGACGTAATTGACTTCGACTTAGAAAATACCTGAGTTGCCTCACGGAAAGCCAAGAGTTCATCTGCAAACATCTTTAAGAGCTCCCATTCTTCATCCTCAATTAAAAAGTTTACTTTGTTTGTGTTTAGATGGTCGCTCGCCATTACCTTCAATACTTCTCTTTTTTCCCACGCAGCTTCGATCATGTCATATGTTGAATTCCACCGGTTCGGACATCCTCAACAAGAATATTTTTTTATTTGACATTTTCCAACTCATCACACAAATTCTTATAGTGATAAATCCTCTTAGGAGAAGAATTAATTGCAACGACAAGTTTTCGAAGTCTTTGAAGAATCTCACCAAATTGTTTTTGACTGATGGCTTCTAGTCCCTCTATATCGTTGTCGTAATCCTCACTATCCGAATATGACTCCTCATTACCAAGTTCCTTTAAGCCACGTTGCACTGCTAGATTAAGAACATGGGCCATGCAAGGTGTGAGATAGTTCTTGGTGAACCTTGAACGAGAACCCTTCAACAATTTTTCTAAGCTTGCTGCCATAGTTTTATTATTGCTTGCATTATCAGCAGTGATTGCGCACAACTATACAAAACAAGGAAACAAGTATTTAGTGTAAAAAATTATACAAAAATCAAAAACATTTCTTACCTTATCTGTCAAATTGTAATCTACCAGCACTTCATATTACACTTTTGCCATGTATGCACCTCCATGAGATCCACACAACTCTTTGACAGCAAGAACACATTCATGAAGTTTCCACAAGTCATCGATCCAATGAATCGTGATCCCAATAATTGCCAAATGATTTGTAGTAGTCCAAGTATCTACAGTAAGTGACACTTTCTCAATTGGTTGAAACAATTGTCGCATTTTTTCCCTTTTCATCATCAAATTTTTGCAAAAGATGCCACGTCGTAATGTGTTTCCACTCGGAAGGGACACATCACATTGTGCAAAATAGGAACAAAAAGCTTCAAATTGTGGATGCTCAAGGGTCGAAAAGGTTGTATCCGTATTGATTATCAAATCAATGCATCTTTCCTTTGTAAGCTCTGGAGTCCTTCCTGAATATTTACTTTTTTTGGAAAAAAAATTAGTCAATGGATTTTGAGTACCTGAAGGCTTGAGATCCCTATAAATAGAGTGATGAAACTTTTCTAAGTGTTTCCATAGAGCCATAGTGCTTCCCGTCTTGTCTCTCTTTATTATCAAATCTCTCGAAGGGGTACTTTGCTTACAAATGTCGCAACAATAATCACCATTGTCGTTCTTCGTATAGTATACCAAAGCCGGGGAGCCTTTTCGACGTTGAGAGGAATTTATAGTGCTCACACTTGTAGAAATATGCGTCTCTGCATTATTTGAGGCAATCTGCTAACAATAGATGAATGCAATGTTATTTAGTTATTAAACTAGATAAATATTTCATGTACAATGAATGAGAAATTATAGACAATAATATAAAAAAATTTACCTCATCTTGCGGGATATCCATTTGAGGTTGTTGATGCTCCATGATTGCAAACTTAAATGTCTACAATTCAAATAATCTACATTAGAAATTTCAGATCCTAAAGTGCTATGAATTTCAGATCCTAAAGCATAATCTACTGTTCTAAAATTAGATTTTATCTTCGGAAGTGGCAAGTAAAAGTATAATTTTCAGTTGCATGAAGAGAATTTAGTTAATTCCATGAAGATAATTTAGATGAAAAATCTTATGTGCTGTGAAAATCATGGCAAGGAATGAGAGGATAAACCTGGATAGAGAAAGATAGTGATTAGTAGGGAGAATGTGGAGGGAGATCGAGGAGAGAGATAGCACAGAGTTGGGGGATTGAGACAGAAAGAGGGCGGAATAGTTGAAGTAAGAGGAATCGAGTTGGCAAGGGAGATACGGTAGGAAATCTTATCGTAAGAGAAAGACGGATGGAGAAGGGGAGAGATGGAGAAGGATAGAGGATGATGGAGTGATCCTCTATCCAAAGTCCAAACCGTCAAACTGTTCTCGCAGCCTGCGAAAACTGAAACGCACAAGAGTCGAGCCTGCAAGACCGTGAGAGAGAGAGAGAAATCCAGAGAATGAGACAGAGTTGAGGATTTACTGGCTGCGGAATGCGGATGAGAGAGTCGAGGCGCGGGGATTTGCTGGCTGCGGAATGCGGATGAGAGAGTGAAGGATTTGCTGGCTGCAGAATGGGGATTTTCTGGCTGCGGAATGCTGAGTCTCTGCCTCTCTGGGTGTTTCTGCACTGCATATATATCGTAGCCTACGATATATATCTGCCCTAGAAAACGATCGTTCAACAGAACAAACCCAGTTGATTTGTTAAAAAAGTCAGCGTTTTTTGTGCGTAGTATCCGACTGAGTCATGAAATGGGCTGGACCTGTACTAATGGGCCTTCAACACAGATAACGGTAGATCAAGAAAATGAAATCAATCGACTTGCACTTCGTCTTCCTCGTCCGTGAAGCAGTCGTAAGCAGAAAGCATTCTCCCATTTTTTTTAGGGTTTACGGTCTTCTAGAAGCCCAGGACTGGGATACCTACCACCGACGCAGACGGTTCCCATGTCATTAGGTCTTTGAAAAAATTCAGAGGTCTCATTAGCTTTGTTCTTGAAACATTTTCGTCTGGATCAAGCGTCCCCTTCGATATTGATTGAGGATGCTATAGTCAAAATCAATAATTCTTGTGCATTTATTGCGCATATCAGAAAGATTATCTACTTATCCATCGCTATCTATCTGTCTATTGTCTGTCTACCTCTCTCTCTCTCTCTCTCTCTCTATCTATCCATCTATCTGTCCATCTATCTATCGATCTATCCATCTATATCTATCTATCTATCTATCTACATGGGGCATTCTTTTTGGTAGTTGACATCGCGTTCTCATCACGGTCGGAGTTGCGCTTGAAAGCAAAGCAAGAACAGAAGGAAGTCCAAAAAGGGAATGAGACTCGATCTCACGATAAGGAATAGAGTAATAAATGATAAAATTCAAGCGTGCGATCGTCTCCAATTAGTGGCAACGACCGATGAGAGTATATGAACGCGTGGGTTTGCTGGGGCTTGTCTTATCCAATTGGTCCAAGAGAAAAGGAGACGTCAAAACTCAGATCAGCTCCATCATCGACCATTTTCAACGCCGAAATCCAGTTTCCATTTCTTTAATCTCTCCCGACAAACAAGTTCAAACTCCGTAGGAGAAGATGACATCTCTCTTCATCTTCATTGCCCATTTCCCGGTCCACCGCCCTTTCCTCCAGTGAGGCGCCCACGGCATTCCCAAAGAACTTCCAACTATAAAGAAGGGAAAAGCTCGGCCTTTTATTTCTTCTCACTGTTTCTTCTTAAGCTGCTTCCTTTTCAATTTCCTCCACCTTCTCCCCAGCTTTCAACGCGGAAATGACTTTCCCCACAGACAACCAGGACGTGTCGCTCAGCGACCCTCTTCACTCACTAAAGGCGGCCGCATAATCACCCTCCAACTCACTCTCCATCTCCCCCTTTCATCAATCTATCTACCCCTAGATCTCTCCCTTAATTGACTTCCAGCGACCTCGTCCAATGAGGAGGAGCATTTCTTGGCGCGAGAGATGCCGCGGGCTCAGCTTACCGTCTTCCCCGGCAATCTCCGCCTCGTCTTCAGAGGAGTTCGTGGAGGTGACTCTCGATTTTCAAGACGACGACACCGTCGTTCTGAGAGGAGTCGAGATCGCCGTGGCAGGAGCGGCGTCCGATATAGAAAATGGGACGTCGGAGACGGTTTCTCCGCCGTTGATCAAGCGGAGCTCATCCCACAGGAAACTTCGCCAATTTTCTCAGGAGCTCAAGCAGCTGTCGCTGGATTTTAAAACGGAGTTAAAGAAGTGTTCTTGGAGTCATGCGCACGGAGGAAAGACTGGTCCGTCTTCCGTGGACTCGGCGCTGGCCGCTCGGGCCTGCGCAAGCGGCGTGCTCAACAGGATAGAGCTAAGTCCGGCGCACAGAAAGCTCTTCACGGTTTAAGATTCATCAGCGACAGCAAGAACAACGACATGGAAGCTTGGAACAAAGTACAGGCTAAATTCCGATGTCCGCACTTGTGAGAGAGAGAATGAGAGAAAATTAAATAATAATAAAACCGTTGGCTTCGGTTTTCACCGGAAGTGAAAACCGAAACCGAACCGAAACTTCGGGTTGGCTATTTTTTTAGCACCGTCGGTGTCGGTTCGGTTCGGTTTTCGGTTTTCCGGTAAGGTTTTGGAGAACCTTACCCGTAACTCATCTCCAATTGAACGAACAAGTTGTACATAATCATCCACAGACAAAGTATCTTTTCGAAGATTGTGCAATCGTGTTTGTAGTTCCATTATTCTTGATTTTGACTTACCAGCAAAGTTTCTGTTTATAGCTTGCCATGCTTCCCTTGCAGTAGTTTTTCCCACAAGAATTGGGAGAACAGATGCAGATAAAGATGATGAAATTATTGCAAGAACAACCTGATCATTCTTGAACCAGGTTTTGTATGCAGGATTTGGGCAGATTCTGCCATCTTTGTCCACATAGGACACCATAGGAGGATCTTGATCAAGTAATGTTACAAGATCATATGCTGCCAGCACAGGCAACAGTTGTGTTTTCCATAACAGAAAATTCTCCCTACTGAGTTTGAGTGAAATAGTCAAACCTGCAGGGTTGATATTGGCAATAGCAACTTGGGAGGCAACCGCGATTTCTAAGGATGAAGATGACACTTCATCAATTGAGTTGCTTGGAGTTGCCATGAGAATAGATCTTTCGCTTTTAGACTTTGTGTCGTGAGGCTGTTGGCTCTGATACCATATAGAAGCTAGAAGAGAATTGAGAAGGAAGAGAAGAAGAACAGATTCAAGAAAAGATTGTATTATTTCTCTGTCTTTCATTATACTAATTACATGAATATATATAGCAGTGAGTCTTTCCCGTTTGTTCTCATTTAGAAAGTTTCCGTTGTAACAGAAACTTTCGTCAGAAACTGCAACGCACTCCAATCGCTTCTTTCTCATTCGTCCACCTGTCTGTATTATGTGGCCTGCAATTGGTCCACGTCGATGACCGTTACGCAGAGAGGCAGTTAACTCAACTGCATGTGAACCGGTTCTTGATTTTGAACCGGTTCACTTAAATGACAATCTGTCTTAACAACGCGCACGTGCACGCTTAACTCTCCGAGAAGAGGGAGATTCGTCCTCTCCTTCCCTCCTCTTCTCCTTCTCTCTCTCGCACAACCTTCGCTCACGAGAGAGAGGCGTGTGCGTGCTCTCTCTCTGGCACGGCATCTGCTCGCACGGTGTTTCCTTCCTTCCTCGTCTCCTCGTTCTTTTCTTCTTCTCCACTTTCTTTCTCCCTCTCTTCCACCTTCTCCGTCTCACCATCTCTCGCGTGACGGAAACGATTTCCGTCGCGCGCGCATCTTCCTTTCTTCTGTAGAAAAAGTAGAGGAAGCGAGGAGAAGGGAAGAATAAGAGAGCAGATGTTGGATGTACAAGAGGTATTTATAATAGAAGAACAAGTTTCGTTGTAAACGTTTCGGGAGCAGGTGATGGCTGTGGCGTTCTTCTTCTTGCATGGCTGAGCTGGATTGGAGCAGTTACGTAACGGCTTGGACTTTAAGTGAAGAAATCGTTGCTTTGGTAAAGCTTTGGTCAACAAATCAACGAGTTGATCTTTGGTAGAGACGTAGCCAATCAGGAGCTGCTTGGAGTTGACTAATTCACGGACAAAGTGATAATGAATTTCAACATGTTTCATCCTAGAATGAAACACAGGATCCGCTGCAAGGTAGGTTGCTCCAATGTTGTCGCACCATAGAATTGGAGAAATAGGTAGCGGAAGCCGAAGTTCTAGGAGAAGAGATGATGGAGAATTATTTTGAAACATGAACACAAGGGTTCTAAGTGAACCTATCCTCCTCCTCCTCCTCCTTATCCACCAACTTGATAAATTATCCATTAATTAAATGGATGAAGAAGACCTCTCTAAATCATTAAAGAGAGAGTAGATCTTAAAGGAATTATTTTCCCTCCTTTCTCAATTTAGACTGATCTAAAGATTGACTTGGTCAAAGCATTTAGCCCTTATCTTTAGAAACCTAGAATTCCTTGAGTGGACCCAGTCAACCACCTTCTTCCTTGATATAGGATCCTAATTTCCAAACATTATCCACTATATCACAGGTAACCTTGTATATTTATAAAATAATGATCTCAAGAAACTAATAGGAATCCTCTTGATATTAAATGTCCTTCTCTTTGAAACCCTCCCTTAGATAGAAGTAGGAGAGATCTAATTATTACTACTTATGGAAGCAGTCCATTGGATGAAACTTCAAGTCAAGCATTCATTATTGAAGAATTCCAAGATCATGATAGCTACCATGGATAGTCCTCTTACCTATCAATATCTTCCACGATTTTATGAGATATGAGTTCCACGTGATAGACAGCTACGTGGAATATCAAGACCCCAGATTATTTAACATGGTAATGATGGGGCTATCATCAAAAGATACCATCATATGGATATAAGTGTCGAGTGGCTGATTCCCTTTTTGGTAATTGTGAAGTCTTGTTTGTGTTTCCATGACACGTGATCTGGTTCTTGCTACAAATTTCTTGTTTATTGCTTCCCATGTTTCTTTGGCTATTTCTTTGCCGACCGCTAAAGACATCGTAGATTCGGACATGGAGGAGGTAATGATAGATAGAACTACCTTATCTCGGATGAACCATGCCTGATAGGCGGGAATGGAGCAGGATTGACCTTGTTTGTTGAGAGAAGAGATCATTGGTGGATCTTGATATAGAAGATCTATCAATTGATAAGCTGCCAATAGGGGAAGAAGCTGTGTCTTCCATAATAAAAAATTATCACGAGTTAATTTGATTGACACCATTACTCCTGCAGGATTGATATTTGCCATGGCGATTGTTTGAACAGTTGTTGGAAGAGATGATAGAGTTTCATCCTTGTCTAGAGAATGACTATCATCGCTTTGATGCTCCATATGATGGATTAACATCTTGATTCGGGGTCAAGAATTGATCGAGATGTCGTTAGATAGATGGCTCTGATACCATGTAGAAGAAGGAGAGGAAGAGAGAAGAAGGGAAGAACAAGAATAGAGAAGATGTTTGATTGATGAATATTTATGGATGTACAAGAGGTATTTATAATAGAAGAAAAAAAATTTTGTAAACGTTTCGGGAGCAGTTTCATAATTTTGCAGTTTCGTAGTTTCATAATTTAGTTTCGGGAGCAAGTAACGGTTGTGGCGTTCTTCTTCTTCCATGGCTGAGCTGGATTGGAGCAGTTAAGTAACGGCTGGAGTTACTGTTACTTATAATTCACTCTGTAGTGTCTCAATATCTTCCTCCTCTCTTCCACGTGTGCGTGCACGCGCATAAGGGGGAGGAGGAAAATTCCTAACTAATCCTCTCATGTCCATCCGCTCGCTCTCTCTCTCTCTCCCAAATCTCTCTATCCCTTTCATCACCTCTCTTCCACGCCATCTCTCCCGCATGCGAGAGGGAGAAATCTCTTCTCCCTCTCTCTCGCGATATCTTCCCTCTCCCCCTTTTCCCATCTCCGCCTACTTCTCTCACGCGATAGGAATTCACCGCGCGATCGCCTTTTGTAAGCGTCTGCGCATGTAAGAGGAGAGGAGGAGGAGATATTCCATCTCTCCCTCTCTCGAGACGGAAAATAATTCGGTCTTTCGACGAGAGTAGAGAGAAGAAAAGAGAGAAAAGAGAGAAGGGAGAATTTTTTATTTATTTTGTGCACAGGTTGACCGGGTGAGTTGACCGAGTGAGTTGACAGGCCTGATTTGAGGACATTAAAATGAAATCAACGGTCTTGATGGAGTTCGGAGCGTAAATTTTGTGTGTGTGATCCTTATTTCAAGATCTAAGAATCTTTTGCGGTTGATTTAAATTGTGGGACGAAAAAATTAGGCTTATGAATATTTTCATTGTATGCTTCTAGCATTGGCTAGCCAGAATGAAAGAAAGCAACGACCGATCATTCTTCATGTATGGATTATAATTCTCAATGAGTTTCTTCCCTTTTCTGTTCAATCCTCGTGTTGGATGCAAGATGCCAAGTTCGGGCAAAATATACATGATCTCAAAGGTATGTTTTGATAAGGGAGTATCACTGGATTGTGTTTTCATCATGAATCTTTAGATTAGAACCATTTTCTATCCATAATTTCTATTTTCTCATCTTTCCATTCATATTTATAAACCCTAAAAATCAATTTTCCACCCTCAATCAAGGGTTTCCAATGTTTGAAAAGAGTTCAGAAGCATTTGATCCGTCCAGTTCAATTTTGCATACACCTTCTTCCTTCATTGATCATTTCTACTTTCTTAATCTAAAAAAATACCAAAAATCTCCTGATTTCAATCTTTTAAGCTTCCTCTCTGCGGATTCGACATGGACTCGCCATGGTTTTAATTTAAAAATCAGATTTGAAGAGTTGAGTATATTTTCTTTGATACATAAATTTACGCATTTGACAACCATATTTTTACGCATATCAAAGGGCACAAGATAACCATAAAATTTGATTTGCATTAATTTCAACTTTCATTCTACATTGGGCTTGGTGTGATTGATGTGAGGTGTGTGAAGTCTTGGAGCTCATCAAATCAATGGCAAGTAACATTGTTAGTGTGGCTCAATAATTTTTGGTCTCCCTCACCACTTTGAGAGGATTATCTCATAGACTAATCACAAATTTTGATGATTCTAAGGTAACATTGGGTCGTAATCACACATCAATGATCTCATAATCTAATCGGCGAGTTCTCTTCTAAAAATGTTCAATGTCAAGCATCATCCTTTCTCGAAGGAAAGTTCAAAAAGATGAAATTCTTAGTCATTTGTAAAGTTGATGAAGAATTCTTAACTTTATGTTGACATACATAGAGGAATACATATTACACAAATTGAGGAGAGGAATTAAAGAAATTTTATTGATCCCTTGCGTGAGGAATGTAACAAGAGCCTAGAGTGTCTAGTAATTAGTATGCTCCCATGTAAACTATTTTAAGGTTGTGTGAATCAAGAGTTAGGGAGAAAATTTGTGGATATTATGTGGCTAGTAAGCCAAATCACACTTTCATATCTTCTTCTCATTCACTTGAAATAAAATTCATTCATTTTTATTCTTTTGCATTATCATTTTTATTAACATATGTAATGACTATGTGAATTTGAAAATATCATTATACACCGATGATTAGTCTTTAAATATATGATCTAAACATCCCTATTTGAGGGATATTCTACAAGGACATTGATGTATCTTGAAAGAATGTCAATGTTTGATCATACTCATATGATGAGTATAGATAATCTTGTGATCATTAGTGTGGAGATAACTAGGATAGATAAGAGGTGCTCTTTGGAGCAAGAGTTCATCAGATTACTTTATGTGAATTCATGAATGGTATTATACCTAACTATCAATTAGTGTGTCATAAAGTTGTACATTGTCCTTTGTCCTTAGACACCTAAGACATTTCATGAATGGATGATCATATTTTAACAATGAACTACAAATCCCTAGCCATGGAATCTCCAAAATATACTATATTTGACATGACATGAATTCATTAAAGGTCATAATATGGTCAATATGAGATCATCAAACCTCAATATAACCAAGATTAACTTAATGATTATTAGTCTTTATATATATGCTCTAAATATTCCTATTCGAGGGATATTCTGGAAGGACATTATCTAGAAAGAATAACATTGTTTGATCTGACTCATACGATAAGTATAGCTAACCATGTGACCATTGTTGGGATTTGAGGTCGATAAGCCTTCCATTTTTTTATCAAAATATTAAATGCAACGAAATAGATTGAATCGGATATTCAAAACATTTAGGCACCAAGAATAGATGATCTTATCATCTAGCGTGTATGAGAAAACATACTTACAGGGTTCTCTTTAAGGAGTTCTTAAAGTGTTATATATAAGAACTCTCTTATGGAACTTTTTCATCGTCGGTTACTGTGTATGTATAATCCTTCATCTGCACGAGACTCACTAGTGACTTAGTGTATGGTCAACTGTCAAACCCTAATCAATCACTCAAGTTAGTAATGATGTATGTAAGGAATCATTAGGAACTCCTCTAATATTTCTACTACCTTGGCCAAGGATGTCATTTCATCTCATTCCTTGAGTCAATTTTCTCAAATATTGAGTTCGGATGATTCCATCTCGACCACACAATCATCTTCGTGGACTTCATGCCCCATCCAATATCTGACGTTTTCGAGATCCCGTGCCTAGGGATTCGTAAGTCATAATCAAAATACAATAATTCTTCCACAATATGCCTTTGGTGTCTCAAGTCAAAGGACCACACACAACCATGACATGAATCAACTTGATTGATAATTAGGTATAATTATCATTCAGCAATTCATATGGATCAATTCAGTGAACTATTTTTTTGAAGAGCACCCACTATCTATCCTTACTGTCTCCACACTGATGGCTATAGGATCAACCATACTCATCATATAAGTTGGATCAGATAGTGCTACTCTTTCATATAATTTGATGTCCTTCTCGAAGATCGCATGAATTGGAATGTTTAGAATATACATTTAAAGACTAGTGATCACTGTAGTATGATCTCATCATAATTGACTTAGTCATTACATATGCTTATGGACTTTATTATAAACATCACACAATAATGAAAATTAAAAAATTTCATTTCAATGAACATAAACAAGATACATGGAAGTGTGATTGGCTTATAGCCCACATAATATCCATCAACCATCAATGGGCAGATACCAAGGATAGATAGGGAGTGCTCTTTAGAGAAAGAGTTCATAAAGTAGTCTATATGAATCCATGAATGATACTATACCTAATTTTCAATTAAGTTAATTTATGACACTATTTTATACATTGTCATTTGACCTTATACACCTAAGACATTTTTTGGATAGATGATTGTATTTTAACCATCAATTACAAATCCCTAGACATGGAATCTCTAAAATATTGTATATGGTATTTGATACAACAAAAGGTCCTTAAAGGTGATTCTATGATCAAGATGAGATCGTCTAGCCTCAATATATGAGGAGATCAACTTAAGAAATGAGATGAGATTAAATCCCTAGCTAAGATAGTAGAAATATCAGAGAAGGTGGTGTCAATGATTTATTTCATGCATCAGTACTAACTCGAGTGACGGATTAGGGATTGTGACTTAACCATATACGAAGTTATTTTATTTGAATAGGATTATAGTCGTTGAATGCAAAAATTTACGTATAAAGAAATATACTCAACTCATCAAATTTGGTTTTGAAATTTATAATAGTTGCAAGTCGAGGTCAAATTCAAAGGACGAAGGTTAAAAGATTGAACTAGAGGAACATTTTGGTATTCTTGAATTATCAAATAATCTATCAAAAAAAGAAAATGTACGTAAGAAATGAAATGAATTGATCAAATGCTTTGTAATTCTTTTAGAAGATTGAAAACCCTTCATTGATGGTGGAAAAGAGATTCAGGGTTTAAAAATATCATGATGAAAATGTATAGAAAATGTAAAATATTGATGGACAATGATTCTAATCTAAGGATTCACGATGAAAACACACTGATGGAGAATTATATCATCACATGAACTCAAGGGTTCCAAGTGAACCTAGGTATGCACTAAGGAAGAGAAATCATTCTCAATTGCAACAAAATACTATACTCCTCCTTATCCATAAGTTTGAGAAACTCACCATCCATGAAGTGAATGAAGAAGACCTCTCTAAAACATTGAAAGAGAGTGTAGATTCAAAGGGAATCATCTTCCCTCCTTTTCCATTTATAAACTGATCTAAAGATTGACTTCGTCATATGCAATTAAACCTTCATCCTTAGAACACTTAGAATTCCATAGTTGGACCAAGTCAACCACCTCTTACCTTGATATAGGTTCCTAATTATCCAAACCATATCCACTATATCATAGGTACCTTGTAAAATAATGATCTCAATTCAGTAGGAACATCTTTGTGTTATATTTCCTTCTCTCTTTGAAGACCACCTATAGTTAGAATTATAGGAGAGATCTAAGTGATATTATTATCTGTGGATTCTATCTCAAGAAAAAGACTTTATGAAGACAATAGCAAGAGGAAAGCTACTTTTAAGGAAGAAAGTCATTAAGACTATTCTCCTAACTACCACGATCCCCACAAGAGCATAAGAGAAGCCTCATAGATGTCAAAAGTCAACCATGAAGGACTGAAGGCATAGTCTAGCAAGGAGAACTATCTCTCATTTACAAAGCTTCCACAGACAATGAAGAGCAGGATAATTCTGAAAAGTCCCAATAGGGCGGTGATTTAACCTAAGAGGGGGGGTGAATTAGGTTATGTGTTAATTTTAATTATTATTCTCTACTTTTTCTGTTTAGTAAGATTCGTTGGTTAATCACTCACTTCTTGTCCTCTCGATGCACCCGATATTATTATACTGGTTGGGGGACCTAATGTCCCTTAATCCAGTCCCGAGTACTATAGACTCGGAGCCTCCTCCTCACCAAATGAAACCTAATCCTCTCACCGCTCAAAGGGTGAAGGACAATGTTAAAATACAAAGTTTTAGATTTTCCCCCTACGGCAAACCTAACGCTCACCTTTACCTGTCCCTACGGTACTACCCACTAGGCCTCGACCTCCTCGGCTCCTGGACGCCTTGACTCCCTCAGGTTGATCTCCACGTGATCGCTCGTCCCTTCACGCCCTATCGTGCCTCCTCCACTAGTACCGCCGTCGAACACCGATAAATCGAGTCCTCGTCTTCCGGTTCCCCTTGGTCTTCCTGCTCCCGAAGTCTTGACTCCTTCTCGTCTCAACGAATGAGACGCTCTCGTCCTCCGCGTGTGTGTGAATGCAATGATATGGTTATCTAAATTCTGCTAGCTATTATGAGATGACTATAGCAAACAAGTGAGAGTGAATTTAAATGGTAAATGACATACAAGACTCCTATTCCAGGATTTGATTCTTTACCCTAGGGTTGACTGTACTAAAGGTTGACTTTCTGTCGAAGATTGACTTTCTAACAAAGTTGACTTTTCTGACTAATGTTGACTTTCTGACAATGTTGACTTTTTTGACAAGGTTGACTTTTTGACTCACGTTGACTTTTCTGACTAACGTTGACTTTTTGACTAACGTTGACTTTTCTTACTGATGTTGACTTTCTAACAATGTTGACTTTTTTGAGTAATGTTGACTTTCTGACAATGTTGACTTTTTTGACCAATGTTGACTTTTTGACAATGTTGACTTTGACCAATCAGGTTGACTTGTATGACTGGGATTGACTTCTAAGCTATAGTTGACTTCTGATTAAGGATGGTTGACTTGATTGACTTTCTCAAAAGGTTTGACTTATTGACCTATATTGACTCAAGGTTGACTTCTGAGGATTGACTTGACCTAATGCGAGAACTTTGGTTGACTATCTTCTCTAGATCTTCGCAACTCAGGATAAGTCAATTAATTTACTTAACTAACAGTAGAAGAATATTACTGACTGAGATGTGGTAAGTACTGAAATCAGATTAAATGATTTACAAAATAGGAATTTAAAACAGTTAAATTAACAGCCTAAGCAATGTAGAATAATACTTACTTGAACCAGTCAAATTATATAAACAGAATAAATGACAGCCAACTTCACACTGATATTTAATGCAGTTAGATTAAGAAACTAATTAACTAAATAGATGGAGTAAAGATAGTTAATACTAACTTGAATTAACTACGCTGTTCTAAGATACGATTCACTGACCTAAATAGATCTCTCCGGGGACTAATCAATCAGAGATTAAATTCACAATATGAAACTAACTTCACTGCAAATAAAATTAACCTTGATTCAAAATTAACCTTGATTAAATTAACCTTGAATGAAAAATTCAGTGGGGTAGATCACATACCAACTAGCCTTGACTCCTTGTCTCGTACAAAGATATTAGTGTAACAAGAATTATATCTATATAGATATATACATATCTATGTATGCTGGCAGTAGTAATAAGAATTACTTGTATGAAAACCCTATATATGTATATATATGTATATATATATATATATAGTAAATAAGTGAAGCATGGAAAAATGTAAATGGCGATTGCATGAGACAGTAGATTCCTGAAAAAGATAATTCTTCATGGACACATTAGTAGGTTAGTGGAAAGGAATCAAGAGAAACATAATGTATTAAAATTAATAACGTACAAGAAACACGATGCCAATTCAAGATGGAATGTGTACGTCAAAACTAGTGTTCTAACAAATTCAATCTGATCTTTACTAAAGGACAGTCCTCTTAAATACTAAACCTCCAAGATCATCACCGATCTTAACGTCTCATCTCATTCTCTTTGTCATAAGAGCATCAAGGAAGACATTGAGTCCATATAAAGTCAAGTCTCCTAATTGAAGAATATCAAAGTCTACTATGAGATTGGAGATCATTCCATGGTCAATTCTCTTTACTGATGTGGAACAATGAAAGACGTGAAGATCTCCACGAAGGGCAGTTAAAACCACCCCACTTATCACAAGTCAACACAGAATCAATGACGTTCCACGTGCCTCCCGTCACTGCTACAGGGATCTTCATAGAACGCATAAGATTAATACTGAAAAGATCTTCATAACTGTCATGACCGCCATGAGTTCTCACAGGATCAAGGAAGCATTGAATTATTCTTTAAACGTCTCCACGTATCTCCATCACGTGAAGACTGCATCAGTGAAGAAACGTTCATGAAGAGAATAGAGGAAACTCGTAATTGAAGAAAAGGAAGCTCTGACTTGAAGGAAAGGAAGTGTTCTGATGCCGCCTTTGCCTCCTCATCACCATGTCCAGGAGAACTTTTTGAGTTACCCAACAATCCCAAAGAACGAAGTATCATTGGATGAGACTCGTTCTGAAGGAGTGATTCACGAAGCTATTTTCTTCTCGCCGCCTCAACCGAGTGACTTTTAAAGACACGTAGTGATGTAGGATATTTTATAAATAATAATATATATGGATATGATGATGGAATGAAGGGAAAATGAATGAACTAGATATGATTACCAACTGATTCTAATTATAAAATAATCCTACAATCTGATGGAGGATCTATGAAAGGATATCAGTGAGGAATAGGTACAATTTAGAGAGTATATCGTAGAGAATAATCTAAGGACGACCGGAGAGTAATGGATATAATAAGGAGAACGTGTAGAGAAGTTATATGGAAAGAATGAAGACTAAGATTATAGAGGAACTGATAGTATACTTTATGAGAGGAGGGATCAGATAGGACAGAATTAGAAAGGGTTTTACATATTAAAGAATAATCTCATATAATAATTTTATAGAATAGAGAATGACTAGAAGAAGAGAATTGTGACGGTGAAGGGAGAATATGTATGAATAATAGTTTTTGGATAGGTTGGAAGCATGGAGACGGTTAAAGTGTGGAAGCTAGATAACGGGGAAGGATGTAATATCGATTGTAAAAGAGAGACTAGAGAAATAGACGCGGGGATGGGTGAGAGAGCATCGGAAAATGACAGGGGCGGTGAAAGTTAGAGGAGAATGGAGAGGCTATTGTGGACTTATAGATTTAAGGAAGAATTGTTATTACCAGAAGAGAGAGAGGAATGATTACCTGATCGAAACGGGAAAGCGATGCTCCGGATTACGTCCGATGGTAGAAAATATCCTCGATGAATCTCTGACGGAAAAGAGTGGAAAGCGACAGAACGGGGGGAAGAAGAGAAGAGGGAGATAGAACTCGGTGATGAAGATGATGCGGGACAGGATTGATGGAGATACGGGGATGAACGCGAACACAAAGGAGTAACCAAAGGTAACCAAATTTCATCAATAAAAACTGTCCTTTTCGTCGCATACAGATTCCGATTTATAGGAATGAGAGACGAGAAGTTTCCGTCGAGAAGTCGCTTCGCGGCGGTTGAGTTCTTGACTTGGTTTGGCGTCTTTTGATTTTTATCTGATGGAGGAATGAGACGAAAATAAACAATCTCTCGATGACGTTAGTCGTCG
>CM044101.1:375297-545864 GCA_024174645.1 Lemna minuta | reverse complement strand
CTCCCTCCCTACCTCTCTCTCTCTCCCACTCTCCTTCCCTCACTCTCTCGCCCTCCCTCCCTCGCAGATCCGTTGAGTTTGATCTGTTATGGAGGTCGATTCGATACAAAAATGTCTCCACGTGTGTTTCCACGTGCTTGGCCGTTCAGTTCGCGTTCTGAGTTATGCCCGCGGAGAGATAAGATAGACAAAGGATTGAGTTCAGATCGGCATCTTCTTCTCTTTGTCGTCCATAATTCCGATGGATGGCAAGGGAGAGCAGAGCTCCGATAATCTTCGCCTCCTCATGCTGCCATGGCTGGCGCACGGCCATACCTCACCTTTTCTTGAGCTCGGGAAGCGTCTCTCTCGCAGAGGTTTCCGAGTCTTCCTCTGCTCCACCCCGGCAAATATCGCTTCTTTCCGGAACAAGGACAACGGCGGCGTGGAACTCGTGGAACTTTACCTTCCGGAGCTCCCAGAACTCCCCGCTCATCTCCACACCACCAAGAATCTCCCTCCTCGTCTGATGCCCGACCTCAAGGCCGCGTTCGACCTCTCCGAACCTTCCTTCTGCGCCATTCTCGACTCAATCCGCCCCAGCCTCGTGATCTACGACTTCCTCCAGCCCTGGGCAGCCGCCGCCGCCGCGACGCGGAGAATCCCCGCCGTGTTGTTTCTGCCGATCGGTTGTGCCTCGCACGCCTTCTTCAAGCACATTGCTGAAAAACCCGCGGAGGAATTTCCGTTCCAGTCGATGCGCTCCGAAGACGACGAAGAAATCGCTGGTCTCCGCCGCGTGATCGCGTCCGTCTCGGATCTGCCCTCGGATGGCGACAGAGTGGCAGAATGCCTGAAAATGTCCTCCTCTCTCGTCCTCATCAGGACCTCGGCAGAGATCGAAGGGGAGTACCTGGACCACGTCAACCTGCTCAAGAACAAGGAATACGTCCCGGTGGGACCCCTGGTCGGAAAGCACCGCCGTCAACACGAGAGTGAACCGCGGCTCTGCCGCCTCTTCTCTTGGCTCGACGAGAAACCCGAGTCTTCCGTCGCGTTCGTCTCCTTTGGCAGCGAATACTACATGCAAAAGGAGGAGATGGCGGAGATCGCTCGCGGGCTCGAGCTTAGTGGAGTCTGCTTCTTATGGGTTATAAGGTTTCCCAAAGGAGAGGAGGTTCCACTGGAGGAAGCGTTCCCGGAGAAATTCCAGGAGAGGAACTCGGGAAGAGGAATGTTAGTAGAGGGCTGGGCGCCCCAGGAAGAGATCCTGGGCCACCCCGCCGTTGGCGCTTTCGTCACGCACTGCGGTTGGGGCTCCGTAATTGAGGCCTTGGCGCGTGGCGTGCCCATGGTGGCCATGCCGCAGTATTTCGACCAGCCGCTCAACGCAAAACTTGTAACTGCGCTCTTCGCCGGCGTGCAGGTGAGGGGACTCTTCGCCGGCGATGGGGGGAAAAGTTGCCAGGGGGAAGAATTGGCGGCGGCTCTGAGCAGGGAGATAGCGGAGGTGCTCCGCCGGAAAGGAGACGCCGAAGTGGACGTCGCGGCGGCTAAGTTAGCCGAGCTCATTCGCAGTGCCGGGGGCTATGAAAGTGGCGGGCTTGAACCGTGAATCTTAAGAAATAATTGGCCTTTTATCTTTGGGTTAATATCATAAAAAAGTCTGAACTTTATCAAATGTACCCGATATGAGTCCTAACTTTTTTTTTGTCAGTCCGAACTTTTCAAAAAGTCTCAACTTTTCTTTTCTCCTATAAAAGTCTGAACTTTTCAAAGTGTCCAGATACGAGTCTAAACTTTTTTTTTTCCAGAAAATATTCCCGCTGCTGACGTGGACAATGCGGAGAGTCCACGTAGTCTCATTCCATCCACGTTTTGTCCACCTCTCTCTCTCTCTCTCTCTCTCTCTCTCTCGCCCTCCCTCCCTCCCCTCCCTCCCTCCCCCGCCTCTCTCGCCCGCCCTCCCTCCCCTTTCTCCCTCCCTCCCCCGCCTCACTCTCCCGCCCTCCCTCCCCTCCCCCACCTGTCTCGCCCGCTTGTCTCACCCTCCCTCTCTCTCCCGCCCGCCCTCCCTCCCCTCCCTCCCTCCCACGCCTCTCTCGCCAGCCCTCCCTCCCTCCCTCCCCCGACTCTCTCTCCCGCCCTCCCTCCCCTCCCTCCCTCCCCCGACTCTCTGAGGTCTTTGGCATCATCAGGGGATCCATGTGGGGGATCTTAACCAAGTTGCTCAATTGCCTGGTGCAGAAAGTGGTTCATGCTCTATAGTCGTCACGAGTAGGCATGCCAAGTCCGCTTCTTTCAACAGGGTATGAGGATATCTCCCATGAAATTAATTATTTTGCTTGCCTAGTTGGTCACCATCTAGTCCCTCCTCTATGGGCCCCTCACATCACCCTAATTTTTATATATATTTATGATTGTACATCTATATATATATGCATGTATACTTCAGTATATATGTCTTGTTTGTATGTGTATGTAGGCATGCAAGTGTATGTATGTACGTATGCATGCATATAAATACACACACACACACACACACACACACATATATATATATATAGAAAAGGATGCCATGATCCTGAACTGATCTGATGTGGGATCGCAAATCCCAAGTTTGTCTATGAGGAGCGGATCTAATTGTATTAGTTTCTATAATGGATTTTTTTTGTGTGTGTGTGTATCTTATGTATGTATATTTGTATGTATGTATGCATATATGTATGTATGTATGTATCTATATATGAGTGTGTGTATGTATGCATGCATGTCTATATTATATATGTTTGTATGCATTTATGTATAAATGTATGTATGTATGTAGCTTGACTTGGAGTTGACCATCTAGAAGGGTTGTGGTGCTACTTGTTGGGTATCATAGTTCCCTCTTGGTTGGGTGGTGGTAGCCCTCCTAGCTAAGCAAAGTGGTGGCGTACGACCCCCGTCGCCACCAAGGCATGACACTATGGCGCCGGAGGAGCCGACACCCGCGCGCGTCCAGCCCCCTCGACAAGCGAAGATGAAGGATGCCGAGTTTCACTACACCAAGTGAGGACCTCATCTCGCCACGACACATTTCACAGGGCTCGCGCGCGTGGAGTTATCTTTCCAGATTTATTTCATTTCGAACTTTATTAGCCCACACGTGTTTAAGCGGGCCTTTGCATATCTTCTTCTCTCCCCTTTAGGCTTTCGGGTGGGCTCTCCCCTTTTTCAGGATCCCATTCGTTAAGTCATTCTCTTTGTGGACCCTTTTTCTATTTTCTATGATTATGTTAGGTGTGGGTTGTGGGCCTCAAGTGGGCCCTTTCCCCTCTCGGCCCACTAAGGGCTCTATAAGAGGGGAAGGGACCCCCCCACAAACCCTAGCCGTCATTTGAAGAAAAAGGAGTGTTCCTCTCTCAAGTGGCTGCTCAAGGAGGATCAAGGAAGGAGACCAACCGCCGCCACCGCCGCCGCACCACCACGTGCCGCCGCTGTGCCCGCCGCCGAGACCGCCGCCTCCCCTTACCTTGGTCACTAGTTACCAACGTGCTGCCATCCTGCCACCGCCGCCGCCGTCGCCGCCGCCACAGGCCGCCGCCACCGCTGCCGCCGCCGCCAGAATGCCGCACCGCCATCCCCTCCGATCATCCCCTCCACGGACCTTTCCCCTTCCCCTCTCATTCCCCACTTTTGCCTCCCTCCGTCAACCCCTGCCGATCTCCCCTTTGCCATCCACTGATCTCGCCTTACCCCACGGTTTTCTCGAACTGCATTTTTTCCCTCCCCTCTCGATTTTTCCTCCCGCGATCTGACCGCCCGACTCCTCAGCTCCTCCCGCCTCACCTCTCTGCCTTCCTCCCCATCTTCCTCCCCTCTTCCCAGTCCCGGCCAATCCCGCAGACCCCCCCACACCACCATTCCGTCCGTTCCGACGCTTCCCAGAGTTTCCCGACGCCACATTTCTCTTTCTCTCTCCGCGGAACGCACCCTCGCGGAAACGCGAAAGTTCTGTTTACAATTCACGATTTCGATCACCATCTCCCCTGCAAAATTCTACTCCTCCCGATTCACCCCCCCCCCACTCTCCATCCCGACCTCCGAAACCGGCTTCCCCACGCGGGTCCGCCATCCCGCGTCCGCCGTCCCAATCCACTCTTCCCACGACCTCAATTCCGGAATTTCCGCCCTATCGCACAATTCCGAAATTAATTCCGCCATCTCGATCCCTCTACTCCCGAACGCATCTCTCCCTCTCTCCCCTTCTGCGGAAATTTCTGACGCGCCTGCCGACATCCCGAACGCTCCTCCTCATTTCCGTGAGGTTCCGGCGGTCGATCGCCCGCGCGACCCTCCCATCAGCGGAAATTAATTCCGCGCCTTACCACCTACCCTTTTCTCTCAACGGCCCGTGGCGCTTCTCGTTTTTCCCTTTCTGTGAGAAGCCATACGCGTCTGTACCCACTGCTCGGCTGGACTGCTCCAACGGAATCAGCCTACCCACCGCCCTGAGCAGATTGACTGAAGCTCGCCCCCTGGAATCGTGGAAATTCTGTCGCGCCGACGTCTGGGATTTACCTCCTAATTCACCTGCAACCCAACTGCATCTCCAGAGCTCCCTCTCGACGCGACCAGTTCATCCTCCAAGCTGCTCGCCTGCCAACACCAACCTGAGGCAACGCTTCTTGTAGGATTGCGAGGCTTCCCAGTCCTCTTACTCTCGATCTTCGACACATACACATCAAGGACCGCCTTCGTGACTTCGTGGCATCACTTGACCCGCGTCCGCCGTCCGCCCCATCACGTACGAACGACAGACCTCCATCATCACGACCGACCGGGCTCGCGCCCCGCAGGTTAGGCACACATTCCCCTTCTATTTACGTCGAAGTTTATATCTCCTACAGTGTTTCCCGCATTTGTCTCCACCGCCATCGGAACTTAGATTAGGAAGAGTGCTTAGACGACTTGGTAGGATTCCTCGCGGTCCAACCCGTCGGGTTGACTGTCGAGCTCCCCTCGGCGACTCACGGCCCTACGCCCGCGAGGACGTGGATCGGAAGGCATCCCGGACGGACTCTACTCGGCGCACCCCAGGGACTACGGAGGCGACGTCCGAGATGACATCCTGCTTGGCTGCATCATCAGTTTAGTTCATCATATTAAAATTTCCCTAGTTCACCCCTAGTGTCGCGGTGTTGGGCCGGTTTCGCACCCGGTCCTACATCACAAAGGATGATAGCTTTGGGCCTCCATGGTTGTTGGTGACATTGGCAGTAGAGTAGGAAAGTCAAATGATAATTGATAATTAAATAAGATAATACAAGGCTTTATTATAAATGAGAAAAAGAGAAATGGAAATATGGCCCATGTGGGGCTAATGTCCTTTACGGTAGTCTAAGCCCTCTAATGGGCTATATCTAATATGTATAACATCATTTAGGGTTTCATGCAGATCAATTAAGTGAAATCTTTCTCTCAGGATTTCTACTATTAACTATTAGTGTCTCTACATTGATAGATATAGGATTAATCATACTCATCATAAGAGTGATATCAAATAGTACTACCTTTACTAGATATTTTGATATCCTTTTCAAGTATCCTTTGAATAGAATTATTTGAAACATATGTTTAAAGGCTAGTGATCTATTTAATATGATCTCACCATAATTCACTCAATCATTGCATAGTTTTGTTCATATAATTTATTACACACATCATATAAGATTAATAATAAATAAGGCATGAAGTTTGCCTAGCTTGCAGGTTGCATAATATCTATACAAAAGAATACTACCTTTAATGATATATGAAAACCCTTGAAGATGACATTAGATAAGGATTCATCCCCAAATTCTCTAAGGAATGATTCATTTGCGATCATACATATTATTGATAGCCCATGTTCTCAACTTGCATAATATATGTGATCTTTTACAAGATAACTAGTTGATATTATTACCAAAGATTTAATGCTAGTGAGTAGATCAATAAGAGCATCTTAGCCATATCCTCAACATCCGACATGCCCATGGCATCATCCATAATCACACATGAATATCATGGCTATAGACATATTATTGGAGAGTAGGGGCTACAAAAACTTACTAAATTTTGGTCAACTAGGTCTAACTAGGACTATTGGTTCAGAAAAGCTGCACAGCTGAAATGAGGTTTTCAAAGTGGTTGGATCTCTTGTTATGCTTAGGTATAGTTTTGAAATAAACATAGGAGGCCAAAATGGCCCACTGACTTACAAGCCCATTTTTCCTTATTGCAACCCAATAAGTTGTTTGAAATTCAGGTAATTTGGGCTGCAAGAACTCAGCCAATAAGGTGTCACGCACATGGATAGATTTCTAGATCTATGAAGTTGTTGATTCGTCCCTTTTCCAATGTGGGACTATTGCTCATCATTTGAGTACAAAGCTGATGGGCCTTTGAAAATTTATGGTAATTTGAAAAAAGGCTTTATGACAAATATATTTTTAGCTAAAAAAATTACATACCTAAGCATCCATAAATAGACACAGATGTACAATCATAAATAAATAGAAAAAATAGGGTGATGTGAGGGGACCGGATGGTGACCAACCAGGCGGGCCAAGTATTTAATTTTATCGGAGGTTTCCTGCTGCCCTGCTGAAAGCAGCGGACCTGGCAGGCCTGCTCCCGACGACTACAAAGCATGAACCACTTTCTGCACCGGGTAGCTGAGCGACTCGCGTAAGATCACCCAACTGGATTCGCTGATGATGCCGAATACCTCAGATTTGTCAACGGGCAGCTCTTCTGACACCACTCATCAATGCAATTAACCGCTAAAAACCATTTCGGCAGGTCGTGGCGGTGAAGCTGTGGCAATTTTTTTTCCCATTTTGGAGATGTTGACCGCAAACTTGGCTTACGCTACTGAGCGGCTAGCGAGCGTGAGACAGAGAGAGAGACACAGAGAAAGAAAGAGAGAGAGAGACAAGGTCGCTACATATCCTCTGTGGGGGATATGTAGCGTCGTCATCAACCTTAGGATCTCGGGAAAACATCGGCTTTCAGGTAGAGTTGCTTGCCCCAAGCGCGTCAGCGACGAACAGGGTTCGTCCCTCCCCAACCACCCTTGGGATCTCATTCTCTAAATGTCCCCCTCCAAGTTAAGCCAGCACGTGCTCCTACTTAATCTTCGGCAATTTTGCCGACCTCCACGCCTGGAGCAGTTTCGCACCTCCACGCGATGACTGCGCGCATGCTCCGGTAGTGAAAGTGAGGAACACCTTCATGTGCCGAGATCTCATTTTTCCCCTTTCATCCCCTCTCGTGGTTTCCGGTGCTGGAACTCCTTCAGACCGTCGGGCTATAATTAATGACCACTAAGTGGACCCACTTCCCGTCTTCTATGAAGCAACCTAGCAACCTGTAATTCCCGGTGCTCTGATAATCTGAGAGAGAGTCACGATCCGGGAAAATACAAGCCGGAGCGGTTTTCGCACGGAAGTTACATTCGGAGTTCCAGCCTCTCGCTGAGATTTCTTCGCGTGCGGCGAAAAGAGAAGATTGGAAGAAGGAATAGGAGGAGAGAAAGGAAAAGGAAAAGGGTTGATCCTTTTCTTCTCCCGATTCGTCGCCATGCGCCTTCGCTTCTCTCTCCTTCTCGGAGGTCTTTCTCGCAGACGGCTGCCTAATCTGGAATAGCGGATCTCTTTTTCGTCTTCTTGGCTTTCTTCCTTTTGTTTTTTCCCTACCTGCACCAACTCCTGTCGTTACCGATGAGGGATTTGGTGTCATGTTACAGCGAAAGCGCCGTCAATGTTTCGGATTCCTCGTGCACCGGCATGGGCGACGTCGTTTCCGGCAAAGACTCATCGGTGCACAAGTCCGTCGCCTGCTTCTACAAGATCAAGCTGTCCACTCAGAAGGAGCTCCTAGTAAAAGTGACCTGGTCCAAGAGCCTCATCGGGCAAGGCTTCTCCTTCAGCCTGGAGGACTACCCCTCCCAAGACCAGCCTAAACCATCATCTCCCTCCAGGAATTCGCTTCTCCTGAGAAAAAAGAAGGGCATCCGATCGCACGCCTTCGGCGACTCTTCCGTTGAGATCCACTGGGACATATCCTCCGCCAAGTACGGGTCCGGGCCCGAGCCAACCGAGGGCTTCTACGTGGCGGCTGTCGTGAACTCGGAATTGGGGCTCTTGCTGGGGGACTTGAGCGAGTCCCACGTGAAGAGACTCGAGGAAATCAAACCAGCGGCGGAATTCCGTCTCATCAGCCGGAGGGAGCAAGTCGTCGGCGGGACGCTCTACCTGACAAAGGCCCGGTTCGGCAATGAAGGGCGAGACCACGAGATATTGATCAAGTGCATGGGAGATAGCCGCGACACCAAGGACGCGGAGCTGTTCGTGTGCATCGACAAGAAGAAGGTGGTTCATGTGCGGCGGCTTAGGTGGAACTTCCGGGGAAATCACACCATCTTCGTTGACGGGCTACCGGTGGACATGATGTGGGACGTTCACGACTGGTGGTTCAGCGAGACGTCGTGCCGCGCTGCCTTTCTGTTTCGAGCCAGAAGCGGCTTGGAGAACCGGCCATGGCTCCTGGAGGAGGAGACCGCGGAGAATCAGCAGGAAGGAAGTAAGCCCGGCTTCTCTCTCTTGATTCACGGCTTCAAAAATCCCTGAGTGGTGATTTCTCAAGCCCTGATTCTTTCTCTTCTTCTTGTGTTTCACTCTTCGGCATATCTCTTCTCCCTGCGCATAGCCTAAGTACGAGGGAGAGTGATTTATTTTCTTCTTCTTCTTCTTCGTCTTTTTCTGTCTGGATTGTGTATGCGACGAAACTACTCGCGGGTAGTTAGTTGCTGTATCCGGGGAGATGATACCTTGTATAAATGCGATCATAAACGGCGATTTCCCTTCCCTCTCTCTCTCTCATCTCTGCGTAGTATAACATAATTTCTTTCCGTCGAGCAATTAAAGTCATAAACCTAAGGGATCAATGGGAGATGTTTGTCTCTGATCCGGACTCTGAACAGCGAATAGTGCAAGAACAGGGCGGAAATCATTTTTGCGCTCATGAACAGGTGAGATTTTAATGGCGGCCCCCCCCCAGTTGAGATTCCCAAATGTTTGAGAGCAGAGAAGCTCTCGCGGTCAACTCCGCGCCGCCATCTCATCCGGTGATCCCGTGGCATCATCTGCAGACCGACGGCGGATGATAGTCTGTCTCTGACAGAGAGGTTAAGATCTTAGGGAGCCGAGCAATGAACATGAATGGGAGCGCCATGTGGGCGGAGTAATTGCCCATAAAAGACCACGGCGCCGGCGATGGTTATCTCGAGCGAGAGGCCGACGTGCTAGAAAGTGACCTTCCTGAGCGCGATCGACAGATCTCAGGTCTTGTTAGTGATGTTCGGTTGATCGATTTCTCGGAAACTAACGGGAATGGATGGTCCAATCTTGAACGGATCAAAGGCACGGCATATTAAATATGATAACTCTTCAACTAATATCGGTATTATCGAACAATTTCAGGGATAATAGTCGGACGAAGTTATGAATTTATCGCCGGGAAATACTCAAGGCGCCATTGGACGCCGCCTCGTCCGAACTGGCTGCATTTATTGGACAGACTGTGATGTCGATTCATTGACCACAGCTTAATAAATATAATCGAACAAGCCGCAGCTGGGAGTCCAGAGGTCAACGTTTGTCTTTCTCCTCCTTCCCTCGCCCTCTAGGTGGATAGATCGATAGAAAGAAAGTAGACAGAGTGGTAGAGAGATAGATAGAGAGTCAGATCAGCCGATGGATAGAAAGTAGATAGAGAGGTAGATCGATAGATATATAGGGGATAGATAGAAGATAGATAGAGAGATATATCGAGAGATGGATCAACAGATAGAAAGTAGATAGAGAGGTAGATCGAAAGATAGGAGTGACTCTGTGTCTGAGAGAGAGAGAGCCAACGGGGAAACTTCTTAGGAACGTGCTGTCCGAATTCCTCAACATCAAATCTACGTGGTTATTCTGGAGCCACAGGGCTCGTCTGCTTCTCTGCGACCATTGCTTGTTAAACACAGGATGAACAGCCCAGTAAGCCCATTATTAATCTGAACCGAGGAATTTGGCCCACGACCAGAAGATACAGTGGAAGGACTTAATAAATATTATTGCGCGTGAGAAAAAGTTGACTTTTTTGGGAAAAGGTTCACGCTGACCTTTTGACCGTTTAGCCCCATTAAAAAATGTCGAAAACAAAACCGAAATCTTTTAGAAAACGGCACGCTTGTGTCTTGAGGGATGTGCTGTTCCCAGTGCTTTGCTGGCGTCATCTTGCATGCCTTCAGTATCTTATCTACGTGGCACCCGTGATCATTAAATATTTTCCTAAAATATCAATTTCCTTTGCCGTCATTGCCTGTAAGATTCTGGAACGAGATGATTGCGCTCTCGTCCCCCCCCCCCATAAAAGGCGATCCTTCCTCGTTGTCTGAGCAAACCTTTCCCTTCTTCCTTCAATCCTTTCCCGCCCCCCAGTCACCCGAAGATGTCTGCCTACCGAGGAAAGTACGCTGGTGAGCTCTCTCTCTCTCTCTCTCTCTCTCTCTCTCTTCAGTTGTCATGGCTAACACAGAGTTTGCCACCAGACGAGTTGATCAAGAACGCAGCTTACATCGGAACACCGAGGAAGGGAATCCTGGCGGCTGACGAATCCACCGGAACAATCGGCAAGCGACTGGCGAGCATCAACGTCGAGAACGTCGAGTCCAACCGGCGAGCCCTCCGGGAGCTCCTCTTCACCACGCCCGGAGCCTTCGACTGCCTCAGCGGAGTCATCCTCTTCGAGGAAACCCTCTACCAGACCTCTTCCTCGGGTCCCTCGTTTGTCGAGATCTTGAATTCTGGCCGCGTTCTCCCCGGAATCAAGGTCGACAAGGGCACGGTCGAACTCGCGGGCACCGCCGGCGAGACCACGACTCAGGGTCTTGACGACTTGGGCAAGCGCTGCGCCAAGTACTATCAAGCCGGCGCGCGCTTCGCCAAGTGGCGCGCCGTACTCAAGATCGGCGCCTCCGAGCCGTCTCAGCTAGCTATTATGGAGAACGCAAACGGGCTCGCCAGATACGCCATCGTCTGCCAGGAGAACGGGCTCGTCCCCATCGTCGAGCCCGAAATCCTTGTCGACGGGTCTCACGGAATCGATGTCTGCGCTGCCGTCACGGAGAGGGTCCTGGCCGCCGTGTACAAGGCTTTGAACGACCACCACGTTCTTCTTGAAGGCACTCTGCTGAAGCCCAACATGGTGACTCCTGGTTCGGAGGCTCCGAAGGTGTCGCCGGAAGAGGTCGCCAAGTACACTGTCCGGGCCTTGCAGAGGACCGTTCCGGCGGCAGTTCCGGCGATCGTGTTCCTCTCCGGCGGGCAGAGCGAGGAGGAGGCCACGAGGAACTTGAACGCGATGAACCAGCTCGAGGGAAAGAAGCCGTGGGCGCTTTCTTTCTCTTTCGGGCGCGCGCTTCAGCAGAGCACTCTGAAGGCCTGGGCGGGGAAGCAGGAGAACCTGGACAAGGCGCAGCAGGCTTTCCTTTCAAGGTGCAAGGCTAACTCCGCCGCCACTCTGGGGACGTACAAGGGTGACGCCGTCATGGGAGACTCCGTTTGCGAGAGCCTCCACGTCAAAGACTACAAGTACTGATTTAGCAGAGGGAGGATGGAGAGAGACCGGGCCACCTCGCTCATTCAGTCATCAGAAGGAAATGATTGGATGTACTTATGATATAATAGGGCTAATATCATATATGAGTCTGAACTTTATCAAATGTACCAGATATGAGTCCAAACTTTTTTTTTAATCAGATATGAGTCCAAACTTTTTAAAAAGTCTAGAGTCTCAACTTTTATTTTCTCATATAAGAGTCTAAACTTTTTTTTTCCAGAAAAAAGTCTCGCTGACGTGGACAATACGGAGAGTCCACGTGGCAGCGATGTGGCAGCCACGTCATTCCAGCCTCTCTCTCTCTCTCCCGCCCTCCCTCCCTCCCTCTCCCACCTGTCTCGCACGCCCTCCCTCCCCCGCCTCACTCTCCCGCCCTGCCTCCCTCCCCCACCTGTCTCGCACGCCCTCCCTCCCTCCCTACAAAAGAATGCAAGCCATGTCGGATTTAGAATTTTAAATTCAAAAACGAAAGAATCAGGCAAGAAGACCGGGATCTAGGCAAAGATGCAACCTATAGCTCGTAAAATTTTACCTCTTGCACTTTAGAAACAGGAAAAGCGACAGTAAGAGACTCAGCAATTGCCGGGGAGCTGCAACTCAACAGAACTGAGAAGCTCCAGCGGCTGCCGCCAGTCGCACAAAACCCCTGAAGGTGAAATCGAGCACAGGTGACAAAGAATTCTCCGGCATCGGTCTTCTCTCCTGCTCAGCGACCAGTTTCACCCGTGAATACCGTCTGGGAGCAAGGATCTTCGGGTTGGGGAGTCGGCGAGTAGAGCACGATGTGTGATTAAATCTTCGGGGGGCAATTCCAGTTTCCGTACTGCATAGCGTCTCCATCTCCAGATTTCTCCCGACTCCCAGAGGAACAGGAGAGGCCTGAGAGGAGAGGAGAAGTCGGAAAAGTTGGAGAGAAACGGGGGGATCTTTTACCGGAGACGCCGTGTACGTGGCAACGATCATAGTGGGAACCACCGGAATCTGGGTGGCCTTGGGCGATTCCGTGTGACAGTTGGCGTGAGGAGACGTGACCGCGTAGGAGAAATATTTGCTTGGTCGCCTGGCGTTTAACCAATGAGAACCGCCGGAAAACGCCCATGTGGGAAAAGAAAAAAGAAACCAGAAGAGGTGTGAGGGAGGGCGGGAGAGTGAGGCGGGGGAGGGAGGGCGTGCGAGACAGGCGGGGGAGGGGAGGGAGGGAGGGAGGGGAGGGAGGGAGGGAGAGTGAGGCGGGGGAGGGAGGGAGGGAGGGAGAGTGAGGCGGGGGAGGGAGGGAGGGAGGGAGGGAGGAAGGGAGGGGAGGGAGGGCGAGAGAGAGAGAGAGAGAGAGATAGAGAGAGAGAGATAGAGAGAGAGAGATAGAGAGAGAGAGATAGAGAGAGAGAGAGAGAGAGAGAGAGAGATAGAGAGAGAGAGATAGAGAGAGAGAGAGAGAGAGATCGAGAGAGAGAGAGAGAGAGAGAGAGAGAGATAGAGATAGAGAGAGAGAGAGAGAGAGAGAGATAGAGAGAGAGAGAGAGAGATAGAGATAGAGAGAGAGAGAGAGAGATAGAGAGAGAGAGAGAGAGAGAGAGAGAGAGAGAGAGAGAGAGAGAGAGAGAGGCTGGAATGACGTGGCTGCCACATCGCTGCCACGTGGACTCTCCGTATTGTCCACGTCAGCGGGACTTTTTTCTGGAAAAAAAAAGTTTAGACTGTTATGTGGACTCATAAAGTTTAGACCAAAAAAAAGTTTGGACTCATAAAGTTCACACTCATATATGATATTAGCCCGATATAATATCCATGCCTGCCGTTGATAAAATAATAAGGGTTATTATCCAAATCTAGCCCCAACTCTTCCCGATCCAGTTGGCAGCCAAGTAAGCTAAGCGAGATCCACGTAGCAGCCACGTCATAGAAAAATAAATCGACAGAGAGGGAGAGAGAAATAGAGAGAGAGAGGCGGGAGAGAAAGAGAGGGAGGGCGATAGAGAGAGAGAGGGAGGCCGGGAGAGGGAGAGGGGAGGGAGGGCGAGGAGAGCGGGAGAGAGAGAGGGAGGGAGGGAGAACGGGAGAGGGAGGGAGAGAGGGAGAGCGGGAGAGGGAGGGAGGGAGGGAGAGCGGGAGAGAGAGAGGGAGGGAGGGAGAGCTGGAGAGAGAGGGAGTTCGGAAGAGCGGGAGAGAGAGGGAGGTCGGGAGAGCGGGAGAGAGAGGGAGGGAAGGAGGTCGGGAGAGAGAGGAAGGGAGGGAGGTCGGGAGGGAGAGCGTCAACCTTTTATAGCCCCTAACAATTGCTATAACTCGATTGCATGATCAGAGTTATTCGAAGATTATTTAGTTAGTCTGGTAAGATCCTCCATTTCACGGGGGTAGAACAAAAGCAAGAACAGAATCATGGATTTTCTATTTCAAGAAATGCCACGAAGAAAGGTACAAGAGTTGTAAGAGAATTGGAGACTCTCAAGGAATGCAAAATGAATTCAAGAGTCTCTCCTGAATGCGCTCTCCCTCCCTCCCTCCCTCCCTCCCTTCCTCCCTCTCCCGACCTCCTTCCCTCCCTCTCTCTCCCGCTCTCCCGACCTCCCTCTCTCCCACTCTCTCCAGCTCTCCCTCCCTCCCTCTCTCTCTCCCGCTCTCCCTCCCTCCCTCCCTCTCCCGCTCTCCCGACCTCCCTCTCCCGGCCTCCCTCTCTCCCGCCTCTCTCTCTCTCTGTCGATTTATTTTTCTATGACGTGGCTGCTACTTGGATCTCGCTTGGCTTACTTGGCTGCCAACTGGATCGGGAAGAGTCATAAATAGCGGCTGTGCTAGATTTGGATAAAAAGCTGAGAGTTGGTGCTAGATTTGGATAATAACCCAAATAATAATTACGACATGATTTTCAAAGGACTGTAGCTCGTTACACACACTAGTTCCTTGAAACATTCCGTCGATCAGCGACCGGAGTCGAGGAAGCTCGCCGCCCAAAACGATGTCGCCGCCCCGTCGACCAGAAACGGGACGTACCTTTCCTCGTTGCCTTGATCCGCCGCCACCGCCGCCTCTCCGTCGTATCGATTTTCCTGGCAGCTCTGATCGCTCCCTTGCCCGCAATACAGCGAATCTAGGTGTTTGTAGTATGGGCACGCGCGCGAGCTCTCCTTCCTCTTTTTGCTGCATTTGGTCGTCTTCCTGAAATACTTGTTCACGTTCTCCCACTTCTCCTTGCAGCGCTTCGCGCTGCGACTGTAACCCGAGCTCCCCATCTTCGCGGAAATCTCTTCCCAGAGGGCGCTCTTCAGGAATCCTCCCTGGAACCTCTCTTCCATGGTGGTCCGGATCTGGATCAGCCGCGTTACCTCGCGGTCAGTCCATCTCCGATTTTCGCAGTCGCTCTCTTCGACCGCTTCCAAGGAAATCTCGTTCTCTGGCGAAGGCGGCTTCTGCTCCAGTCCGCTGAGTCTCAAAGGCCTCCACGAGGCGACGTCCCGAAACTTCGATCCACGCCCAGCTCTTTCGCCCAGAATCTGTGCTCTTCCTCGAGGCTCGCGGCTTCTCTTTTCCGACGTTCTTCGTCTCTCGATATCCTCTCCTTCTCCTTGGTCTCCAGCGTAGTCAGCATCTTCTCTAGCCAAGCTTCCTGCACGCATGAACCGTTCCAGCTGCTGGTCCACAAACTCTCTCATCTTCGCTCTCCAGCTCTTCCTCCTCCTCTTTGATCCATCCACGTCATCCGCCTCTCCCGCTCCGACGATCGCTGCATCCCACTGCGGCGGCGTTATCGTCGTCCTCGGAGGACCAGCTCTCAAATCCGGATGAATTCGACAAGCTCACGTTCTCCGCTATCTTCTGGCGCTGGACCTGCTCCTGGCTCGACGTCGCTGCATTAAACGCGTGAAAGATGGCGTAATCGGCGGGGTTGGCGGAATCCGCTCATCGGATTAGGGCTGCGTGCCATACTCAGCGCCTCGAGCTGACGGAAAAATCTGTAGTACTTTTGCCGTCGTGCCTCGCCTTCCCCTTCCCTTGGTCTTCTTGTAGTACTTGTACAGATTCTCGAGCTTCTCTCTGCACTTCTTCCCGCTTCTCTGGTACCCGTGCTCCTCCGCCATGATTCTGTTGCAGGATAAGAGCTATCAAAACCAGTACCAAAACCAAACCAATGAGTTACAAAAGGAAACGTGCAACCGAATCGATAAACAAGGCATCGCGAGGGCTGCTAGGATAATCTTAGGTAATGTCTAGTTCCCTCGCCCAGGACCACCCAGAAAAGGGATGAAGAAAGAAGACAGACAGGGACTAAGACAATGTATGTAGAGAGAGAGATAGAGAGCGCGATGATAAGGGCATAAGGCTTTTCGGCTATAGGCGGCTGAGAAGATGAAGGGGAAAGCGCCGACAGGAAAAGCAGTAGAGATGTAGGCTAGCGAGGACTTAATCAAGAATACCTGGAAACTTCCTCCCAGAGCCTTTTCCGCTGCCTCCTTGAACTTAAAAGTCCAACCTTGACCTAATCTCAAGAAGGGTCAGCGTCTCCTGCCTTGGCCACCTTCCCTGCGAATGAACTCCAGCCGCCGATGCGGCACCAAAGCCCTATCGCCCTCTTCTCTGAGTCCGGCGTACGAGTCCGCTCCTTGCTGCCTCTGCGCGGGCGGGGAGCTGGCTGCAGAGGGGACGGGCTCTCGGCATTGGGATTTGGCGGCGGCGACGGGACGACCTCCTCTATCCTTTCCCAGCAGAGCTCGCAGCTGGAAGAGTTCATAAAGATGCTGCTGCTGAAGCGGCGGGACGCCCCGCTGGCCTGCGAATGGCTCGGAGATGAGCTGCGGAGCTCCGACAGAGGGCATATTGCTCGCCGGCATCCATTACTTAGCTCGAAACAGAAAGAGGTGGAGGAGATTGAATCGCTGGGAGCGCGGCAGGAAGGGAGGAGAGGGGTTTTGGAATAGATAATAGATAGAGAGAAAGAGCCGGGTAGGGAGGGAAGGGGGGGGAGTTCACATAAGTTGGAGCCAGAGAGAGCTTGACTCGTGTCGGTGCAAGGGGACGAAAGACCCAAAGGACAAGCCCTGCCATGCCCACTGACGCGTGTTAACTGTGTCTCTTTTGTTCCCCATTTTACCCCTCTATGGTCTTCTTCTTCGTCCGGTACAAGCTGGTCTTTCTGCGCTCTTCGAGAGCTTGGTTCTGCTGCGCTCGGCTGCTAGGGCGACGGACGCCGGAGCCGAGGAAGTAGGAGACGTACGCGGCCGGCAGTAGTCAACTCTCGTCGCGTTCACGTCGTCAACAGTTTTGACCGGGAACGAGTTGGCTACAGTGGACAATCATCACTCGCTCATTGCTCCTTTCTGCTTTGACGGATCCCGAGCCGCGACTCCACACAGCAGAGGAGGGACACGTTTAAGGCAAGGAGCCGAGGTCTGGGCGAGAGATTGATATTCTGGTGAAAGGGAGAGAGGGGAAGGGATGTCTCTGATAAACTTAGGCGATGTCGCCGATCATTCGCAGAGAAGGATAGGTACTGAGCAGACAGATTGGACTGCGCAAGGGAGGGCAACTGTTGCCTGTGTTGGCGTACTGCATGCACTCCGAACGGGACTAGAGAGAATTTAAGTCCTCTGAGCAGCAGAAGCGACGGTCCTCCCGCCCAGCATCTTAATGGCGCGTCATGACAGCAGCAGAGTGATGGTCTTGCCAGAGTTTCGGGGACCCCTCTCTCGGGTTCCATCGACACAAAGAGATCTGGATTAATGAAGACGGACGAATTCAGTACTCACTCAATAGTGGGTCTTCAGTGGATCGGCCACGGGCGTCTCTCCCCCACGAGCCGACGTTTATGAGGCCTGGCAAAGTCGCAGAAGGCAGTCAACGGAGGGAGGGACAGATGACGCTCGCGGGCGCTTCTCGACGAGCCTCGTCTGCGGCAGCTGAGCTGCACGCAAGCTGGCCGGCTACCTTTCCGGCCATTGAAGACGGAATCGGCTGACCCGTCAGGTCGGGATCTGAGTTCTCTAGTTCGATTTTGCGGGAGAATTCTGACACCCAACCTGATCCCCCTCACCTCATCGCTGCTCCATTTACTGTTCCCACCGCCATACCCACCCTGGTCACCTGGTGCCGCCTTCAGACAGCCGGCTTACGACCTCCACCGCGCACTGACTGCTCCGAGGAAGAAGGGGAAAGGAGCCGCCTATCTCGGCGGAACGGCCGGCCTGTCCTCTTTCGGCGTGATCCTCTCATGTGCGCCAAGCAGAGACGGACAGCTACCCCCTGGCCCGTGATAGAAAAAGAAAGTCCAACTTCGGTTCTCGCCATCTAGACTTCTGGAGGAATTCGCCATTGCGCTCTTTCTTTCCGGCGGCATAAACGCAGAAAGAAACCTATGATCATCATTTTATGAAAAATAGATATGAGAAATATCATCCCTCAAGACGAACGGATAAAAATTACAAAATCAAGGAGAAAAAATGAAGACAGTACGAATAAATATTCTAAATACAATATTTCCCAGCCTTAGTTTCAATCCACATACGATGACTCCATCGTAGGGTGGGCAATTCACCAAAAGTAAATCGATTGGTCAAGATCAGCCTAATTCAAGATCTGAGGTAAGAGATATCGTTGATCAAGGAAGGCCCTCATTGAAAATTTAGGATTTCAGATATGATTCTCCATATTTTGTTTTTTTTTTAAGGGTAAACATCATATAGTGGCACCACCTTTAGGTAATTATCAGATAGTGAGCACCACCTTTTTCACGCTCAAATAGTGGCACCACCTGTCGATGGCTCAAAGCTCAAAGTGGCACTCACCTCAGCATTCCCGCTGAGGTGGCATTTTCCTCTTCCACCCTGGCTGTCACGTGATCACGCTATTCTCTCTCTCTCTCTTTATTCTCTTCCTCTCTCTTTATTCTCTATCGTCATTCTCGTCTCTCGTCATCTCTCTCTCTCTCTCTTTTCTGCCCAGTTTGCTCGCGGCACCCGCAGCCGGCTTGGGTCCTTCACTGCCTCAATGCACTCGCCATCTCCTAGAATGTGTCTCCTGGGCTGAGATTCCGGACGAGATCGGCGAGTTGGGCACTCTCCATGAGCTCGTGTTATCACGCAGCCGCGTCTCCGGTCGCGTCCCCAGGAGCTTCGGCAATTGATGGGTCCGAAAAACTGAGTTTTGACCTAGTTATGTGTTTGGCGGAGGAAGCGCATCTTTGCCGACGACCCTCCGCCGCCGAAGATGGACCACCGCCGCGCAGCTCTTCGAATAGGAACAACCGCCGGTTTTGCGCGCGGAACCACTGCCCACCAACCCTCCGAGACGGCCCTCCGTGGTCCTGAGAGAGAGAGGCAGAGAGAGACAGAGAGAGACCGAGCAGGTCGTCGAGACGTAAATGTCAAATTTCATGTCATAATAGAGGGGGTGGGGACGGAGGAATCTCGGTGATACCGGTCGTGTTCGTAACAGTTGAAATCTCGCTCTACAACTTGAAATCTGGAGTTGTGTCATATAAAATGCGTTTCTTATCATTCAATGAGCCGGGGCTCCGCGCTCTTTCTTTCTGTGTGGGACGATGCCGGGGAATGCAGCGTCCCGGCCTTTTTGTGCCATAAACCCCTCCCGGCCTAAGACTAGTGATAGATATTGAGTTTTTGCTCTTTATCAGGATATTGGTATGGTATAATAAACGCGTAGCGTTTATGAGGACTATCCATATCCCTGGCAATAAGCATGGTTAGAGCGTTGAAGATCTCTGCGTTGAACTTTTGACGCGAGCGGCTTAAATGCTTGAAGCATATTGCCAAAAGTATCCCCCAACGCAATCCACAAACTAAAATTCCACGAATCCCGTCGGTGGATAAGTCCGACGACTCAGCAGCAGTGCGGAATTGAGTTTCTCGTCCGGTGGATCTGATCTATAGTTAGGGGGCAATCTACCAAAGCATAGGTCCTTTCTTGCAAAACCTCCTAATGAGAATTGAGGTCCTTGCGCGGGCGTCTCATCCCTAAGACTTGCTTGCTCTGTATGGAGTGCCCCGTGGTTCCTCGAGCCTACTATGAGGATTCCGTATCCCGTACATCGTCTTTATCCCTCCAGGGTCCCGTGGTTCCTATGCCGCCGCGTTTCCCGGTCCTTTTCTTTTAGTCAGTTTTTTGAGCAAGAATCACAGCGCAAACGCAAGCGCCTTCACCATGATACGGACTCCAAGTTCTTATGGCAGAGCACGTGGAGAAGAGGAATCGACGTATGTTCTTCATAAATGCGAAGGCGCTTGCGTGAGGAGAATTCTAACACTTCGCGTTACCTTAAGGCGCTCAGCCTTCAGTTCCGCAACGTAGGCAGGAAGCCAGTGATAGTGGTCATCTAAAGACCCTTCGATCATTTTGCGCGCCTCAGCTTTTGCTCTGTTACATGTTTGTTGCGAAACATGCACTCCATGTACTTCATGGATTTCTCGCATTATATCCACTGCCTTCCAATCCGGAGTCATCCGAAATCTCTCTAAGAAGTGGTTTGCAATCCACTTATAGGTTACGTGACCGTTATCCGTTACCCTGCTGCATGTATGATGATCCGTTAAAGCCTTCACAACAAAGGTCTCTTTTGTTGTATTCCAGCTAGCGTATATCCTCCACGGACAAACTGCTTTGCATTTAAATTCTACCTTTTGCGTCCCTCCCCTAACCTAGTTGGCCGTGAAACCATTTTCTATGGCGCTATCCGTCACTGCTGTACGAAAGGCATCAGGCGAATCGAATTTCATGCCAACATGAAATTGGATCTCCTCCATGGGGCATTCGGGGTCATACCATGTGCCCCTATCACGTTGACTTATAATCTGGTCGACCATATGAGGTTCACTCCTAAGGTTACCTTCATCATCCACATCTGGTTGACTTACAATGTCGTCATCGGAATTAGCATACTCACTATCGTAGTCAACGTCGTGGGGCTTGCAATACAAATTCTGCCATGTTATGTTCGTCATTGTTCGTAAATTCATCATTGTCTTCTTCAAATAAGTATCCCTACGGATCACTGGTATCATAATCAAATGCCTCGTCTTGCAGGCGAGGATTGTAGTCACTATCCGCGTCACTCATATCGTGGAATTTCCGGACTCGATCATGGCAAGGAAAAAAACTAAATTAGGATATTCCAGAAGGAACATCAGTATCGGTATGGATATTGATATTCAATCTCCGTATTCGACATCGATTTTGAATACCAATACCAGTTCAAATATCTATTCAATATCAATGTCAGTATTTGATATCGATATTGAATAATGATACCAATACCAATATCTATTCAATTTTGATGCCAATATTATAAAAAAAAAATAGAGAATCTTAAAAAAATAAAAGGAAATTTTATTGAATATCGTTTAATAAATCTATTGCTCGTCCGACAAGAAAAAAAAATCATTTATGACTCTGAGAACAACGAAAAATTCTGTAATGATATTCGGCAAATTCAAGAGAGAGAGCCAAATTCAAAGGGAATGACGTTTGGAAAATTGTATAGATAAAATCACACACTGAACAGAGAATTTAAAAAATAAAATCCTGCACACAGCGATCAAATTCGAACAAAATATTGCTAGGGACGAAATGCAAAAGATGAATTGAAAAATATTTTGCCAAAAACGATTTTGATAAAAAATGAGAAAAAAAAATCAAACTGGTGCCTTTGGACGATTTCTACTCGAGACTTTGAGATCTACGATGAGGATAAAGAAATAATCATTTATAAACCCACAAAATTGTAAATATGGATCGTATATTGTAACATCCACGAAAGGATCAAAGACTATTCCAAGTTTGCGACGGCGTATTTCACTCCCTAGCAGGTCAACTCGCCGCATTTCCATTGGTAAGACTAAGTAAGAAAAGCGCGAGATGAAAAACTCTTCGACAAAAATAAATCAGCAGTTGGGCATGCGTACTTGAGAAAGGATCCGCAATGTGAGCGTTCTATCCGCCACTGTCAGTTGGAGAGTGAGAGAGATGGGAGCCTTCTTGAGAGATTGATTCAAGAGAGAGCCAAATTTTTTTTCGCCGACTCGCCTTGAAGCAAAAAATGAGCCCGCTGCACACACTCGGGAGGCGTTTGCCCCAATAGCTCTCCTCTTCAGCCAAATAACGAAGAGGAAGATAACGAAGAGGAAGATAACGCTTGAAGATAAGGCTTTCTCTCCTCCACATGATATCGTCACGGAGAGGAAGATAACGAAGAGAGAGAGAGAGAATAAGGAGGACCGCAATCTCTCTCATCGACTACTTTTTTACAAATACTTAAAATAGAGATCTTAAAATACTTTTTTATAGAGGAGGGCAGTGGAACGCAAATCTGGAAAAACTCCTCCTTCCTCCCGTGACGGTCCCTCCACTTTCTCTCTCCTCGACCGCCCGACACAGTGCTCTTCTTTACAGTCCACTTCACCGCCGAGGCGTGCGCGCATGTGCCCACAATCTTGTTCTTGCCAATGAGGACACCTACTTTGGCGGTCGAGTCCATTTAAGATTTTTAGTAGCTACCCAATTAATAAGTCACCGGCAAAGAAGAAGACAAGTTTGTGCAGATTTCCGAGACCTTAAGCCTTTTGGTATGTATTGCCCCCTAACTATAGATCAGATCCACCGGACGAGAAACTCAATTCCGCACTGCTGCTGAGTCGTCGGACTTATCCACCGACGGGTTTCGTGGAATTTCAGTTTGTGGATTGCGTTGGGGGATACTTTTGGCATTATGCTTCAAGCATTTAAGCCACTCGCGTCAAAGGTTCAACGCAGAGATCTTCAACGCTCTGACCATGCTTATTGCCAGGGATATGGATAGTCCTCATAAATGCTACGCGTTTATTATACCATACCAATATCCTGATAAAGAGCAAAAACTCAATATCTATCACTAGTCTTCGGCCGGGAGGGGTTTATGGCACAAAAAGGCCGGGACGCTGCATTCCCCGGCATCGTCCCACACAGAAAGAAAGAGCGCGGAGCCCCGGCTCATTGAATGATAAGAAACGCATTTTATATGACACAACTCCAGATTTCAAGTTGTAGAGCGAGGTGTAGAAGTAAAGAACTCATCAAGATTCTGGTGTAGAAGTAAAGGTCGATATTCGGGCTGACCCAATGTGAGTAATGGGTAAGCTCGAACCGTCTCCGTTTAAGTACCATGCGAGGAAGGTTCTGCAAGTTGTGCCTTCGTCCCCTCGTTGTTTTACAACTCGCCCTCTCGTTTTACAACTCGCCACAACTTTATCTCCCTACGGTCGTTGTGGGAGTAAGTGGAGTTGGGCGGGCTACTCTCCAGGGCCTCATCGATAGATAGATAGAACGGCAAAAGACACAAAGAAAGTATCTTCTTCGCTCCTGAGCGCCTTAAGGTAACGCAAAGTGTTAGAATTCTCCTCACGCAAGCGCCTTCGCATTTATCAAGAACATACGTCGATTCCTCTTCTCCACGTGCTCTGCCATAAGAACTTGGAGTCCGTATCATGGTGAAGGCGCTTGCGTTTGCGCTGTGATTCTTGCTCAAAAAACTGACTAAAAGAAAAGAACCGGGAAACGCGGCGGCATAGGAACCACGGGACCCTAGAGGGATAAAGACGATGTACGGGATACGCAATCCTCGTAGTAGGCTCGAGGAACCACGGGGCACTCCATACAGAGCAAGCAAGTCTTAGGGATGAGATGCCCGCGCAAGGACCTCAATTCTCATTAGGAGGTTTTGCAAGAAAGGACCTATGCTTTGGTAGATTGCCCCCTAACTATAGATCAGATCCACCGGACAAGAAACTCAATTCCGCACTACTGCTGAGTCGTCGGACTTATCCACCGACGGGATTCGTGGAATTTTAGTTTGTGGATTGCGTTGGGGGATACTTTTGGCAATATGCTTCAAGCATTTAAGCCGCTCGTGTCAAAAGTTCAACTCAGAGATCTTCAACGCTCTGACCATGCTTATTTCCAGGGATATGGATAGTCCTCATAAACGCTACGCGTTTATTATACCATACCAATATCCTGATAAAGAGCAAAAACTCATTATCTATCACTAGTCTTCGGCCGGGAGGGGTTTATGGCACAAAAAGGCCGGGACGCTGCATTCCCCGGCATCGTCCCACACAGAAAGAAAGAGCGCGGAGCCCCGGCTCATTGAATGATAAGAAACGCATTTTATATGACACAACTCCAGATTTCAAGTTGTAGAGCGAGATTTCAACTGTTACGAACACGACCGGTATCACCGAGATTCCTCCGTCCCCACCCCCTCTATTATGACATGAAATTTGACGTTTACGTCTCGACGACCTGCTCGGTCTCTCTCTGTCTCTCTCTGCCTCTCTCTCTCAGGACCACGGAGGGTAAGTTTCGGAGGGTTGGTGGGCGGTGGTTCCGCGCGCAAACCGGCGGTTGTTCCTATTGAAGAGCTGCGCTAGCGGTGGTCCATCTTCGCCGGCGGAGGGTCGCCGGCAAAGATGCAGTTTCCTCCGCCAAACACATAACTAGGTCAAAACTCAGTTTTCGGACCCATCAATTGCCGAGTCTCCTGGGGACGCGACCGGAGACGCGGCTGCGTGATAACACGAGCTCACGGAGATTACCCAACTCGCCGATCTCGTCCGGAATCTCGCCGAAGACCCGACTGCCGGAGATGACGAGTCTGTTGAGACGAGTGAAGGACCCAAGCCGACTGCTGAGGGTGCCGCCGAGCGACTAGAAAAGAGAGAGAGAGAGAGAGAGAGAGAGAGAGAGAGAGAGAGAGAGAGAAAATGACGAGAGAGAGAATGACGAGAGACAGAATGACGATAGAGAATAAAGAGAGAGGAAGAGAATAAAGAGAGAGAGAGAGAGAATAAGCAGGACCACGTGGCAGCCAGGTGGAAGAGGAAAATATAATAAATGCCACCTCAGCGGGAATGCTGAGGTGGTGCCACTATTTGAGCCATCGAAAAAGGTGGTGCCACTATTTGAGCGTGAAAAAAGGTGGTGCCACTATCTGATAATTACCCTAAAGGTGGTGCCACTATATGATGTTTACCCTTTTTTTAAATCTCGCGAGGATCTTCAAAAAGTAGAAGAGGCTCTGAAAATCAATGGTAAGAAAATCTTTAGCGATTACATCATTATTTTTATGAGAATTGATTTCAAGAAAATCAAATTGCAAAAATTTCTTTTCTTGGTGCATAAAATTAACTAATATATCTTCATCAAATATCTTGCCTTTTATGATCTATAAGATTAAAAATTTCTCGTATTAATTGTTTTATTTTAAGATATATGAGTTAAGTTAAAAAAACATTATATTAGTTCAATTAAATGGTATCAAATTACTGCTTTTATCGACGCTTCTTCTTCATGTGGCCAAGTGAAGAAATCTCAACGCTTTATAGAGAATCTAATGGCCATGGCTTAATGACATCAATTTTCATTCTTGTGTTGCATCTGACTTGTTGATTGAAGAAGAAGAGACAAATCTAACGATTATGATGAAATTTAGCCTATTTATACCCTTGTTCTTCTACGGAAAAAGCATTCTCTTTTCTCTCTCTTCATGATCAGTTTTTTCATCTAGATTTCACTCCTTGATTTCTCAACGAATATTGATCCAAATCGAGTGATTTTTTTTTTTGGATTTTTTTCTTGGGGTATTATTTCCAAATATACTATGATATCTAATTTCTCACCTCAATTCGTCTTCTGATCTAATCGAATTTGAAGAACACCTAAAAATTCCCCTATTTCTCTGTGGATTCAACGCTTATTAATCATCAAATTAATCAATTCTTTATTACAACTTTAAATTTGTGTGAGGTAATTGTTTTGACACCCATTCGTGTGTTTTCAATTACCGCACCAAAACATCTCATCAAGTAGCATTTATGTTTGAATGTGGAACTTCTTCCAGTACTACTTGACTCTCACCATCTCTTACGGAGAGGTATTTATCTTCCAAGAAGACGACCCTTTTTGAAACAAGTATCAATTTTATTCAAGGTAATAAAAGTAGTATCCAATAGTATCTCTTAGATGTCCCACAAATCTACATAACGTAGTCCTCCACTCAAGCTTATATGTATCATGTTTCTTAACATTAGTGGGACAACCTCATACTCTAAAGTAGGAGAAGTCTGACTTCCTCCCTTTCCATATCTCATATGGAGTAGAAGCAAAAAAAATTTGGGTAAGATGTTAAGGGCATGCAATATTGTCTCTAGTGCATATCCCTAAAAGGATGTTAGAAGTTTCAAGCAACTCATCATGTATCACACCATGTCAAACAAGGTACAATTTCTCCTTTGTAACACACCATTAATTTAAGGTGTAGGGAGGATTCAATTGAACTAGGATACCATTATCCATTAGGAACTGTGTGAACTTTGTACTGAAGTATTCACTAGCTTGATCTGATCGAAGAGTCTTGATACTCTTTCTAGATTTCTTCTCTACTTCATTCTTAAACTCTTTGAATTTCTCAAAGGCTTTGGACTTATACCTCATAAGGTACACCCATTGGTGACATAAGACCCCCGTCGCCACCAAGACATGACATCACGGCGCCAGAGGAGCTGACACCCGCACGCGTCCAGCCCCCTCACCAGGCAAAGACGAAGGATGCTGACTTCCGCTACATGGCGTAAGGACCTCGTCTCGCCACAACACGTCACAACCCAGGCTCGCGCACGCGGGGATCTATCTGCCTTATTTTGTTATTATGGACTTCCTTAGCCCGCACGTGTTTAAGCGAGCCTTTGCTTATTTTCCGCTCCCCCTTTTAGGCTTCCGGGTGGGTTATTCCCTTTTCGGGATCCTACTCGTGAAACCCTTCTTCTTTGTGAACCTTATTTTCTATGAGCATAGTAGGCTTTTGGGTTGTGGGCCTCCAGTGGGCCCTTTCCCCTCTCAGCCCATTATGGACTCTATAAGAGGGGAAGGGACCCCCCAACAAAACCTAGCCATCATTTGAAGAAAGAAAAGAGTGAACTCCCTCTCATGTGGCTGCTCGAGGAAGATCAAGGAAGGAGACCAACCGCCGCCGCACGACCCCGTGCCGCCGCCGCGCCCACCGCCGAAGCCGCCACCTCCCCTTGCATTGGTCCCGCAAAATCTGTCGCCGTTGTTCCAGTCGCCGCCGCCACCCTAGCGCCGCCGCCGCCACCCTTGCGCCACGTGCGCCGCCGCCGCCGCCACTGCTAGCTAATAACATGCAATCTTAACATGATAAAACATGATTATTAATACAAATTAAGGCATAAAACATTCCATTTGTATGCATGTTATCATACTTTGAGTGCATTTCTATCATTTCATGCAATTTTAAGTTATAATCTCAAAATGCACTAAATTAGGGTTAATTATGATGAATTAAAGATAAATGATTTTATAACCTATCTTTACTTGAGATTATAAGTGGTTTTTAAAGTTAAGTAATGAGAGAAATAATTTTTATGAACATTCATTTAATTTTTTAAAATTAAAATCTTAAAGAAATGAATGTATTTTTGAAATAAAAATTAGATCTCTTTCTATTTAAATAATTTGACTTTTTATTATGATAGATAATTGAATTTCAGATCAAATGAAAAAAATCTGGATTAATTTGGAGTTGTATTTTGAAAGTTATGAATTTTCTAATTTTTAGGGATTTTTCTGGATTTTTTCTGAATTTATTTTTGATTTTTAAGTGTTAAAAATAATTTAAAAAGGGGCAAAAAGGGGTTTAATTTCGCACGGGACCCGCATGGATGCGACGTGGCACGCAAGGCCACGTGGTAGAGCCACGCGGACCCACGCGAGCGCCTGCATGGCGTGGAGGTGACACATGTGTGCTTATATTTATTTACTCGTAATATAGGGTTATAGTACATATGAGCCTTCCGATTATCGAAATAACGCTAACCCTCTAAATCAGTGTATCTTATATACCCGACGAGTCCCTCTTATTTTTACCATGTGGGACTAAGTTCCACACATATTTTAAATCGCAGGTGACTTGGCTAAAGGCGGTGCGTCGGATTGGATGGAGCGTGGATCATCGCGCGTTGATGAAATGGACATATGGACCACCAGATCACATCGCGCGTTTTATAACGCATATCGTGAGGCTTCTTCAGGAGTGTCCATCCGCGATCCAAATGTCGTGATTTATTCATAACGGTTCGAATTCATGCAATTAATCTGGACCGTTGATGAAGATTAAAACGCTTCCACCCGACGGTTACGCCCAAATCACCTATAAATTAAGGTGTTATTCGATTTTGTAAGATATTCTTGGATGTATTCATCAAATTGATCTATCTACACCCTTCCATCCTTGAATCTCTCGCTTCTAATCTCTTCTAGACTCGTTTTCGCGTCCACGGAGTAATTAAAAGTGAGATTTTGTCGATTGATTAAGGAGAATTTGTCTCTTGAACACCGATGATCATTTTCGAAATCGCGGAATGAATAACCTTCGATCCGGTGATTAATTGGATCATTTCGATCGCTATCTCAGGTTAGAAAACATGTTTTCCCTCTAATCTATCGTCATGTATCATCAATTTGTAATTTAGGATCGTAATTTAGTTTAATTTCGTTTTCCATTTCGGTTTTAGTTCTTCTGATTTTCGAAAATTTTATCCCACTTCGCTCTTTGATTTCTCCGCGATTAATAATCCAAATCGAGTGATTTTTTATCCCATGGATATGTCTTTGAGTTATATGTCTAAATCTACTATTTTCCCTAATTTCTCACCTCAATTCATTGTCCAATTTGATCAAATTCTAAAAGATCTCTCAAAAATACCTTATTTCCTTGTGATTCGACCCTTATTTACCATTATACCCCTCTATTTGTTATTAAATCATCAAATTAGTAAATTTGGAATTATTTTTGACACGAGACCGTGTGAAATTAAATACCTCGTGGTCTCGTCTCATCACGAGCGCTGCCACCCTATCTCTTGCATCAACACCCCTCCCTCTTCCCCGATCTCCCCCACCTTTACCCCTCCAACTGAGATTTCTCCAATCCCCATCGCATCCACGATCCTCCCCCGTCTCCTTCTCGACGCCAGCCATCTTCCACTTCTCTGCATTCCCGAATTTTCCCTTCCCCACGTCCGACTCGCCTGTCGCTCCCTTCTCCCTGCATCCTCTACCCATTGCGCCATCCTCGCCCAAATTCCCAGCCGAATTTCCCTCTTCCCTCCTACCTCTCCTCCCCTCCCCTCCCGCTCCCGCCTGCCTTCACCCCTTTCTTGATTTCTCGAATCCGACCGTGACCTTGGTCATGCTTGACGAAACAAGACCGAGTGGTCGTCACTTGCACACGGTCAAGAGTAAAAAATAATTCCATACTTACCAATTTGATGAAAATATCTCGAATTGAGGGGTATAATGGTAAAGATGGGTCGAATCCACAGGGAATTAGAGAAATTTCTGATGATCACTTTGAATTTGATCAAATCGGACGATGAATCAATGGTAGAAATTGGGGAAAATGGTAGATTATGAAAGAGAACTTCAAGACGATTATACAAAATAAAAATCATCGAATTTGACTTTGATTTCGTGGAGAAATTGAAGATTGAAGTGAGGGATGATTTCTGAAAATTAAAGTCGTGAAATAACCAAAAATAGAAACAAATTCACTTTAAATTCCTAAGCTAAACTGAAATTAAATGGTAATAAAGGATTGATTAGGCAAAACCGCTTCCACTAACCCACAATTGCAATTGGATTAACCCAATTAATTGCCGGAATCAAGGCTTTTCATCAAAAATCCGAAAATCGCGATCGTGGAGTTCAAGCATCGATTTCTTCTTCGTCTTTCGCCCAAATCTTGATCTTAAGCACTCCTTGGACGTGGAATTGAGTCTAGAAGAGGTTAGGATCAAGATATTCAAGAGATTTGGTATCTAAACAGATCAATTTGATTGATTTGCTCTTGAATGCTTTACAAATCGGAAGAACATTTTAATTTATAGGGATTTTGGGCGTAATCGTTCGATCGAATTAATCAATGGCTCTGATGAAACGGTCCATCGCTAACCGTTACGATTAATTTGGTCCGTTAGATCACCGATGGACGCGCAAGATGAAGCCACGTCGACACGCGTTTTAAAACGCTTTTAAACGATCACCGTTGGATCGCAATCTGGCGCCTCCGATGCGTTTCCCGTGCGTTTAATCTTGACCGTTATAACTCATGAGATCAATGGTGTGGATTAAACGCAATCCGGTGAACCCCAATTAAGCCACTTGTTCATCTGATTTAAGTGAAGATTAAGGGCCACGATTGCACGCGTGATCAGACGTCCCACATGATGCCACGTCGCCTCTTCATCGCGATCGATTGGACGGCTCTGATTGCGCCACGTCACCTGCGCGCTTTAAATATTCTGAAAAATTGATATTTAATTAGAAAATTTGATTTTTAATTCCGGAAAATCCTTAGAAATTCATTGAAAATTCAGAAAAATTCAAAAAAATTTCGAGAAAATCCGTAAAAATTAGAAAATTATTACTTTCAAAATATAACTCCAAATTAATCAAAATTTCTTTCATTTGATCAGAAATTAAAGTATCTATCATTCTCAAAACAATAACAAGAGATTTAATTTCTATTTTAAAAAATACATTCATTTCTTTAAGATTTAAATACTTTAGAAAATTAAATGAATGTATATAAAATGATTTCTCTTATTATTTAACTTTAAAAACTAATTATAATATCAAGTAAAGATGGTTTATGAAATTATTTATCTTTAATTCATCATAATTAACCCTAAATTAAAGTATTTTGAGATTATAATGACTTTTTCATAGAATGATAGATAAATACTCATAAATATGATAACATGCATAGGAATGAAATCTTTTATGCCTTAATATGAATTAATAATCATGTATTATCATGTCTAATTAGCATGTTATCAACCCCCATAATTAGATATGGTTGTTCTGTTCTGTTCTTTTAAAACGAACAGAAAATTCACACAAAAGAACTGCACAAGGCCTTGTTCTTTGTTCTATTCTTTTTGTGTGCGAAAATTAGAACAACTTTTTGCACAATTAGCACAATTCGCACACAATTCGTACAATCCGAACAAAATTCGCACAATATATTAAATCCGAACAAATTCGCACAATTCGCACAATTGGAACAAAATTCGCACAATCCGAACAAAATTCGCACACTCTGTTTAATTTGAACAAAGTCACATAAATTCACACAAAATCACTATAATTAATTTGTATTTATCATATTTATCAGATATATATGTATACTATAATATATATATATATGTATATATGATATGTTCCTATTATATTCATTTGTTCTTATTATATATGTATAGAGAGAGAGAGAGAGAGATAGGAGTTTCATCACTGCCATTGTAATGAGGTAAATGAGGGAAATCAAGAGTAAACAAGCATAAAAAATGGAAGGAAATGAGGGGCGAAGATATTTGACTACTTGGCAACCATTGTAAGATGTCAGTTCACTAGGCATGAAACTCATAGTTGTTATTTAGATTACATTGATTTCGTTAATATATTGTATACTGATGACTCATCCGGGAAGATAAAAAGATGGAAAAAATAATATATTATTGGGGAGAGCGACGGTCTCCCACCCTTTGACTCGCGAAAAAGGCGGTAACAATGACACAAATCGCATGAAATTGGGGACCTAGACATCGTGATAAGCACGCTGCTCAGGGAAAAAAAGATGGAGATCGAAGGTGTGGACGACAGGGGAAGGAATGACACGACTGCAATGCAAGCAGAGATAGTTCCTTGCAGTGGTGCAAGTGGGAAGCCAGGCCTAGACGTCAGCTTTGGCTCGATTATCTTGTGCTTGAGTCAAACTAACAACCAATAGATGAGCAGCAGCCCGTTGCACCACCGGGGATACTTCGTCTACTCTTTCGCTTTCCCTTCATTTTCTTCTTCACTCTCGCAGCCAATGCGCAAGGCTCTCTCTCCCTCACTAAAGCCTATGTGCAATGCTCTTTCTCTCTTGGCCTCTGTGCAAGGCTCTCGCTAATGATGTGATCGGATCTGTCCCCTACTTCTGGGGATCCACAAAATTGCTAATGTACATGGATAAAATAATATCTTCGTGCTCAGTATCCCCTCGCCGACAGAGGCGAAAGGGGCCGGCTTTCCCTTCACCGTTTCTCGAGCGATGTGGGAATCTCCGCCTCTCCGAGGTCAAGCCTCAAGAGGTATAAAGGCGGTTCTTTGCGCGCGTGAGCTTATTCAGTGAATGAGAGGACAGAAAAATTAGTCCGAAGACTATCCACCGTCGACAACTCCCGAAGCTCGTCGTCCTCCAATTATTCTGTGGACCGGCGTCTCTCTTGAAATGCTCTCCGGCGATGATACCGGCATTTGCCCGAGGCCCTAAACCCTGAGTTTTTTCTGTCTTCTTGGTGGGTTATGTCCCCGTCGATGAAGGAACAAGAGAGGTGTGTTGACCCGCAGCTGTGGCACGCTTGCGCGGGGGGAATGGTGAGCACACCAGCGCTAAACTCCCTGGTTTACTACTTCCCACAAGGCCACGCAAAGCAAGCACATGCGGCCGTCGACTTGGGGAGCTGCCCTCCTTTCATCCTCTGCAAGGTCTGCACGATCGACTACAAGACTGGTGCCGAGACTGACGATGTTTTCTCCCTGATGAAGCTCCTCCCGGCAAAGGTAGATGATCGAGACTGCAGTGGTGACGACACTGGCTCGGATTCAACGGAGAAGCCGCCATCTTTTTGCGAAAACGTTGATGCAGTCGGACGCCAACAATGGGGGAGGCTTCTCGGTGCCGCGATATTGCACGGAGACCATCTTCCCTCGGCTGGACTACACAGCGGACCCACCTGCGCAGACGGTGTTCGCGAAGGATGTCCACGGCCAAATCTGGAAGTTTCGACACATCTACCGAGGAAGCCCTCGTCGGCATCTACTAACGATAGGCTGGAGCAGCTTCATGAACCAGAAGAAGCTCGTGGCCGGAGACTCCGTCGTGTTCTTGAGGACGCTTAAGGGCGAGCTGTACGTTGGAATACGGCGCCCCAAGGGGAGGACGGTTGACTCACCTATGATTTCTGGGATACCTTTCTCTCACGGGGAGAAGGAGACGAGGAGCGACGGAGGCCACGGAAACTCAAGCACGATGGCGGAGGCCACAGAAACTCGAGCACGACGGGGAAAGGAATTGCTAGCGGAGGGTAGTACGTTGAAGGACATCGACCTAGGAATCGCCGGAAGTGCGTTGAAGATGGACTTGAAGATTGCCCACGATTTCGATGTTAATAGCAGAAGAGGACTTGGGATATCCGATATCATCAGTAGAGAGAGAGAGAACTCGATTTAGAGAACTCAAAGAACGGGAGAAGGGAAGAAGGGAAGAAGAGAGAATTTATCTCTTTTGAAAAAACTCTGCAAAAATTCGCACAAATTTGCACATAACGAACCGCACACAGGTGTGTGCGGTTCTCTGTGCAAATTTGAAAATGTTCTGTTCTCAAAAGAGAACAGAACGCACAAATCGCACATATTCGCACAATGCGAACAGAACGACCACACCTACCCATAATTATCCCTATATCTACCAATATCCATAGACCTTATGTGTATAACCCTCTAAGTCCATATATCTCTATAGATAATTACTCTATAGACCAAATAACACTTTATTGGTCAACCTCAATTAATTATCTACATGAACATATAGATTAATTAATCAAGGATCGATTTAACTCAATTAATAGGTTGAGTTTCCAACTCGTTGGGTGTCAAGCTATACCATGTACTCTAGGAGATATGGCGTAAGTAAGAACTCACTTATGGAGCCTTTCCGTCATCGATTATCATGTATGTATAATCCTTCATCCACATGAGACTCATGAATTACTTAGGGTACAGTTAACTGTCAAACCCTAATCAGTCACTCAAGTTAGTATTGATGCGTGTAGAAAATCATCGGGAACTCCTTCGATATTTCTACTACCTTAGCCAAGGATTTCATCGCATCTCATTTCTTGAGTCAATCTTCTCAAATATTGAGGGCGGATGATCCCATCTTGATCATACAATCATCTTCATGGACTTCATGTCGTATCCAATATATGATGTTTTAGATATCCCATGGCTAGGGATTCATAAGTCATAATCAAAACACGATCATTCATCCACAAGATATCTTTGGTGTCTCAAGTCAAAGGACCACATACATATCCATAACATCAATCAATAGTTAGATATAATTACCATTCAGGGATTTATATGGATCAATTCAGGGAACTCTTTCTCCAAAGAGCACCCGCTATTTATCCTTAGTGTTTTCACACCGATGGCTATAGGGTCAACCATACTGATCATATGATTTGGATTAAATAGTGATATTCTTTCCAGATAATTCAATGTCCTTATCGAATATCCCACGAATAGGAATGTTTAGAACATATGTTTAAAGACTAGTAATCACTATATTATGATCTCATCATAATTCACTTAGTCATTACATATGCTCATGGACTTCATTGCAAACATCACATGATAATGACAATGAATAAATTTCATTTCAATGAATATAAACAAGATACATGAAAGTGTGATTGGCTTATAGGCCACATAATATCTATCAATTACTCAATTCCTTGCAACTAGGGTTGGACGATCGTGATCGATCAAGATCAATCGAAAAAGGTCGACGCCTCATTCAATCAAATTGTTATGTGCACCATTAATGTCGTCGATATATTGTCAATCGATCGAGGTTGACAATCTTTAAGAGAGAGAGAGAGAGAGCCTTGTTTCTCTGTCTATTTGTGAATATAGTTGCCTTTATCTATCCCTCCCTCTCTCTCTTTCTCTCTCTACACTCTTTGACGAGGACCTCATCAAGAGGTGCTGTATTATAGGGAGAGGGGGGGGTGCTGCATTGTCACAAGGAGGAGAAGGAGAAGGGTTAGAGACTGAGGTGTGTTGCTAAGACGAATTCACGAGGTCGTTGAAAAGACACGAATGCGTGTCAAAAGAAATATCAAACTCACCAATATTATGTTTTAATCAAGAATTAATTTATATAATGATGAATAAGGGTCGAATCCATAGATAATTAGGAAATTTTTTTGGGTATTCTAGAAATTTGATCAAATCAGATGATGAATTCAGGTGATAAATTATGGATTTTAATATATTTTGACGGAAGACTCCAAGACAAATCTATGGAATCAAAAAGCACTTGACTTGGATCAATATTCATGGAGAAATCAAGGTAGAAAAATCGATCGCAATGAGAGAGAAAACATTAAAATTTTGTAAAATTCGACTAATCTACTGTTCTAAATTGAAATCTAATGCTACAAAAAGAAATATTAAGGAGAAAACACGCAATCTAAGACAAAATGGCGCTCAAAATTATCCAATTTATCGTAGGATCAAGGCTTTCCATTCTACATTTTGAAAAAAATTTGTTGTCCAAGCGATGAATTCTCTCGATTCTCTTAACGAAATATTTCATTCAAACACTCCTTGGATGCAAAAATGAGTATAGAAGAGGATTAAAGTATAATCTTCAAGGATTGAGACGTCAAAATAATTCAATTACTCAAAACATCCGAGAATGATCTTTCCGTCAAAGAATAGGGGCATAAATAGATAAAATTTAGGCGTGACCATTCGATTTGCCTTTTCATCTTATATCAATGGCTCAGATGTAATGCAAGAATGCAAATCAATGCCATTAATTCATGGTTTTTGGATTCATGATGAAGCGCTGAGATTTTGTCACATTGTTGCATGAAGAAGAAGAGCCACGTAATGTTGCCGTTTGATCTTCATCGAGCACTCAAGATGCAATCACATGTCTATAGGAGTCCATCAAGCATGTTTAATCTCAGTCATTTTATGTTTGAGATTATAATTGGGTTTTAATGTCGAATAATAAGAGAAAATATTTTTATATATACACGCATTTATTATCTCTTCGCTCCTCTTCATCTTCCTTTTTCTTTGTTTTGTAATAGAAGAAATTCTGTTGTGCTTCCCTCTCACTCCCTCGACCATGAATGGAGGAAAGAAACCTTCTTCCCTTGTTTCATCCTCTCTCTCCTCATCACTTCTCCCTCATCCCCCCTCTCTTTCTTCTTTGCCTCCTCCTCTTTCTCTTCTTCCACCACTGCGTTGCCTCTCTTCCTTCCCTCATGCTCTCTCCCCACTCTCTCCCTCCTCTTTCTCTCTCTCGTGCATGCGTGCATGCGCATGCCAATCGAAGAAGAAAATTCTTCCATGAAAGAATTATTCTATCATGGAAGAATTTTCTTCTTTCACAGTCTTTTTCTACATTCTTCGTCTTCTTTTTCTCCCAAAAAGCTCCTTCTGCCTCCACTCATTGCATTTCTCCTCTTTCTCATCTCTCTCATGGTTTCTCTTTTTTTCCATGGAAAGGAAAAATTCTCTCGTTGCACGAGAGAATTTGTCCACCATCTTTGTCTCCTTCGCCTTGCCATTTTATTTATTCTCTCTCACCTCCCTCTCTGTGTGTCTCTTCCTCCCTCATGCCCTACATTACTTGCCACCTAGTTCTCTCCTGATTTCACTCTTTTCTCTCTCATGATTCATCAAAAGAGAAGAGAGAGGAGAGAAGAGAGAGGATAAAAGAGAGAGGAGAAAAGAGAGAGGAGAGAGAGGAGAACATTTATAAGTTTTTCTTAGGTTTAGACTGGCAAGCTTATGAGATGACAAGGGATTTCAAGTTGACCAACGAGGAGAGAAGATAGATCAATAGTCCAAATTTCTCCAAATTAAAATGCTTGATATCTAGAAATCTTGATAAAAAGTAGAGTTAAAATTTCATGGGAATGATTGACATTTCATACTCTACATCCTCATGGTGGCTGATCATAAATTTGAGATAAAGAATGAGGTTTTTTAACATTTCATTATGTGCTTATAGCATTGGCTAGATAGAGAAAAGAGGGCACTGATCAATCGTTCTTCATGTGCGGAACATCATTTTTTATGAATTTCTCCTCTGTTCATTCCTCATTTTAGATGCAATATGCTAAGTTCATGTGAGATGTATTGGCTCTTGAAGGTGTGTTTGATCACAAATCATCGGTAGAATGCATTTTCATTACAAAATATTTAGATTAGGACCATTCTCCATCAATCTTTTCTCTTTTATCTATCTTAAATCTTCATATTTTCATATCTTTATATTTTGAGACAATGAATCACATTTCCACTATTCAATCATGAGTTTTGATCTTCACAAAAGGAGTTTGGAGACGTTTGATCGGTTCAATTCTTGCTCTTCTACATACATCTCACTCTTTTGTTGATCATTTCCACTTTCTTAACCTAAAAAATAAAAATAAAAATATTTATTAATTTTGATCTTTTAACTATCATCCCTATGGATTTGACCTCGGCTCACCGTTATTCTAAAGTTTGACATCAAATTTGAAGAGTTGAGTATAATTTTTGGTACCTAAACTTGAGCTTTCAATGATCTGTGATTTTACGTATATCAATATTCTCATTATTTGAGTCTTTTGTTCCACCTAAACATGGAATACAATGCATGGATGTAGGTATCATTTTGGATTTATCATGCCCCTATGATCCGATGTCATCGGTGCATTAGAGTTTGACATTCTTCTCTTTCCACTATCTTGAATCAATTTGGTATATGAGCCAAAAAAAGTCCTTATGGATCCCTCCCCACAGATCATCGCTCTAGTGACTACTCTATTGCTTCTCCAACTCATTCTTTGAGGAGAGCAAATGGCTCATGCGACATGTATGAGCAATGTTGAGACAAAGATAATCCTTTTCAAAAATCAATGATATTATATGCAAGCTTGATGTTAGAGGACATGGAATGGGGAATCACTCACAAGATGGAGCCCATGTGCAACAGAGCAACACCATCACTATTGTATCAGTTGGATTCGTCAACTAGAGCTACTAGAGTCACTTTTAAAGGGCCCATCACTCCAGACGTTAGAGCTTCTTCTACATCTACTATCAAAGTCTATCATTGACATCACTAAGGCCATCTCGAGGTAGTTGTCAACACCTCTAGTTCTATCAATGTCATTAATAGGTCCATTTGTGCTGCCAACAACACTACAAGCATTGTTGCTTCCATCCTCCTCACCATGTCAACGACTAGGTTTCACAACTTGTGTACCAATTCACTATCAATAGTGCCCAATATCGCTAAAAGGGCCTCAAGTCTGCCTTTGCCACTTGACATCTCCCCAACACTGTAGATGATGTTTAACGTTGCCATTGCATTGTCAATCCAGCCTCATTGGCTTCCCTAGAATGCTAGTAGCCCCAAAAAATAAATTTCTAAAATCCTAGGCAGCTAGACACCACCACAACTCCTCCCCAGTGCTGCTCCAATGTCGCACTGATGTCAATGCTCCAACGTCCCTCATGTTACCCATGAAGACTCCCTATTTATCAATCCAAGCGACACCTCGGCCCTCCTATGTCACCTTTCTAGAGTCACCTCTCCTGGTGTTGGCTCTCTCGACATTTCTCTAAACCCTTCCAACACAATTGCTTCCCACTAGCAACAAAGATGTGACACATGCTATGGTTTTGAAAAACGAAGACCCAATAATTGCATGATGTAGTGTTCTTCTATGTGCTTAGTGATAACTCTAAAATATAAGTTACATTCATGCATCATTTATCATGTTTAAGTGTTGATAAAGACTATAGGAATGAGGATATCTATTTCTATGTGGCTAAATGTGGTGAAAATATGACTATGTCCTATCATGCATCATTTATTACATGTTGATTATATGATAAGACTAACTCCATTTGACTTCCAAAAAGTTAAATGGTTAAATTCTCACATTATTATGATTTATGTGGATGTAAGGACTTAGGAAAAGTTTAATGGGAGTATAGATAAAAATTATCTTGAAGGAGAAGAAAAAAATGGGTGCTCCACCTTTTTAGGAGGTTTGTCAGCCTTTTTCCACCTTTTCTAGGAGGTTAGTCAAACTTTTCTACCTTTTTAGGAGGATAGTCAAGCCTTTCCACATTTTTAGGAAGTTTTTAAAGCCATTCCATCTTTTTAAAGAGACTAGTCACTCCATTTCTCTTGGAAGTCAATGATAGTCAAAGTGATTCTTAACAAGTCAAAGGTAGTCAAAGGCATTCTTGAAGGGTCAATGATAACATGCCATTTTTACATTAATTTACATGATTATTAATGCAATTAAAGGAATTAATTATCCCAAATACATGCATGTTATCATATTTTAAGCATATTTCTATCATTTTGTATTAATTTATGTTATGATCTTAAAATACACTAATTTATAGATTATTATACATAATTAAACATTATAATCTTTAATCCTAATTATAATTGAGATCATAATCATGTTTTGAGAATGAAAATATAAGAGAAAAGATCTTTATTTACATTTATGTATTTTTATAAAGTTATTTTATAAGATACATAAATGTATTAAATTAATTATAATTTATTCTCTTACTATTTTAATAATTTGACTTTTTATAATGATAGATTATTCAACTTCTGATCCAACAAAACAAATTTGAATTAATTTGGAGTTGTATTTTGAAAGTTATGAGTTTTACAATTTTTATAGAATTTTCTAGAATTTTTCTTAATTTATTTAGATTTATTTCCGATTTTTAAATGTTTAAATAAATTAAAAAAAAGTGCAAAAATGGGGTATATTACGGGAAGGGCCCACGTGGATGCGACGTGGCATGCAAGGCCACGTGGCTCTACCACGTGGACGCGCGCGCATGCCTGCGTGGCGCGGATGTGACACGTGGACACGTATTTATATTTACTATATATATTATTTTATAATGTGTAGAGGTCTTCCGATTATTGGAAGACAAATTATTAACCTAACTAAACCGGCGTACGTTATATACCCGATTGATTCCCGTTATTTTCTCCTTGTGGGACTAAAATCCCATCGAATTAATATTTGCAGGCGACGTGGTAGCCTCTCGTGCGTTGGATCGACATCGCGATGAATAAAGCGCGTCGATGCAGTGGACACGAGGTCCACCCGATCTCCAAATAGCGCACGTGCCTTAATATTCACTTAAGTGAATAAATCGCAGTCGTTGATCATCCGAGTTATAACGGCTGAGATTGTTTGTGATCGGTGGATCTCTCGAGATATCAAGAGCGTTGGATTAAAATCCAACGGGCGATCGAAGCTGCGCATCTCCTCCTTCACATGATGAAGACGCATCTCGACCGTTTATCGATGATCAGACGATCATCAATCGAAGACGACGATTTGTGAAACACCATCTAATCGCGACCATTGATCACGATGAACTGTTTCATCCAACGGTCGCGCCCAAATCTAACTTCTTTAAAATCTGTTCTTCGCAACGGAAAGAGTCGCCCGTGAGTTTTCATCAAATTGTTAGTGTTTAGTCAACCATTTCGCGTGCTGCTTGTTTCCTGTTGTTCTTGATGCATTTGCGCATCTATTGAATGCTTGAAATCAAGTTTTGATCGAGAGAGAAGGAAGAATTCACATCTTTAACATCAATTTTCGTCTTCAGAAACTCGGAATGAAAAGCCTTGCATCCGGCGATTAATTGGATCATTTCGAAGGCTAATTTGGGTTAGGTTGCGTGATTTCATCTTAATCTTTCATCATTTAGTATTAATTTTACATTTTGAATAGTAGATTAAGTATAATTTCATTTTAATTTCTGTTTTTAATCATTTTCGTGACACTATTTTTCTTCTAACTTCAAACTTTGATTACTCTGCGAATTCTCAACCAAATCATCTGATTTTTGATTCCGTGGAATTGCAATTGAGTTATCTGTCTTAATATACTAAAACGCCCAATTTCTAATCTCAATTCGTCGTCCAATTTGACCAAATTTCAAAGATATATCTCAAATTTCCCTAATTCTCCTTGGATTCGACCCTTAATTACCATTATACTAATTAATTACTTTGATTAATCATAAATTGGTAAGTTTAGGACTTTGTTTTGACACTAAGTCGTGTGCATTCAACGACCATACGATTTAGTATCGTCAGTCAAAGAGGTCAAATTTCTTCTCTTTTATTTATTATTAATCAATTCAGTTCTTTCCTTTTTTATTTTTTAAGAAAGATCCATATTTATAGGAGAAGAAAGAGGGGAGCCCACCTCCTTAGGGTAGTGGTAAGGTTACCATCTCTTAGAGAGTGGTCAACCCACTTTTTAAGGAAATGGTTCTAGGGCCCACCTTCTTAAAAGGGGATCTCCCAACTCTTTAGGAAGTGATTATGGTCGTGGCCTATAGATTTAATCTCCACCATTGATTCAAAGGAACCTCTTAACCTAACATATAAAAGAATCTTCTTCTTCCTTTTTTGTTTTTTCTCTCTTTTAGCATCAGGCTACCAGAAGGAAAAGGAGAGGCTCAGGCCTAAGCTTGGCATTGTTGTGGAGTTCTAGCATTACCTTTGTGTTCAAGTTTGTTGTGGAGGCAAGACCAGGTAGAGGATCAAGATTGTTACGAGTCTAGCATCACTTGACCTAGGATTGGCATAAAAAACAAGGTTTATGTTAGGATTTGGATTTGATTTTATCTTTTAATCCCCTCCATTGATAGTATAAACCTTATTTCTCTTTTTCAATTTTGAATTTCTTTTATTTTCTTCAAAAGATCTCTCATTATTATCGATTTCTTGATTACCTAATTTCCCTATTTTTCATCATCCTTCATCATCTTCCATTTCATCATTATCATCTCTCCATTCCATCATTCCATTCTCAATATTTTTATAATTATTTATCACAGAATATAAATATATATTTACTTATAGTTTTCATTCATACCATATTCCATTTCTTACTCCTTCTATATTTCTCCAAAAACCACTTCTACCATTATTTTTCTCTATAATACTCCTTAAAAGCACTAATCCCCTTACCTAGGCTCCCTGAAGATTCGACCCTTTACCATTATACAAAGTGAGGAATTATCAATATGTTGTTACATAAAATTGATTCAAAAGAATGATTGAAATATCCCCAAATCTAGTTCATCACTAAGTCCCCACACGTGGCATGACTATACTATAACGTGTGTAGCACGTGCATGTGAATGTTGTCACATGTACCTTGTGTGTAGTGCATGCCAACTGCACATGTGAGGCACAAATACGGGTGTCTTGTGCACGAAGACAACACCCCATTTCATGAGTACTTGCATGTCAAAAGCGTAGTGTACAAATGTAATTCTGCATACATATATGCACACATGCATGAGCTCATTATTCACCTCTCATCGCCTCCATCAAGCGTTGTTCGTGCTGCTCATTTCCCTTTATCCAACTAGCTACTCAATGGGATGATCATACCCAAGGACTCGTGGATTACAAAGGCCGTCTTGAAAATCTGTGCCTAGATCTATTGGTGCCACATGCCACTAGGATTTTCTCTCCCCCACCTGAAATAATGAGGTTAAGTAGACTTGGTATAATTACTGGGGTATGTGCCTTAAAATTAGAGGATGGAGCCATGACTCGGGCCACAGAGCAAAACCTTTGACAACCAAGCTTCCAATGCCTTGGAAAACACCATGCACTCATCCCACCCTTGTACTACATCTTTGCCTTACATCATGACCACGAACACACCTTTATGTTGTAGAAATTTCTCAACCTCCAATCTTCTCCCACTTATGGCTTCGTGTTCTCCCACTTACTCAACAAAGTCGAGTTCTCCAAAGTAGCGAGATTCATGGGGAATGGCCATGCAAGTTGTCACCACTACTAGTCTCAGGTTCTCTGATAACATGCTAATTAGACATGATAATACATGATTATTAATGCATATTAAAGCATAAAAGATTTCATTCTTATGCATATTATCATATTTATGAGTATTTATCTATCATTCTATGAAAAAGTCATTATAATCTCAAAATACACTAATTTAGGGTTAATTATGATGAATTAAAGATAAATAATTTTGTAACCCATCTTTACTTGAGATTATTGATAACATGCATTTATAACTTGAATTCTTACCCTAATTAACTCATATTCATGCTTATTTTATGTGAATATGATGCATGTTATCATATTTTTAGGCATTTTTCTCCATTGGCATGTCATTTTACTAAAGTTGATATTTATGCATAAATTAGGGATAATTTCATGCTTAATAGATAATTAATCTTTCGTTTAAATTAATAGAAATTAATCTCTGTTATTGAATGAGTTTTAACTTTGGTAAATGTTTGGAAGGATGATTTTATGATGAATTTATGATTTAAAATGTTTAATGAGAAATGATTTAAGTAAATTGTAATTCATCTTAATTTCTTCTTTCAAAATATATTTTAAATGATATGATATTAAAAAGAAAAGAATTTGTGATCCAATGGAGAAAATTTGAGATTAAAAAGAGTTGTATTTTGAGAAATATGAATTTCTAAAGTTTTAGCCTTTTTCCGATTTTTATTTGAATTTTAAAGTGATTTTTCGATTAATTTCCTTGTTAAAATTGTGAAAAAGGGGGGTATTTTGGTCCACAGGCCCCCGACTGATGACATGGCGGCTACGTGGCGCACGGAACACACCCAGGGTGCGACGTGGCACTGAGGCCACGTGGCAGAGCCTGAGCGGCCCACGCGGGGCGCGTGTGGCGCTGACGCGTGGCCGGGTGCCACGCGGACAGGCCACGCGGACGCCCATGAGGGGCGCCACGTGGCGAGAGAGGCTGGTAAGTGGAGGGCCCACGGGTTAGTGGGCCCTGGTTATTATTTAGGGGCGGTAACGCAATAGGCGTTTACCGCCCCCTAATTTATAGGGGCGCATTTCGTTTTTTTTCTTCCGTGTGGGACTATGTCCCACACGACACTTAACATTTGCAGGTGACGTGGCGGCTTCTCAGGCGTTGGATTGAGTCAGAATGGCGTTGATCGCGTGGACTCGGGTCCACGCGATCATTAAATCGAGACGTGTCAAGGAGAAAGGCGGCGGCCAATGAAAAAAAAGATGGAGTTTTCTCCCGCCTAATAGGACAAACGCATTTAATGCTTTCTTTTTTTTTCAGGACTAACGGTCGAGGCGACGTGGACCAATGAGAAAACTGATGTTTTTTCCCCGCCTAATAGGACAAAATTGATGGTCAAAGCAATTAACGACGCATTAATTGCGCCGCAATCTCAGACGGCTGCATTAAATGCACGAAACCACGTGCATTAAATGCAACGCAGTTTCAACTGTGCCTCTCGATGTGGCCGCTCCAGATTCGCTGAAAGCGAATTTGATGACGCAGCCACGTCATCGATACCTGATGTTAATATATTAAGTTATTTTTTTAACAGGTGTCTTTTCTTACCTGACGCCACGTGGAGGCTCGAGAGCGCCGGATCCTCATCGCGATAGTCCCCGATTGGACGGCTAACGGTGGACGCGCCTCACGATCAGAGCTTAACTAGATCGCGCGATCATGACCGTTCCCTCACCTGAAGAGCATCGGACGGCTACGACGAGTCGTGGAAGAACTCCACGATCGCGGCCCATTCGTTATGGAATCGATTCCATGACTATCGATCGGCATCTTATCGAGGATCTGGAGCACGATCGACGCCCGATCGTGGTCCAATCGTGGTCGATCGTGATCGACTGCGGCGATAATCGTGGCTAAAATGAAGCAAAAATCGTGGCCAATTCATGGCAAATCCTGGAGCTACGACGTCGCCCCAAGGAACCGCTCCCACGACCCTTGCAAACCGCCTCCATGATCGCCTCCATTGCCCACGTTTTCGGGCTTAATTCCCTCTTTAAAAGCATGTATTTCCCCTCTCTTGTTCTTCAACTTTTGATCGACTCGTGAAGAAATTAAGCGATTTTCGAGGAAGGTCTTAAGTTCTCATGATCCTCTGCTTCCAAGAGTGTAGAGACGCAGCCATTGAAGCATGATAATCACGATTTCACCTCTTGATTTCATCGAATTTTCCTCTTGAATTCCGAACGTCCACGAGGAAGAATCCGAGCAAATTCGCTTCAATCCACGAGAATTGAGGCCCCATTCTTGCGGCAATCAGGTTAGTAGTGAGGTTTGATCGATTATCAAGAGGTAATTTGTATTTTTATTAGGTTTAAGTCTTTAATTTTGCAAATTAGTTCATAGTGTTCTTCATTTTCCCCAATTTTAGGTCCAAAAAGTCGCTGATTTTGAAAATATGATATCTCTTTGATTATAATTCCAAATCAGTTGATTTTTGTTTCATTGGATTCCTCTTTTCATCATCTTTCCGTGGATATCAAATTCATCAAATTCTGACTTCATTTGACCCTCCAATTTGACGTTTGACCAAGGACTGTTCATCTATCATCAGAAGTCAAACCTTGACTTTCGGGGTCAATTACTTTTTATTGACAAATCAGAATTTGATAATTTCGGTCTTGTTGGATTCCTCTGGTTCTTATATTTCCATTGATATACAAATTTCAAGATTTGGATTTCATTTGGGCATTCAATTTGAAGATTTCTTCTGAGGTGTTAATTTCGGGGATTTTTTTATCATTGATTTTCAATAATTCATAATAAATCCATTTCTTATCCAAAAATTACGAATTATATATCAATAAATTTAATTTTCTCTCTAGTTTCCAAATATCTAATTTTCGTAATCTTCTGACTCTGTTTGGTTCTCTGATTTTGCAGAACACCTACTGTTGGTCAAAGTCAATGCTTTGACTTTGACTTTTGACTTTTCTCTGTCAAATCTGAGATTTCAATTCTTAAAACTTCTTATTTACCTTATTTATATCATTTCCATATCTTACATCTGATTTTCTCTTATTTAAAACTTCTTTTAAACCTAAGTTTGACCAAGTGAACTCTGCAATTAAAGTCAACCCTGCTCTCTGTGGATCGACCCGATACTTACCCAATACTTGATTATTATATCTTGTCTTTGTGAGTTCAGTTTTATAAATTTTGTTTGACCATCGTCTTTGTGTTTTAACGACGCACGAAAACGACACGTCAATTATAAGTAGTTTTTAAAGTTAAATAATGAGAGAAATCATTTTTATAAACATTCATTTAATTTTCTAAAGTTTAAATCTTAAAGAAATGAATTTATTTTTAAAATAAAAATTAAATCTCTTGTTATTTATTAAATTTTACTTTTTAGAATGATAGATAATTAAATTTCTGATCAATGAAAGAAATTTTGATTAATTTGGAGTTATATTTTGAAAGTTATAAATTTTCTAATTTTTAGGGATTTTTCCTGAATTTTTCTGAATTTTTCTAAATTTTTAATGAATTTCTAAGGATTTTTCAGAATTAAAAATCAAATTTTCTAATTAAAATCTATTTTTTCGAATTTTCTAAAACGCATAGGTGACGTGGCACGGTCAGAGCCGTTCGATCAGATCATGATAAACGATCGAGGAGAGGAGGCGATGTGGTAGCGTGAGGAGCGTCCGATCGCGCGTGAATTTTTAGCGATTGATCTTCACTTAAGTGAAGAGGGGTACGTGGCAAAATCGGGTTCATTGGATGCGTTTTAATCTTGACCGTTGATCGCGAGGAGTTATAACGGTCGAGATTAAACTGACTCAAAACGCATTAAGATCATCCGATTGCAATCCAACGGTGAGCGTTTTTTATGCGTTTTATAACGCATGCGACGTGGCTTCATCTGATACGTCTGATCGCGATCCAACGGCCACGGCTTGATGGTAACAATTCACATCCGCGCGTTTCATTAGAGCTGTTGATGAGTTTCATCGGACGGTTACGCCCAAATTGCCTATAAATTGAGATGTTCTTCGAGATTATAAAGTATTCAAGAGAAATTTAATAAAATTGAATTGTTTAGACACTAAATCTCTTGAATCTCTTGATCCCAATCGCTTCTAGACTCATTTCTGCTTTCAAGGAGTGCTTCAGATCAAGATTTCGACGATCGACGAGGAAGAAATCGACACTTGAACTCCACGAATCGTGATTTTTGAATTTTGATGAATAGCCTTGATTACAGCGATAAATTGGATCAATTCGATCGCAATTGTGGGTTAGGGATTGTGTTTTATCCTAATCTATCTTCGTTTAGTGTTTAATTTTTTTTAGAATCGTTAATTAGTTTAATTTCAGTCTTAATTTCAGTAAAATCATGATTTACGTTTTTTTAGAAATATCATCTCTCTTCAATCTTCAATTTCTCTACGAAATCAAAGTCAAATTCATTGATTTTTTTGATTTTTATGGATTAGATCTTCAAGTCCTCTATCATTAAATACCCATTTTCCCCAACTTCAATCATCGATTCATCGTTCGATTTGATCAAATTCGAAGAGATCATCAAGAATTTCCCCTAATTCCCTGTGGATTCACTTTTTCTCCATTAAGATTCACTTTTCTTAATTTTTTTAGAGGACTTTATTTTCGCTTGCCCCACAATCAAAGCCAAAATTCCTCTATTAAGATTCACTTTTCTAGCTCATTTTCTACTTTTATTTATTTTTCTTTTCAATTTTAAGTTTTACTTCACCTTTCCTCCAAGGCCTATAAATAGGTTAGTGTGTAATAGAATTAATAGGCATATTTTGTGTTGATAGTTTTTCTTCTTCTCAAAAATGTGTCATAAGGATCTTCTGCTTCCCATGGCAGTTGAGAGCACGTTGGATCCTACCTTCTTCTCTATTGCACCTTGCATCATCTTCACTTTGATAATTAGAAACACCACTTACTAGTTGTTTATATGTTTATTTAAAGACAATAAGAAGTAAATGCAACATCTATGATTATAGCTTATAACCCTTGATCATTCAATTATGTATGTTATAAAAAAACCAGTGGTATAGAATTCTATAATTTTTGTGTCAATATATCTCAGAAGCTAAACTATGAAAATTTGTAGTACATTAGTTAAATGCAGTTCATCAGATTTTCGTCAACCCATGTCATTTTGATATCAAATTCTTTTATATAATCGTCATATCCTCATAAACATGTCTCTCTTTTGTAGATCTCCATGGCATCACCCTCCTCAACAATTATCTTTGGTCGTCTCCTTGCCAAAACTAGTGTATCTTCACTTCTTTGTAAACCTACTTTGAACATCTCATTAGCTTCTAAAATACTCATATGGTAACTTGGACATGTCTATGCTTCAGTTCAAGGGGGTGTTAAGATGACTCACTAGGCCCATATTGGGCCAATCCACTTGGCCCATGCCTTAGTCCCATACAATGCAATCATTTATCTCTTTGTCTCTTCCTATCTCTATGTTTCAACACATTTTACTTTTTCTTCTCCCTCTAAAAATCCATGTTCCTCAATTATAAGACATAAATTAAGGAGTTTTCTTACATTTATCTCTCTCTCCTTTCTAACGTCACATATTTTTGTCAAAATTTTAGGGAACCTCGAATATGAAAACATATAAAAGATTTGTTTTATGTGGTTAATCAGATATTCTCCATCTTATAAGATAGAAATAAATAGAGGCACCTACTAACTTGATCTAACACCAAAGATACAAACTGATGTAAAATTCTATATGGCATAAAATTATAATTGATGATGAGTTTGATACATAGACAAAAAGGAAAGCAGAAGTGATTTGTGGTTGGAAATTAGAGTTATCTGAGTAATATGTGAAATAAACAAAAGAAAAGCAAAGCAAAAGGATGATGGACTTCATAGAAAGCCTAAGAGAGGACAAATACTCAAATGACATTTTATGGTAAAATTTTTAGTGATTTACCCTTTGTCTTGATGTTCATTTTTCCCCATCATAAATGCATTATTCTTTTGATTTCATGAAGCATTTGATCATCAATACCTTGATTGTTACATTTTTTAAACCCTTGATGTATTATCCTCAATTTTTTGAAATCTTAAGGTGACAGGGATGCTCCTCTACATTCCTAAATTTTAAGGTAGATACAAGTAATTTACACCAAAATTACAAAGAAAATTTCTCAAATTTGTAGAGGTAAACAAAGAGTCTTCATGTCTTATTCAATGTCTTAAAAATCTTCATAAAAGCCATGTCTTAAAGATACATGGAATTATCTTAATCTCATTTCTAAAACATCTCTGTCAACTTGTATCACTAAAGAGATCTTGGGAAAGATTCTCAAATTACTATTCTATGCAATTAAGATGATGCACAATTCAAAATTTTGATATAATTGAAATATTAAATATTATAATTAAGACATACACAATACATATGGATAGGTTTTATGCATACATTATGTTAGATATAGCTCATTAGAAGGTGTTAGATTAGCTCATTAGAAGGTGTATTATATTAGCTCTTATAAGAACTCCAAAGATAAGCGTGCTTGACTGAGAATAATATTAGAAGGGGTGACCTCTTGGGTAGTACTCATATTTTATCATGCTCAAGGATATTAGTCCCACATGGGTTATATTTATATCTTTCTCTACTATAAATAGAGGCTTGTAATATCTTCTTTACTCACTCAATACAATTGGGCTTTACCATTTACATGTCACCACCTCTTCCTCGCACGTGGCTCATGGATTTTGCTTTGCTTTATCCTCCTCGGAGTGAAGGAGGACTTAACAACAACAAAAAAAATCATGATTGCCATTCCTTCCTTCCTCATTGTATTTTATGAATACGAATTTTGAAGTATGGAGTTCATCAATCAAGTCGTCTCTTCTATGTCGGCCTTCATGACCATTTTCATAGACTTCCTACTTCTGAATGAATTCTTAATATCTTGGATTATATAAATCCTGGGATTATTTTTATGCTCTTGAATTTGGTTATGTACGAATGGTTAAAGCGCCCGCAAATTCAGATTTCGTAGCGCTTCTATCATCGTTCTCGCTCTGCGACTATTTTCTTGTTACTTTATTCCACTGACTCCCGCTGGACTACACGCTGGTTCGCACTCGGCCCAGCAAACGACGAACCCACACACTACTACTCATAAACAGAGTTCGACTTCAACACACGGTAGGCTGGAGCTTATTGTCCACTTCCGGCCACTTTCACTGCTCAGAGCTGCACTTTCCGGTCGAAAATCCAGCTGAAGGCTACGGCGGTCTCGTCCCTCTTCCCCCTCGCCTGCGCCTTCTCATCCAACCGCCTTATTCTCGGCGCCAGCCCGCAGACGAACTCCTGCGCCTGGTTGCCCTCCCCGGAGAGCCCCACCAGCTCCTCCACCTTCCACCTCCCCACCAGGAACTCCAGAATATCCGCATAGTCCTTGGCCGTGTAAACCCCCAGCCGCTGGGCCACCGCTGAGAAGTGCTCGAACAGGCTGCCGTCCCTGCCGTCGTACATCAGGTGCGCCGGCATCGAGATCTTTTTCCGCATCATGTCCGCGAAAGCGATCACGGCCACGTCGGGGTCGATCTCGAATAGTTTCTCCACGATCTTGGCATACGCCGTCTCGTGTCGCTTTTCGTCCGCCGCGATGGTTCCGCATATCTGCGCCAGCTTCGAGTCACCGTGTTGCTTCGCGTGCCGCGCCGTATTCCCGTGGGACACGAACGTCGCCCGCTCCTGGAACGACGTGTACACGAACCCCAGGTATGGGTTGTTCTCCGTTCGCGGATCCTACACAGTAAGAGCAGAAGTTAAAAGATACCTTTCGAACGGGTTCGGGTTCGGGTTCGGGTTGAGGAAAAGCGTTGTACCATGCCGGATCCGATAAGGTACTGGATGGTCTTCTCGATCTGGCGCATGTCGACGCGGCCAGAGAGGTAGAGATATTTGTTGAGGAGGTCGCCGTGACGGTTTTCTTCGGCGGTCCAGGCGCGAGTCCACGTGGCCCATGAGGTCGGGCTGGCGCCGGTCTCGTCGCGGACGCCGTCGAGAGTGTTGAGCATGGTCTGGTAAGTGGGGAGTGCTTCCTCGGTGATCATGTCGCCCACCAGGCAAACGAAGTAGTCGTCGGGGATTTCCTTGGCGCGCTCTCGAAGTTGTTTGACCTCGTCGTGGAACTCTGCGGAAGAGGGGTCCGGGAGAAAGTCCTGAGGCTGCCAGCATTTCTCTACGGGCTTGAGGTGGATCAGGATGTTGTCTTCTGCCCAGCCTTCTAGAGACTTGAAGATTTCCATCTTTTGTGGAGGCATGGAGTGCGTGACCTGGAGGCTGACGTCTCGGGGTGGATACGACGGTTTCCTGGAAGAAAGAATGAACATGCATTTCGAAATTTTCGACGAAAGATGGTATTCATGTGGATGAGTCACTCGTCCGCGGAGACGGTCACATCATTTCACAGAAAATTATTTCTCAGATTTTTTTTTTTAATAAAGAAAATGCAAACTCGCGGACGCAGAGACACCCGAAGATGACCGGATCGTAGCAGCAGGGACGCAGACAGATAACGGTGCGAATAAAGCGACTTTATATCTAAGTCTACGTACGCATGATCAGGCAAGACACAATCGGATGGGTAGGTTAAACATGCATCACCGATTCAGCACAATGAGGGTTTCAGCGCCCCAAATTGTAGTGATATCCAAAGAACGAGGAGAAGGAAACTCACTCCGTGGAAGTGTGGAATGTAGAAGCCATGAAAACTCCGCGGGACCTGGTCCTGCGCGCCGCGGGAGAGAAGGTGAGTTTGTCCCGAGAGTTGAATCGCGAGGACGAAAGTCTCGTGGCCATTGATATCCTTTCTTTCGACGACCGGAGAAGGCGCGAGATCAGCAGGCGGTGAAAGGCGGAAGAGTCGAGGAGGAAGATGGTGGGAGGGGAGGGCTCATTTAACACGACGTCCGTCTGCCGACCGATCCTTTCCACGTGGATCTATCATACACGAGAATATGATCTGGAGGTTCCACGCGGCGAGGCGAATCCTCAGCCGTTCGATGTATTTCTGGAGCTTTGGGTGGTGAATTATGTCGACCGAAAAGCGACGAGCTCACTAGCGGTAACGTCACTCGCCTGTTTATGACTCGGACCCTGCCTTCGCAGGTAGTTGAGCCGCTTTCCAGCTCCTTGGAGATTTTTTTTCACTTGGGAGTCAAAGTCAACAGATACACCAGAAGTTTAGAACTCATCCTCGTTGGTAGAGGGACGGGTCACGGGGATGGACCATCTGCCCAGATGAGCAGTGTAGTTGACGCACCGGACCACCCCTCTGCCACGTGGCCCGTCCGGGAAGTCGATAACGGAGATGCTACCCGAATCCACGTGGAAGGCACCCATCGCTTCCTCGCCCAACCTCAAGCAGCGGATGACGAGAGCCACGTGGAGCATCGGGTGGCCCACGACGACTACGTTGGCTTCTCCTCCATCCTCTTCATTTAATGATAAAGAAGAGAGCTCGTCGAGGACCGAGGCCCAGGCTTTCTCGGATCGGACCCAAACTTCTTCCGAGGGGTTCCCTTCAACTTCAAGCTCCGGCATTTGCTTCGTGCCCACGTAGCGGGGGAAGCAGTCGGCGCCGAGGCAATCCGCCGCTTCTTGAACCTGCGAACCAGAATCCGCCACCCGTCGCGAGATGAGTCAGAAAGAGAGACATGTATGCATCACGGGTTCATGGAGGTGAAGAATCCTCTTCACACACCTCGACTATGGCGTTGGCAGTGTCCGCCGAGGCTATCCGAGGACTGGATACTACAGAATTGACCTTCACGTCAAGAAGCACCTCCGCCGTTTTCTGGGACTGCAGGTAACACATTGTCAGAGACAGAGAGTTAGAGAGAGAGAGAGAGAGAGAGAGAGACCTGTATGACGCCGAGCATGTTCATGGGTTCGTACCCAAAACTGGCAACACCGATCTGGAAGAGCCAGAAGAGTGTCTTACATCCAAGGGAATGGTCGTCGGTCAAAAAACGAGATTTTGGGTTTGGAATCGGACCTCGAAGGTGCTCTGGGTTGTTCCATGACATACGAGGATGATTCGCCCCGAGCTCTTCCTCCCTCCGGAGCTTCCCCGTGCAATCGGCGAATTCGGAGTCTGCAAGTTCAAATTATTTTCCTCGAATAATATTCAAAAATTTCAATTGGACGGTACCTGATTGAGGCGATTGAGGCATCTGAGAGGCGACCCACCTCTAGGGTTCGGCGTGAAGTCGAGGACGCTGACTCCGCAGTTACTCTGGAGCAAGGTCCTGAAGTAGCTGGTGCTCAGACCTAATGCGGTGGCCACCATAGCCTGATTGACGGCGTTGTGGGCCACGACGAGAACCGACGTCCCGTCGTGCTTCAAAATCCTGTGCCAGCAGTCTCGGGCTCGCTGCCACAGCTCTCTCACCGGGTAATGGCCGTCGATGCTGAAGTTCGGGGCGTCCATCTGCCATTCGCGGTAGGCGTTCCCGAATTTCGCCTTTCCTTCGTGCTTCAGAAGCCCCTGAAAGAATAGAAACACCAGAAGAAACGCTTTAGAAATCTACGTATAATTATAAAAGCGGAGAACCAGAATTATAAAAGCGGAGATCACCTGGAAGGAGTAGAGGTCGATCTCGCGCAAGTCGGGATCTTGGATTAAGTTCGCGGTCCGCGATCCCCAGATGATCTCGGCGGTTCTCCTGGACCGAGCAAGGGGGCTGAAAATCGCAGGGGAATTCTGTGTTTACGTCACCGGAAGGATGAAACGAACAAATTTACGGGATTGGCGAAGCGGAATCAGAGTGCGGCCGTCGAAACCTGGTGAAACAGACGTCGAAGGAGTCGGAGAGGAGCATCTGGCGAGACGTTTCGGCCTGAGACTCGCCCTTGGTGGTCAAGACGGAGTAATCGGAGCTCCCTTGAATGCGGCCCTCTTCGTTCCAAGTGCTCTGGCCGTGGCGCACGAGCACCACCCTCTTCGCCCGAGGGATCGGAGGGAAATCCGCGGCTGCGGCGGCAGTGCCGGACGGTCGCTCGACGCCCTGCAAGCTGCAGCGGACTAGGCAGGGGCAGAGTCGCCCGTTGAAGGGCGTCGACGCCACTGCGAGCATGGCTCTCTCCTCTCCACTCGAACCAGATCGGGATTCGGGAAGAGTGGAGGGAAAAGATCCTGACCCGCCATGGCCATGATTCTTCTAATGGACTAGTGGGCCAATAAAGTCCAACCTGAAGGATAGATGAGATATTGAGATTCTCGTGAGAAATGCACTTTTACAGATGCATCCCCGTAAAAGGATACCATGTTTGTTAAGGCCACGGGTGACCATTAATCAGAGGATACTCTTTTCCCCTGTTCCTAATTTGTGGCGACGAGAGTCAGAGCGGAGGGGGACGATGGGCGCCGCCCCAGCTTATCCGCTGCTCCGGTTGCGCGCTCTGATGGAAAATCCGCTCGAAACTTCTTTGAGGAGATGCACCCACTTCCGCTATCGCCATAGCTTCGTGAAGATCTCTTCGCGCAGGAGATTTCTCGGGTTTCGGGTGCTCGCCGAGGAGAACAAAAAGGAGGGCTCCGTCGAGGATTCGCCGCTTTCCGCCGGGGAAGAGAAAACTGATGAAGGCGCAACTACTTCCGGCGGAGGCGAGGATCAGGAGACGGGTAGTGAATCGCGGCCGCGTGGGGCGGCGTGGAAGGGGATAGGGTGGCGGGAGCTGTTGCTGGCCCCGGATCCGGACAACGTTGTGGCGGTGGGTCTGACAGGAATCCTGGCGTTGGCGAGCTTGCAAGTCTTGTGGCAAATTCTTCTCATCTCTCTCGCTATTCTCGTCGCCGCGCTAAAGTACTCATTCGTCGCCGCCCTCCTCCTCTTCATCCTCATCACGCTCCTCTGAGGAAGCATTTTTGGATCCTCCCGCTTATCACGTTCAGGTCGTCGAATGAATAATTCCGAATGAATTTCTATTAACGTTAAACTTGAAGCGTGCGGCTATCTCGTCCAAGAACATAGAACATGGAATCGAAGAAACCGAGTACATGAGGGCAGCTCCCGGAAATAGCGATTCGAAACTTCGCGAGAATGACCGTGGAAACACGGCCTAACCTCAACGCTCCGCCATTTCTGGGTAGCGACGAGATGATCTTCTCTCATCTTCGGCCTCCATTTCTCTTGTCGCTGACGATGTTTATTTATTTGAGGACGGGAGCTCCACTTCCCGAAAGCTCGTGCTCCCGTGGAACTCCTTGTACGGGCCAGGCAAGATACCGCCGCCGACGAGCAGCCCGCCGCCGGAGAGCCGCCGTCGGTCCCGGCGGCGCCACCACAGTGCCGCGGCGACGACTAAGATGACCCCTCCGAGCACCAGCAAGCAAGCCAGCACCACCCTCTTATGTCCGCCGCCGCCGCTACGGTCGACAACCCTGACCTTGAAGTACCCGACCCTGTTGTCGCTCGTCTTCGTCAGAGTCTCCACGTGGAACCGCATCCTGTAGCACTTCTTGGTCTGGTTATTGTACAGCGCCCCCCAGCAGCTGCAGTTCTTCTCGCACCCTAGCTCGCACTCCTCTTCCGACGTCACTTGCACAGCCCCGTCTAAGTACTCGCTGTACGCTAGCTCGACTCCCTTCGTCCTCACCACCGTGTACTCCTCCCGTAGACCGCAAAGATCTCCCTCGCTGGGGGGAAGACAGGAATCTACGCTGTCCCCGTTTAAGCACTGGCAGGTGTTCGTGTTATTGCCCCTGGAGCAGAGGCCGTAGGCGCCGCAGTAATCCGGGAGCGCGCAGGGATCAGTTATGGCGCTGTGGTCGAGCTTCCAGGCGGAAGAGTTCCAGTAATAGGCTTTGAGGTTGCCGTCTTCTTCGAGGGTGAGGCGCCAGAGACTGGACAGGTTCTGGTTCGAGCTGGGGAAGACAACGACGTGCACGCGGTTAGTCGCGTTCTGGTAGAGCCCGAGGAACCCCTTTTCGTTGAGGACAGCGTAGATTGGGTCTCCTCCTGGATCGATTTTTGCATCCGTCTGCATCGCCTCTTCCTTCCAGTAGGCGACGGCGTCGGTCTTGCCGGCGTCGGAGTTGAGGAAGAGCGCGATGAAGTCGGTCCCAAGGCGGAAGGAGAAGCGCCCTTTGGAGTCGGATAGTTTGGCGGAGGAGCGGAGGGTCTGCCCCGAGACGAGCGTGCTGTACGGAAAATTGAAGCTTTGCCATACAGCGGAGTTGGTTGAGTCCAGAATCCGGAGATCGGAGGAGTTGAGAAGCTGGAGACTAGTGCCGTTGGAAGAGCCGGCTTTCCAGAAAACCAGGTTTCCGTCGGAGAGGATGAGGTCGCCGTCGAAAGAGAGAGAGATGGAGAAGGAGCGGCGAGCGGCGGCGGCGGCGCGCCAGACGGGGAAGTCAGAGGGAAGGTGGATGACGGCGAGGTCAAGCTGCTGCGTGGACTTGATGGTCAGGAAACCGAAGGAGAAATTGCCATCGGAGGTTTCCAAAAGTCTTTCGAAGAGGAGATCCGAGGAGAGAGGAGGAGGGCGAGAGTCGGGCTTCCGCGAGAAGCCTTTGGATAAGGCAGTTTCGGCTCGCGCGGAGGAGAGAGTGTGGAGAGCCAGGAAGCAGAGGAGGGATGGAAGGAGAGGGCTCATCGTTCTCCACGCCTGTGGATTACTCCCGCCTCTCCACTCATTGTCTTTTTTCTTATTTGTCTCGCTCCTCTGCGCGGAGAGAGAGAGAGAGAGAGATTTCTTATTTGTCCTGGCATGGCTCCACCCACTCGACGAGACATTTCCTTGATGCAGGGTCAACTGTACAGAGAGAGATTTTAGACATGCTTTTGACTTTCCCATGCCCACTGGAGAGGGGATGTGGCGGCGGCTGGCTCGTCAATTTTGTCAACTAAACGGCCGTCGAATTAATTGACATTATACTGGGCCGGCTAAGCTGGCGCAAGCCATGACGCCTCTCTCTCTCTCTCTGCGTGGCTCTTCATTCTTTGTCGTCTCTCTCCGCAGCATCCGCGGCATTATCATCTTTGTCTGGATAGAGCCGGAGGAAGGGAGAAAAACAGAAAGCTGGAAGTAGGCGTTGACTCAGTGCGGTGTGACATTGCAGTCACCTTCTAGCGCCGAGCGAGCGGGAAATTCTTTTATTATTCATCTTCTTCTTCTTCTTGGAAAGTATCTAAAAAAAAGTCAAACCTCTTAAAAGGAGCTCCCGTCATGGAGAAAGTGAATGGTCATCCTCTCACGTCCCCACCGACTATCGGGGATCTGATGTTGACTTTCTGGCTATCGGAGATCACCCACACGTGAAGAATCCACAGCGGATTTATGCCCACTTGGCGGAAAAAAGACTTGCAGTCCTTGGCTGCTCAGATACGCTCCAGCTCCAATCAGAGAGCACCCTTTCGCGCCATAGACCAGCCATGAAAACGCCTCCTTTCATGGATGGAATTTCTCTATTCATCGGCGGCGCAATAATCTCCGAGAGAAGGCGAGGAATTGCAGCGGTCAGTGTATTCGGAGAGCAAACGAGCGACGGATGCTGGCCCCGTGCGGATGACGGCAAGCAGAGATAAGATCATCATTAGTTTACGGCAAGTGTGATACTGTCTGTTTCTCTCCCTCCTCGCGTGAAGCCTGTCTACCACCCCTCCCTCCCATACTCTATTTTTAATGACAATTTGCAGGCTCTCCATCAATGCATGCGCGCGCCAACCTCCTCCTGCCAACGACTCTCCTTTATTCTCTCTGTGGCAGTTTTCGAGGTTCCATATTCATGTGCGTACATACAGCTTTGAAATCGTGCTCTTCATTCTCAACAGTCAAAACATTTTCTCTCATAGAAAGGCCTACGCCTAAAAAGTACCTCTTTACTATTTTATCTCAAAATAGACATTTTCATGATTATTTTCTTGCTAATATTTCAACTTAATAATTTTAAATTCTCGCAAATAATAATTTTTCATTGCGGACAAACCACATCCATTATCTGAAAATTTACCAAAATTTGCATTTAATATTTTGTACTCTTCATCTCTTTACTTGCAACTAGTCAAGATTATTTCGACGAAGATGAAACCTAATTTAGTCAACGTGCATATCACTCTATTATCCTTGTATCAAAGCACGTCCTGATATACTACTTTGACAAGTATGTGAAAGCCCATTTGGGCCCAACCCTTACTTATCTCTATCTTCTCTCTCTTGTGTAGGGCTTCAAAGTGTGCTTCCTAGAGTTTTCAAGAGTCGGTCATCTAGGGTAGTTGATGGAGGTTTCCCATCTACTACCCTCCATTTCTCAAGCCTCCAATTCTAATATTTTTCTATTGGGCTGGTCTGTTTTTTTCTCCATCTTTTTTCTTTTGTGCACTAGAAGCCTATGCCTTGCTATACCATTCAAAACAATGACAACACATGACACACCATAATCAAGGTGTATTAGCGTTCGGTTGCACACTGCCTGCTAGATGTACAATTCCTTTATGGTGCACCAATCGCCACACATCCCCATGGCAGCTCAACAATAGTTTGACTGTGTGTCCCTTTCACAATACACAATCGGTTAACCTCGCATACCTTTCACAACAAACTAGCTACTAGCTGCACTTTTCCTTATAGGTTCACCACAATTGCTTGCATGTCCTCCTCTTGTGTCAATGACCATCACCCATTATTTCCCCCCTAGCGTGAGCCCCTCAAACCAGTTTGTGTAACAATTGGTTGGCCTAGCTTTTCAAGAAGTAAAAAAATGCAAAAAAAGTGAGGAAAAATTAAAAAAAGGGAAGGCGAAGAAAAATAATGTTGATGAATTTTCCCCACATTTTTTTATTGTCTTTGACCTTGCTTGCCTTTTCACCACATTTGGCACCGCCCTATTACATGTTGCTTTCTTATTTAGAGCCACCATCTTTCTCATTCTTTGATTTATCTAATTATTGGAGAGAGGGGGAGAACACTATCATGTCTCAATGGAAACATATATGTCTTCACCACTACTCTCCCCAATGAATTATTTGGGTTCCATCATTATCTACTTTGTTGAGCCCTCATAATCCACTCTTCCCCATGGCCACTATGAACAATATCAGTAAGCCTCTATTATTGTCTTAACATCATGTGCCATAGTCTTTATCTATGTATTTGTTTGAATGTAGACAAGGAGCATCCATGTTGACTAAGGGTGCCCACAAGTAAGAGACACCCACATGTAGGAGTGATTGAATGTAGCCTAAATGTCAAAGCATTAGCACTTTCACTTCTCACAATACAAGGGGGAGTATCTAATAGATATTATGTGTCATGTAATCTAATCGTACCTCCATCTCTCGTTTATATTCATTGAAATGAACCTTTATTCATTATCATTCTTGTGTGATGTTTAAAATTAAGTTTATTAACATATGGAATGACTAAATGAATTTTGATGAGATCTACAGAGATCAATAGCCTTTAAACATTGTGCGAGAGGAACACGAGAGAGCGATGAAGTGATTAGGGTTTTTTTGTATATTTGATGGATACATGCACACATAGATATATAGGAGAGAGATAGAGAGGAGAGAGAAAGTGGGCTTCAAGGCCCAATAGGAGAGAGGAGATGATGGGCTTTAACACTCCCCCTCAAGCTGGAGCGTGGAGGTCAAACATGCCCAGCTTGGATCCGATGGTCTCATATGCAGGGCCTGGTAGGGCCTTAGTAAAGATGTTTGCCAACTGATGTGCGGAAGCGACGTGTGGGGTACAGATGGTACCGTTAACGATGTACTGTCGTATGAAGTGGCAGTCGATCTCAATATGCTTCGTCCTCATATGGAACGTCGCATTAGTGGCGATAAAGGTAGCAGCCATGTTATCGCAGTACATCTGCATAGGCCCTTCTGGCGGGAAGCCAAGCTCGGTGAGAAGAGAGCGTAGTGACGAGACGAAACTGCGAGGTCGTCGATTTCAAGCGGTATCGCGTCAAAAATTATACCGAACTTACCAATTTGATGAAAATGTATCGAATTCAAGGGTATAATGGTAAATACGGGTCGAATCCACAGGGAATTTAGGAATTTTCAAGAGATCTTTTAGAATTTGGTCAAATCGGACAAGAAATTGATGGAAGAAATTGGGGAAAATGGTATTTTAAGAAAGTAGACTTCAAATTGATTCCACGGAATCAAAAATCGTCAAAATTGGACTTGATTTCGCGGAGAAATCATGAATTGAAGTGGAGAGAAATTTTGTAACGTCGAAATCGCGATTTTAGAGGAAATTTAACAAAATTGAAACTGAAATCATATTCTAAACAAAAATTAAACTTGATTGGGAGGTAGATAATGAAAAACCGCTTCCACTAAGCTCGTTTTGCGATCAAATCGTCGTGATTATCGCGAATAATCGCGAAGAACATCAAGAACGCGATGACGAGCTTCAAGCGTCGATTCCTCACTCGATACTTCACCAAATCTCAATCTCAAGGGCTCCGTGAGTGCGGAAATTGAAGAGGAACACGATGGGATTGAGAGAAATGAGAGAATTGGTGTCTAAACAGCTCAATTAGGCTTGAGATTCAACTCGGATCCTTAAGAACGTGAAGAACACATCGTTTTATAGGAGGAAATTTCGTAACCGTCCGATCAAAACGATCGACGGTTACGATGAAACAATCCATCGTGGACCCTTTCAATTAAGTCGTGACCGTCGGATCGTGATCGACGGTCACGATTTGATCCGTAAATAAGCGTTTTAAAAACGCTTAAAATCGCGTCCGTTGGATCTTGATCTGACGATCGCGATGCTCCCGCTGGCTTTTAATCTGGGCCGTTATAATGCCCTGATTTACGCACGTGCTCCTGATCAGATTGGGTGGTCCGCGCTCCACACGATCGACGCCTGTCGATCGTCCGCCCGCCAAATCCAACGTTCCGCGCCGCGCCACGTCACCTGCAAGGTAAGTAAGACACATAATTTAGTCCCACACGGACTTTATTTAATGAAACCGTCGGGTTTATAATACCCGACGGTTTCTAAGGGTATGACCCTTCCCATATAGGGGAGGACAAAGACCCATTTTATAATATAAGTAATATATATATAATATATATAAACGCGCCACGTAGGCGCGCTACGCGGGTCCGCGTGGCTCTGCCACGTGGCCTTGCGTGCCACGTCGCACCCGCGTGGGCCCCGCGCTCTTTTTGAATTTTTTTATATATATATTATATTTATTTTAATCTATTTTAAATCAAAATTAAATCGGAAAAATCAGGAAAAATCTAGAAAAAATCCCTAAAATTGTAAAAATCATATCTTTTAAAATACAACTCCAAATTAATCCAAATTTCTTTCATTTGATCCAAAATTTGATTATCTATTATTCTAAAAAGTCAAAATTAATAAATAATGAGAGTTTTAAATTTTTATTTTTCAAAAAAATATAGTTATTTTTTTAAGAGATTTTAACTTAGGAAAAATATAAATAAATGTCTATAAATGCTTTCTCTCATTATTTTAACTCTAAAAACATCTATAATCTCAAAATAAAGATTTTTTATTAATTTATTCATCTTAAAATCATTATTTTTAACCCCTATTTAAAGTATTTTTGAGAATATAGTGACTTTTCATATAATAATAGAAAAATACATATAAGTATGATAACATGCATGAAAATGAAATCATTTATACTTAAATATGCATCAAAAATCATGTTTTATGATGTAAATATCGCATGCTATCACACCCCCCAACTTAAATTATTGCTAGTCCCTTAGCAATTCACTATATGATCTCCCTAGAAAGTCTTTTCATCCTTTGATCCTATTACTAAAAAGGTGAAGTGTATAAATGTATGATCACGTTTTCCTCATAGTGTAGGCCCTAATGATCTAGATTCCATTTCTAGGTTGACTTCCTTAGTGCATGTTAGGGTAGTGCTCATCGGCTAATGCTCAAGTCTAATTCTTCATTGTAATCAAGGTGAGCCTATCTAAGGTATAATGCTATGGTGCTGAAAATAAATTCACTCTCTCATGAGTGGATGTAATTCCTTACCCTCTCCATAAACACATCACTCCTTCCCTCAAATTGGAGGCTACCTAGTATTTAGAATTCCCCTCAACTCGCTTTCCTCCTCAAAAGAGTGCAATTTAAATGGATTCCTATCTTTGGATGCATCGTGTGAGGAGGCTGAAGGAAATAAAAGATACTATTTCTAAAGGTATGATTTGGCTAAAAGCAAATATGCTGATAAAACAAAGTGGATGATAAAATCAAAGAAGGTACCACTTATGATGATTATACTCCCAAGTGAGGTGGATGATGATGGATAGGGTAGATGATGGAGATGATAGTGGAGGTAGAGAAGATGTTCCCACTTATTTTCCTTCTTGTAACTTCTTATTTCTCTCTTTCTTTTGACTTTGCTCCTCTTTCTTTTCTTCTTCATTTTTTTTTAAGCATTTGAGAAGACTAGAATGATGATGTGGAGGAGTTTTAGGATTTCTAAAGAGAGTGTGTAGCAAATGAAGTATAGTGAAGGTATGAGCACATGTGGGAGAAAAAGTGGAAGGTGAAATGGATGTGTGGATTCACTTGGGAGTGTTCATCATCAAAAGCGAAGTTTTTTTAAAACAAATAGGTGTTACTACTTAACTAATTTGGAAGAGAAAACTACATGCCTATAAGGAAAAGATAGGTGCTACAAAAAATATGGATCATTGCACTCTTTAAAGGAAAGAAGTCTAGCATCGGAAAATTCCTCATACTAAGCAGTTTGGGCTAATAATAGGTAGAGGATGGAATTTCATTTTCTCTCAAATACTCTCCTTTTCAATCCCATTGCATTTCAACCTCTTGATTACTCTTTTTCCTTGGTGCCTGTTAGGTACCCAACCCCAAAGAAGTCAACCACTACTCTAATCCATTGGTCTCTCTAGATCATTTGGCTTTATTACTCAAAATGTAATCATATGGACTATAAGGTCCTCACTTCTACATCTCTAGTAGGTCAGATCTCTAGATGAAAAGACTTCTAAGGTGGGGTAGATTAGATCAAAGATTTTGAAAATAGGAGTTTTTTAGAAGATAGAATTTTTAAATTTTTTGAAAATGATAGAGCTTTTTCTAAATCCTCACCCCCCAACTAGAATCATTCATTGCCCTCAATGAATCCTACATGCTCATGTGAAAAAATCATCGAATCATGGCATGAAAACAATAAAAAGTGCGGTGAGATGGGTTTAGAAAAGCTCATTAGTCCGTGATGCTCGTGGGATTTTCCGGTGCAGGTGCGCCCTTTCCTAATGTAGTTCTTCAACGTCTAAAAGCAAACTGAAATCAAAAACACAAAAACTAAAAGGTAAGATAATCTTGGGGTGCCTCCCAAGAGCGCTAAGTTTAACGTCTTCAGCCAGACTAAACAAAATGAAACCTAGACTACTGATGGGTCGAGGGTGATATCGTCACGTCCTCGAATGCTCGGGAAGATGCAGATTTACCTTATCTGCTGGTGCGGGTGGCTCTGAAGTCAGGTACGGCTTCAGACGATGGTCGTTTACCTTGAATTGTCGACCGGTCTTGGGATCAGAGATGAGTACTGCTCCGCCGTCGAACAATTCTAGAACCATGTAAGGACCATCCCATCTGGAGCGCAGCTTTCCAGGGAAGAGTTTGAGGTGGGAATTGTAGAGCCAGACCTTGTCGCCGATCTGGAATGATCGTCGTCGGATGTGTCGGTCGTGGAAGGCCTTGGTCTTCTCTTTGTAGATCGATGCGTTCTCGTACGCGTCGTGCCTCAATTCTTGTAACTCCTAGAGCTGGAGAAGTCGTTCCTTGCCTGCTTCGTCTAGTGCGAGGTTGAGCTTCTTGATAGCCCAATAAGCTCGATGCTCTAGCTCAACCGGAAGGTGGCAGGCTTTCCCGTAGATGAGTCGGAAGGGAGACATCCCGATGGGTGTCTTGTATGCCGTCCGGTATGCCCATAGTGCGTCGAGGAGCTTATGTGCCCAATCCTTCCCATCTGGATGAATTATCTTTTTAAGAATAGTTTTGACTTCTCGATTACTAACCTCTACTTGCCCATTCGCCTGGGGGTGGTATGGCGTGGTGATGCGGTGGTGTACTCCGTATTTCTTCAACAGTGCTCGGAAGTGCGAGTTGTTGAAGTGTGAGCCACCGTCGCTGATGATGGCTCTCGGACAACCGTATCGGGCGAAGATGCATCGTGTGATGAAGCGTAGTACCTCCCGATGATCGTTTGTCCTGGTGGGGATTGATTCGACCCACTTGGACACGTAGTCCACCGCCACCAAGATGTACTCTTTCCCGTCAGAAGGTGGGAAAGGTCCCATGAAGTCTATCCCCCAAAGTTCGAATATTTCCACTTCAAGGATCGGCCGCATCGGCATCTCGTCTCGCTTGGAGATGTTGATCGCCGCCTGACATTGTAAGCATTCCGTGTAGAAACGGTGGGCGTCCTTGAAGATGGATGGCCAGTAGAAGCCGCTCTGTAGGATGTTGTCCGCGGTCTTTCGTGCCGCGAAGTGTCCTCTGCACGTCGATGAGTGACACATCGCTGATATGTCTCCCTGCTCCTCCTCCGGTACACATCGTCGGATGATCCGGTCGTATCCTTGGTGGAAAAAGTGGTTCTTCCCGAAATAGTACTTGAGTTCGTGGAAGAACTTATCTTTTTGATGTCGGGTTCTAGTGCTCAGGGATCGATCCGAGTCACGATGAAATTGACGATGTGCGCATACCGGGGCGTGACTCGAGATGGCGAGGAGATGCTCGTCGGGAAATGTCTCTCCGATGTCCTCTCCTCCCAGAGATGTGGAGACGCGATAAGTGGTCCGCCACGAGTTTTCGCTGCCCTTCTTGTCTTTTATCTCCAAGTCGAATTCTTGAAGGAGCAGCACCCATCGTATGAGTCTTGGTTTGGCCTCTTTATTGGAGAGCAAGTATTTCAGGGCCGCATGATCAGTGTAGATGATGATCTTGCTCCCCAAGATGTAAGGCCGGAACTTCTCGAGAGCGTAGACCACCGCCAGAAGCTCTTTCTCCGTCGTCGTGTAATTAATTTGAGCTTCGATGAGGGTCTTACTTGCGTAGCAGATGGCCGTCGGCTTCTTGTCAAGTCGCTTCCCCAAAACCGCTCCCACCGCATAGTCCGAAGTGTCGCACATAATCTCGAAGGGTAAGTCCCAATTAGGACTTTGTAGAATCGGTGCTTCGATCAGTGCTTGCTTCAATGTCTTGAATGCGAGCTTCCCTTCTTTGTCGATGATGAAGTCCTTGTCTTTGCAAAGAAGGGTGGTGAGAGGCTTGGAAACTTTCGCGAAGTCTTGGATGAATCGTCGATAGAAGCCGACGTGCCCGAGAAAGCTCCTTAAGTCCTTCACGGTATTTGGGAGAGGGAGGTTTTGGATGACCTCTATCTTGGCCTTATCCACTTCTAAGCCTTTGCCCGAGACGATGTGCCCGAGCACTACTCCCTCTCGTACCATGAAGTGGGATTTCTCCCAGCTAAGTACCAGTCGTTTCCTGACGCATACCTCCAGTATCTTCGTCAGGTGAGCAAGACAAGTCTCGAAGTCGTTTCCAAAGACAGAGAAATCGTCAATGAAGACTTCTAAACTGTCGCCAAGAAATTCAGAGAAGATAGCCGTCATACATCGTTTGAAGGTCGCGGGGGCATTGCACAGTCCGAATGGCATGTGTTTGAAGGCGAAGGTGCCAAAAGGACATGTGAATGTTGTCTTCTCTTGATCGTCGGGGTGGATAGCAATCTGATTATAGCCCGAATATCCGTCGAGGAAGCAGAAGTAGTTGGATCCTACCAGTCGGTCCAGGATCTGATCGATAAACGGTAGCGGAAAGTGGTCCTTCTTGGTCGCGGAGTTCAGCTTCTGATAGTCTATGCAGACCCTCCACTTCGTTGGTAGGCGCGTATGGATTTCCTCGCCCTTCTCGTTCATCGTAACCGTTACTCTGGCTTTCTTCGAGACGAAGTGTACCGGACTCACCCATTGGCTATCGGATATGGGGTAGATAATCTCTGCATTTAGCCATTTAAGAATTTCTTCTTTTATGGCCTCCCATACCCTTGGGTTGAGTCGTCTCTGGGCCTCCGTGACGGGTCTTGACTCATCCTCTAGGAAGATGCGATGAGTACATAGTGAAGGGTCTAGCCCTTTTAAGTCTGTCAGGGTCCATCCGATTGCTTCTTTATTCTTCCTTAGCACTTCCAGTAATCTCTCTTCTTGCTTGAGGTCCAGCTTGGACGAAATAATTACCGGCTTTGCTTTCTCGTCGTCAAGGAAGGCATACTTGAGTGTAGACGGGAGAGTTTTGAGCTCCAAAGTGGGCTCGTCCATCGGAAGCTCTTCATATCTTGCTTCCTCGTCGATCATCATGACTTCTTCTACGCATTCGTCTATGTCTTGATCGTCGGCGAAGTCGATGGCTCCCAAGTCTTCGGATGCTCGTGAAGGGTATTTCATTAGCTTGTTGATGTCGACCTTCACGGTGTGCTCTCCCACTTTGAGAATAACTTCTCCTTTCCCCTAGTCGGTTACGGCTTTCGCGGTAGCTAGAAGGGTCGTCCTAATATGATCAGGGCTTGGCTTAGCTCCTTAGTCATTTTCATATCGACCACTAGGTAATCTACCGGGAAATAAAAATCTTCTATTCTTACGATGACGTCTTCTACTAGTCCATGGGGTTTCCTAACAGATCCATCGGCTAAGCATAACTCTACTAGGAATGGTTGTAACTCCCCTACATGATGACGGTCGAATACAGCTTTAGGGAGGATGTTTATACTGGCTCCTGTATCTAGTAGGGACCTAATAAAGAACATTCCTCCGATTTCACTCGTGATCATGGGTGCTCCCGGATCTCTCTTTTTTACGGGTAAGGAATTCATCATGATGGAGCTTACCGTCTCACTAAGTTGGATCCATTTAGGGTTTCTATGGGGAGTACATATACCTTTTAGGTATTTTGCATAGGTAGGGATATGCTTGATGGCTTCTGTTAAAGGAATAGTTATGGTTACCTTCTTAAAGGCTTCTAGTAGGTTTTCGTCGGTTTCGCTAGTCTTGGCTTTTGGTCGGTTTAAGGCTTGAGGATAAGGCACAGGGGGCTTATAATTGTCAGGGTTAGGTTCAGCCGTAACCTGTTCTTCCTCGTCCTCTGAATCAGTGTCTTGCTCGACGATAATTGGCGTTTCCTCTTCTTCTTTTTGGCCTTGGTGGAAAGGATGATCCTTGTATGGATCCGGCAGAGTTTTCCCACTCCGAAGGCTTGATACGGCCAGGGCTGATTCTACGGCTTCTTCGTCGACATGTATATGGTTGATATTATGAGTCAGGTCGACGAAGCTCCTTGATTTCTTGGATTTGCCGTGGCTGCGAGGGTAGCGGTCGATAAAAGTTACTTGCTTACCCTTTTTTTGTCCGTGCGTCGGTTGGGACGTTTGTCTTGACAAAGTCCTGAATTTCGTCCACGCGTGAGTTCATCCTCGTCATTTGCTCCATTAATTGCGAGATCGCGCAGAGGATCGGGTCGGATGCCGGCGTGGTTTGGCGTGGAGCTTGCGTGTATGCTTGTGGTTGAGTCGGCGGGACGAACGACGACGGTCTTTGATTAGGGTAATTTTTCTGACCGTTGTATTGTGGGGGATAGGGTTGATCGTTGTTCCTCCTATAGCCATTATTCTGCAAGGAATTGTTAAAAACAGGGGTATTATACTGGTTAGAATAATTACTTGGATAATTTGATCGTCCCTGTTGACTTGGTCCTCCTGATGGACCTTGTCTATACATTCCTTGCCCTTGGATTGCCATCACAGGGCAATCTAATTCGACGTGGTCGAATGTTGAGCACGTCGCGCATGGTGACGCTTCTTGAAGTGAGACGGGGGCGAGTCCTTCGGAATCGTTGCGGATGTTGAGTCGGTCCAGTAGTAAGTTCTGGACTTCCGCCATTTTGTCGATTCTTTCGAGGAGCATCCCCGTTTCCGCTGACTTGGCGTCTAGAGCTTTCGGCATTGCACCTCTTCCAAATGGTTTCGCCGCATTATGGTGACTATTTTCTGCCACCGTTTCGATGAGATCCATCGCGTCATCTTCATATTTGCTCATAAAGGTGCCGCCGCTAGCTACATCCAAAAGGTATCTATCTTGCAGGCCTAACCCGTCATAAAAAATTTGAGTTAATTCGTGGTTAGATACGCCATGGTGTGGGCACTCCCTCGTAAGATCTCTTAGTCGTTCCCAGGCCTCGTGGAAGGTTTCAGACGAGCCTTGGGTGAACTCTCGGATGGCTTTTCGGACGGAGGTGGTCTTTCCTACTGAATAATATTTCCTTAAGAATTCTTCCTCCATTTCGGTCCAACTTGTGAATTCTTTCCCTAATTTTAAAAACCAGTCCTTGGCTCTATCTCTAAGGGTAGCGGGAAAGAGTTTCATCTTCATCGTGTCGGCGGGGACATTTTGAAGGTGGTTGATCTCACAAACTTGGGAAAGCTCATCTACATGTCTATATGGATCTTCGGAAGGCTTACCATGAAAGATAGGCAGCATGCTCATTACATGGGAGTCTATTCTAAAATTGGCCCCCCGTCCTAGGGGTGCGTGAATTCTAGTGACGGGTCGCTGGAGGACGGGCCTAGCATAGTCACTAAGACGTTTCCTAGCATTTCCTTCATCATTCCGGGCCATTTCTACTGGTTCGGTAGGGTCAAAAGTTGAGTCGGTCTCGGTAGCTTCGGGAGTCTGCGAGGATCGTTCAAAGAGGTCTATTTCTAGGGGATTATTCCGTACTCTCCAGGCCGTTCGTCTTCTCATGAAGTGTGGATCGAATATTTAGATTTATAATATCTTATAAATACTTAAAATATATTCAAAATTGAAATCACTCGTACCTGAATGTCGTTATCCGTGAGAGTTATGCGTTCTTAACGCGATTTGAAGAAGTAATTGCCCGTAATCCATAGAAAAGGGGCGAAAATCACTTAATCTTATCGAATTAAGGATCTCGAAGATGGATTTCTACTTTGGATCACTCAAAATACGATTGAATTGCTTGAATTTCAAGAAATTAAGAGAAAAATCCGCGTTGACCAAGTCAAAATTGACTTAATTTGATCGAAAATTGCCTTAATTCCCCGGCAACGGCGCCATTTGAAGAGACGAAACCGCAAGGTCGTCGATTTCAAGCGGTATCGCGTCAAAAATAATACCGAACTTACCAATTTGGGGAATTAAGAGAGAATTGAGGGGTATAATGGTAAATACGGGTCGAATCCACAGGGAATTTAGGTATTTTCGAGATATCTTTTGGAATTTGGTAAAATTGGATGATGAATTGAGGTGAGAAATTAGGGAAAATGGTGTTTTTACAAAGAAGACTCAAAGATCTATCCGTGGAATCTTAAATCACTCGATTTGGATTAGTAATCACGGAGAAATCAAAGATGGAAGTGGGAAGAAATTTTCGGAATCGTGAAGAACGCAAATTGAAATTGAAATGAAATTAAACTTAAATTGCAGTCCTAATCCTAAAATTGATGATACACGACGATAGATAAGAGGATAAACTTGTTTTCTAACCCGAGAATACGATCAAATCGATCCAATTGATCGCCGGATCGACGGCTCTTCATTCCGCGAATTCAAACGTGAACATCGGTGTTCAAGAGACAAATTCTCCTCGCTCGATCGTCGAAATCTCTCTTATAAACACTCCGTAGATGCAGAATCTTGTCTAGAAGTGATTACAAGAGAGAGATTCAAGAGAAGATGCAAATAGATAGGTCAATTAGATCAAATCTCTCAAGAATGAGTACATACGACGAAGAACTCGTCAATTTATAGCCCAAATTGGGCGAAACCGTCCGATCAATGCGTTAGGCTTTATCAACGGTCCAGATTAAGCGCCTCATGAATAAAGCATTATGCTTATATCATGGCCGTTGGATTGTTGATGGACGCTCCAGACTAGGCCACGTGTGAGGCGTTATAAAACGCACGAAAACGTTGTCCTTAGGATCGTGATCGAACGGCTGAGATGCGGTCCGCGCGGATGCATCTCGGCCGTTATAAATCTTTTAAAAACGCCATGTGCGTTTTGTTTGATCGTGGACCGTGCTCACGCAATCGACGCGTGCGATGGTCGCGTCATCTCGATCCGACGCCTCCGCTTCTGCCACGTCAGTAAAATCTGAGCCGTTATAACTTGTTTAAAAACGCACGTGGTCTTGATTTAATCCGTGGACCAGGTGTCCACTCGATCGGCACGCTCCGATCACGATCCGACGCCCCTCCTCGCGCCACGTCACCGGAAATAGGTAAAATTAGTGTGGATATTAGTCCCACACGGAAATTATTTCTGAAACCGTCGGGTTTATAAGACCCGACGGTTTCTTAGGGTATGACCCTTCCCATATAGGGAAGGACAAAGACCCCTTATTATATATGATAAAATATAAATAATATATATATAGCGCCACGTAGGCGCGCTGCGCGGGTCTGCGTGGCTCTGCCACGTGGCCTTGCGTGCCACGTCGAACCCGCGTGGGACCCGCGCGCTTTTTGCCATTTTATTTTATTTTATATTTTTTTAAATAGAAATTAAATTGGAAAAATTAGGAAAAAATCCAGAAAAATCCCAAAAAATTGTAAAAATCATATCTTTTAAAATACAACTCCAAATTAATCCAAATTTCTTTCATTGGATCTGAAATTTAATTATCTATCATTATAAAAATTCAAAATATTTAAATAACAAGAGATTTAATTTATATTTCAACAATACATTCATCTCTTTAAGATTTTAACTTTAGAAAATTAAATGAATGTTCATAAATATGATTTCTCTCATTATTTAACTTTAAAAACCATTCATAATCTCAAGTAAAGATGGGTTATAAAATCATTTATCTTTAATTTATCATAATTAACCCTAATTTAGTGCATTTTGAGATTATGACATAAATATGCATAGAATGATAGAAATACACTCAAAGTATGATAACTTGCACATAAATGTAATGTTTTATGCCTTAAATTGCATTAATAATCATGGTTTATCATGTTAAGATTGCATGTTATCACGTAGCCACAACATTTCTGCCGTGGTATCCGCCATGGCTCGATACTCGGCTTCGGCACTAGAGCGGGACACGATAGACTGCTTCTGAGAGCGCCATGTGACCAGGTTACCTCCAACATAGGTGGCATATCCACCATGTGACTTCCGATCCTCCTTGTCACCAGCGAACCCAGAGTCAGAGTAGGCCTCAATGTGTAGATGACCCTGTCGCCGATACAAGAGGCCCTTCCCGGAGCTCTCTTAAGGTACGCCAGAACCTGATAGACACCCTCCAGATGGATAGTGCGAGGAGCCTGCATAAACTGACTCAAGACACTAACCTTCTCATCGAGGTCTCCGTAAAGGAAGGCGTTGGACACGTCCAGCTGATGAAGCAGCCAGGACTGATCCAAAGCGATGGAGAAGAGGACACGGATGGAGCTGAGGCGCGCCATAGGCGAGAATGTCTCATGATAGTCAAGACCATAGGCTTGAGAAAAGTCACGGGCCACGAGACGCGCCTTGTAGCGAGCGATGGAGCCATCAAGATTGTACTTGAGGGAGTACACCCTCTTGCAAGAGACAACATTGGCATCAATAGGCCGAGGAACCAGCGTCCAGGTCTCCCGCTGGATGAAGGCCGCATATTCCACATCCATCGCCTCTTTCCACGCCAGTACTTGCAACTCCTCAATATACGACTTGGGAATTGACTCGGTTAGAACGGCAAGGGCAAAGGACTGATAGGAAGGAGAAAGGCGGGCATGAGAGACATGATGGGCGATAGGGTATTGCGTGCACTGGCGAGTGCCCTTGCGAAGGGCAATGGGAAGGTCAAGGTCAGATACGGGAGGCGGTGGGGAAGGTGGTGGTGACAATGTAGCCGGAACAGTGGATAGCGCCGAGGAGGGAGGTTCCGGCTCAGAGGATGGATCAGACTGGAGGGATGCCGAAGAGGGTGACGCCTCAGGAAAGGGAATCGGGATAGTCATGGGGAGGTCGGTAACAGTGGTAGCAGATACCGAAGGAAGGAGGGATGGGGAGGAGAGATCCTCTCCAGACTGAGTAGAGGTAAAGTAGGGAACGTCCTCATGGAAGGTCACATTTGCCGAAGTAACGTACTAGCGCCGATCGGGGAAGTACACACGGTAGCCCTTCTGAGTCTGAGAGTAACCGACGAACACACCCTTTTGTGCACGAGGAGCCAGCTTGGAGAGGCCGGGGGTGTGATCCTGGACAAAGGCAGTGCAGCCGAACACTCGAGGTGGTAGAGAGAAGATATCAGCAGCAGGAGTCAATCGGCGAAGGGAATAGCACCTACAAGAGCGGCGAGATGGAAGACGGTTCACCAGGTATGTAGCGATCGAAACGTTTCGCACCGAGAGATGCGAGGTACCCTCATAGCAAGTAGCAGTGTGTGTACCATGTCCAGGAGGTGTCGATGCTTCCGCTCTGCCACCCCGTTCTGCTGCGAGGTATATGGGCAGGTAGTCTGATGAACTATGCCATGAGCCAGACAGAGTTCCTCAATCGCCTTCTGAGTAAACTCAAGTGCATTGTCCGTGCGGAGGACATTGACCATCGTCTCGTACTGGGTAATAATCTCAAGTAGAAAGTGCTGAACGCGAGAAAGTACCTCCTTTCGACTCTTCAGGATATATGTCCAACTCGCCCGTGTGTAGTCATCGACGAACACTATGTAGTACTTTCCTCCTATAGGAGATGGATGCGGGGCCGGACCCCAAACGTCACAGTGAACCAAGTCAAACGGGCGATGGGTAGGTGGACCAGTGCGTGATGGATACGACGATCTATGGTGCTTCCCTAGTTCACAAGACTCACAATGAAACTCAGATAAGTTTAACCAAGGTAGAGTTTCTTTAAGTTTGACAAAACTAGGGTGCCCCAATCGACAGTGCCACAAAAGAGAGTCATGAAGGGAACTAGAGGAAGCAGAGAGTGCAAAAAGGGCTTGAAGTCCCGTAGATGGAGAGTCAGCCACTAGCTTGTAGATGCCTCGTCCGTTCTCACGGCCCAGTCCAATCCTCCGGCCCGTGTCGAGATCCTGGAAGACGCAGTGATGAGGAAAGAAAAACACACCACAGTGAAGGGCTTTAGTGATCGCACTGATGGACAGTAGATTCGCAGGGAATCCAGGAATATATAGGGCGTTCTGTAGAGGAAGGGAAGAGGTGGCACGAGACTGCCCAGAGCCAAGGACAGGACAGGAACGACCGTCAGCAATACGAACGTCAGGAATGGAGATTTCAGGCCAATAAGAAGTGAGGACAGAGGGAAAACCAGTCATATGGGAAGATGCCCCAAGTCAATAACCCAAGAAGTCATATGAGGAGTTGAGATAGACGGCGTACTTGGAGAAGATCCCCGTCCTCCCGCATATAACACCAATCTGCTCGTCAGTGCCGCAAGACTGGCTGATGGTGCCTCGGTCGGACAAAGTGAGGAGGCCCGTGATGCCTGAATGTAGGCCAGCTCCGAGGGAGATAGTGCGAGGCAGACCGTTCTCGACGCCGAGGGAGTAGTCAAGGATGATCCGTCCGCCGTGGACATAGTCGAGGATGTCGTGCCTCCAGAAGCAGCCATGGCCCAAGCAGGCCTCCCGAACTCCTTCCAGCACTTCTCTGACGGGTGAGTTGTCTTCCCGCAGTACTTGCAGGGTGGATAGGAGGTTCGGGTCTTCCCGGAAGGTGTGCTCCGCCTGGGAGCCCCGCCTGATACGATGAGTGCGGAAGTCTCGATGGGCTGCGAGGACTGGGAGGTGGGCAGGCTGTCCTGCACTCGAAGCGCGGCCGCAAAGATCTCCTTAGTGGGTAATACCGGGGATCCCCCAAGCACCTGTCCTCGGATCATGTCAGCCAACTCAGGACGTAACCCGCTGAGAAATGCTCCCGCTCGGAGCTCATCGCGGTACCGTCTAAGTGTATCAAGATCCAAGACCAGTGGCTGATAGAGCTCGAGGTTAGTGAAGATGGCATCGACCGATCCATAGTAGCTCTGGAGAGTCCGGGTTCCCTGGCGACATGCAAATAGCTCCTCATATAGGCGAACTGTCCGGCTTACGTTGCTCTTGTTGGCATACATCGTCTCCAACTTGAGCCACAGGGCGCGGGCAGGACGGGTCATGCTGAGCGGCTCCATGATCTGAGTCGCTACACTAGAGATAAGCTAGGAACATACCGCAGACTCTAGTCTGCTCCATTCCAAGTACTCCGGGTCCGATTCCTTCAGCGAGGAATCAGTCAGATGATGCCGAAGACCATGGGCGTTGAGGAACTCCAGGAAAGCGCCCCTCTAGGGCCCATAATTGGACCCGTCAAACGTGTATGCCGGCTTGGACAGGGCACTCACGATAGAGTGCTTTCCGGATTGCCAGGGCAACCCCGTCTGCTGAGAGGGCTGAGTGACATCAGAGGATGACGACACGGTGGTCGGCTCGACCATGAGGAGATTAGCAGCTGTGAAGATGCAGAGTAGCTGAGGCAAGGCGGCGGCGGCCGGCAAGACGGGAACGGCCAGACAGGGGAGCAGCAGAGGTGGCCAAACAAAGGCAGAGCAGCGGCGGCGTCAAAGGCGGATCGCAGGAAGGCAGATCGGCGGCGTCGGTGGCAGGGTGGCAGGGCGGCGTCGCAGGGCGTTACAGGGCGTCGCAGGGCAGTGCCGCAAGGCAGCGTCGCAGGGGAGCGGATCGGCGGCGTCGGCAGGGCAGCTTCGCAGGTGGCGGCGCAGGGCAAGGCGTCCCAGGGCAGGGCGGCGTCACAGTGGCAGGGTAGGGCAAACCCTAGATCTCTCTCTCCTAACCTCGCTCTGATACCATGTGCGAGAGGAACACGAGAGAGCGATGAAGTGATTAGGGTTTTTTTGTATATTTGATGGATACATGCACGCATAGATATATAGGAGAGAGATAGAGAGGAGAGAGAAAGTGGGCTTCAAGGCCCAATAAGAGAGAGGAGATGATGGGCTTTAACAAACATATATTCTAAAATTTCTTATTTGAAGGATACTATACTTTATAAGGACATTGAGATTTCCAAAAATAGTAACAATACTTGATCTGACTCATATGATGACTATGGTTGGTCTAGAGGCCATCAATGTGAAGAGACGATCAGTAGTGGATGATGTTTGGAGAAAGAGTTCAGTGAATTGATTAGTATGAATCCCTAAATAACATGATACATAATTTTCAATTAGGTCAATTCATATCACAATTGTGTTAGTGATCCTTAGACTTGAGTCACTAAAGGAATCACAAGGATGGACTATTATTTTGATTATGACTTATGAATGGGTGACCATGAGATTTCAAAAATTTCATGAATTGTTTATGATTTGAAGTCCTCAAGGGTGATTGGGTGGTAAAGATGAGATTATTTGCCTCAATATGAGACGTGATTAGCTCAAGGAATGATATGGAGTTGAATCATTGGTCTAGGTAATGAAAATATCAAAGAATGAATCTCGATGACTTCCTCTCGGCATTATTATTGACGAGAATAATTTATTTTGGGTTTAATCATTAACCAAAACCTAAGTCATTCATAAGTCTTGAGAGAATCAAAAATTTAAATGTACACCACAACTAATGATGACAAATTTGATAGATATTATGTGGCATACAAGCCAAGCACACATCAATGTATCTCGTTTTTTTTCATTAAAATGACATTTATTTATTGGCATTCTTATGTGATATTTGTAATGAAGTTTATTAGTATATTCAATGACTAAGTAAATTATGATGAGATCATAATATAGTGATTATTAGTCCGTCAACATATGTTCTGAAAATTCATATTCATGAAGATATTCGAGAAGGATATCGAACTATCCTGAATAGCACTATCTGATGGGATCTGAGGTCGATAACTTTCTGAAATTTTGATCAAAACATCAAATGTAGCGGAAAAACATTGAATCAGACATTCAAAATACCAAGCCACCAAGAACAGATGATCCTATCATCTAGTATGAATGAGAAAACATACTTACAGGTTTTCTTGAATGAGTTCTTGAAGCTATTTAAGTGTCTAGCCTCTAGAGGTATCCACACAGTCTCTGGATGGTTGGATCTCCTCTTACAAGCTCTTCACCAAGAGAGAAAGAGAAGAAAGGAGAGAATTCCTACAAGGCTTGCATGGGCACCTTCAGTTATGGTCGTCCTCCCCCTATTTATAGACATTTGGTATGAGGTTTTTTCATAAAAACCCTCATAATTATGTCTATATCCACCAACATCCATAAACCTTATGTGTGTGACCCTCTAGGTCCATATATCTCATTAATTAATAACTCTATAGACCAAATAACACCTTATTGGTCAACCTTAATTAATTATCCACATACACATATAGATTAATTAATCAAGAATCAATTTAACCCAATCGATAGGTTGAGTTGCCACCCGTTGGGTGCCAAGCTACACCACATACACTAGGAGATATGGAGTATGTAAGAACTCACTTATGGAATCTTTCCGTCATCGATTACCATATATGTATAATCCTTCATCCACATTAGACTCATGAATGACTTAGGGTATGGTCAACTGTCAATTCTTAATCGGTCACTCAAGTTAGTACTGATGCATGTAGAAATCATCAAGAACCCCTTCTTCGATATTTCTACTACCTTGTCCAAGGATTTCATCGCATCTCATTCCTTGAGTTAATCTCCTCAAATATCGAGGGTGGATGATTCCATCTTGATCACACAATCATCTTTGTGAACTTCATGTCGTATCCAATTTATGATGTTTTAGATATCTTGTGGCTAGGGATTCGTAAGTCATAATCAAAACACGATCATCCATCCACAAGATGTCTTTGGTGTCTCAAGTCAAAGGACCACATACACAACTATGACATAAATCAACCTGATTGACAGTTAGGTATAATACTATTCAAGGATTCATACGGATCAATTCAGTGAACTCTTTCTCTAAAGAGCACCCACTATTTATCCTTAATGTCTCCACACCGATGGCTATAGGATCAGCCATACTCATCATATGAGATAGACTAGATAGTGTTATTCTTTCCGGATAATTCGATGTCCTTCTCGAATATCCCACGAATAGGAATGTTTAGAACATATGCTTAAAGACTAGTGATCACTATATCATGATCTCATCATAATTTACTTAGTCATTGCACATGCTCATGGACTTTATTGCAAGCATCACACAAGAATAACAATGAATAAATTTCATTTCAATGAACATAAACAAGATACATGAAAGTGTGATTGGCTTATAGGCCACATAATATCCATTACTATCTAATCCGACTCATAGGATGAGTATGACTAATATTGTAGCCGTTGATGTGGAGACACTAAGGATGGATAATAGAGGCTCTTTGAAGAAAGAGATCACTAAATTAATATATAGGGTAAACATCTTATAGTGGCACGACCTTTCAATTTAGGTCCAGATTGTGGCACCACCTTTTTCTATGTCCAGATTGTGGCACCACGTCAGCATTCCTGCTGAGGTGGACGGTTTTCTTATTCTGTCCCCCACGTGGCTGCCACGTTTGTCCATGTCTTCATTCTCTCTCTCTCTCTATCTCCCTCTCTTTCTCTCTTCTCTTTCTTCTCTCCCCCTATTTCCACGGTCTCTCTCGTGCATAACAGGAGGAGGGGGAGATTTTTCTTTCCTCTCCTCTCTTCTCGCACTCTTCTTCTCCTCTTTCCCTCTTTCTTCTCCTCTCTTCATCGCGAGAGGGAGAAATCGCTTCTCCCTCTCTCACGATCTTTCTCTCTTCTTCTCTTCTTCTCTTCTTTCTCTCACTCGTCACGAGGAAAGGAACCGTAACGGCTTTATGAAAACAGTGGATGGGAGCTCATCGTCGTCGTAACTCAGACGGACAGGCAAGTTTAAAACAAATGAAAGACAGAAAAATGTCAAAGCAAAGCAATGGCCTGATCAATGCTCGCTTCCGACGATTCGTTGCCAGAAAGTCCACTCATCCATCCATGGTAGGAGAGAGGAGCTGGTTCATCTTCCCGTCAACGCAGCCTTTAGATTAATATACTCTATCACTGTCGGAACAAATAAATCAGAAAAACTAGGAAATGTATTCATTGGCGTTCCAGTTCTAGCTCCCATATTCCTTCTTCCCAAATTTACTTCAACACAGAATTTACTAATTATCTGAAGAATGAAAATAAGACAGAAAACCCGCGGCGCAGAGTGGCGTTGACCTACAAAAATAATGTAGACAGCGGCATTGTTCTTTAGAAAAATAAAGAAAAGAAACAAAGAAAAGTCTCTCAAGCGATTCTACTTCTCTTGTTGCTGCAAGCGGGGCACTTGTACTGCTTAATGTGCTCCGCTCTGGCGGGAGTGATTTTGACGCATTTGCCGTGGAACCATCTCTCGCAGATGTCGCAGCAGATCTAGAACTCGTCGGTGGCGTAGTTTCTATCGCACGCGCCGCATAACGTGTTCCTGTGTTCTTCCTTGTCGTCCTCACCGAGGTAGTCTTCCCCACTCTCGTCCTCCCCTTTCGGGGGCATCATCTTTGACACCTTGGTCGGCATTCCAGGCTGTTTCCCCATCTATGTCGAGAGAAAGAGAATGAATATATGAGAGAGAGGAAGAAGAAAGAGAGAGATCGAGGAAGAGAGTTCTGATAGATAAACCGTCTTAGAGCTGGATTTCTTGGTCTTGCTATTGGTGCTCGGGGTTTTGCCCTCGGTCTGCTTCTTTGGCGCCCCCATCACCACTTCAAATATAGTTGGCAAGTTATTTATCATCTGGAATAATCTCCTCCTGCTATTTCCACCCATCCCAAGTTTAATAATCAAGATATCATTCCCCCATCAAGTTCACGGACTACCAAAAATCAAATGATGCTGAAAAATCTCCCCCTTCTCCTGTTACGCACGAGCGTGTGCCAGAGAGCAAGGGGGAGAGGAGACGTCACGAGAGAGACCGTGGAAATAGGGGGAGAGAAGGAAGAGAAGAGAGAAAGAGAGGGAGAGAGAGAGAGAGAGAAAGAAGAGAAGAAGAGAGAAAGATCGTGAGAGAGGGAGAAGCGATTTCTCCCTCTCGCGATGAAGAGAGGAGAAGAAAGAGGGAAAGAGGAGAAGAAGAGCGCGAGAAGAGAGGAGAGGAAAGAAAAATCTCCCCCTCCTCCTGTTACGCACGAGAGAGACCGTGGAAATAGGGGGAGAGAAGAAAGAGAAGAGAGAAAGAGAGGGAGAGAGAGAGAGAGAATGAAGACGTGGAAAAACGTGGCAGCCATGTGGGGGACGGAATAAGAAAACTGTCCATCTCAGCGGGAATGCTGACGTGGTGCCACAATCTGGACATAGAAAAAGTTGGTGCCACAATCTGGACCTAAATTGAAAGGTCGTGCCACTATAAGATGTTTACCATAATATATATGAATCCCTATATGATATTATATATAATTTTCAATCAAGTTGATTCATATCACAATTGTTGATATGTGCATAGTTACGGTCGTTGAAAGCGCAAGTTCAAAAATTATACTCAACCCTTTTGTCTTAATATTTAGGCTATTAGCGAGTCAAGTTTAAAACCATAAGGAGGAAGGTTAAAAGATTAAAAGCGAAATATTGATTAAGAATGAAACTACAAGGAGATTTTATAAAGGAATATTTATTATTATTATTTTATTAAGAAACCGAAATGTTAGATGAAAAGAGATAGATGCACACATAAAATGCAAGGAACCAATCAAATGCTTTTGAACTCCTTTCAAAGATTGTAAACCCTCCATCGATGATGGAAATGTGATTTTGGTTTGAAAAATATGAAAATTTAGATGAAAATATTAAGAAAAAGGAAAAGATTGACGAAAAATAACTATAATATAAAGATTATAATAAACACACATTCTATTAATGCTCTCTCATCAAACACACCTTCGAGAGCTTATAAATTTCATCTAGACTTAGTGTTTTGTATCCAACACAAGGAATAAATATAAAAGAGAAGAAACTCACTAGAAATGATAAATTGGTGTCATCTTTCCTCATGGCTTGCCAATGTTAGAAGCACTTTTCAAAACGTTAAAAGCCCTCAATATTTCACCTCAGATTTTTAATAAGCTACTATGAGGACATAAAGCATGAAATGACGGTCATGCCCACAAAGTTTAGCTCAAAACTCTATCAGGATCATTGAATATCAAGCTTTTAATTTAGAGAAATATGAACTATTGATTAACCTTCTGTCTCCTCATGAGTAGCCTCGATTTTTGCACTGGTCAAACCTAAAAAATGGTGGATAATAGGAGAGAGACAGTCTACATGAGAGAAAGCCTCACCTTTTTTATCTTCTTCATTGTAATGTTTGAGGTTCCTCTTGTAACCCCTTTGTTTTGAGTCATCACTACTATATCCTATCTGTTGATACGATGACTTCACCCGTGTGAGTTGGGTCTACCTTCTCTACGATTGCTTTGAGATTGTCACTATGATCACCCACTTCATCACAGAGGTTGTCACTCAATATTTCACTAGGCCAAAGATTCGTCATACCAATAAGGCTCTCGAGTTTGTCTAAACCTCTGTCCATACATTTTGCACAGATCATGACATTATCCACTAGACCACTTTTCCTCACTCCTCGCAATAAAATGGTGTCGTTGAGCAGAAATATCATTAGTTTTTTGATATCACTCATACACTACTCATTGAGATGTATGTCCCATTTTGCCTTTGGTCTAACATCCATTTACCAATCTATAAAACATATTTTTTTTATTGGATGTGGATGTTCTTTTTTTATGAATCGTGAGAGGATAAATATCTTTATTTTAATTTTTTTATGATTATGAGTTCCAACTTGAGTATTTTTATTTATGTTGATACCATTATTCATATTAGTTTTAGTATTACTATTGATATTTTTTCTCAAAAGCAAACCAAGAGAATTCTTCAATAAAAATATTTTCTATCTCAACTTTTTTTCCATGTAGACTAGATTCTTCTCCGATACAATCACTAATATCTTTACCTACTAGTGCATAAAATGATTTGAGTTTTTGTGTTTTCTATGGATTGAAATTATATGGGGTTTTTTTATTCTCTATTTACTTGTAACGACGATGCATAAATATATGAGTCCCCTCTATCACATTATTCATAAATTTTGGTGCTAGAAGATCATATTTGTAGATTTTCTTAAATTTTCTCTTTTTTCTATTCACGTGACAATTTATGCGGTTGTTGAAAACACATAAACTTCGATCAAACAAAATTTATAATTCTGAACTCACAATAACAAAGATATGCAATCAAGTATAGTGTAAAGATCAGATCGATCCATAGAGAACATGGTTGACTTTGATCGAAGGGTTAAATAGATATTTTAAGAAATGAAAGTGATATATAATGAATGGAAATGGTATAAATATATGAGAGAAGATATTTTAAGAATTTAGAAATTGATATGACGAATACAAATCAAAAGTCAAGGTCAAAGTGTTGACTTTCTATAAAATCACAGAAGAAAAAGAGGGTAAAATATTACAAAAATTATATATTCGGAAACTAGAAAGAAAATATAAATTTTTGATATATAATTCATGATTTTTAGACAATATTTGGATTTTTTATGATTTATTGAAAATCAATGATCAGAAAAATCCCGAAATGAATACTTTGGTGAAAATCATCAAATTGACTTACTAAATGATATCAAAATCAAGCAATTCACATATTAATAGAAAGCTAACAACTAGAGAATTCCAAAAAAACCAAAATTATCAAATTTCACCTTGTATTTTAAGAGTAACTGCGCCTGCAAGTCAACGCCCAAATTCAGATTGAAAATGAAAAATCAATGGTCAAACGTCAAATTAAAGGGTCAAATGATGATGAAATTTTACAAATCAGATATCCACGTGATAACATGCAATTTTATGCATTAATATCATGCATTTTCACACATTTATTCTTTGAAATATAATCATCAATGCATGTTATCATGATTTAAAATGATTAAATTGATAATTTTTATGTTTTAAAGGATATTCTTGATTTTTCATAAATTAGTAGCATTTTATGAGCATTTAGGGATATGGATTTATCAAGAATATAGTTTTCTTTTATTATTAAATGAAATTTCTACTTTAAATGCCTTTATTGACATGAGAGTTTTCATAAAGTGCATTTTTATCACTCTCCCAAGCAAGATTTCTTCCTTCCTTCTTCAACTTTCCAGCATGATCTCATTCTCTATCTTTCCCCGCTTTCAACCCCTCTTTTTTACTCCTTTTCCCTCCCAAACTGGCCTCCGCTCTCTCCTTCTTGCTATCTTTCATGAACACTCATCCTCTCTTTTGTGCTCCCTCTGCAACTCCTTATCTTCTTTCTTCACTCTGGTGCACTCTCCCCTCTCTCTCTTTTCCTCGCATTTTGCATGAATCTTGCTCCGAGCTCCTCTCTCTCAATCTGTAGCATCCTCTCTCTCCCTCACAATCTCTCTTCTATTCTTCTTCTTTTCCGTGATTCCATTCTTTCCTTAATCTCTCTTCTTTCTCTCCTTTCCTCTCTCTCCCACGCTCGTCTCTCTCTCCCGCATCCCTCCTTCTTCCGATCTTCTCTCTCCGCTTCCTTCTCTCATTCTCTCCCTTTCCTTCTTTCTCTCCGTAACATCTCATGTCTCTTCTTTATCTCCCTCTTCCTCCATTTCTCTCTCTTCCCCTCGCTCTCTCTCTCGCGACGGAAATTCCGTCGCGAGGAGAGGCGGGAGGAAAAGTCTCCCTCTTTTTCCCTCTTCTTTCTCTCTTTTTTCGGAAATTATTCCTCTCTCTTTCCCCTCTCTTTCCTCTCTCTCCAGCCCTCCCCTCTCTCTCGCGACGGAAATTTTTCTGTCGCGAGAGGAGTCTCTCTCCTCCCTTTCTTCCACTTTCTCTCTCTCTCCCATGTTCTCTTTCTTCTCCTCTGCTTCTCTCCTCGCGTTTCCTGGTGACGGAAATTACTTCTGTCGCGAGAGAACCGCAGGGATAACTCTCATCTCTCTTTGTCCTCTCCCTCTTCTTGCACCCCTCTTCCGCGCGCGAGAGGGAGAAATAATGGCGACGGAAAATAATTCCGTCACCTCTCTCCTTCTCGCGACGGAGAGGGGAACCTCTCCCTCTCTTTCTTCTTTTCTTCTCTCTCCCGCTCTCTCCCTCTTCATCTCTTCCTCTCCCCGTTCTCTCTCTCCCTCTCTCCTTGCTTCTTCCTATTTCTCGCGCGACGGAAATTTTCCGCGCGTAAGATTTCTCCGTCGCCCCTCTCTCGTCCTTTTCCTTTCTTCTTCCGCCTCCCTTCTCGCTTCTCGCTCGTCGTTTATCGCTTCTTCCACCACCGTTCTTCGTTTATCACGTGGAGGATAGCTCTTCGTCCAGTTGTTCTTCGCGATCAAGAGAGAGAGAGGAAAGAAAGGAGATGAGAGAGAACGAGATTGAAAAATTCTTTCCATTCGCAGGTTTTGCAGGTCTGACCCACGGTTTGACCGGAGCAATTTTGACTGGAGCGGTTTGACCGGGATGCTTAAAGAGAGAGGACATCAGATCAATGGCCAGAAATGCTCCAGACTAAAATCGCGATATCTCCCGATCCTGATGGAGTTACATGCTGAAATTTTGTGGGCGTGATTATCATTTCAAGCTCCACGAATCTGCTGGGGCTGATTAAAGTCCTGAGACAAAAAAATTAGGGTTATCAATGTTTTGTTGTTTGCTTCTAGCATTGGCTACACAGAAGGAAAGAAAGCAGTGATGGATCATTTTTCATGTGTTGAACTTCATTGTCAGTGAGTTTCTTCCCTCTTCTATTCATTCTTCGTGTTGGATGCAAGACGCCAAGTTCGGGCGAAATATACGGCTCTCGAAGGTATGTTTTGACTAGGGAGCATCACTGGATAGTATCTTCATCACAAATCTTAGATTAGAACTATCTTCTATCCATTTCTTCTGATTTTGTCATCTGTTTATCAACATTTTCTCATTGAAAAACCCTAAAAATCACTTTTACATCATCGATCAAGGGTTTCCAATCTCTGAAAGGAGTTTGGAATCACTTTTTCGGTTAATTTCATCTCCGTGCTCATTTTCTTCCTTTCACCGTTCATTTCCGCTTTCTAAATCTAAAAATATCAAAAATTATCTTCTGATTTCAACCTCTTAACCTTCCTCCCTGTGGATTCGACCTCGACTTGCCACTGTTCTAATTTAAAAATCAGTTTCGAAGAGTTGCATATAAATTTTGTTTGATACGTAAAATCGCGCATTCAATGACCGTATTTTTACGCTTATCACCACGGAAAGCTGATAAAACAGGGAATTGAATGAAACCAAAATCAAACAATTCAAAGTTAAGATCAGGGAGAAATCCTTGTTTCAAAATCAGCAAAAATTCGTACCCAAATTTGGGTGAAAAGATGAATTTAACAATTTCTAAACTCTAATTACCTATTTAAATCTAATCTAGACTACATAAATTGCAAGGATTAGGAAGAACTCACACTATTAACCCAATTGATGTGAAGATTGAGCCTCAAAGTGTCTTGATTTTGGAGAATTTCTCCGGAACCTTCTTCGACGTATGTTCGGCATTCAAGGGGAGAATCTAACCTTTTCTTGCAATGAATTTGTGATTAACTTGCATCGATTGATGCGGAATTGAGTATAGGACGCAAGAGAATCACGAAGAACTCAAGATCTTCCTTCAAAATCACTTAATTTCTTCACGATTCAATCAAGAGTTAAGTTTACAAAGGGAGAGAACATCTATTTACAGAGAAATTCACGCAAAAAACGTGGTATGTTCGATTCAATGAATAGATTTTGGCCATTTGATCACGGCGAAATTGGTGGGATTGTGGCCCACGACGCGGATTCTACTCCGCATTATTTCAGCCATTCGATCTTCATCGAAGAATCCTCATGAAGCCACGTGTCCACGTACGATTAGCCAAGTGCGCAATTATCTCGCAGCAGTCCGATATCACTTATGTGATTGACGGCTGAAAATATCTCACGTGCGATTAATGAGGCTATGGTGGACCATGATCCACCCGATCGATGCATGTCAAAATACGCGCTTTGATCCAACTCACCACAGACGAGCACGTCACATGCACATAAACATAAGGAACATAGTCCCACACGGAGGAATTTAAAAGGAATTGATGGGTATATAAGATAGAGGCCCCTTAAGGAGTGCGTCAACCATTTGAGCCTAGTACGCCCCAAAACTATCACTTGGGCCCACTAACCCGTGGGCCCATCATCTGCCAGCCCGAATCCCTCCTCGTGTCACGTAGGTGTCCACGTGGCCTCACGTGGCTCCGCCACGTGTGTGTATCGCACCACGTCAGCTCCGCGGGTCCCACGCGATTAAAATAAACACTTTTACAATTTTAAATAAGGAAATAAATCCGAAAAATACCTAAAAAAATCAAAATAAAATCCAGAAAAACTCTCTAAAATTCAGAAATTCATATCTTCCTTTCTATAACTCCTTTTTAACTCAAATTTTCTCCATTGGATCACAAATTTATTTATCTTTAATATTGTCACCTAAAAATATAAATTCAAACAAGAAAATAGGATGAATTCAAAATAATGATAAATAATCCTTTAAGAATTATATTTTATATCATCCCATCATTCTTTTCTTAAAATTAATTCTTTAAATCATCTACTAAAGTCAAAATAACTCAAGGAAAGTGATTAATTTCTAATCATTTAACCTTGCAAAAGGTCAAACATCTATAGAACACATAATTAACCCTAAATAATGTATAAATATAGAATTTAGTAAAATGACATACCAATGGTGAAAATTCATAAAACTGTGATAACATGCATCATAATTACATTAAATAAGCATGAATATTGGTTAAATAAGATAAGAATTTAAGTTAAATATGCATGTTATCATCTATCTATGAGTCTATTCTATAATAATTTTTTTCATATAATTAATTAATTATTTTTTCATATCAATCCAATATTATTAAGTCATTTTTAACTTTACAACATTGATTGAATCTATTTCTCCATTTTTATGGTGCTAATCAAGGCCATTGAGTTTGAGATAAATTGTATTGATAATGACTCTTTAACTAGTTTTTCCATTTATTCATTCTGGACTTATAAACTTTCTTATGCTTTGGTTTATGATCCAAATAGACCTCAATAATATTTGATTCTATCTTTAAGGAAAGGATGGGTTCCATGATATTGAAATATAGATCTCAGTTAATACATGTTATTAACTTGGACTTGTGATAATGTGTAAAATAGATAGGCTTGTGACAAAGAGGATAAGTCACAATAAAGATTTGAATTTTATTACTAATAATAGAAAGTGTCTTTTGTATCATCAAAATAAAGTGAATTGTATTTTGATTTGTTTGATCAATCCTGTCTTGATTTCAAAAGCAATATAACTTATGTGTTTATTGGGAAGTTTTTCTTTTGACTATTCGCCAAATATATTTTTTGTATTTCTAAATTTTTATGGGCATAATCTGTCTTATTAGGAGTAATACCTAGAGTTACAACTATTTTTTCTCCTGTTTTGTGATTTTTTCTATTTGATTGCTGATTGTGGTTGTCCAATTCATGGATCGAATTTGAATGGTTGATTCAACAATAGTCTTGTTACTAATGATAAAATATTTTCTTTTTTATTTATTTATACACTTTCTCTTTCTTGAATTGAATTAAGAAAATGGGGTTCTATTTTTCAAGTTCTTTCATTATTCAATTTATAACCAGAACTATTTTATTAACGTATTTGGTTTTTTGCTTTGAAATCTTTAAAAGCCAAATAAGAAATTTTTCGTTTGTTTGAAGTGCGTCCAATAAGAATTTGTCAACACATCTCTTCTGGGATGTTGACAACGACTGCAATGCCTAAAAAAAGCACAAAATATTTTAAAAATAAGAAAAGAACCCTAAAAATTTAAGAAAAATCCCTAACCTAGAAATTCAATATCTCACAAAATATAACTCCTTTTTCTATTAAATTTTCTCCATTGGATCAAGAATTTCATTCTCTATCTTTTATTTATTATAAAATATTAGTCTAACCTCCTCAAAGATAAGGAGGTTGAATCAACTTTCACTTCTTGACTAATTGTGGATCATCCTTAAAAGCTTAGGATGATCCCTCTATCAAATTCAAACTTGATTTACTACTTTTATGATAATCGGGTTGACTTAGTGTTTAAATTTGGTGGAGAGTGATTTCCTATTCTCTCATCATCATTTGTGGCCATGCTTTCCTACTTGTGTGCCTCTGTCCTTACAACAACATGCAACTTATACTTGTAATTACATGATTATTCATGCAAATTAAAGCAGAAAACATTTCATTCCTATGCATATTATCATACTTCGAGTGCATATTTATCCTTCTACGCAATTTGAACTTCTAATCTCAAAATACATTATTTTAAGGGATAATTATGCATAATTAAACTTGAAAATTTCAAGTAGATTATTCTCATTGTATATTTGAGCTTATAATCAAGTTTTAATTACAAATAATTGGAGAAAATATTTTTATACACACTCTTTTATTTTTCATAATTTAATTTTACAACAAAAAATGAGTGGATTTTTTTAGTAAAAAGGTTATTATCATTTTATATCTTAAATTTAAATTTTTAGAATGATAGATTATGAATTTATAATCAAAGAAAAAAATTTAGATTTTGAAAGTTATGCATTTTTTAATTTTTAGGAATTTTTCTAGAATTTTTGCTAAAATTTTCTAAATTTTAAAGAATTTATTTTAATTTAAAACATTAAAGAGGGTTTTATAATGTACGTGTTGATGTGGCAGCTGATGTGGTGAACACCCTTTCATGTCAACACGTGGCGACATTTGAGCGTGCCACATGGCGCACGTATGTATCCATCACTTGCGAGTGCAGTTAGTGGTTATACACCTTGTTAAGGGCATGGGCTAATTGTTTTTCAATGTCAGACTATTTCTATCTTTATTTCTTCTCATGAGACGTGGCGAGAATCGCAAAGTTTGATTAACAGAGTTAATCATGATTGTTGATCTTCACTTACTCAGAGGGGTACGTGGGGGATCACGATTTGATGACAATTCATTTTATCCGAATAGCTCGATCTCAACCGTCCATATGAGTTATAACGACTAAGAGTAATCACACCTGATAACATATAAATTATACATGAAAATATATGATTATTAATGTGAATTAAGGAATAAGACATTCCATTCTGATGGATGTTATCATATTTTTTAAGTATTTATCTATCATTCTATGAAAAAGAAGTTATAATCTCAAAATACATTAATTTAGGGTTAATTATGATAAATTAAGAAGAATATTTTTTAAGATTATCCCTATCTTTAATTGAGATTATAACTAGATTTTAATGCTAAATAATAAGAGAAATCACTTTATATACAATAATTTATTTTTTCTAATTTTTAAATTATAAAAGAAGTCAGTATATTTTTAAAATAAAAATTTATTCTCTTGTTTTTTATTAAATTTCAATTTTTAGAATGATAGATAATTTAATTTTTAATAAAATAAAATAAATTTGAATTAACTTGGAGTTTTCTTTTAAAAGATACATTTTAAAATTTTTAGGGATTTTTTAAGAATTTTTTTAAATTTTTCTAAATTTTTCATGAATTAAATTCAATTTATTTTGAATTAAATTTATTAAAAACATATATTTTATCACGTCCTGATGTGGCATGAGCAAAAAAGAGCATCGACATGTGGCGGCGTATGACCATGCCACTTGGCGCACGCGTATGTGTACGCACATGTATGTGTGCGTGTGTGAGTGTGCATGTGCACACATGTGCGTGTGTGTAATTAGTGAGATAAACACTCTTTTCAGAGTTTACACTATCTCACTAAGTATACATACCTTATTTACCCATCAGATTTCTTAATTTATGCCATGTGAGACTATGTTTTTATTTTAACATCCGCAGGTGACATGCCATCACGTGGAGCGTTCGATTCACGCGTGAAATAAATGCCAACGATCTTCACTTAAGTTAGGGTTTACGTGACACAATCGGATTTGTCGATGAATCATTTTAAAAATGATTTAATCTCAGCCATCGATTTGAAGAGTTATAACAGTTGAGATAAAAACCGATGAAACGCATCCGGAGTGTCAGATCAAGCTCAGACAGATGCCACTTCAAGCATTACTTCTAAAGCGTGCGATGGGGGAAGATCTTGATGGTCCATCTACGATCCAACAGATTTGCATCTCAACGTTTCATCAAAACCATTGATCGAAGATTTAAAGGGCGATCCGACAGTCGCGCCCAATTCGCCATATAAATTGAGATGTTCTTCGACGATGTAAAATATTCTTGGGTTTTTCGAGTAATCAAACTATCTAGACATCAAAATCCTTGAATCTCTTACTTCCTTTCGCTTCTAGATCAATTTCTGTGTACACAGAGTGTTTGAAAGTGCGATTTTGTTGAGAGAATAGGGAGAAATTGACTCTTGAACACCAACGATCATTTTCAAATTCGCGTAATGAAATGCCCTTGATCCAGTGAGAAATTGGATCAATTCAAGAGCTATCTTGAGCTAGAAATTGTGTTTTATCCTAATCTTTCTTCCTATAACATTAGATTTTAATTTTGAATTGTAGATTTAGTCTGTTTCAATTTTAACTTTGGTTTTTCATGATTTTCTATTTCAGAAATTTTTATCTCATTCACTCAATTATTTCTCTGCGAGTCTTGATCGAAATTCTTTGATTTTTGATTCCGTGGATTCGCCTTTGACGGAATGAATCGATGCGGTCGTTAATTGCACACCAATTCGTGTCAACAATAAATCCAAACTTACCAATTTGATGAAAATATCTCGAATTGAGGGGTATACTGGTAAATAAGGGTCAAATCTACGGAGAAATAAGGGATTTTCGAGAGATCTTTTGAAATTTGATCAAATTAGATGATGAGTTGGTGATAGAAATTAGGGAAAATGGTAGATTTAGAAAGATAACTCAAAGATGAATCTACGGAATCGAAAATCACTCGATTTGGTTTAGTAATCGCGGAGAAATCAAAGAGCAAAGTGGAGAGAAATTTCCGAAAATCAGAAGAACGAAAAACCAAAATTAAAGATGCAATTAAACTAAATTACGATCCTAAATTACAAATTGATGATACATGATGAGAGATTAGAGGGAAAACACGTATTCTAACCCGAGATGGCGATTGAAATGATCCAATTAATCGCCGGATTCAAGGCTTTTCATTCCGCGATTTCGAAAATAATCATCGGTGTTCAAGAGACAAATTCTCCTTAATCGATCGACGAAATCTCACTTTTAATCACTCCGTGGACGCGGAAACGAGTCTAGAAGAGATTAGAAGCGAGAGATTCAAGGATGGAAGGGTGTAGATAGATCAATTTAGTGAAATCATAAAAGAATACATCAAAATGTCAAAGAACATCTCAATTTATAGTGTATTTGGGCGTAATCGTACGATGGAGCGTTTCATCAGCGATCAACGGCTCTGATTGATCACATTAATGCGAATTGTAACCGTTATATCGCAGTCGTTGGATCACCAATCGAGCATTTAGATGAAGCCACGTGATCACACGTTATAAAACGTCGTGAAAAGATCGTCGTTGGATCGCGATCTAATGCCTCAAATGCGTTTTCGAGCGTTTTAATCTTGACCATTATAACTCTCGGGATCAACGGTCGAGATTAAAATGATCCGGTGTACCCCGATGAAGCCACGTGTGCCCACCAATTTAAGTGAAGATTGACAGTTGAGATTCTTCGCACGATCGGGCGCTCCACAGGCTGCCACGTCGCCTCCCGATCTTGACTGTTGATCGCGATGAGATTGGACGATGCAGATAGCGCCAGGTCACCTGTGCGCAATTAATAAATCAAAAAATTGATTTTAAATTATAAAAATCAATTTTTAATTCCGGAAAATCCTTAGAAATTCATTAAAAACTCAGAAAAATTCAAAATTTTTTTGAAAAAATGCCTAAAAATTAGAAAATTCATAACTTTCAAAATACCACTCCAAATTAATCCAGATTTTTTTCATTGGATCTGAAATTCAATTATCTATCATTATAAAAAGTCAAAAATATTTAAATAACAAGAGATTTAATTTTTATTTCAAAAATATATTCATTTCTTTAAGATTTTAATTTAAGAAAATTAAATGAATATTTATAAAAATGATTTCTCTCATTATTTAACTTTAAAAACCACTTATAATCTCAAGTAAAGATAGGTTATAAAATCATTTATCTTTAATTCATCAGAATTAACCTTAAATTAAAGCATTTTGAGATTATAACTTAAAATTGCATGAAATGATAGAAATGCACTCAAAGTATGATAACATGCATGAGAATGGAATGTTTTATGCCTTAATTTGCATTAATAATCATGTTTTTGCATGTTAAGATTGCATGTTCCTTCAAGTCCTCTTTCAAAATCTATCAATTTCCCTAATTTCTCACCACATTTCATCATCCGATTTAATTGAATTTCAAAAGAATATCTCAAATATACCTTAATTCTCCACGAATTCGACCCATATTCACCACTATACTATCTCATTCATGTTTATTTCATTAAAATGGTGAGTTTGGTAATTTTTTTGACACGTGGTTGTGTATTTTTAATGACCTTGTGGTCTCGCTTCATCAACACTCGATAGACTTGTATGGACATGTGTATGGTAATTTGATGAAGATCAAACGGAGATGGTTACACGACTCTTCGTGTAAATGTGAGAACGTGCCAAAATATTAGCACTTTGATGAAGTTTTGAAGGCGATGCTTAAAGATGTCAATTTGACTCCAAGCATTATATCTGAGCTATTGATTGAAGATGAAGAGGCACACCAAATGACTATGCCCAATTTTCATCTATTTATACCACTCTTCTTGAATAGTGTAAAGCATTTTCAAATGTTTCGATCAATCAAACCTTTAGAACATCTCAATCCTTGAATCTCATGTTTTCTTCATCTTTTGACTCTTTTCTGTGTCCGAGGAGTGATTAAAATCAATATTTCATCGAGGGAGAAGGAAGAATTCACCGATTAAACTTCAAATTTTCCTTTTTCAAGACATGGAATGAAAAGCCTTGATTTGGCCATTAATTGAATCATTTCAAGTGTATTTTTGGGTTATATTACTTGTTTTCTTCCTAATAGTTCATCCTATACTACTAGATTTTGGTTTCGAGCAGTCTTCCACGGGGCATTTAGCACAAGTGATGACGTCATGGGCAGTTGTCTATGACGTATGGTATCTTGAAAGCCAATTTCTTAGACCCAGAGAGTTATATCCGTAAATTTTATTGTTTCCAGCTATTAGGAATTTTCTCCATTGTGAATTAGGACTTGTTTATTTCTATTAATCTTAGGGCGAGGGAGATAATATCCGTTCGACTGGATTGAAGATGGTGCCGTGGGATGGGTATCTTAAGTACTCTCGCTGTGGATTCTCCACATCTGATCCTTCCTTTGCTGCGATGTAATCTACTCATTAATTCAAAATTTATGCTTTCAATTTATTTTGCAATTCAAGAAAAAAAATTATACTTTAAAATTTTTGCATCCTGCACTGCCCAAGATTTCAACCCTATTTCATTAAATTTAGAAGTCTCTGAAAAATTGTTTTCTATCTGGTGAGAAAATTGTCGTGTCCTCTTTTCCTTCTGTCCTAAGGCGTTTTGGAAGCGAAATGATTGGTCGCTCGCCTTTCTGTAAATTAGATTTTCTTTTTCCATTTTTTGATGTATCTATAAATTCCAATATCCGTGGCAGGCATGTTGTTTATCAGTTCCTTGGTTTTTTTTTTTTTTTAAATTTCCCTTTTGGTGTATGTATGAACTTCTCTCATGCGTGTTTTAGATCGGGAGAAAACCGACCGATTTAAAACATTCTTATTGCTCCATTCGATTTTCACAGGAAGTTTAGAGCATTCGTCTGGCTAAATATTGATTGATAGCCCCCGAAGTTCCCACAAAAAGTCCCACGCGGTTCCCCGTGGATCGGACGAGCAATTGACCGTGGAGTTTTGCACCTAGGTGATCATAGGAGTTGCGGTTGGTCAATTTTTTTGGTTGCTCGCGGGTGAAAGATTATGCTCAAGGAGGAGGCCTTTCGGAGGGATCTGATCAGAGAGCGAGCGGGCTAGAGTAAATGCGATAACTCCATGGTCAACGACTTTGCTACCAGGGACGTGTTCAACAGCCGGTTCACCGGGTGGATCCCAGAGCGGGATATAGTAAATGAGATTTCCGAAATGTAAATTTCTTAAATATATTTGACTTAAATACATGTAAAAGGGAACCGCGAGGGTTTAAGACGCTGTAAAATATGATTAAAATTCGAAACACAGCGTCTCGCTGACGAAGACGCTGTGATTCGAGATATATGGCCGTATGTGGAGAATTCACGCAGAGAGAGAGAGAGAAAGGCTAACACTTAATCAGTCCCTGTGCTTGCACAGCGTAGCGGTACACAAGGAAGGAAGATGAGAGAGGAGATACACGTAGGGTACACAAGGAAGCAATCCAACAATACTGATATCATACGAGATGGCCGAGGAAAAGGGTTACCAGGACCATAGCGCCGGCGATGCCCAGAAGCCAGGGCTTGCCCATAGTTGGACCTCTCATGATCGAAATAATGTCGACGAGAGAGCCTCTATTGGTCTTCATCTTCAGACAAAACCTGAGACGGTAGATCCGTTCTGCTTCTCTGTCGGCTGGTAACGTTATCTCCGTCATCACATCAACGCTAGCATCCATGGACGACTCTGTGAGGGGGAGGGATCACAGCGAAATTCTCTGAGAGAGAGACAGTGGATTCGTCTCGCCATTGGAGGAGTTTTTATAGCTTCGGACTAGAGCCAAGTCATTCATTGTCCTGGATTCAAAACTGGCTTCGTTAGCCAGTTATCATTTATATATAATAATACTACCAAATAGAACCAGACAACAGGAAGAATTGACAAGCTAATTAAAATAAATTATATACCTCTCTCAAATTTATTTATTTAAATTAGGTTGTCAATTCATTCCTGGTATAACGTTTAAGAAAATATAATCATATTTTATTCCTTGGCTAACACTCGGGTATGTTAGCCAACATCTATTCCTTGGCTCCTCCAACATAAAATCTGATTATATTTTCAAGAATGAAATCTAATTAGATTTTCTGGAATTTATTCGCTGGCTCACATTCGTGAATAAAATTCAAGAAAATATAATCATATTCTATTCGTCGGCTTACACTCGGGTATGTTAGCCAACATCTATTGCTTGGGTCCTCCTACATAAAATATGATTATATTTTTATGAATAAAATATGATTATATTTTCTTGGATTTATTCGTTGGTTAACATTTGTGAATAAAATTGAAGAAAATATAATCTTATTTTATTCGTTTGCTAACACTCGATTATAATAGCCAATATCTTATCCATGGCTCCTCCAACATAAAAAATGATTATATTTTCCAAATTAAAATATGATTATAATTTCCTGAATTCATTCAAAGGCTAACCTTAGCGAATAACATTCAAGAAAACAAAATAATATTTTATTTGTTGGCTAACACTGGGGAATCTTAGCTAATATCGATTCCTTGGCTCCTCCAACATAAAATATGATTATATTTTCACAAATAAAATGTTGATTATTCTTTTTCAATTGATACGTTGGCTAACATTCGTGAATAAAATTCAAGAAATTATAATCATTCTCTATTTGTTGGCTAACACTCGGGTCCTCCCGAGTGTTAAAATAAGAATAAACTAAGAATAAAATGTTAGCTAACATCTATTCCTTGGGTCCTCCAACATAAAATATGATTATATTTTTACCAGTAAAATATGATTATATTTTCTTGAATTTATTCGTTGGCTAACATTCATGAATAAAACTCAAGAAAATTTAATCTTATTTTATTCGTTGGCTAACACTCGGGTATGTTAGCCAACATCTATTCCTTGGGTCCTCCAACATAAAATATGATTATATTTTTAACAATAAAATATGATTATATTTTCTTGAATTCATTCGTAGGCTAACATTAGTGAATCAAATTCAAGAAAACATAATCATATTTTATTTGTCAGCTAACACTCGGGAATGTTAGCCATAATCTATTCCTTCACTCCTCCAACATAAAAATGATTATATGTTAAAGAATAAAATAATAATATATTTTCAAGAATAAAATATAATTATATTATCTAGAATTTATTCTTTGGCTAACATTCGTGAATAAATTCAAGAAAACATAATCTTATTTTATTCGTTGGCTAACACTTGGGTATGATAGCCAATATCTATTCCTTGGCTCCTCCAACATAAAATATGATTATATTTTCACAAAAAAAATATGATTATGTTTTCTTGAATTTATTCGTTGGCTAAAATTTGTGAATAAAATTCAAGAAAGTATAATTTTATTTTATTCGTTGGCTAACACTCGATTAAGTTAGCTAACATCTATTCCTTTGGTCCTCTAACATAAAATATAATTATATTTTTACGAATAAAATAAGATTATATTTTCTCGAATTTATTCGTTGGCTAACATTCGCAAATAAAATTCATGAAAGTATAATCTTATTTTATTCGTTGGCTAACAGTCTGGTATGTTAGCTAACATCTATTCCTTGGGTCTTTCAACACAAAATATGATTATATTTTTACGAACAAAATCCAATTATATTTTCTTGAATTTATGCGTTGGCTAACATTCGTGAATAAAGTTCAAGAAAATATAATCTTATTTTATTTGTTGGCTAACACTCGGGTATGCTACCTAAGATATATTCCTTGGGTCCTCCAACATAAAATATGATTATATTTTTATGAAAAAAATTTGGTAATATTTTGGTGAATTTATTCGTTGGCTAAAATTCGTGAATAAAATTCAAGAAAATAGGATCATATTTTATTCATTGGCTAACACTCAGTTATGTTAGCTAACATCTATTCCTTGGCTCCTCCAACATAAAATGTGATTATATTTTCTTCAATTTATGAGATGACTAACATTCGTGAATAAAACTCCAGAAAATATAATACTGTTTTATTCATTGGCTAACACTCGGGTATAATAGCCAACACTTATTCTTTGGCTCCTCCAACATAAAAAATGATTATATTTTTGGAAATAAAATATGATTATATTTTCCTGAATTCATTCGTAGGCTAACATTAGTCAATAAAATTCTTGAAACATAATAATATTTTATTTTTTGGCTAACACTTGGAAATATTAGCCAATATCTATTCCTTGCACCTATAACATAACATATGATTATATTTTCAAAAATAAAATATTAAGTTTTCAAGAATAAAATATAATTAAATTTTCTTGAATTTATTCGTTGGCTAACACTCAGGTATGTTAGCTAACATCTATTCCTTTGGTCCTCTAACATAAAATATAATTATATTTTTATGAATAAAATAAGATTATATTTTCTCGAATTTATTTGTTGGCTAACATTCGTGAATAAAATTCATGAAAATATAATCTTATTTTATTCATTAGCTAATAGTCGGGTATGTTAGTTAACATCTATTCCTTGGGTCTTTCAACATAAAATATGATTATATTTTCTTGAATTTATGCGTTGGCTAACATTCGTGAATAAAATTCAAGAAAAATATAATCTTATTTTATTCATTGGCTAACACTCGGGTATGCAACCTAAGATCTATTCCTTGGGTCCTCTAACATAAAATATGATTATATCTTTACGAATAAAATTTGATAATATTTTGGTGAATTTATTCGTTCGCGAACATTCATGAATAAAATTCAAGAAAATATAATCTTATTTTATTCGTTGGCTAACGCTCAGTTATGTTAGCCAACATCTATTCCTTGGCTCCTCTAACGTAAAATATGATTCTATTTTTACGAATAAAATATGATTATATTTTCATTAATTTATGCGTAGGCTAACATTAGTGAATCAAATTCAAGAAAACATAATCATATTTTATTTGTTGGCTAACACTCGGGAATGTTAGCCATAATCTATTCCTTTGCTCTACCAACATTAAAAAGGATTATTTTTTTAGGAATAAAATAATATTATATTTTCAAGAATAAAAATATAATTATAGTATCTAGAATTTATTTGTTGGCTAACATTCGTGAATAAATTCAGGAAAATATAATCTTATTTTATTCATTGGTTGATGCTTGGGTATGGTAGCCAATATCTATTCATTGGCTCCTCCAATATAAAATATGATTATATTTTCACAAACAAAATACGATTATGTTTTCTTAAATTTATTCGTTGGCAAACATTCGTGAATAAAATTCAAGAAAATATAATCTTATTTTATTCATTGGCTAAGACTCGGGTATGTTAGCTAACATCTATTCCTTTGGTCCTCTAACATAAAATATAATTATATTTTTACAAATAAAATAAGATTATATTTTCTTGAATTTATTCGTTGGCTAACATTCGTGAATAAAATTGAAGAAAATATAATATTATTTTATTCGTTGGCTAACAGTCTGGTATGTTAGCTAACATCTATTCCTTGGGTCTTTCAACACAAAATATGATTATATTTTTACGAATAAAATACGATTATATTTTCTTCAATTTATGAGTTGGCTAACATTTGTGTATAAAATTCAAGAAAATATAATCTTATTTTATTCGTTGGCTAACACTTGGGTATGCTACCTAAGATCTATTCCTTGGGTCCTCCAACATAAAATATGATTATATTTTTATGAATAAAATTTGGTAATATTTTGGTGAATTTATTTGTTGGCTAACATTCGTGAATACAATTGAAGAAACTATAATCATATTTATTTGTTGGCTAACACTCGGTTATGTTAGCTAACATCTATTCCTTAGCTCCTCCAACATGAAATATAATTATATTTTTATGAATAAAATATGATTATATTTCTTGAATTTATGCGATGGCTAACATTCCTGAAAAAAATCAAGAAAATATAATCCTATTTTATTCATTGGCTAACACTAGGGTAAATACCCAAAACCTATTCCTTGGCTCCTCCAACATAAAAAATGATTATATTTTCCTAAATTCATCCGTAGGCTAACATAAGTCGATAAAATTCTTGAAATAGAATCATATTTTATTTGTTGGCTAACACTCAGAAATCTTAGCCAATATCTATTCCTTGCACCTCCAACATAACATATGATTGTATTTTCAAGAATACAATATGATTATATTTTCAAGAATAAAATATCATTTTATTTGCTTGAATTTATTCATTGGCTAACATTCGTGAATAAAATTGAAGAAAATATAATATTATTTTATTCGTTGGCTAACACTCATATATGGTAGCCAAAATCTATTCCTCGGCTCCTCCAACATAAAATATAATTATATTTTCAAAAATTAAATATGATTATTCTGTTTTGAATTTATTCGTTGCTTCATTCGTGAATAAAATTCAAGAAGATATAATCATATTTTATTCGTTGGCTAACACTCGAGTATGTTAGCTAACATCTATTCCTTGGGTCCTCCAACATAGAATATGATTACATTTTTGGGAATAAAATATGATTATATTTTCTTGAATTTATTCGTTGGCTAACATTCATGAATAAAACTTAAGAAAATGTAATCTTATTTTATTTTTTGGCTAACACTCGGGTATGTTAGCCAACATCTATTCCTTGGGTCCTCCAACATAAAATATGATTATATTTTCATGAATAAAATATGATTAGATATTTCTGAATTCATTCCTAGGCTAACATTAGTGAATAAAATTCAAGAAAAGATAATTATATTTTATTTGTTGGCTAACACTCAGAAATGTTAGCCAATGTCTGTTCCTTGGGTCCTCCAACATAAAATATGATTATATTTTCAAGAATGAATGATAATTATATTTAATTGAATTTATTTGTTGGCTAACATTAGTGAATAAAATTGAAGAAAATATAATTTTCTTTTATTCGTTGGCTAACACTCGGGTATGGTAACCAATATCAATTCCTTGGCTCGTCGAACATAAAATCTGATTATATTTTCAGAAATAAAATATGATTATGTTTTCTTGAATTTATTTGTTGGCTAACATTCGTGAATAAAATTCAAGAAAATATAATCATATTTTATTTGTTGGCTCACACTCGGATATGTTTGCCAACATCTATTGCTTGGCTCCTTCAACATAAACTATGATTATATTTTTAACAATAAAATATGATTATATTTTCCTGAATTCATTTGTGAGTAAAATTCAAGAAAACATAATCGTCTTTTTCTTGTTTGCTAAAACTCGGGAATGTTCGCAAACATCTATTCCTTGGCCCCTCTAACATAAAATGTGATTATATTTTCAAGAATAAAATAGAATTATATTTTCTTGATTCTATATGTTGGCTAACATTCGTGAATAAAATTGGAGAAAATATAACCTTATTTTATTCATTCGCTAACCCTCAGGTATGGTACCCAACAGCTATTCCTTCGCTCCTCTAACATAAAGTATGATTATATTTTCACGAAAAGAAATATTATTATATTTTCTTAAATTTATTTGTTGGTTAATCTTATTGAAGAAAATATAATCTTATTTTATTCGTTGGCTAACACTCGGGTATGTTAGCTAACATCTATTCCTTGGGTCCTCCAACATAAAATATGATTATATTTTTACAAATGAAATATGATTATAGTTTCTTGAATTTATGCGATGGCTAACATTCGTGAATAAAATTCAGGAAAATATAATCCTATTTTATTCATTGGCTAACACTCGGGTATAATAGCCAACATATCTTCCTTGGCTCCTCTAACATAAAAAATGATTATATTTTTTAGAATAAATATGATTAGATTTTCCTGAATTCATTCGTAGGCTAACATTAGTGAATAAAATTCATGAAACATAATCATATTGTATGTGTTGTCTAACACTCGGGAATATTAGCCAATATCTATTCCTTGGCTCCTCCAACATAATATATGATTATATTTTCAAGAATAAAATATAATAATATCTTCTTGAATTTATTCATTGACTAACATTCGTGAATAAAATTGAAGAAAATATAATTTTCTTTTATTCGTTGGCTAACACTCAGGTATGGTAGCCAACATCTATTCCTTGGCTCCCCCACATAAAATATGATTATATTTGTACAAATAAAATATGATTATGCTTTCTTGAATTTATTTTTTGGCTAACATTCGTGAATAAAATTCAAGAAAATATAATCTTGTTCTATTCGTTGGCTAACACTTGAGTATGTTAGCTAACATCTATTGCTGGGGTCCTCCAACATAAAATATAATCATATTTTTAATATAAAATATGATTATATTTTCTTGAATTTATTCCTTGGCTAACATTCATGAATAAAATTCAAGAAAATATAATCATATTATATTTTTTGGCTAACACTCGGGTATGTTAGCCAACATCTATTTCTTGGGTCCTCCAACATAAAATATGATTATATTTTCAAGAATATAATATGATGATATGTTTCTGAATTGATTCGTAGGTTAACATTAGTGAATAAAATTCAAGAAAACATAATCATATTTTATTTGTTGGCTAACACTCGGGAATGTTTGCCAATATCTATTCCTTGGCTCCTCCAACATAAAATATGATCATATTTTCAACAATAAAATATGATTATATTTTCAAGAATGAATGATAATTATATTTAATTGAATTTATTCGTTGGCTAACATTCGTGAATAAAATTGAAGAAAATATAATTTTCTTTTATTCGTTGGCTAACACTCAGGTATGGTAGCCAATATCTATTCCTTGGCTCGTCGAACATAAAATATGATTATATTTTCACAAATAAAATATGAATATGTTTTCTTGAATTTATTTGTTGGCTAACATTCGTGAATAAAATTTCAAAAAAATATAATCATATTTTTTTCGTTGGCTAACACTTGGTTATGTTAGCTAACATCTAATCCTTGGGTCATCCAACATAAAATATGATTATATTTTCTTGAATTTATTCGTTGGCTAACATTTGTGAATAAAATTGAAGAAAATTTAATCTTATTTTATTCGTTGGCTAACACTCGGGTATGTTAGTCAACATCTATTTCTTGGCTCCTCCAACATAGAACATGATTATGTTTTCACAAATAAAATATAATTTTTTTAAGAATAAAATATAATTATAATTTCTTGAGTTTATTTGCTGGCTAACATTCGTGAATAAAATTCAAGAAAACATTATCTTATTTTATTCGTTGGCGAAAACTCGGGTATCTTAGCCAACAACTATTCCTTGGTTCCTCCAACATAAAATATGATTATGTTTTCTTGAATTTATTCGTTGGCTAACATTCGTGAATAAAATTCAAGAAAATATAATCATGTTTTATTCGTTGGCTTACACTCGGGTATGTTAGCCAACATCTACTCCTTGGCTCCTCCAACATAAAATATGATTATATTTTTTGGAATTTATTCGTTGGCTAACATATATTTTTTGGTGAATAAAATTCAAGAAAATATAATCATATTTTATTCGTTGGCTAACACTCTAGAATGTTAGGCGACATCTAGAGAGTGATTTCACATATTATATCGTCAAAGTGATTTCACATTAAGGTACTCAAAGAGGTAAGAAAAGGAGTGAATTTTTTTTGGGAATAATTACCGGTCAAAAACATCTTTCAATGACAATAATACTAATTGAAATCATATGAACAACCAACGGCTCACATATATAAAGGCGCCGGCAGCTTCGCTTAAGGCAAGGGATATATCCAGCAAATCACGCCAGTCAAAAGAATCAGAGAATCTCTATGACGGGAAAGCGACGAAAATGATATTCAACATGGAAAGTTTTCATTAAAACCTAAAACGCACAGGTGAAAATTTCCGTCAGGTTCCTGGATAGATTCTCGTCGGCAGATAATCCTCGATATTGGGGCGGGTGGTTCGGTTCCTCCTCCATTAGAAATTTAGAAATCTAAGCGTGGCTTAGATTTTCCCCGCGGCTCAAAATTTTCATCTCCTGTAAGAGAAGAACTTTGATGAGACTGCGCCGTCGGTGGGGGACTGCTGATCGTATACGTGGGATAAGGGTCACCATCCATTTTCGGAGACCATGAGCGATCGAGAAATTGAACGGTTGGGAAATGGATGGAGCATCACTTCTTGGGCCTCTGGCCCAGTGGCCTGTTGGGCCAATGTTACCCTAACAAAGAACCCCAAAAGGCTGCTCCCTCCGTAGAGAGTTACCCTAACACGGGTTCAATGATGCTGTCAACGATGCTGAAATCTAACGGTTGAGTAATTGAGCTGGGTTTAACTACCGTCATCTAGAACATCATTCAGAGATAATGTCATCCCCCTACCAATATCCAATATCAAGTATCATCGTCAAGTATATTGAATTTTGGATGATGATAAGCGCGGTAATGGATGACGGGAACTAAGATGATTGAAAAGATAAAATTGAAATTAAAATTAACTAAATATATGATTCAAAATTGAAATCTAAAGCTATATGAAGAAAGATTAAGATGAAAACTTGATTTCTAACACAAGATTGCGCTTGAATTAATCTAATTACTCTCTGGATCAAAGGCTTTTCATTTGTGAATTCAAAAAGTGATCGTTGGTATTCAAGAGTCCATTTCTTCTTATTCTTTCAACGAAATATCTTTTTCAAACACTCCGTAGACATGAAAATTAGTCTAGAAGCGATTGAAAGCAAAAGATTCAAGATATTTAGTGTCTAAATAGTTTGATTACTCGAAAAACCTAAGAAAGATTTACATCGTCGAAGAATATCTCAATTTATAAGGCAAATTGGGCGTAACCATTGGATCAAGATTTAATTCTTTGATCAACGGCTCTAATGAAATGCCAGGCTTCGAATCGTTATGATTAAGTCACGTCCATTGGATCTGAGATGGACCGTTGAGATTTCGCGACGTCGCGTGCGTTATTAGTAATGCTTGAAACGTTCACCATTTGATCTTGATTCGACGCTTTAGATGCATTTAATTGGTTTTAATCACAGCCGTTATAACTCCTCAGATCGACCGCTGAGATTAAATTATTTTAAAAATAATTTGTCGATGAATAAGATCGTGCTGCGTAGCCCCCTGACTTAAGTGAACATAGATGGCCTTTGTTAATCGCGCGAATTAGACGCTCCTCCTAATGCCACATCATCGGGGCACATTTAAAATTAAAAAAATTCCTACATGGTAAAAACTAAAGAGAATACTCGTGTATATAATGAGTATGTGCTTAAAGAGGTTGCAACAATCCTTAACAAGGTGTGCGCACACTCACACGCACACATGAATACACATTGTGTGACACATAGCGATCTCATATGTCGCCATGTGGCGCTGCTTTTTTGCTTGTGTTATGTCAGTTGCCATGTCAGCATTTGATAATATATATATATTTTAATGAAATGTAATTCAAAATAAATCGATGTAAATTCAGAAAAATTCAGAAAAAATCCAAAAAAATCCCTAAAAATTAGAAAATTCATATCTTTTAAAAAAGAAGTCCAAATTAATCCAAATTGTTTTCATTGGATGAGAAATTAAATTATCTATCATTTTAAAAATTCAAATTTAATAAATAACGAGAGAATAAATTTCTATTTTCAAAATACACTCATTTCTTTTAGATTTTAAAACTTAGAAAAATACATGAGAGTATATAAAATGATTTATTTTATTATTTAGAATTAAAACTAATTATAATCTCAAGTAAAAATGGGGATAATCTAATATTTAAAATTTTATTTTTAATTTATCATAATTAACCCTAAATTATTACATTTTGAGATTATAATGGCTTTTTCATAAAATGATAGATAAACACTAAAAAAATATGATAACATGCATTATAATGGAGTGTTTTATACCTTAATTTATATTAATAATCATATATTCTCATGTTTAATTTGTATGTTATCAATGACTAAATGAACTTGGGTGAGATCTAAATATAGAGATCAATAGCCTTTAACCATATATTCTAAACTTTCTTATTTAAAGGATACTTTAAAAGGACATTGAGATTTCCAAAAATAATAAAAATACTTGATCTAACTCATATGATGACTATGGCTGGGCTTGAGGCCATCAATGTGAAGAGACGATTAGTAGTGGATGATCTTTGGAGAAAGAGTTCACTTAATTTATTAGTATGAATCCCTAAATAACATGATACATAATTTTCAATTAGGTTGATTCATATCACAATTGTGTAAGTGATCCTTAGACTTGAGTCACTAAAGGAATCACGAGGACGAATAATATTATTTTGACTATGACTTATGAATGGATGACCATGAGATTTAAAAAATTTCATGAATTGGTTATGATTTGAAGTCCTCAAGGGTAATTGAGTGGTCAAGTTGGGATCATTCGCCTCAATATGAGAGGGGATTAGCTCAAGGAATGAGATGGAGTTGAATCCTTGGTCAAGGTAATGAAAATATCAAAGAATGAATCTCGATGATTTCCTCTCGGCATTATTATTGACGAGAATAATTTATTAGGGTTTAATCATTAACCAAAACCTAAGTCATTCATAATTCTTGAGAGAATGAAGGATTATATGTACACCACAACTAATGATGATCATTTTGACAGATATTATGTGGCATACAAGACAAGCACACATCAATGTATCTCGTTGCTTTCATTAAAATGACATTTATTTATTGGCATTCTTATGTGATATTTGTAATGAAGTCTATTAGTATATTCAATGACTAAGTAAATTATGATGAGATCATACTATAATGATTATTAGTCCGTCAACATATGCTCTAAAAGTTCATATTCATGAGGATATTCGAGAAGGATATTGAACTATCCTGAATAGCACTATTTAATCCGACTCATATGATGAGTATGGCTGATATTGTAGCCATTGATGTGGAAACACTATGGATAGATAATAGAGGCTCTTTGAAGAAAGAGTTCACTAAATTAATTTATATGAATCCCTATATGGTATTATATATAATTTTCAATCAAGTTAATTCATATCATAGTTGTTGATATGTGTATAGTTACGGTCGTTGAAAGCGCAAGTTCACATATAAAAAATTATACTCAACCCTTTGGTCTTAACATTTAGACTATTAGCGAGTCAAACTTAAAACCACAAGGAGGAAGTAAAAGATTCAAATCGAAATGTTTATTAAGAATAAAACTACAAGGAGATTTTATAAAGAAATATTTATTATTATTATTATTTATTAAGAAAGCGAAATATGAGAGAAAAGCGATAGATGTAAAGTTAAAATGCAATGAACCAATCAAATGCTTTTGAACTCCTTTCAAAGATTATAAAGCCTTGGTCAAAGGTGGAAATGTGATTTAGGGTTTGAAAAATATGAATATGTACATGAAAATATTAAGAAAATAGAAAATTTTGATCAAAAATAATTATAATATAAAGATTCATAATAAAAACACACTCTATCAACGCTCTCTAATCAAACACACCTTCGAGAGCTTATACATTTCATCTAGACTTGGTGTTTTGTATCCAACACAAGGAATAAATATAAAAGAGAAGAAACTCACTAGAAACTAACTAATTGGTTTCTGATAACATGCAAATTATACATTAAAATATATGATTATTAATACAAATTCAGGTATAAAATATTTCATTCTAATGCTTATCTATCATTGTATAAAATTACGTTATAATCTCAAAATGCATAAATTTAGGGATAATTATGATAAATTAAAAGAAATTATTTTAAGATTAGATTATCCCTATGTATATTTGAGATTATAATTAGGTTTTAAAGTTAAATAATAAGAGAAAATACTTTTTATACACTGATTTTTTTTCTAAGTTTCAACTTGTAAAAGAAATGAGTGTATTTTTGAAATAAATATTTATTCTCTTGTTATTTATTAAATTTAACTTTTTAAAGTGATAGATAATTTAATTTTTGATCTAATCAAATAAATTTGGATTAATTTGAAGTTTTATTTTAAGAGTTCTGAATTTTCTAATTTTTAGGGCTTTTTTATAGTTATTAATTTATTTTAAGTTATTTTGAATACAAAAGAATAAAAAAATTAGATTTTATCGCGTGATGGCGTGGCAAAGGGAAAAAGGACATTGGCACGTGGCGGCATATGAACGTGCACGTGTGCGCGAGTGTCATTTGAGAGATTAAGCACCCTTTTTAGGATAACGCAATCTTTCTTAATAGCGCATACCTTATATACACATCGAATCACCTTGATTTTTGTAATGCGAGACTATTTGTATGTTTTTCTGTGCGCAAGTGATGTGGTGTCGTGTGGAAAATCCAATCGTGCGATTGAATCGCGATCATCAATCGTCACATATTTGAAAGGGTATGTGGCACAGTGTTGTTCGTTGATGAATTATTTTAAAATGATTTATTCTTAGCTGTTCGTCTACGGAGTTATACCGGCTGAGATTGTAACTGATGAAATGCGTATGGAGAGTCAGATCAAGATCAGACGACGAACATTTCACGCGTTTCTTGTTCATGGTTGACGTGACAAAATCTCAGCGGTTCATCTTCAATCCAGCGAACGCAATTTAAGCATAACGATTCACATCTCTACATTTCACGAGAGTTTTTTATCAAAGATTAAATGCTGAATCCAACATTTATGCTCATATCTCCATATAAATTGATATGTTATTCAACGATGTAAAACATTCTAGGGTTTTTTGAGTAATTGACAAAGCGAGACCATGAGGTCATCAAATTAACATGGTCACACGTCAAAACAATTACCAAACTCACCAAATTAAAAAAAATCACGAATTCGATAGTATAGTGGTGAATAAGGGTTGAATCCATTGAGAATTAAGGGATTTTTAAGGTATATTTTAAAGTTGGATCAAATCAGACAATGAAAACTGGCAAGAAATTAGGGAAATTTATATATTTGGAAAGAGGACTCGAAGACAAATCCACGGAATCAAAAATCACAAAATTTGGATCAAGATTCGCGGAGAAATTAACGAGTGAAGTAGATAAAAATTTCTGAACGAAAGTTTAGAAAAACTAAAATTAGAATTGAAATTGACTTAATTTATGATTCGAAATTGAAATATAATGTTATAGGAAGAAAGATTAGGATGAAAATAAAATTTCTAACACAAGATTGCGCTCGAATCTATTCAATTTCTTGCCGGATCAAAGGCTTTTCATTCGCAAATTTGAAAACGATCGTTGGTGTTCAAGAATTGATTTCTCCCTATTCTCTCAATGAAATCTCACTTTCAAACACTCCTTAGATGCATTAGTTGATCTAGAAGTGAAGGGAAGCAAAAGATTCAAAGATTTTGGTATCTAGACAATTCGATTACTTGAAAAACCCAAGAATCTTTTACATCGTCGAAGAAGAACTCAACTTATAGGACAAATTGGCCATTGGATAGCGCTTTAGTTCGTCAATTAATGGCTCTGCTGAAACACAGAGGTGCGAATGATTATGGTTAAGTCATGTCCATTGGATCAAAGATGAACTACCAAGATCTCGCCATGTCACGTGTGTAGAAGTAACGCATGAAACACTCGTTGTTTGATCTTTGATTTGACACTTCAAATGCGTTTCGTCAGTTTTAATCTTAGCTGTTATAACTCCTCAAATTGACGGCTGAGATTAAATTATTTTAAAATGATTCGACGACGAAACAGAATGCGCCATGTACCCCTTCATTTAAGTGAAAATCGACGATCGGGATTAAATCACACGATAAGACGCTCCATAAGACGTCACGTCACCTGCGCACATAAAAGCATAAAAATAGTCCCACATGACAAAAATAAAAGCCAATGTGCATGTATATAAGTAGTACGCAATTAAGCAGATAGCGATAATCCTTAACAAGGTGCTTTCTCCTTAATCACACACTTGCATGCACACACACACCGACACACGCGTGCACATGTACACGTGTGTGACACGTGGCGTTCTCATATGTGACCACGTGGCACCGCTTTTTCGTCTGCGCCATGTCATCTATCACATCAGCATGTGATAAAATAAATATTTTTGAATAAATTTAATTCACAATAAATTGAATTAAATTCATTAAAATTTTAGAAAAATTCTAAAAAAATCCCTAAAAATTATGAAATTCATATCTATTGAAATATAGTTCCAAATTAATTAAATTATCTATAATTCTAAATAGTCAAATTTGATAAAAAAACAAAAGAATAAATTTTAATTTAAAAACTACACTCATTTCTTGTAGATTTTAAAACTTAGAAAAATAAATGAGTGTATAAAAAGTGATTTCTCTTATTATTTAGCATGAAAACCTAATTATAATCTCAAATAAAGACGAGGATAATCTAATCTTAAAAATATTTCTCTTAATTTATCATAATTAACCCTAAATTAATGCATTTTGGGATTTATAACTTCTTTTTCACTTGTCTGAGTTGGGTCTACCTTCTCTATGATTGCGTTGAGGTTGTCACTATGATTACCCACTTCATCATGGCCTTTGTCACTCAATATTCTACTTTTCCAAATATCCTTTATGCCGATAACGCTCTTGAGTTTGTCCAAACCTCTATCCATACCTTTCTCATGGATCATGACAATATCCTTCACACCACTTGCCCTCACACCTCGTAGTAAAATGGTGTCGTTGAGTGGAAATATCATCAGTTCCTTGATATCACTTACACACGATTGATTAAGATGTATGTCCCATCTTGCCTTTGGTCTAACTTCCATTTATTAATATATAAAACAGATTGTTTTCTTTTATTGGATGTGGATGTTCTTATTTTATGACTCGTGAAAGAATAAATGATAACATGAAATTTGTAGATGAATTTACATGGTTATTAATGCAAATTAAAGCATTAAATATTCCATTTAAATGCATGTTATCACATTTTAAGTGCATATCTATCATTTTATGAAATTTTAGGTTATGATCTAAAAATATATCATTTTGGGGATAATTATGCATAATTCTAATAATAAAATTATATTGCCATTTATATTTGAAATCATAATTCCATTTTAATGATTTAATAATAAGAGAAAATATTTTTATTTACACGTATTTTTCTAAATTTATTTTCTAAGAGGACTGAGTGTATTTTTGAAATTAAAATTAATTATCTTTTTATTTAAATATTTTAACTTTTTAAAATGATAGATAATTCAATTTATAATCCAAAATAAATTTGAATTAATTTGGAGTTGTATAATTTTCTCTTATTAATTTTATGAATAATAATGAATTTTATAATTTATTTAAAAATACATGAGTATTATATAATTTTATAATTTTTAGGAATTTTCTAGAATTTTTATGAATTTATTTAAAGCTATTTTATGAATTAAAAAAAATTAGAAAAAACATATTTTTGTGAGCTGACATGGCAGAACGTCGCCACGTGGTGAGGCATGTACACGCCACGTTGCTGCATATGTGTGTGTCTGTATGTGACACGTGTGCACGTGTGTGAGCGTGTGTGCACGTGCGCGCGCGCGTGTGCACGTATGTGCGCGTGAGAGCGATTAATGGGTTATAGCATCCTTAATGGATTTACGATAACCCATTAAGCTTATTTACATTATATAGGCATTAAAAACCATAATTTATTCCATGTGGGACTATGTATATTTTTTTATTTGCAGGTGACATGGCGCAACGAGACTCGTCTGATTGCGCAGTTAAATCATGTTTGTCGGATGTCACTTATTCTTGGGGATACGTGGTGACATCTGATTAGACGACGATTCGATTTAAAGGCTATTTAATCTTAGTCATTCATCTGGGGAGTTAGAACAGTTGAGATTCAATGCACCCGATGGACACGTGGACTCATCGCAATTGCTCAATAAAGATCAAACGGTCAACATCAAATGACACCTCTTCTTCACGTGCGGCATGACAGAATCTATACGCTTCATCGTGGATCGGACATACATGACTTCAAGATGTCAATTTGTGAATCAATATATAATCTCATCCGTTGATCAAATCGAAATGATGCATCCAATAGTCACGCCCAAATTTCTTTATAAAATCGTAATGTTCTTCGACAGAAAGACTGATCTTAGATTTTTCAAGCCAATCGAACTGCTTAGACATCACAATCTGAGAATCACTTGATTTCTTCTTCTTCCAGACTCATTTATGTGTCCAATGAGTGTCTAAAATCAAAAATTGGTTGAGAGAATTGGAGGAAATCACCTCTTGAATGTCGAAATTTGATTTTGAAATCGCAGAATGAAAAGCCTTGAATCCGACGATTAATTGGATGATTTCGAGCATGATGATTATTTACATGTTTTCATCCTAATTCATCTTCCTTTAGTATTAAATTTTAATTTTCAAGCGTAGATTAAGTTAATTTTATATTTAATTTTGATTTTTATCAATTTTTGCGATCAACTTTCTATCTCTAATTCAAATTCGGTGATTTTTGATTCTGTGGATTCGTACTCGAGTGATCTTTCTTAATATACCAAAATCTCTAATTTCTCACCTCAATTTATTGTTTACCTTGATTGAATTTTAAAGATATCTCAATAATTTCTCTTACTTCTCCATGGATTCGACCGTTATTCACCACTGTACTCTTTAATTAGTGATTTAATCCTTAAATTGGTGAGTTTTGAACTTGATTTGACACGTAATTGTGTGTATACAATGACCGCATGAAATCGTTTCATCAATAAATATATTTATTATAATTTTTTTTCATGATTATGAGTTCCAACTTGAGTATTTTTATTTATGTTGATACCAATATTCATATTAGTCTAAGTATCAATATTGAATTTTTTTTTTCTCAAAAACAAAACAAGAGAATTCTTCTATAAAAATTATTTTTCTATCGAAACTTTTTTCCATGTAGACTAGATTCTTCTTCGATCTAATCACTAATATGTTTTAGATTTTTTTTATGATTATGAGTACTAGTGCATTTGACACTAGTGCATGAAATGATTCAAGTTTTTGTGTTTTCTATGTATTGAAATTATATGGGGGTTTTTTTATTCTCTATTTAATGGTATTGAAAATGCATTAATATATGAGTCCCCTCTATCCACATTATTCATAAATTTCTGTGCTAGAAGATCATATTTGTAGATTTTATTTTAAATTTTCTTTTTTCTGTCTACGAGTCTATTCTATAAGAATTTGTTTCATATAATTTTTTTTTTTTCAATATCAATCCAATATTATTAAGTCATTTTTTTAACTTTACAATATTGATTGACTCTATTTCTCCATTTTTATGTTGCTAACCAAGGCCATTGAGTTTGAGATAAATTGTATTAATAATGACTCTTTAACTAGTTTTTCCATTCATTCATTCTGGACTTATAAAGTTTCATATGCTTTGGTTTATGATCCAAATTGACCTCGTGGCCCACAATAATAGTTGATTCTATCTTTAAGAAAAGGATGTGTTCCATGATATTGAAATATAGATCTAAAATAAGACGTATTAACTTGGAGTTGTGATAATGTGTAAAATAGAGAGGCTTGTGACAAAAAGGAAGTGACTTCTATATAAGAAAGTGACTGATTTGAATTTTATTACAAGATCAGATTTGAATTTTTTTACAAATAATAGAAAGTGACTTCTGTATCATCAAAATAAAGTGAATTGTATTATGACTTTTTTTATCAATCCTTTCTTGATTTTGGAAGGAATATAATTTATGCGTTAATCGGGCACTTTTTCTTTTGACTATTCGCCAAAAATATATTTTTGCAATTCTAAATTTTTATGGGCACAATTTGTCCTATTCAGAGTAATACCTAGAGTTACAACTATTTTTTCTCTTGTTTTGTGATTTTTTTCTATTTGATTTCTGATTATGGTTATCCAATTCATGGATCCAATTTGAATGGTTGATTCTGATGGGATCTGAGGTCGATAACGTTCTGAAATTTTGATCAAAACATCAAATGCAGCAGAAAAACATTGAATCGGATATTCAAAATATCAAGCCACCAAGAACAGATGATCCTATCATCTAATATGAATGAGAAAACATACTTATAGGTTTCCTTGAAGGAGTTCTCGAAGCTATTCAAGTGTCTAGCCTCAAGCCGTATCCACACGATCTCCGGATGGTTGGATCTCCTCTTCAAAGCTCTTCACCAAGAGAGAAAGATAAGAAAGGAGAGAATTCACACAAGGCTTGCATGGGCACTTGGAATGCCTATTTATAGACATTTGGTGAGATTTTCCCATAAAAACCCTCATAATTATGTCTATATCAACCCACATCCATAAGCCTTATGTGTGTGACCTTCTAGGTCTATATATCTCAGTAATTAATAACTCTATAGACCAAATAACACCTTATTGGCCAACCTTAATTAATTATCCACATATACATATAGATTAATTAATCAAAGATTGATTTAACCCAATCGATACGTTGAGTTGCTAGCCCGTTGGGTGCCAAGCTAAACCACGTACACTAGGAGATATGGAGTATGTAAGAACTCACTTATGGAACCTTCCTGTCATCGATTACCATGTATGTATAATCCTTCATCCACATTAGACTCATGAATGCCTTAGGGTATGGTCAACTATCAAACCCTAATCGGTCACTCAAGTTAGTACTGATGCGTGTAGAAATTATTGAGAACTCGTTCTTTGACATTTCTACTACCTTGGCCAAGGATTTCATTGCATATCATTCCTTGAGTCAATCTCCTCAAATACTGAGGGTGGATGATCCCATCTTCATCACACAATCATCTTCGTGGACTTCATGTCGTATCTAATATATGCCGTTTTAGATATCTCGTGATTAGGGATTCGTAAGTCATAATCAAAACAGGATCATCCATCCACAAGATGTCTTTGGTGTCTCAAGTCAAAGGACCACATACACAACCATGACATGAATCAACCTGATCGATAGTTATGTTTAATACCATTCAGGGATTCATACAGATCAATTCAGTGAACTCTTTCCCCAAAGAGCACCCACTATCTATCCTTTGTGTCTCCACACCGATGGATATAGGATCAGCCATACTCATCATATGAGTTGGATTAGATAATGCTATTCTTTCCGGATAATTTGATGTCCTTCTCAAATATCCCACGAATAGAAATATTTAGAACATATCTTTAAAGACTAGCGATCACTATATTATGATCTCATCATAATTCACTTAGTCATTGTACATGCTCATGGACTTCATTGCAAACATCACACAAGAATGGCAATGAATAAATTTCATTTCAAATAACATAAACAAGATATATGAAAGTGTGATTGGCCTATAGGCCACATAATATCCATCAGATTCATCAATAGTCTTGTTACTAATGATAAAATTTCTCTTTTTTTTTATTTATGCACTTTCACTTTCGTGAATTGAATTAAGAAAATTGTGTTTATTTTTTTCAAGTTCTTTCATTATTCAACTTAAAACAAGAACTATTTTATTAACATATTTGGTTTTTTTTCTTTGAAATCTTTAAAAGCCATTTTCTCGTTAGTTAGAAGTGCGTCCCATAAGAATTTGTCAACACATCTCTTTTGAGATATTGACAACGACTGCCAAGCTTGACAAAAAGCTAAACATTTTCCTCTGCAACAAAGGAAAATGTCTTTCCCTTGTTCCAAGTTTACTCTATGGGAAGCAAGAAGCAGCGAAGCATTGGGGAACCACACCTATGTTTGTTTGTTCGCCAACACACGAATGAATGACTATTAACACCAACATGAGCAACGAGCACATGTATGCTCATCTTTGTCGTCCATGAACTTCACGAGTTGAATAAATAAAAATATACTTTGAATAAGCCTATAAGGGTATAAGGATCATTTTTACACCTAGGAATCGAGAGTTTGGTTGTTTGTTAGTTTGCACTTCCGAAATCAACAAATCCTGAAATAATAACAAATGTAGTTCAACAAATCCTGAATTAGAACTTCTCCAATTATGAATTTTCCCTATGAGAAGGGTTTCCTATTCCAAAAAGGTTCAACATAACTTTGCCACCCACTTACTTATGCAGGATGACGGTTGTGAAAACCCTCGTGTCTGATCAATGGAGCTGAGGTTGACCGGAGATAGCCGGTCAAACCTAACCTATGGGTCGGCGAGTCCTAGACCCTAAATACGACCTCTAATCTAAACCTAAGTGCAGGCAGGCGCGCCGATCAGCGGAGTCGACTCCGGATGTCCCGGGGAAACTCGCGATGATGGATAGGCTGAGATCCTCTCGATCCACATCCGGAGGCGTGGAGTGGCTCGTCGTGGAGTAGCCAAAGCTGCAGCTCACGCTCCGTGCTGGACCAGACGCACACGTGGGAATTCTTGGACCTATATCTTACTACCCTACCTTCGTCGTCCGACGGCGGTGGAGACGAGTAAAAGAAACGCTTCGAAAAGTAATCGACTTTAAAATGAAGGGGTTGAAGCTAACCTGCTGGGCGGGTTGCCTGGTGGGTCGTGGCGTCGTGGAGATTCGGCTCGGCGGTGTCGTGTGGAGAAAGGTCGGGCGGGCGATGTCGGAAGCGGATGGGCGATGTCGGGAGCGGACGGGCGTCTCGAAGAAGAGGTAGGGCGGTAGAGCCCGGAGATCCGTGAAGGAAGCGTGGAGGTCGTGAGCATGCACGGGCAGCGGGCTGGGCCCTGCCGAGGGTTAGAGGCCCCACGGTCGCAATCAAAGTCAACAGGGAATAAGTGTGAGTTGACTTGGCAGGTCAACCCACGGAATGGACAAGTGATCAAGCAGTCAACGCAAGGCTGCGTGGCATCTGGTCGCGCGCACGAGTTGCAGTCAACGCAGGTGAATCGGGCAGTGAACGCAGATGACTCGGGGTTGGATACGCGTGATGACGGAGAGAAAGTAGAGGGCGAGGCACAGGAATCCGGGCGGCGCGCGTGGAAGCAAGCGGGCGGCTAGGAAATGGCGTACAAAGGTGGGGCGTGGACGCGCGTGGGGGAAAGTGGGTGATTTGGCAACGCGGGCGGGCGCTGCTGGGTGGATGGGGATTGAGGATGATGGGGAGCAGTCACCGGATCCTCGCGACGAGCAAAGGGAGGTCACAGATATTGGTGAGGATTGGGGCAGTGGTATGTGGAGGGCAGGGTAACAGGCGGGCTTCGACTGGGCGATTGGCGGAATTCCGCAGGGCGAGGGGTTACTTCCACAGGACGATGGATTTCCGCTAGATGATAGGTGGAAATTCGCCGGATTTCGACTTGAACTGGACAGGGTTGAAAGTTGCAGACGGCGAAATTGAATGATAGATAGAGTGGGCGGGGTGAATTCGCGCGGCGACGGCGCGAAAGGGGCAGTGCGAGAAAATCGGGCAACAGGAATTATGGAGTGGGGGGGGGGGGGGAAGAAGTTGACGTAACGTTGGGAATTTTGGGAGTGTGTGAGGAAAACCGATTTCGGGAATTCGGAAGATACTAACCTTTGATTTCAAGGAATCCTGGCGATATTCGGGTTGGTGGTGTCGATTCCGGTTAGGGGGGAGAGAGAGAGAGAGGCGATGACAGTGATTCAACCGGTGGGCGGCAGGACGTTGTTGAGGGGATAGGTCGACGGAATGTGGAAATTCGGGTTTCCAACTGAGAATGTGCGGAATGCTAGTTTTCGCGAAGTACGAATCTCAGGTTGGGTTTGTGGGTGGCAGCGTGGGGTCGTGCACAGAATTTGCGGGAGAAGGCGTGGGGAGTGAGAGGTGGTATTTGTGCGTTGATTCGAGGCTGCAGGTCTGGCGTCGCGGGAGGAGGAGGAAGAGGGGAGGGTGGACGATGACCGAGGTGGGGTGGATTTTGACCGGAAATTCGGGAGGGTGGACGGAAATTGGAAGGTGGATCCACGGATAGGAAATTCATGTCGTGGAGGGAGAGAAGGTGGGGTTGTTCCGCACGAGCGGAGACTGGGAGGGCGAAGAGAGAACTTCTCTCAGAGAAGGTAGGATGCGCAGCGGACTTGCAAGCAAAATTTTGAGGTGGGGAAAATGGAGAGGGTGGATTTGTCAGAAGGGCTGGGGAAGTTCGGAAGGGGAGACGGGGAGAGGATGGATAATTGGCAATGCGGCTGGTGTAGAATGGGGAAGGTGGTGGGCGGACGTAGGGCAGCGGGAGACGAGGTCGCGTGGAAGGAAAAAAAATAGGGAGGGAGGAGATGAGGATTGTCGTGGGGTGAAGGTGATCGGGAGGTCGTGGAGGGGTGCGCGCAGTGGGGCTGAGGATTTTCGGCGGGAGGTGGAGCAGGAGAGGGATTCGGGGAGGAGGTGGATCTGCAGTTGGGTGTTCGTGGAGGGGGAGCAGGAGGTGTGCGCGGGGAAGAAGATGACTGGAGAAGGTGGAGGTGGAGGTGGAGATGGAGATGGAGATGATGGTGACGCGGCGGTCCAAAGGCGGCGGCGGCGGCGGCGGCTTGAGGACGGTGGCAGCGCGATGAGAGTGGAGAAGAACCGTGGCCGGGGCAAGGAGTGGCGGCGGTCGTTGCGGCGGCGGCGGCACGGAGGTGTGCGGCGGTGGCGGCGGTGGCGGCAGTTGGACTCCTTCCCCGGCCTTCCTTGAGCAGTCCTTTCTTTCTTCAAATGATGGCTAGGGTTTGTGGGGGGCTCCCTTCCCCTCTTATAGAGCCCATAATGGGCCGAGAGGGGAAAGGGCCCACTTGAGGCCCACAACCCAAAACCCAAAATACTCATAGAAAACAAAGGTTCACAAAAGAAAGGGCTTCACGAATGGGATCCCGAAAAGGGAAGAACCCACCCGAAAGCCTAAAAGGAAGAGGGAAATAAGCGAGGACCCACTTAAACACGTGCGGGTCAAAAGTTCCTAATAAAGAAACAAAGATAAGCGGATAGATCCGCGCGCGCAACGGGCTCCTCCGTCGCCGTGGTATCGTGTCTTGGTGGCGACGGGGGTCGTACGACACCACTTACACACCTATCTCTCTCTATTGGCTGCTAATCTCCTCAAGGATCACTCTAACAAGATGATGAGCACACTCATAAATGCACACAAACACTCAAAAGAATAGAAGAATTAGAAAAAATGGAAGAAATGCGCTACAACTACTCAAAACTCACATACAACCCTCTTGAGGAAGAGCGCACGGGGTCCTCCCAAAAATTGCACCGCGCGTCGCCAAGCATGCGCTCGTTTGGCGGGGTGCCACAATACGCACCGAGCAGCATGCTACTAGTGTGCAATGGCAGATGTCCCCATGAACCATTGTGCAACACAAGACACGTTCTCAACATGAAGCATGTTGTGTGCCACTGGCGCACTGTGGCGCTTGGTCCCACATGCCACTATGCGCCATGGGGCACCATCTTGGCGGGTGCTACAAGGTTCACATCGGCACCCATATTAGTGGTCATTTTACTAATTTATTGGATTTATAAAATTTTCATAAAACCCTCAAAATTATGTCTACATCTACCAACATCCAAAGATCTTATGTTTGTGACCTCTAGGTCCATATATATTGCTAGTTAACAAAATTCATTGACCTAATGTTCTCTTTGAGTCCACATTTTCTTTCTAACTATTATGGAAAATCAATAGAAAGTAAATAACTAAGTGCTTACAAGGACTAAGAGCTTCCAAGAAAGACCTAAATCAGTAGCCATTCTTTGGGGATGTATCTTAACATTAAATTTCTTCTTATAATCATCTTTCCACCTAACATCATTTTTATTTCCTTTAGTTTGTCCACTTGTTTATTTTTTTATTCGAATGTTTATTTCCTTTTGCCACTTTCTTAAAAAGAATAGCATGTTGAAATAGTAAGGATGAAAAAATCTAAAAAAGTGGGAAATAATCCAAATGCAAGGGAAGATATTATGGATATAAAGATAAGGATAATAATAGATCTTGGATGCAAACTATACCTAACAAGAAGGTCCTTGAAGATACGTCCACAATGACATCTTTTATTTTTATGAAATAAGCTTTTCTCTTTAAGGAAATTCAATATTTTAAATGATTAATTTTTAGGATGATGAGGAACAAAGATTAGGCATGTAGAGAAAGTCTCGTGGGCAAGATTCAAGGCACTGCCATTTTTTTAAGAACTCGAGCCTAATATTTATTATTGTAAGCAAATGAACTCGATTTTTTCTGTGTTTTTCTGTTGCTGTGGTATGTCAATATCATGCTATAACATTTATCATTCCTCACTTAGTATAGTGCTAAAGTAAGCAGTGAATCGATTGAGAGCATAGGTAATGAGCTTACACAATTTTAATGAAAGATGAGGGAATGAAAGGAAGCATGGATATGGAATTTAGCATGTAGAGATAAATGTGGAGTGATAATTTTATGATTTTCTTGATGCATAAAGAAATAAACTAGAACAGAGATGAGACAATGAGATTAAAAGAAATAGAAATAGAGATGATATGATGGTAAGATGAGAAGGATGGATGGAAATTGCAAATGGATCGATCCAAGGCAAGGGTGAGAGTGAGAGATGCATGCGTGGATAATGTCAAACCTACTACAATAGGAGAAAAAGACAATTAAAAATAAAATACATTCCTATGATAAAATCTAATCTAAACATATAATTATATCATTATTCATGCAAATTAAGGCATAAAACATTCTATTCGTATGCATGTCATGATGTTTTGAGTGTATATCTATCAATTTATGAAAATTTAAGTTATAATATCAAATTACACTATTTTTAGGGATAATCATAAATAATTAAAAAGAAACAATTGAGATATGATTATTCCCACTTTATATTTGACATTATAATATAGTTTTAATGTTTAATTATAAGAAAAAATATTTTAATATACACTTATTTATTTTTCTATCTTTATTTTTAAAAAAAATTGAGTGTATTTTTAACATAAATTTATATTCTATTTTTATTTATTGAATTTGACTTTTTAGAATGATATGTTATTTAATTTATGATCAAATAAGATAAATTTAAATTAATTCAGAGTTATATTTTTAAAGTTATGAATTTGTTAATTTTGAGGGATTTCTTTAGAATTTTTCTGAATTTAGTTTGATTTATTTTCTATTTTATTTGATTTTTAACAGAAAATTTAAAATGTCAGCTGCCACATCAGCACGCATGTAATTGGGTGTGTGCACATATGTATGTGAGTATGATTAGTGGGTTAAGCATCCTTTTTAGGATATTAGCTAACCCACTATACCCTTACCTTATTTATACACACATCATTTGAAATTTTTACCATGTGGGACTATTTGTGTTTCCTTTTATGCGCATGTGACGTGGTGCATTCGGGAGCGTGCGATCACGTGAATCAATTGCGGACATCGATTTTCACTTAAAGAGGAGGGTATGTGGAGCATAACAGTTCCTAGTCGAATCATTTTAAAATAACTTAATCTCAGTTATTCATCTAATGAGTTATAAAGGCTGAGATTAAAAATATCCGATGGACTCCCGTGGACACATGTACACATCTAGAATGTCTGATGAAGATCAAACAACAAACATTACGCAAAGTTTCCTCTTCATGTGCGACATGGAAAAATATGAGCGCTCCATCTTTGATTGAGGAAATATGACTTAACTATAACAATTCACATCCAAGCATTTCATCTAAGCTATTGATTGAAGATGAAGAGTCAAAATTGGGTCACGCCTAAGGTTCTCTGGTTCCGGTGTCGGTACCGGTTTTTTGTGAAAACCTAAACCTATACCTAACTTCGGTTCGGTGACGGTATTGTTCGGTGTCAGTTCGCTGAAACCTGTACTTTCGGTGATGTATTATTGAAGTTAAACATAAATAAAGATTATTGACAAGAGATCATCACATCCTAATAACATTTAACATATCAAGAATTCAAGATAGAAGACTAATATAGGTAAAATTTAGCCATTAACAAATTGTTAAAATTAAAATTCTGGGAAGAATAAAAAAGAGAGTTTTGGCAAATTATCATTTCACAAGTCGACTTTCTTCAACTTTTGAATCCATTTCATCATCTCGGGTGGCATCCTCACGACTCCAAGACTTTAAGGTCATCAAAGGGGATATAGTGTAGAGAGATAGCCTTCCTCTTCTAAACATGATAATTCTCCTACCTGTGAAAAAATATGATGAACGTCAACTAATTCTATAATTTTGTGTATTTCGAAAAAAATTCTATTATTTCATAGACAATTCTCCTTCTTAGTAGTTATTATAAACTATCATAGAATGATTGCAATGACTAAAAAATATTAGACGTTTTCGGTCAATCTGATTTCTATTAAGTCTTTTTCGACCTCTAGGGCATCAGAATTGAGTCAAATAGTTTAATTTGAAAAATAAGGGAGTAACACTAAATTTTTTCAATGGGAAATTTCTTATGTCACTCCATTTTTTAATTCAGTCTCTTTATCAATAAAGTCCTCCTTAAATATGTTTCTTCTTCAAATATAAAAATATATATATAAAAAAATTTAAATGGGTCTTTGAACATACAAGAGCATCATCAAGAATCTACCCATATTCGACTGTCATACCGATAAGAGCCTCTTTTACCTTCTGTCTAACGTCTCTCTCTCTCTCTCCTTTGGAAAATGTTAAATTTTTTGAGCAGAGATTCGGTCTTTGAAAATACATTAAAATATATTAAAAATCTGGAAATCTTTGAAAATGGATTAAGAACTGCTTAAAAAGTAAAATACAATTAGTTTCTTTCTAGGCTATTTGAAATGATTATTGATAAATAAAGGGCTAAGTGGGAATAACGACCATACAACTAAGGTTCTCCAGCCATACAACTAAGGAATAACGGCCATACAACTAAGGATTTTTGGGAAGCTCGAAAGAGGCTAAATTTGCCCCTGAAGAACGCATTAGCCGAAGATACCTTGCTGTTTTCCCACCGATCCATGGGAGGAGGAAGGAGACGGCTTGTCTCCAAGGGCTGCGGGCCCCTAGGCCAAGTTCTTTTCATGGGGGGAGGAATCCTCGGCGCGTGGAAGGAGAAACCTTGTCTCTCTGAATCTCAGTCATCTCTCCAAGGTCCAAATCAAGATTCCGGTGCATTGGGTAGGAAAATTTCTGGGTCAGCTACAAAATCTGAACTGAAAATTTTCACCTTCAACAATACTAAACTGAGAATGTATTCGGTATTAGGAAAACCGAATACATTCCATGAGAGAGAGACTGACTAAGAGATACCAAGAGAGAGAGAAAAGCAAAACCGAATTATTTGGTGCTCACGGGAAACGAAAACCGAAACCAAACTGAATCGTTTGGTTTTTAATTTTTTGACAACCCGTGGTGTCGGTTCGGTTCGATTTTTTGGTATTCAGTTCGATTTTGGAGAACCTTAGTCACGCCTAATTTTGCCTATATATACACATGTTCTTCAACGATGTAAAGCATTCTTGGATGTTTTGAGTAATCCGATTATTTAGACATCTCAATCCTTGAATCTCTTGCTTTCCTCTTCTTCAAGACTGATTTTCGCATCCGAGTGTTTGAAAATGAGATTTCGTAGAGAGAATCGAGAGAAGTCACCTCTTGAACATGAAAATTTGTTTTCGTCATTGTGGGGGTGAAAAGCCTTTGATTCGGTGATCACTTGGATCTTTTTGAGCACGATTTTATGTTAGATTGTATGTTTTCCTCTTAATCTTTCATCGTTTATCATTGGGTTTTAATTTCAAAGCCTAGATTAGGTGAATTTTATAATTTCTCTATGTTTTCTCTCGCTTCGCAACCAATTTTTCTCTCGAATTCTTACTTCTTGATTTCTCTGTGAATACTATTCCAAATTGTGTGAGTTTTGAGTTCATGAATTTGTCGTGGAGTCTTCTTTTCAAATCTACTAAAATTCCTAATTTTTTACTTCAATTTTTTATCCGATTTAATCGAATTTAAGGAATACGTAAAAAATTTCCTAATTCTCCATAGATTTGACCCTAATTCCCCCTTATAGTATTAAATTTTGGATTGACACTTTAAATTGGTTAGTTTGGAGATTCTTTTGACACGTCTTCGTGTATTTTCAACGACCTCATAAATTCATCTCGTCATCCTATTGTTTATATAGATGTTCATAAGCCAAAATTCATTCTAGACTGTGGTATAACCTTGTCAGCGTGCTCGTCTAAGGCCGGGTGATGCCTGATCCTTGCCAATCACAATTTTTTCTTGCTTCCTTTTCCACTATGATAACTCTAAAAAGATAAGTCAGATTCATGCATCATTTATCATTTTTAGGTGTCAACAAAGATTATAACAATTATTATATCTATTTCTATACAGCAAGATATGGTGAAAACATGACTAAGTCCTATCATGTATTATCTCTTAAATTTTGAATACATTATGAGACTAACCCCATTTGACTTCTTGGAAATCAAAATTTTGAATTCTCACATCTCTATGAGTTATCTGTGAAGTTCCTAATATGGTGCTGAAGCTAACTAAATGGAGGGGGGGGGGGGTGAATTAGTTATTTGTAAGTCAATGTATTTTCTAATTTCCTTATTAGAAGATTCATTTCTTATCGCTCTCACTCTGCCTCACGATGCACAAATGATTTTATACTGGTTCGGTGATCTAGTGTCCCTTAATCTAGTCCCGAGTACTGTTGCCTCGGAGCCTCAAATCTTACCAAAAAGTAAACCTAATCCTCTAACCCCAAAGATGGGTGAAGGATAATGTTTATAAAAATTTGTGATTCGCCCCTAACGGTGACCCTAACTCTCACCTTTACCTTATCTTGCGATACTACCCTCCTGGTCTTGACCTCCTTAGCTGTTGAACGCCCCTTCTCCCTTGAGTCGACCTCCTTTTGAGTTCTCGCATCTCTGCAACCCGTGTTACGTCTCCTTTGATTATGCCACCGACCTCAGCCAAAGTGAGATTGTGCCTTTCTGAACCTCTTGGTCTTATTGCTTCAGAGACTCTTCTCCTCGTCGTCTCAACTAATGAGGCTCACTGATGTAGCATTTTATGCGGTCTTAAAACAGAAAAAACGTTGGTCAAACAAAATTTATAATTCCAAACTCACAATGACGAAGATATAAAATCAAGTAAAGTGTAAGTATTGGGTCGATCCACACAGAACCAGTTTGACTTTTATTGCAGATTTGACTTGGTCAAACTTAGGTCTAATTCAAGGTTTTAAAAAGTAAAAATAAGATTTTATGAGTAGAAATGATATAAATATATGAGATAGGAGATTTCACAATTTTAGACCTCTAATTTGACAAAGAAAAGTAAAAAGTCAAAACATTACGAAAGATGTAAGAACATTAGGAAAATTATATATTCAAAATATATAGAGATGTCAAATTTTTGTAAAATCAGAGAATCAAAAGATGTCAGAACATTACGAAAATTATATATTCAAAATATATAGACAAAATGGAATTATTGATCTAAAATTTGTGATTTTTCAATAAGAAATGGATTACTTCAAAGAATGAACACTTCAGAGAAAATCTTCAAATTGACTAATCAAATATTATCCAAATCTTGCAATTGATATATCAATAGAAAGCTAACAACCAGAGGATTCCAAAGAGACCAAAATTGTAAAATTCTCGTTTATATTTTAGGAGTAATTGATCCCGCAAGTCAATGCCTAAATTCAGATTGAAAATGACTAGTGGTTCGTCAAACATTAAATTGAGGGGTCAAATGATCTCAGAATTTTACGAATTTGCTATCCACGAAAGCTGATAAAACAAGGATTCCACTGAAACTAGAATCAAGTAATTCGGAGTTAAAATCAGAGAGATATCCTATTTTCAAAATCAGCAAAAATTTTAACTGAAATTGGGTAAAATTGAAGAACACAATGACTTAAAACACAAAATTAACAATCTAAAACTAAACAAAACTCAAATTACCATCAGAAAATCAATCGAATCTCACTGCTAACTCAATTTCCGTGAAGATGTGGCTTCAATTCACGCAGATTGAAGCGAATTTGCGCGGTTTCTTCCTTAGCAGAAGTTCGGCGTTCAAGGGGAAAATTTGATGATATCCGACGATTAATCATGACGAATCCTGCCTTAATCGTGGGACTTTACGTGTGCCGCTCGAGTCAGTATCCCACGGCCTCTGAATGAATACTGATTGGTCTGGAGGCCGTTTTATAGCTTCAGCTAGTTCAAATTCACCAATCAGTATTCACCATGTCACTAGCTGAAGCTTGAAGGGGCTATAAAAATGCCCTTCCTGCTCTCTTGCAGAAATGGCATTTAGAATAGCCCTCCTGCTCTCTGATCCGGACCCCCTCGAAGGCCTCTTCCAAGAGCATAGGCCTTCCATGGCCTTCGTCATAATCCTCATGTTTCTAGTTGTCGTCTTGCTGGCGAAGCCTTCCACCAAAAGAATCCTGGGGTATCCGACCCGTTGGTTTCGTTGTTGTCTTTGCGTGTTCATCTTTATTGGCTCGCTGCTTACACTGTTCCCCAAGGTGCCTTTCCATTCCTTCCTTATGTCACTTCTCATGTTCGAAGGCATATTGCTGATATTCCTTGCGGTCCCTGTATTCTCCCCTTGTGAGAGACTTTGCACTCATTTATACATGCAATGGTTTCCCTTTTTCTTGAATTTTTCATACTTCCTAATGCTTAAATCGGTATGTTTTCTCCCGGGAGTTTCGCACGCGTATGGAGCCAAGTCGATGGGGTTCTCTTCCTCCTTCGATGCCCAAAGACTCCATTATCCCTCGCGGTTGCTCACCATTGCCTTTTAAATGTTTTAAAGTAAAATATATTACTTATAACGCCGAAAGAAAATCTAATTTACAGAAAGACAAGCGACCGATCATTTCTCTTCCAAATGCCTTAGAACAGAAGGACAATATCATTTTCTCACCACATAGAATTTTTTTTTCAGAGACTACTAAATTTAATGAAATAGGGTTGAAATCTTGGGCAATGTCGGTTGCAAAAATTTTAAAGTAGAATTTTTTTCTTGAAATGCAAAATAAATTGAAAGCATAAATTTTGAATTAATGGGTTGATTAAATCGCAGCAAAGCAAGGATCATATGTGGAGAATCCACAGCGAGAGTACTTAAGATACCCATCCCATGGCACCATCTTCAATCAAGTCGAACAGATATTATCTCCCTCGCCCAGAGATTAATAGAAATAAACAAGTCCTAATTCACGATGGAGAAATTTTCTAATAGTTGGGAATAATATCATTTACGGATATACCTTTTTGAGTCTAAGAAATTGGGTTTCCAAATACCATACATCACAGACAACTGCGCATGATGTCATCAGTTATGCTAAATGCCCCGTGAAAGCCTGCCGGAAATTTGTCCACAAAAAGGTTAATTTGTTTTTTTTAAAAATTATATCAGTTATTACATCCTTTTGTGCCTCCCGAATATCACAGATAAAGGGAAAACAAAATAGCAAAAAGACTCTGGCATTTCCAAAACAAATCTCCGTAGAAAAACAATTAATTTTAAATACATCAATATAGTATGCTAAAAAAATTATCTACATAAGAGTATAATTTACTAGTTTCCCAAGCATTATGACTGTCAGATCATCCGCAGATGTAGAAGAAGAAGATCAAGAAGCGCAGAGAGAGAGGAGAGAGAGAGAGAGAGAGAGAGAGAGAGAGAGAGAGAGAGAGAGAGAGAGAGAGAGAGAGAGAGAGAGAGAGAGAGAGAGAGAGAGAGAGAGAGAGAGAGAGAGGGAGGGAGGGAGGGAGGGAGGGAGGAGGTGAAAAAAGATCAAGAAGAAGAGAGAGGGAGGGCGAGGAGAAAAAAGATCAAGAGGGCATGAAAATATGCACACAACATGAAAAATATGATACGGAGAAGTAAAGGGCTTCAATCAATAGTCATCTTCAAACCAAAGATGAGTAGAAGACAAAGAGAAGAATTGTCAAGAGAAAAAGAACTTGATAGTCAATCATTTCTAAGGTACTTATAACGATAAAATTGAAACGGCCACATGCATTATTCGCTGGTATTTAAAAATGGCAAGTTCAATAATTTGACAACTGGAAAACGAGGGGGATAACATAAATAAGATTGACGTAAAAATTTCCAAGCATCCCAACATCAGATGACGAACTAGGAATGAGTATCTAGAAATGGAAACCAATAATCGAAATTTCTAAATTAATTAAATAATGTTTCTGAAATATTAAAGAAAAACCAGGGATACAGAAGAGGCAAGATAACAAGAGAAGAGATGAGGAATTAGATTAATTTTGTCTCTTCTGTTCACACCATTTGAGTTCATTTAGAGGATTTTGACAGGCCAGTCTGGCGCTCATAAATAAAATGGAGAAATTTTTTACAATTCGAAAACGATGGTTTATCTGGTAAACCCAAAAACCAATTTAGTGAGGGAGCAAAATCTCTGATGGACAGAGCTTAAATGGAAGTCTTACTTGCGACTGTTTCAAAAGGCATCCACAAAATTTTCTATTGTATTTGATTGCCACGGGAAAAACTGCACACCCAGCTCAAATGCACCCTGATAAATAAAATAAAATAAAAATCTTCCAATGAACAAAAAGTACACTTAAAACATTTTAAAAAAGGTGAAATGATGAAATTGAAATAAAGTGCATACACATATAGAAAATTGCGACAGTTTTTGTAGCCTGAGAGCTACTGCTGAGAGAAAAAAAGGAGAGGGCAAGAAGAGAGAGAGAACCCTAAAAAAGAAGTTCAATCACTCGTACAGACTTGTATTTACACTTAAGTGAAGAGGCCCACTACACAACATTTGAATATTAACAATAAGGAAAGAGGGAAAAATGCAAGTCTACCACTGACAATACAACTCCATTTCTCAAAGATGCATACCTTCTTAAACATAACCGTTTAGTAGTTGTTCACGCAAGTCCCTTCAAACTGTAGGGTTTTGCTAGCATCACTTTCCTTTATAAAAAGAGATAGGAACTTACGACCTAGTGACAATCTCGCGATCTTTCACCTTAGTTTGGCTAAACCAAATGCCACCCACAATCTCCAAGATAGTCTTTTGGATGAACCCTAGAACACAAACATAGATACAAACACTTAATTTTGGAAACTTGTCAGTAGGAAGTAAATAGGTAGGCGATAATCAAACTTACCAACCCATCCAGTATGTTTTTGCGTTATCACAGCAAATGCAGTCATTTGTTCTAAGACTACGAAATCAATCCTGGATGTGTGATTGGCAACAAAAACTACAAAGATAGAAGAGATTCAAATAATCAATATTTAAAGTCTGCCAGAAAATTCTAAACCAAATCATAAATTTAGTTTCTAACCTGCTGCAGGCGCATGCTTGGGCGAGGGCCATGATATCTGACTGCACCAGTGCATGAAGCGACAAACACACTAATTCGATCGGGATCGTGGGTTACGGATCGTGTTTTATCCTAATCTATCATCGTTTAGTGTTTGATTTCCATTTATATTAGTAATTTAGTTTAATTTCAAGCTTATTTTCGGTTAATTTGTGATTTTCAATTTCGGAAAAATTCCCTCACTTTGATCTTCAATTTCTCCGTGAAATCAAAGTCAAATTCGATGATTTTTTATTACGTGGAATCGTCTTGAAGTTCTCTTTCATAAAATATAATTTTTCCCAATTTCTATCATCGATTCATCGTCTGATTTGATCAAATTTCAAGAGATCATCAGAAATTTCCTTAATTCCCTATGGATTTGACCCATATTTACCATTATACCCCTCAATTCGAAATATTTTCATTAAATTGGTAAGTTTGGACTTTGTTTTGACATGAATCGATGTGCAATTGACAATCGCATCGATTCGTCCTTCCCATTCTACGCGTGTCAAGTTGAAGAAGCAGCTTCATTCTTACTGATTTTGTTCCGTCACTCTACCGTGTGTATGCATCACGCCACTTCAGCTCCACGTGTCCTACGCGAGTATTAAACACTTTTTGCCCTTTTTTAAAGAAATTAAATCTGTAAAAATTCCTTAAAAATCAAAATAAATTCCAGAAAAATCCAGAAAATTCAGAAATCAATATCTTCAAAAATAAAAGTCCTTTTGACTCAAATTTTCTCCGTTGGCTCAAAAATTTATTCATTTTTAATATCATGCCATATAAAATATAAATTAAAAGAAGAATGAATAATGAATTCAAAAATATTCATAGGTGAACCATATCATCCACTAATTTTCTGTGATTCCTCTATCATCTTCTTCTTCTCTTTCTTCTTTTCTTCATCTTCACCAAAGAGAAAATAAAATCACTAAAAATTAGTTAATTTTTATTTATTTGATCATATAAAAGGTCAGCTGAGTTTTCTTCATCGGGCATGGCAGGTGCATGTGGTGAAGATGTGGGGAGGTGGGGAAAGCACCCAACAAGCACAGCTGGTGCACACTCGATGTGCAATGTAGCACCCTCCAATTTGGTGCCTTGAGGAGTGTAGTGGCGCGCACGTGCCACAGTCTGCCAGTTGCGCGTTGCTCGACGGGTACTGTAGCACTCGTCAAGTAGGCGCCCCATGGCGCGGAGAGGCACACAGGGACGAGCGCCAGCATACAGCTCGGCGGGTACTATAGCACCTGCCAAGCAGGCGCCTCGTGGCATGCGGGGGCGCATGTTTTGGGAAGACCCCACATGCTAGTGCATGCACACGCGCGCACATCTCGGCGGGTACTATAGCACCCGTCGAGATGCATGCTACGTGCGCACCACGACACGCACTCAGCGGGACGCTGACACATAAAAATTTGAGGAGATCTTTATGACTTTTTTCTTTTTTTTAGCCTATAAATAGGGACCCTTAGAGCATCTCTAGAGGCATCTGAGCATTCCTTTCTTCCTCAAGAGGGTTGTATGTGAGTTTTTAGTGTTTTTAGTAGATTTTCTCTCTTTTCCTCATTCTTCTTCCTCTTTTGAATGTGTGAGTGACATTGTGAGTGTCCTCATCATCTTCTTGAGTTGTTTCGCGGGGTGATTAGCAGCCAACAAGCAAGGTGCGTCTGTGCAAAAGTTAAAGTATACCACTGGTTTTTGAAGTCTTCTAGAATAGGGAACTCTTCTCGTACATAAAAATTGGAACTATAGAAGTTCTAATTTGGGATTCGCTGAACTTCAGAAGTTCTTGTGCTAGGATTTGTCGATTTGGGAAGTGTTGACTGCCAAACTGCCGAAGTCCCCATTGTCAAGCATAAAACAAGCCTTATGTCCTTATTGGTTTATTCAAAGTATTTATTAACTTAGTTGTTTTAGTCAAGTCGTCAAGTTCTTGAAAGACGAAGATGATCATACTTATGCTCTTTGCTCATGTTTGTGTCTATTTTAGGCACTTGTGTTCATGTTCATCTTCATCCGTTCATGTTTTCACAAATGAACGAACATGTTTGACATTCCCTTGCTGGGTTGTTGGCTTATTTCCTGGTGCTCGCATAGTCAACTTGGAACAAGGAGAAGACATTTTCCTTTGTTACAAAGGAAAATGTTTAGCTTTTTTTCAGGCACTGTAGTCATTATCAACATCCCAAAAGCGATATCTTGACAAATTCCTTTGGGATGCAGTCTTTCCACAAAAGAAGATATGTTGGAATGCACTCTTTCCGCAAAAGAAAATGTATTATCTTGCCTTCCTTGATAATAGCACAAAATCTTGTCGAATGTTATTTCTCCACTTTCCTAAGCCGTACAAGAGATTTGAAATATAGGAATAGAGAAATGCATGTTAAATGCACTTATAATAGCATTCAACTATCCAAAATGGAATTTCCAAAATATTAGTGAATGGATGGTATTCATATAAAAGTTCTTCGTTTTCATATCAAAACCTTGGCAAAAATCTAAAGTACAATCCCATCATAGAGATATAATGAAAAACAAAGGGAAAAATATACATATAATCTTTATCTGCTTAAGACTCATAAATAACTTAGACTATAGCCAATTATCAAGCTTGAATCAATCACTCTATTTAATAATTAAGATTTCAAATTTGAGATAAGACAATATAGCCTTTATTTATTTATTTATTTCCATCCAATAAAAAAAATATTTTTTACATCTCAAGTAACACATTTTATTAAAAGGGACTTGTAACAATGTGTTAAATAGATAGGATTGTGACGACAATGCATAAATATATGAGTCCCCTACATCGTTATTATTCACATATTTCTGATCTAGAAGATCATATTAGAAGTTTTTCAAAAAAACTAAAATTTTCTTGTCGATGAGACTATTCTGTAGTAATTTTGTTTCGTATAATTAATTAATTGTTTTTTCATATGAATCCAATATTATTAAGTCATTTTTTAACTTTAAAATTTTGAGTGACTCTATTTCTCCATTTTGATGGTACAATCGAGCCATTGAGTCTAAGATAAATTGTATTGATGATGACTCTTTAACTACTTTTTCCATTCAATTCATTCCAAACCTATAAACTTTCTTATGCTTTGGTTTGTAATCAAATAGTCCTCGTGCCCCCACAATAATCTTTGATTCTATCTTAAAGAAAAAGATCAGCCTTGTGATATTACATTGGACTTGTGACAATATGTAAAATATGTAGGCTTGTGACAAAGAGGATAAGTCACAATAAAGAGTTGAATTCTTATTACTAATATTAGAAAGTGACTTTTGCATTACAAAGATAAACTGAATTGTATTTGATTTGTTTGGTCAATCCCTTCTTCATTTGTTTCATCATGGTTAAAGAATTCATTGACCATTTTTTTATTCAAGGAAAATCGGTGCATTAGTCCTAATATTATTAATGGTACACAGCAGGATATTGTTTTATATTCTTTCAATTAAATATTTGAGAAAGTAATAAAATCTATGTGTTAATCGGGCATTTTTTCTTTAGACTACATGCCTAATATGTTTTATCAGGCTCAAATTGTTTTTTAGGGCTAATGCCCACAGCTACAACCATTTCGTTCTTGTGTTTTGTGATTTTTTCTATTTTATTTCTCATTGTGATCGTCCTATCAGTAGGATCCCTTTTTTCCTATAGAAGTGAGTGTTTTGTCCAATTCATAGATCAAATTTGAATGGTTGATTCGTCGATAGTTTTGTTATTGATTGTTGATTATATACTAGCATGGATGTAGAAGTGAGTGTTTTGTCCAATTTCATTTTATATATACTATCACTTTTTTGAATCCATCTAAGAAAATTGGGTCTATTTCTTCAAGTTCTTTCATTATTCATTTTATAATGAGAACTAATTTAATAATCCATTTGCTTTTTTCTTTTGAAATCTTTAAAAATCATTTGTTGTCTCTTGGAAACTCTTAAAACTCACGAAAGAGAAAATGTTTTTTATCAAGTTTTCTAATTTTTTGATTCAGCTCTTTCAAGTAGGTAGACAAAAAAAGGTTGTTTTTCAGAGAATCAAAGAGGAGTTCTACTTCTCTTCCTGGAACTAATAAAAAAAATTATTTCCTTTTTTGTTTTCATTGTCTCTCATTGATGGGATTGTACTTTGGATTTTCGTCAAGGTTTCAGATGAAAAGGAAGTAGAATATTTGTCTATATATCATCCATTTATCAGTCTTTCAGAATTTGTTTTGGATAATTGAACACCATTATAAGTGCATTTAACATGTATTTCACTATTCCAATCTTTGAAATCCTCAACAACTCGAGGAATCGGAATAATAGGATACAACTAACATTTTTTGCTATTATCACTGCCATCAATACAATATATTTTCCAAGAATCAATTGGATTTTTATCATTGAACCCCTTATTGCTTGAGCAAATATAATGCTATCCCAAGGTTTTGATATTGTTATACATTCATTTTCCTCTTTCCTTAGAATAAAAAAATTGAAATTCTGATTCCCTACCCACACAAAACCCTAAGAAAAAGAGTACTCATTTCCAAGATATCAAAAGAGAAAATCAATGTTTTGTCTATTTGATCCAAAAAAAAGTGGCGAATGTACATTTGCTTGAAACACTTCCCTAGAAAAAATTTTATGTCTTTGAGCATGCATTGATCCTTTAATTAGATATCAATGAAAATGCAGTTGTTGAGAGTAATGTATCAAAGTTACCTCTTCCACTTAACCATTTATAATGTGGAAACTCCGTTTGAGGTCTTTTATCTCTTGCATTTAACTTTTACTAGTCACTGCAGCAATTGAATATTTCTATGCCTTCCTCTATGATGACTTTGAAAAACATGTGTTTGATGGAGCAATCTAATTAACTCGATTTTGGGTCAAGTAATGGTCAAATCCTCAAGGAGCCTTGGTAACGAGATTAGTCCTTTCAAGAAGATGAGATACTATTATTCTAGTTATTCCAGTTTGCCTAGGGATATATACATGTTGAAAATGAGATAAATAAACCCCAGAATTGCATAGGAAAGGAGAGTAATAGGTCCTTATATAGGAATGAAGATGAGGGGCCCTAAATGGGCCTGATACCGCTATCAAACACTCTTCCTCAAGCTAGAGTATATAAATCAAAGATGCCCAAGTTGGTACATGTGGTGTCATAGGAGATCTTAGCTAGAATCTTCGTGAAGACGCTCAAAAGCTGGTGAGATGATGCCACATCAAGAGTAGAGATACTTCAAACATAACCTTATCCCAAATATAGTGACAACCAATCTCAATGTGCTTCGTACACATGAAAAGTAAAATTTCCAGCAATGAAGATAGAAACTTGACTATCACAATGCATGGGCATTGGATAAGGACATGATATGCCAAGATCTTCGAGAAATGAGCAAAGCCATTCCATCTCATGTGTGGTCTCAGACATAGCTTGATACTTAGACTCTACAGGGGAACATGATACCACCTTCTATTTTTGGGAGTGTCAGGTAATGCTGTTGTTGAGGATCTTTCAATAAAGGAGTCTTAAGTAAGTATTTAACTAAGCTCAAGGGTCCAACAAGAGCCTAGGGATGAGATGAGACAAAGCTCACCAACAAATTAGAGGAAAAACAACTTTATTACATGGGATGAAAAATGTTTACAATAGAGGTCCAAAATAGCTAGGACAAAAGGAGGAAAGAGAAAAAGTTCACCAAAGGGACTAATCAAAAAGAAGAGTCACACTTGGTGTCACTTCTTCACAAAGCTTGTTTCAAAGATGCTATGTTGCCCCCTCTCTTTTCTCCAACTATCCAAATAGCTTGGCCCTTCCTTCTCAAGGGTTTCACTTCCTTAGGATGCTCCTGAGTTGCTGCCTTTTAGGTTTCTCCAAGCTTGGGGTGAGCTCCTCCTTTTATAGAGCTCCTTAGAAGCTTCTAAAGACTCTCTCTCTCTCTCTCTCTCAATAAGACATCCATACCTTTCTAGAACATCTAGAAAGATCCACAAGCTTTTATAGATATCCATAATCTTCTAAGATAATATAGAAGGCTCTACAAGCTTTTAGAAGAAGCATCAAAGAATCTAGAAGCATCTACAAGATTCTAGAAAACTCTAGAAAATTCTAGAACATTCTGAAAGCTTCTATGATAGAGAGTTGACTAAGTCAACCCTAACAACTGTAACCTCCTATATATGTGTAATTGCCTATAATGGAATTATGATCTCTCTCGTCACTTGCATACTCGACATTAGAGTAGTCATGAGTATGAAGATGAATGCATTGCCAATAGATGAGCCCTCTTCTTAGGGCTCGCTTGATGTAGGTGGGAACTCATAGAGTTCCCTCCCAGTGGACTCGTCGAGGTTCCATGAATTGACTCATAATCCTAATCACGTACATGATGTCAGGGTGAGTGAAAGTGAGAAATATCAGCTTGTCTAATAATCTTTGATAGCAATTAGCATCCTCAAGGAATAGAGAAGAAGTATCCCAGAACTATGCACAAGTTTCCATTAGTGAGGTCTCTAGCTTAGACTAGAGAAGTCCTCTTTTTCCAAAAGACTATCAAGGGCATACTTCCACAAAGTAAGAGCAAGCTTCTTGATGACGGAACGAACTCATGTTTTCATTGTAAACACACAAATTTGCGTCAAAATAAATATGAAATTCATCCATTTTGTGAATCAATAATGAATTGACTAATATAATGATGAATAAGGGTCAAATTCACGGAGATTTAAGAAATTTTTTAGATGTTCTGGAAATTCGATCAAATCATATGACAAATTCAATTAAAAAATTAGGGATTTTAGTATCTTTGAACATAAGACTCCAAAAAAAATTTACAAAATCAGAAATTTCCCAATTTAGATGAATATTCGCAAAGATATCAAAGAGTGAAATCAAGGTAGAAAAATCGATCGCGAAGAAAGATAAAATACTAAAAATTCATATAATTTGACCAATCTACTATTTTAAATTGAAATCTAATGGTACAGGAAGAAAGATTAGAAAGAAAACACGTAATCTAACCCAAAATAATGATCGAAATGATCCAATTCATTTCCAAATCAAGGCTTTTCATTTTATGTTTCGTAAAATAAAAATCCAAAGTTCAAGTGGTGAATTCTTCCTATTCTCTCAATGAAATCTTGATTTCAAACACTCCTCTAACGCACAATGAGTCTAGAAGAGGAAGAAAACAAGAGATTCAAGTATTGTGATGTCCAAACAGATTGGTTAATTGAAACACCCAAGAATGGTTTACATCGTCAAAGGACCACATAAACTGGCAAAATTGGGTTTTTTCGTTGGATTTGGCGATTGATCTTCGATCAATGGTTTAGATGAAACGCTATGATGCAAATCATCATCATTAAGTCCTATCCGTTCGATTGAAGATGGAGCACTCATATTTCGCCATGTCACATGTGAAGAAGCATCACGTAACGTATGCCATTTGATCTTCATCGAATGCCTGAGATGTCGCCACGCGTCCAAGGGAATCCACTGGTTGCTTTCAATCTCGACCATTATAACTCTCGCAATGAAGAGCCAAGATTAATCTCAAGTTTATAAGTCGAATCAATGTCTAATCGCATTACGCCACGTACCCCCTCGAGTAAGTGAAGATCAATGGCATTGATTAAATCCACAAATCTAACACCTCACATCATGCCACGTTACTTACAAAGAAATAAAGACACAAATAGTCCCGCATTAGAAAAATCAAGCGTGTTCACCCCGTGGAAACATGCGAGCGTGTTCATCACGTCAGCTAACACATCAACGTGTAAATAAAAAAATGATATTTTAAAGTTTTTAAATTTAAATAAATTCAAAATAAATCCATAAAATTTTGAAAAATTCTAGAAAAATCTCCAAATATTAGAAAATTCATAACTTTCAAAGTATTTCTCATTTTTAATCCAAAATTTTTTTGATCAAAATTAAATTATCTATCATTATAACAATTCAAATTTAATAAATAAAAATATAATAAAATTTTCTGTAAAAAATAAATTCATTTCTTTTAGAAAATAAAAACTAAAAAAATAAATAATTGTATACAAAAATATATTCTCTTATTATTTGTAATTAAAACTTAATTATAATCTCAAATATAAAATAGAAATAATCTAATCTCAAATTATTTTCTCTCTTTAAATATTTATGATTATCCCGTAAAATAGTGAATTTTGATAACTTTAAGTTGCATAAAATGATAACATACACTCAAAGTATGATAAAATGACTAAGAATGGAATGTTTTGTACCTGAATTTGTACGAATAATCATATAATTTCTAGTATAAATTTCATGTTATCACCCAGCCTGATGCATAGGCTCAATCCCAAAAAAGTATATGGGACTCTCCAAGTCGTGAATACTAAGGTGTTGTTGTAAATAAGTCTTGGTAACACGAATAGTGTCATCGCTATGAGTCAAAAGAATATCATCCACATATACTACAAGAATGATAAGACTGCCTCTAGTCTTCTTAGTGAGCATGATTGAATTGGCGATGCATGATGTGAAGCTAAACGTAGAGAGAAGACCACTAAACATGGCAAACCAAACGCGTGGACTCTGCTTGAGCTTGTAAATAGCTTGTCGTAAGAAACAAACCTTGGAGGACTCCCCATGAGTAACATACCCAGGAGGTTGTTCCATTTTTTAGCTTCGATCTTAGATCGATGGAAAACCTACTTAACTTGATATATGATCATATCGATGCATTTGATCATGTTAATTGATAACATGCAAATTCATGCTTTATTTGCATTTATTTCTATAAATGTGATCATAAATGCATGTTATCATGGTTTGAAATGATTAAATTGATAATCATTATGTTGAAAAGGTTATTCTTAATTTTTGGGGTTTTATAACATTTTATAAGCATTTAATGATATTGATTCATCAAGAAAATAATTTTTTTAATATTAAAATAAAATTTCTACTTATTTCTCATTTGAATGCCTTTATCATGAAAATATTTATGAAATAATTCTAAATATTATCATGATTTTTATTGACTAAATTTATTTGTATCTGGAAGTTGAGATTTTTTTGGGAGTTTTTAAAACTTTCTAGGAATTATAGAGGTTTAAATAATTAAGAGATGATTTAAAAATAAATAATTTATTTTTTACTTCTAGTGATTTTTAATAGGGTTAGTGACATGGCTCTTGCGATTGGCCACCATGTTTCTTTATCTTAGATAAAAGAAAAGAGAGAGAGAGTACTCTCTCTCGTAAGAGCAATGCATTCCTCTCTCTCTCTCATGATGGAGATATTTTCCATCATGCCTTGACCTCTGCTTCCTCCTTGTGTCACTTCCCGATATCGTGTCTCTCTCTTTGTTGTGCCTCCTCTCCATCCTCTCTTCCTCCTTCATTCAAAATTTCAGCCTCATACTTCTGCCTTTCTTCTGCAATGGGAACGTCGCATGTGCATGCGTGACTTAAGGGGGAGAAATTTTTCTCTCCTTCTTCCCCTCTCTTTCTCCCTCTTTCTCTCTCGCGTGATGGAAATTTTTTTTTTCTATTGTGCCTCTCTCTCTCTCCTTTTTGCGCTCTAGTTGTCTCTCTCTTGCATGCACCTTCCTCATTTTCTCTTGCACAATTCCTCTTCTTCTCCTTCTTCTTGTCTTTTCTTCCCTTTTTCTCTCTCATGCGGCAAAAATTTTTGTCACCCATAAGCTCCATCATGGCACTCTTTTGTCTCCCCCTCTCTTCCTTCTCGCATCTGGCCTCTCTCCCTTGCTCTAACACCTATGCATTAGGCAGAGAGTTTTTATGTTGTATGTTCTTCTTCTGCTACACTTTCTCATCTCTTTCACTCTAGCATGCACACGCGTGCATGTGTGCATTGGCAAAGGCCTCTTCCACTTGTGTACCTCCGCCTCTTCCACCATTCTTCAGCATTGTCTTCTTTTCACATTGTTTTCTCTCTTGCATGAAAAAATGTCTTGCTCGCAAAATCTCTTTCTCTCATAATATCTCTCTTGTGCAACTGATGGAAATTTCCCGCGAGCAACATCATTCATCCTTAGCCATCTCATCTTGCATTGCGCCACTATTCTCAGTGCACGTCTCTCCCTTGCCATATCTCTCTCTCTCTCTCCAAAATCTCCCTTGCATTAGTTTCTCTTCCTCTCTAACACACACAAGTGGATGGAAGAAACTTTCTTCTGTCTGCTCTAACATGCCTCACCTATCTGCCCATCCCCCTTCTCTTGAGCATGTCCTCCTTTTAACCACTCTCCATCTTCCTCTTTTCCTCTTATATCCCTCTCAGTCTCTCCCCTTTACCTCTTTCTCATGTGCATATATCAGTGTGACATGAGCTAACAGAAAAAAATTCTTCCATTTGCTCTCACATGAGTGTGCACACAACCTTACTATGACATCCTTGTCTACCTCATCTTTTTGGCACACACGATGGGGATACAAACTTCTCCATCGTAAATCTCTTGTCATCATTGATAAAATGCTAATTAGACATGATAAAACATGATTATTGACGCAAATTAAGGCATAAATGATTTCATTTCTATGCATGTTTTCATATTTATGAGTATTTATCTATCATTCCATGAAAAAGTCATTATAATCTCAAAATACTTTAAATTAGGGTTAAATATGATGAATTAAAGATAAATAATTTTATAAACCCATCTTTACTTGAGATTATAGGTGCTTTTAAAGTTAAAATAATGAGAGAAATCATTTTATAAACATTTATTTAAATTTCCTTAAGTTAAATCTTTAAGAAATAAATGTATTTTTGAAATGGAAATTAAAACTCTCATTATTTATTAATTTTGACTTTTAAGAATGATAGATAATTAAATTTCAGATCAAATGAAAGAAATTTGGAATAATTTGGAGTTATATTTTGAAAGTTATGAGTTTTTTAATTTTTAGGGATTTTTTTGGATTTTTTTGAATTTATTTTTCTATTTTTAAGTATTAAAAACTATTAAAAAAAGGCAAAAAGGGGGTTTATTTTCATGCGGGACCCACGTGGATGCGACGTGGCACGCAAGGCCACGTGGCAGAGCCACGCGGACCCACGCAAGCGCCTGCGTGGTGCGGATGTGACACATATATTTATTTACTCGTAATATAGGGTTATAGTACATATAAGCATTCCGATTATCAGAATTTGCTAACCCTCTAATTCATCGCACCTTATATACCCGCCTCCTTCCTTTTATTTTTACCATGTGGGACTATGTTCCATGTTTCTTTTTAATTTCAGTTGACGTGGAGCTATGTGGTGCGTCGGATGTGATCGCAAATCGTCGATCTAGTGGACGCGAGGTCTACCAGATCAGTAATCAAGCACGTGTCTTAAATGGAGAGTTATAACAGTCAGGATTTAACGCGATCAAAACGCCATCCGAGCGTCCGATGAAGATCCAACGGATGCGTTTTCAAGGCGTTTCATAACGCAAGACACGTGGCTTCATCTGAGCACTCCATCGACGATCAGACGGCAACGATTTAATCATAACGGCTCACGATGAACCATTTCATCAGAACCATCGATTAAATCTAATCAGACGGTTACGCCAAAATACAGTATAAATAGAGATATTCTTCCAATTTGTAAACCATTCGAGAGCAATCAATCAAATTGATCTACTTAGACACCCACTCTCTTGAATCTCTTGATCCTATCCTCTTCTAGACTCAATTCCAGGCTCACGGAGGGCTTAAGATCGAGATTTGGCCGAAGGAAGATAAAGAAATCAACGCTTGAACTCATGATCACGGTTTTTCAGGTTTTAGATTAAAAGTCTTGATCCGACGATTAATCGGGTTGATCCAATCACAATCTTGGGTTAGTGGAGACGGTTTTGCCTAATATTTCGTCTATTCATGTTTAATTTCCGTTTAGATTAGTAATTTAGATTCAATTTTGTTTAAATTTTGCTATAATCGTTCTTCCGATTTTCGGAAATCACTCCCCGCTTCGATCTTCAATTTCTCCGCGAAATCAAAGTCAAATTCGATGATTTTTTATTCCGTGGAATCGTCTTGAAGGTCTCTCTCATAATCTACCATTTTCCCCAATTTTTATCATCAATTCATCGTCTGATTTGATCAAATTCAAAGAGATCATCATAAATTTCCTTAATTCCCTGTGGACTCGACCCTTATTTACCATTATACCCCTCAATTCAAGATATTTTCATCAAATTGGTAAGTTTAGAATTAATTTTGACACTAGACTGTGTGAATTTGACGACCTCGCAGTCTCCTCTTCTCAATCATCTCTCTCTCTCTACCTCTTCATTCTCATTTCTCTTTCTCTTCATTCCTGCTCCATTCCCTCTCTCATGCACTCTGTCTCTAGCCAGTAGGAGAATTTCTCTCTTCGATGAGAGAAAATTATCTCCCCACTTTCTTCTTTTCTCCCTTCTTTTGTGGTTGCATGCCAAAGGAGAAGGGAGAGAGTTAATGAATCCTCGTTTTGGTTTTACTATTGCCCAATTTGACTAGAGAGTTTTGCCCTGAGAGGAGAGAGAATGCTAAAAATTTAGATTTCTCCAAACTAAAAGCTTGATATTTGACAATCTTGAAGAAATTATAGCTGAAATTTTGTGGGCATGATTGTCATTTCATCTTCCACATCCTCAAGGGACTGATTATCAATGTGAGGCAAAAAATGTAGATTCTTTGGCTACCTAGGAGGAAAGAGGGGACCGATCGATCGTTCTTCATTTAAGAAACATCATTTCTAATGATTTTCTTATCTTTTCGATTTATTTCTCCTCTTGGATGCTGATAACAAGCAAAATTGTGCATCTAAGCGATCCATTCTTGTTGAATTTTTGTCTTTAAATATCACAACCAGTCATTATTTTTGCATGTTACCATGATGTTATGCCCAAAATAAATATTTTCATTTCTGAATGAAGCGGAAAAGATAGTTAGAAAATATTAGTGCTATTAAGAGATTTTTAAAGGCTTAATAAGAAGAATTGTGGAGAAGAAATCCAATGGTTTTTAATAGCCTTAATTGATTATGTTTTTCTTTAATGATAACAATAATAACACAAATTTATGTTCATTATGAATTACTAATCTCTTCAATCTTGTAGTTACTTTCACTATTTTCTTTAATATTAGTTTATCTTACTAATGCCCTTAATGGGCCAGTTATGACTGATGAGCTTTGGAAGCATTTTGGACATGATATGCACATAAATGGTGTGGACCAATAAAAAAATTGAGCATAAGGATGCATACACAGCAACGTTTACAAAATCACTTCTCAACTCACATGAGGCATGCGTGACTTAGACCCACAAGCGACCCTCCACCAATCATATAGATCATAAGAAGAAGCTGAGCAATAGTGGCAAGGAGCACGGTGGCCCATGCGGAGCGTCACACGTCAAAGAACATATCGAATTTGCAACTATGTGGTTTGCGAATTCGAAAAGCATAAAGAGGAAGGGAAACTTTTTTTAGGTCATTCTTGAATTCATGCCCCAATGAAACTTTGCCAGGAGGACACAGTAGGGAGAAGATCCATTCCATCGATTGCTAACAACCTTAGGAAGCATCTTCGAGTTGATGAAAGCTATTCAAAGCTGTAAAGAGGTTTGTGAGGATCGGTTTAGGTTTAGAATATATATTTTTAAAAAATTTGAACTTTTTTTCCTTTAGTGATTTGTTGTTTTCAATTGTTACTCGCATTTCAAATACTTTAGTAGTTCTGATTTTTTAATAAGCTTTATATTTTTTTAAATTTCAGATTGGAAATTTCTTTTGTTCTAAGCAACGCTTCTTATCATTTCAAGAAAAATAAAAATATCTCTTCTATATTCTTTCTTTTTTTAGTTCATCTAGAAACTATAGTCTCTGCTCTCTGTCCGTCAACCTAAATCTATCTTGACTATTAGGTTTTAAAATTTACTGATATTCTACTTTAATTTTCTATTTCAAGAGATAAATAGATTCTAAAATCAAACAAACACGAAAATGAAAATTGAAAGTGTTAAGAGAAATAAAGCATAACATTGATGATAAAGATGACGTTAAATACAAGATTACGTTGAAGAAAAATTCTGACAAACAAATTGTGAAATTTTGTGTAAAAGCTTGACAAGGAAATTAAACTTTATGGACAAAATTTTAATAAAAAAAATAAAAGAATCTGATAAGAAGTTTAATATGAAAATATAAACGAGGAAATCATATTGAGTTCATTATAATTGTCATTTCTTTAACGGTTTTACTATACATCTGAATATTGTAATTTATTTCATATTATGTTAAAATTGTCAAGAATACTTGGTTTAGCAAAAGTCCTGTCTTGAACTAGAACAAAGGGAAATCATTGTTGCAGCCTCCCTTGGATTCAACCCCTTTACTTAGCCACATCTTGGGATCATTAAGAGATTGAAGGGAAATTCTTTTATACATTTTATTGCATAAGTTCGAATAATAGCACAACGACGCAATCAATCAGGTTAATTTGGACTTATCAGATCCTACACACAAGTCCTAGCGAAATTTATAGGCTCTTGAAGTTGTGTTTGATTAGAGAGCATTACTAGAGTGTGCTTTTGTTACAAATATTTAGATTATAATCATTTTCCATTTATATTTTTTGTTTTCTCTATCTTTTATCCATATTTTTATATTTTCAAACCCTAAATCACATTACCATCATCGATAAAGGGTATTCAATCTTTGAAAAGATTTTGGAACTGGTTAATTTATTCATTGTGTTTTACGCATACATCTCCTTCTTTTGATCAATCATTTCCATTTTCTTAATCTAAAAATACTAACAATATTCCTCCACTTTAATATTTTAAACATCCCTCTTGTGGATTTGACTTTGATTTACCACTTCTTCTAAATTTTAAAACTGAGTTCAAAGAGTTGAGCATAAGTTTTGATAAGTGAAATTTTTCTTTCAATGATTCTAATTTTACACATATCATCAACTCAATCCAATTATACGAATTCAACTACTAGTTGAGGCCTCCTAGACATGGAATCAATCATTGTCATCAAAAGAATAGGATTTGACATTGCAATGAATATGAACATTTAAAAATCATGTTTATAAATAAGTAATAATCATAAAATTCTTGTGAGTGAATATGAGTGCTAGTGGAGTATCTATGATTTCCTCCCTCTATTCATCTCTTTCATGTAAGGTTTCCTCATCACTATATAAGATGATAAGGCTCACCTCTCTTTAATTCTAAGGAAATATAATTATCTATTTCCACATAGTCTTAGATAAACCCTACACTTCCTCAAGGCAACGGCGATGATGGATCTCCTCGACGCCTCCCACCACATTCATCCTTTCTTCAAGTAGTGCCTCCTTTCTTCACACTCTTCAGCGGCAACTACCACCTTGCCCTGACTATACCACACCGTCTTGTCACCATCACTCTACAATGTGGTGTTTCAACCCCACAATGCCCTTGTCTATCTACACCCGGCGTAGTACTACCTATCGATAGTGCCCAGCCTTGGAATGCTTTGTCTAGGCTGCCATGTCATTATTGCCTTGTTCTATGCTGCGTGCCCAAGCTGCTTTGTTGGTGGCACCTTGTCCTAGCACTATGATACACTGAAATGTAAGGATCTATGGCTCAAAAAGCTTTCTAAAATTTTATCAAAACATTTATTCCAATAGAACCTGTTAAATCAGAACATATAAAAAATTTGAAGGACAAATAATAGATGATCTTATCATCAATTCTAAATGACCCTATTAATGAATCGAGACCGCGAAGTCATTGAAAATCCATGGTCAAGAGTCAAAAATATCACCAAACTCACCATTTTTATCAAATAATCACGAATTAAGGAGTATAGTGGTGAATAAGGATCGAATCTACAGAAAATTAAGGTAATTTCAAGGGATCTTTTAAATTTTAGTCTAATCGGATAATAAAATGTGGATAAAAATTAGAGATTTCAATATTTTGAAAAGAAGACTCGAAGACAAATCCACAGAATCAAAAATCACTGAATTTGGATCGAGATTCGCCAATAAATCATCGAATGAACAAGAGAGAAATTTTTGAAAGATAAAATGGTAAAAAACCGAAATTGAAATTGACTCAAATTACGATTCGAAATTGAAATCTAAAGCTATACAAAGGAAGATTAAGATGAAGCATGATCTCTAACCCAAGATTACGCTAGAATTGATCGAATTAGTCGCCGGATCAAAGGCTTTTCATTCACAATTTTGAAAACCCGATCGTTGATGTTCATGAGTGATGTAGGATATTTCTAGAATTGATAATATTCCTACAACTAGGGGAGGACCTATGAAGTGATATCACTAGGAATTATTAGTAATATGGATTAATGAATATATGAGAAGGATGATGAATATATAGAATATTTAGGAGATATTTTATAAGATTTATGATACGTAGAGAAGAGAAATAAAAGTGGAAAAGATAAATGATGACGAAGATATAATATTATATATTTTAATGTATAGGAGATAAGAGGTAGAGAATAGGGAATAGATATGCCGATAAGAAGATATTGTCGGAGAAGATAGAAGAAGTGATAGACAGCGGTTATAAGAGAGATAAAGGGCGGTAGAGGATATAGAATAAGAAGACGGGATAGGCGAAAAGTTAGAATGAAGTAATAAAGTTGGACTTACGATAGTTTAAGGATGAACTATCATCACGAAACGAGATGAGGATAATTACCTGAAATAGAAGGAAGAAGCGATGCTCCCGAATCGCTCCAATGACACAGGTATGCCTCGAATAGCCTCTGACAGGAAAGTGATGAAGACGACAGAAGAGGGGGAGAATAGAAAGGGAGGTAGAATCGGAGATGATGGGGTTGCGGGAGGAAGGTGGAGACACGGGGAAGAGACAATGGAACACAAAGGTAAAAACCGAACCAAGGGTAACCCAAATTTTCATAAACAACAACATGTTTTCCTCTTACATTTTCCCGTTTTATAGAAACAGAAAAGGGGAGGTTACGGGAAACGTCGCTTCACGGTAAACTCTTCCGCCGAAAGATAGTTGCGCCGGTTTCGAAAATATGTATGTGTTACATCAATCGGAGGGTCGTGAAGTGTGAATACGTGCTACGTTTCAGTGGAAGACGTGGAGTTTTTCATGATGCCATTGTTGCCATATGATAATCCGACGTGTGCGAGCGGTTGCCAGGTGCTTCAGAAATCAGTCGTAGATCGTGACGCATTATTCACGGATTAGGTCGGATCGGAGGTGTTTCCTTGTCTTCTTATCCGGCGGGCATCCGTTGACGGTAGATGGGGCACGTGGGTATCAACTTGCGGTTGCTCGGAAGGATTCCCATGCTAGCGGATTCATCACGTAGTCAGCTTTTACGGGGATCCATTATCCGTTTCCATTTCACTCCGCTGTCTTTGACTACAAACTCGGACACTGGTGAGCAAGCTCGTGCAGCGATATCTTCGAGCCCGCTCGGCATTAATCATACGGAGGACTTCGCGGTGGCCTCAAAACTTCTTCCGTTGTGTTCGAATTTCCAGAAAACTAATTCTTATCATCAGAGCGAGGTGACGGAGTGATTTCCGGAGTCCTTTGACCAGTGTGAACGCAGCCTGGATGAGGTGCTTTCACTGTTAATAAGGAGTCACTGGACGTTGACGCTGTGTAGGGCTTGACGATCTTCGTCTTCTTGCTTTACTCATCGCCCGTGGAAGTTTATCGATCACGTGGTATTGAACGACGTTCCCTTGGTCGCCTCGAGACAGCTCCCTGAGTCGTTTCCTTTAAAGTGGTGCAGAGTGCTCTCTTGGAAAGGGGGCTCGTTGAGGGAGAACCGGATCATGTACCTGAAGCTGGCCAGTCTTGAATGAATCATGACCTTGAGATTCTTCAAGTATGAGGCTTCTTGTATATTATTCATGACTTTATGATGGCTGAGAGGGGATTCATCTTGAAAATATTCTTGTAAATATTTTACTTTCATATTGATCTCTCCTATAATTCTAACTAAGGGTGGGTTTTAAAGAGAAGGAAAATATAAATGGCTTCCTACTATTCTTTTCTTTGAGATCAATTATTCACACAAGGTACCTATGATATGGTGGTATGGTTTGGATAATTAGGAACCTATATCAAAGGTAAAAGGGTTGTTGACTTGGTACATTCAAGGAATTCTAATTATCTAAGGATAAGGATTAAATGCTTTGACCAAGTCAATCTTTAGATCAGTATAAAATAGGAAAAGAGGGAAGGTAATTCCCTTAAGATCTACACTCTCTTTATTTATTTAGAGAGGTCTTCTTCATCCATTTAATAAATGGATAATTTCTCAAATCGGTAGATAAGGAGGAGGAGGAGGAGGATTGGTTCACTTAGAACCCTTGTGTTCATGTTTCAAAATAATTCTCCATCAATGAGCCAATTTCTTCCTATTCTCTCAATGAAATCTCACTTTCAAACACTCTGTAGACGTCGAAATGAGTCTAAAGGCGATTGAAAGCAAGAGATTCAAGGCATTTGGTGTCTAAACAGTTCAATTACTCGAATTGCCTTGGAATGCATTACAATTTCAAAGAACATCTCAATTTATAGGGTGAATTGGGTGTAACCATATGATCAAGCATTTAATCTTAATCAATGGCTCTAATAAAATGCATAATAGCGAATTGTTATGATTAAGTCGTGGTCGTTGGATCTCTGATGGACCACCGAGATGATGGCACGTCACGCGCATTAAAAGTAACACATTGAATCACCGTCGTGTGATCTTGATCGGACGCTCCAAATGTGTTTCATCGGTTTTAATCTCAGCCGTTATAACTCCTCACATCAATGGCTGAGATTAAAGTCATTTTAAAATGATTCACCGACGAATCAGATTGCGCCACGTATCCCCACCTTTAAGTGATGATCAATGGTCACGATTAAACGCACGATCGAAGGCTCCAGATTGTGCGCACTTATAAAATTGATTTTAAATTTAGAAAAATCCCAAAAAATTTATTAAAAATTCAGAAAAATTTATAAAAAATTTGAAAAAAATCCATAAAAATTAAAAAATTCATAACTTTAAAAATATATCTCCAAATTAATCCAAATTTGATTCATTATATCAGAAATTAAATTATGTATCATTAAAAAAAGTTAAATTTAATAAATAACAAGGGAATAAATTTCTATCTCAAAAATATACTCATTTCTTTTAGATTTTAAAACTTGGAAAAATATATGAGTGTATATAAAATGATTTTTCTTATTATTTAACTTTAAAAACTAATTATAATCTCAAGTAAAGATGTATTATATAAATATTATCCTTAATTTATCATAATTAACCATAAACTACTGCATTTTGAGATTATAATAATTTTTTCATAGAATGATAGATAAACACTCAAAAATATGATAACATGTATTAGAATGTAATAATTTATGCCTTAATTTGCATTAATAATCATTTATATTCAGGTTTAATTTACATTTTATCACCTATCATCTAATATAGAATACAATTCATACTTACATGGATCATATGAGTGAGTTCTTCAAGATATTCTAGCAATCGGCCTCTAGTAGTATCCACACAGTTGCTTGATAGCATACTCATTAGACATGATAATACATGATTATTGATGCATATTAAGGCATAAGTGATTTCATTCATATGCATGTTATCATATTTATGAGTATTTATCTATCATTCTATGAAAAAGTCATTATAATCTTAAAATACTTTAATTTTGGGTTAATTATGATGAGTTAAAGATATATAATTTTATAACCCATCTTTTACTTGAGATTATAAGTATTTTTAAAGTTAAATAATAAGAGAAATCATTTTTTATAAACATTCATTTAATTTTCTAATGTTAAAATCTTAAAGAAATGAATGTATTTTTCAAATAGAAATTAAAAATCTAGTTATTTATTAAATTTGACTTTTTAGAATGATAGATAATTAAATTTCTGATCAAATGAAAGAAATTTTGATTAATTTGGAGATAAATTTTGAAAGTTATGAATTTTTTAATTTTTAGGGATTTTTTCAGAATTTTTTAGAATTTTTTTTAATTTTTAATGAATTTCTAAAGATTTTCCGAAATTAAAAATCGATTTTTCTAATTTAAATCGATTTTTCATAATATTTAAAGCACTCAGGTGACGTGGCATAATTAGAGCCATCCGATTATGTCCCGTCGAACAGGTTGATGCGCTTGATGACGTGGCGGCGTGAGGAGCGTCTGATCGCGTGGAAATCTGACCATGGATCTTCACTTACGCGATGGGGGTTCACTGGATCGATTTAATCTTGACCGTTGACCGAGAGAGTTATAACGGTCGACATTAAATCACAAAGAAACACATCTGAGCATCCATTTGCAATCCAACGGACCGGACTTAACCGTAACAATTCACGATCAAGCGTTTTATTAGAGTCATTGATCGGTTTCATCAGACGGTTACGCCCAAATACCCTATAAATTGAGATGTTCTTTTGATTTGTAAAGCATTCGAGAGCAATTCAATCTAATTGAACCATTTAGACACCAAATCTCTTGAATCTTTTGATCCCAATTGCTTCTAGACTCAATTCCGCGTACACGGAGTACTTAAGATCATTATTTGAGCAAAAGACAAGGAAGAAATCGACGCTTGAACTCCGCGATCGCGATTTTCGGATTTTTTATGAAAAGTCTTGATTCTGGCAATTAATTGGGTTAATTCAATTGCAATTATGGGTTAGTGGAAGCGGTTTTGCCTAATCTATTGTCTATTAGTGTTTAATTTCTATTTAGATTAATAATTTGGTTTAATTTCAAGCTTATTTTCAGTATTTTCGTGATTTTCAATTTCAGAAAAATCACCTCACTTTGATCTTCATATTCTCTGCAAAATCAAAGTTAAATTCAATGATTTTTGATTCCGCAGAATTGTCTTGAAGTTCTCTTTCATAATATACCATTTTCTCTAATTTCTATCATCGATTCATCATCCAATTTGATCAAATTCGAAGAGATCATAAAAAATTTCCCTAATTCACTGTGAGTTCGACCTATATTTACCATTATACCCCTCAATTCGAGATATTTTCATCAAATTGGTAAGTTTGGAATTATTTTTGACATGAGACCATGCGCAATGACAACCTCACGGTGTCGATCCGTTATTGCTAGACAGTTAGATCTCCTCTATAACAGTCATCATCACAACATGAAAAGAAGATGAGTGAGTTTTCCACTAGACTTGCATGGGCACCATTGTTATGGTTATTCTCCTCCTATTTATAAATTTTAGGAATGTAAATTTTTTGTAAAAACACTTATATTTTTGTTTGTTTCTATCAACGCCTATTGACCTTGTTTGTGTGACCCTCTAGATTTATATATCTTGTTAGTTAATGACTCGATCGGCCCAATAACACTTTTTAATCTTCTTTATCAATTATCTATATCAACATATAGATTAATTGACCAATGATTGATTTAACACCATCGACATGGTGAGTCACTAGCCCAGTGGGTACCCAACTATACCACGTACTCTATGAGATATGGAGTATATTAGAGCTCCATCATTGAATCCTATCATCATCAATTACTGTATACATATAATCTTTCATTTGCGTGAGACTCATGAATGACTTAGGTCAATTATCAAACCCTGATTGGTCACTCAATTTAGTACTGATGCGAGTAGAAAATCATGTATAAAAACTTCTTTAATATCTCCACTCCACTGCCCCAGCTTGGAGGTGCCCTCTCCCCCCGAACTTGCACATGTCTCTTGCCACCGCCACTTCACCTTTGCTAGCATTGTGTGTTCTCCTTTCATCGATCATCTGGTTTTGTCCTCACACCTACACTCATGTTGTCTTACTTTGTTTAGCCATTTCTTACTCGTCACTTGTATTGTATGGCTAGCTTCTAGAAAACAAGGACTTGCCTTTCTGCCCAATCTTTTGATATGTCTCCTTTGAAGCATGCCTTCCTCTACAACCCTTAGATCTCAATCTTCATGGCCACTCTAATTGTTTTTGTTACTTATCAGGACGTACACCCCATCGCCTCCTCCTTGTTTCCTTTGATGAATGTCTTCGTCAACAATATTCAGAGCTCGAGCTCGATTTTCAATGGCGCAAATGATGTTACATAGTTAGCGGCCTATCATTTTGTCTCCACATAAATGGTTTTCTCTTCTCCACCATGGATGGCCCTTTGCCACTCGAATATCCTAAACTTGATAAGTGGCTCATTCAAGATACAGTCGACATCTCATGCATGCTCAAGATGGTGCTTCCATTCATTGATGATCCAGTGCAACTCATATCTCCATCCAAGGCTATTTGGGACACATGGGCTCATATATATAGATTCAAATCCAAGATCTCATGCATGGTAGATATCTACAAAGAATGGTTGAAGACAAAGCAATGCTGGTGTAGTTTTTAGGACTTCTACGCTTCACTTTGTGATCTTCTCAAGTAGCTTGAGATTTCATCTATAGATGACAAATCTTATAACACATCATCATTACCAAGAGGAGCTCATTGTCTCACTTTTCCCTCATCGGGCTTGACTCTTCACTCAATTCTCAGATCAAGGGCCCTATCTTCAATGAGACACCTGGGGAGACATTTTCCATTGCTCTATGAGTGTCTACTAAGGTCATGCCTACTTCGATTCCCACTTCTCTGTCTTCCTCTAAGTCCATCGCCCTCTTGTCCTCAAGCATTCATGGCAAGGAGCGCAGAAAAGATAGTGGATGCAACTAAGATCATGATGGCCAAAGGCATGGTTGGGGATGTGATGGAAAACCCTACCCTCCTTGCATGCATTGTCAAGGATATGGTCAGCGTTCCGATCAATGCTGGCAAAAGTTGGACAAGCTTGATGCAGTGCTTCATTGGCCATAACAGATGCAGCCTCTTCCCCTCAGACAATGATCATCACACATTAGGAGTCTAATCTCTTAATGAAGCTAAATACTTTATGGGGTTCTCATTTCTCCAATCTTGTCTCCACTTCCGCTCTAGCCATTGTTCTACTAGATTCTTTTTCCGCTTCTTGTATCATTAATTTGAGGGCATCCACCCACATATCAAGCACCTCATACCTTCTTCTCACGTATACCATTTATGCGTGACCTTGCCACAGTTTCTATTGCAGATGTTTGCAATGTTTTACGCTTTTCTCATCATGTGCAATTGTAGTGATGGCCTACTCTATTGTCGTCTTAACAACATGGTTAAGGAGTTGTCCCCTCAAAGTTGCAAAAGCACGATTACTCCTAGAAGGAATAGGCATATTTTGAATCACTGAATATGGAGTAGGAGGCCCATAATGGTCTAACTCCTTTTAAAATTGTTACTACATGCTTTACATAATCATGAATATGTTTCTGTCAATATCTCCTTGTATCGGAAAATAATTGGTAAACTTTTTATTCATCACGGTCCTTTGATTGCTGTCAGCTAGTAGGGTGCCATAGAGCTGTGGCTGTGGATTCAAATCTACATCTATCTCCAATTCAGGATCATAGAATCAAACCGCCACCCATGCAAGGCAGCCCCAATCGGGATCCATTTAAAGAGCTTTGGATCATTGAGGGATGGTTAAGGTTTCGTGAGATGATCCATGCGATTTGTGGCCTCTTATTATCTATCGATTGGGTCGGAGCACCAAAAACTAGTTGTGTCCTGTAAACAATTCTCTGTCTGGAATTTTTTTATCAAGGAGTTAAGAGATCTTGGATTCATTCGAATCATATATCCCAAGGATATTGTTCCAGAACCTTGGATTATTGGTGTGGATGTTTTCCTCTACGATATCTTTGATTCCCTGGGCGAGATAATTGGGGTTTCGGATTCTGCCAGGTTTGATGACGATGTTCTCCGCCACTCTTTTTCCAATCAGACTCTCCTTCACACAATCTTCCCCAATACGATATAAATCTTTTTTACCTTCGCAGGCCAATACACATGAATATAAAACTAACATTTTTCAAGATGAGTGAAACGATCGTACCTGCGATGAGCTCCAATACCGTCGCCAGTCGCAGATGTGATGTTCCGATAGACCTTGATTATCTATTTTTAGATCTGATTTGATCTCTCCCGTTTTGGAATGAAAACTCAAGCAAAACCCTGTCAGATCAGTGAGCATTGCTCGAAGACGGGCTCATTTGTAACGGCGTCGGTCTCATCATGGTGACTGCAGAGCCGATTTGTCGAGAGCTGAGGATTAGAGAGGAGCAAACTCCCGTCACCGCAGTAGGATCAACTTAGTCGACGCTCCCGGCGGCTGAAACTTCAGCAAGCGCGCCATTTACTCAAGGCGGCATCACCGTATCACATATATCTCAAAGTCGTAGATTTCCCTGGCCGCCTCATAATTGAGTGACAGACAGGTCGACACGAACGACTGCTGTTGCCCCTTTGACCAGAGCAAGACGCGATCCATTTCACGTCATCAAATGAGAAAGAGATATAGATATATGTATCTATTAGATAGAGAGATAGATAGAGAGAGAAGATGCACGTCATCCAACCGGGGAGACCTGCAAAGTGCAGACCACCAGCGCCGTCCTGGTCATCAATGACCGGGGTGTGGGTTTTCACCGCATGGCTGTCACCATCAGGACAGACCCTTCTACCCCCACCTCCTAAATCCTAGTAGAATACTCAGTCCGGCCTCGTATTCTGCTCATCCCTGCTCTCTCCTCTCTCTTCGTTCTCGAGATAAATGCGTCTATCTTTACGTGCTCAACTCTGTGGATCCTCGAGACAAACATCTCGGCACGGCAAGAAAGAAATTTAAAAGAGCAAGAGCGAGAGAAAAAAAAGGACCTCTACCAGCCAGCTTATCCGAGTGAGCTTCTTTGAAACTTTCTTCCGGAACTCGGAGTCAATCTTGATATTCAAGGAAGCTCCTTCGCAGACTTGTTGGGACCGAACGGATTGGAAAATTGGTCGTTAAGGCGCGAAGGACGACGACAGACGACCTTCTCGGACGTCATCAGCGATTATCGATCCAAAAAAAAATAGACGATGGAAAAAATTTCATCTCCATCTTCTCGCCTGCTTGGACCACGGCTCGAGCACCGAGTCCCGGTACCTCGACGGTAACACCTGGCTCCGCCCCCGCTTTGAGCGCACGACCGGCTCCTGCGCCATATCCTTCGTCTCCTTGGCTTTCTTCTCCGCCGCTTCTCTCTCTTCCTCTTCTTCCATCCCAAAGAGCTCGCCGGAGACTTGCCTCACAGCGTCCAGAAGAAGCCCCAGATAGCCCTCTTCACTCGTTTTCGTATTATTCTTCCTCCAGGTTGCATCAACCGGCGAGCATCTTTCTTCGGAGCCGTCGTTCCCCCTGGCGTTCGTGATATCCGAGGAAGGCTTACCCTCTTCCTCGTCCTCGCGTTTACCTCCCCTCACTTCATCGTCGCATTCGCCCTTCGAAGAATTGGCGCCCAAAAGCCCATAGGAAAAGCTTTCGGAGACAATCTGATGCGGCGCGTTCGCAGTTTCTTCGCCGACGACAACGGAACAGGCGCTGGCGATGAGTCCGGCATCGTGATCCTCCTCCCACGTCGGCGCGAGCCGGAGTCGCAGGTCGAGGGGCGTATTGCGGGTTTTCGTGAAAGGGACTTCAGGTACCGTGGAGATGATGGCTAGGATCTTTTTCAAGTTGGTGTGCCCCGTCGACTGCCCCGGTGCAGCAGCAGAGGCTGGATGAGATCCCGCATCCGAGCCTGATCCAGCCAGCGGTGGCGAAGAGGAAAGGGACGAAACCATGAAGAGAGAGAGAGAGAGAGGGGAGGCGCTGGAGACTTGACAGCTCAGGGCTGGAACTCGATTAAGAAGAGAGAGAATGTTCAGCGAGAAAAGAGGACGGTTGGAGAGCCAGTCTCGCTCTCTCTCGCTCTAAGAAATCTGTACTCTCCCGCACTCTCCTGCGTAAAGCTGAGAGTTGAGGGGGGCGTTAAAGGGGTAGTGACGACTTGCGACTTGGATCTCATTTTTTGGTATTTTCAACGACCGGGACAAGTGGGCCCCGCTCTAGTTGGGCCTTCGCCTGAACGCGGGCCCCCTAGTAGCGGAAAAAGTCGCTTGTTGGGCCCAGTAGCCCAGGAAAGAAACAGCGACGTTATCCACTCTGCAACTAAGCCTGAGATGATCGCACCCGTCCGTCAGAGATCCGACGTCCGCGTTGGCTTGGAAAGGGAATGTATTAATGGAGAGGGAAAAAGAGGCGTCCAGGATGCGAGGTGGGTCGGAGAGGGTCATTAAGACGCGTCGCTCTCATTCGCGGAGAGCAGGCGCGCGTGCGCATCGAAGAGGAGCCAGGATGCGCCGTCCGGTGCAGCCCCTCTCTCCAACCGCCAGGTCGAGACGCGGGAAAAAGTCGAGAAAGGGGCGCAGTTAGCTGTTCATCTCCTAACTATTATCGCGATCGAAAATCATCCTCCATGGAGATGTTGGGAAGGCGATCGGGCTACGCGCTGTTGAGCACGGACCCGGACGAGGGGGCCTCCTCCTCGATTCCCGATTCGCTGTCCTCTCCTCCGACAGATGGCGCCCTCCCTTTCCTAAGGCGTCGCAGCTGCAGCAGCCAATCCAGCGGCAGCAGTTACGGAGGGAGCTCCCTCTCCGGGGGACTACTATCTCCCTCGGCCGCCGCAGATTTTCGAGATCTCGCGCTCTAGTCCTGCGTTGAAGACCGCGTCGCCGACCAAGAGCTGGGCACAGCAGGCCGAGGAGGCCTACCAGCTTCAGCTGGCAGTGGCTCTCCGCCTCTGCACCGAAGCCACCTGCACCCACGATTCCAGCTTCCTCGATCCCCAACAGACCCCCGCCTCTACGGATTCCATCTCACATCGCTTCTGGGTAATCTCTTCTTTCTTTTTAACTGTTTGCATCATTAAAACTTTAACAGGATATGTGCACTGTCCAACACCGCGTTTTTCTTTTTCTTTTTTAATTCGGCAGGTGAACGGATGTCTCTCCTATCATGACAGAATTCCGGATGGATTTTACCTAATCCAAGGGATTAGCCCTCACGTGTGGACTCTCTGCACCGATCAGGGAGGAGAGAGCAGAGTACCTTCGATCCAGCTGTTGAGCAACTTGAACCCTAGAGATTCTTCAGTTGAGGTCGTGGTTATCGATAAGCAGAGCGATCCCGATCTGAGGGAGGTTTTGGAAGTGATATCCGGTATCTCCTGCAGCTGCAGCACCACCGAAGAACTGTCCAGTCAACTCGCTCAGTTAGTCTGCAATCGAATGGGGTAAATCTAACTCGCCCGGTCAACCCTTTTGCTTTGCGTTTTATCTGTAAGGTCCCGTGTTGACCGAAAGTCTTCTTTTTTAACGTTTCTTTAGGGGAGTCGCTTCCAATGAAAGTGACGATTTGACCCTACGGCGGGAAGTCAGCGTTGACTCTCTGAAATCAAGTTTAGGGTCTGTTATTCTCCCTCTGGGTAGGCTTACGGTGGGTCTTTGCTGCCATCGTGCGATCCTCTTTAAGGTACGTTTCCTAAGAGTTTTGTGCATTTGTATTCTTTCTTTCTTGTTTTCTCTTTAAGAAATTTTTTTTTTACCTCCAGATTCTAGCGGACTCGATAGACTTGCCGTGCAGAATCGCAAAAAGGATGTAAGTACTGCAACAAGGATCATGGTGCCTCCTGTCTTGTGAGATTCAGCCCTGAGCGGTACTTAAAAACTCCCTGATATTTCATAGGGAGACGAGAAAAAGAAGGGGGAGAGAGAGAGAGAGAGGAATTGTGGTACAATCAGCAACTTGTAGATGCGATGTCATCATATTTTCCAATATCTTGAAGATAGTTCAGTTGGAGTTCATCCCCAGAATCAAATTTCAGAGAGTCCGACAAATTAATGACCAGAAATATTTGGAACATTTTTGTGCAGGGGAGTCCATTGTTGATCTGGTTGGGAGACCAGGAGACTTGTGCGAGCCAGATTCCTCAATCAATGGCCCTTCCTCCATTTCAATTTCTTCGCCCCTGCATCCTCCAAACTCCGGATCCTGCAAAAATATTGAAAATTGGAGATCAATTGCACAACACTACTTTTTGGAGTGCCAGTCGTTGAATATAATGTTCAGTGATCTTCCTGGAGGTAGTTTCCCTGTCTAAATCTCTCCTAGATTTCTGTTTCTTCTCTACAAAATTGGATATGTCAAAAAGCCCATCAACAATTTTCCCACATTGACAGTTGGGACTGTTAATCCGAGTCCTGGGAGGGATGAAAGTCCTCTGCCTCCTAATGCAGAGAGTCCTGGAGAGAATGCAGTTGTTCCAAAGCTGTTTGACCCAGAGGTTCATCCAGTTCTAAATGATGATTCAAGCATTCAGTGGAGTGATCTCGTTCTAAAGGAAAGAATTGGCGCTGGTATGATCTGGATTTGTATGCACCATAATAGTGGTAGATAAGAATCATGACGGGTCTTAAACACAACTTTTCTGCAGGTTCTTTTGGTACTGTTCATCGTGCAGACTGGAATGGATCAGTATGTTTTATATTTACCTTCATGTATGCATTGTGATATGACCCCTGGATCAGATCGAGAAGAATATGCCTCATATTTTGGAATATTGAAGTAGAATCACTCTACCTGAGGACAAGATCCCGCAGATCCAATTGAATTGCAGTTACAGATTTTGTGAAAAGCACCAGTCACAACTCAGATCGATGCCTGAGATCTAGTTTGACAGTTTCAGGCAACAACACTCTTGTAAACTAGAATTCCCTTACACAGTTGCTCCAGCGAGCTCCCGCTAATAAGCCCCTTCGAGATGGATCTCACTCTCCAACTGTGATCTTCTCCCTTCTGTCCAGAATCCCCCTTATTGAAACAATGCCCTTTAAAAAGCTTTTTCCTCATATTTGTCCTCTTGACTGAGGCTCACGTGGCTACTTATTCCTCCACGTGCTCCTCACATGCTAATTCTCTATTGGTGTCAGAGTGGCCTCCCTTTGAGAAACTTTGATTACTTACTCTCCTTTTTGGCATATAAGTTTGGAGGCAGGATCGTGTCACATCCATGATCAGATTTTATTCTGCAATATGTTATTGGGCTCTCTCTCACTGTTTTATAATGATTGTCTCAGAAAAACATTTATGAACTATGCAGGATGTGGCGGTGAAGATATTGATGGATCAAGATTTTCATCCTGCACTGCTGAGGGAATTTAGGAGAGAGGTATGAGCAACCTTAAGTCGGTGGTGAAGATTTCCCTAGAAAAGAGAGGAGAGAGAGTTGTGATGAAAAACTTTCCCTTGACAGGATCATTGAATCCTGCTCTGAGAATGCTTCTGGTCAACTCAGAGATGGTGTCGATGATTCACTTCTCAAGAAATTAAATTTTTCTGATTCTAGTTTTTTCTTATACAGGTTACAATAATGAAAAGTCTCCGGCACCCTAACATCGTGCTCTATATGGGTGCAGTCACTGAACCTCCTAATCTCTCTATCGTCACAGAGTATTTATCAAGGTATCCCCAATTCCTTTTCTTTTCTTTTTTTCATAATTATTTTAGTTGACTTTAGTTATCAAATAATTATTTTGGCATGAAATTATGACAGGGGTAGTCTATATCGACTCTTGCATAGACCTGGTGCAAGAGAGATGCTGGATGAGAGGCGACGATTGAACATGGCCTATGATGTGGTATATAAATAGCTTAATTTTGTTAGACTATCTGATTTGTGTATAATTATGTCTCAAAATATTTGGGTTTTATTGTTGTTTGCATGAAACAGGCCAAAGGGATGAATTATCTTCATAGACGCAGTCCTCCAATTGTTCACCGGGACCTCAAGTCTCCCAATCTCTTAGTTGACAAAAAATTTACTGTAAAAGTAAGAACCTTTAATTCGTTAGTACTATGACTTAGTCACGGTGGACATTACAAAATCAAAACGATGACTATTATCCAGGTATGTGATTTTGGGCTGTCACGTTTGAAAGCAAACACGTTCCTCTCTTCCAAGTCAGCTGCGGGGACTGTGAGTCCTTCATTCTTTTTAGAAACTCTTCAAAAATATTAACATTTTAATGAATTACGTGACACTTTTTATCAGCCGGAATGGATGGCTCCTGAGGTTCTTCGGGATGAACTATCAAATGAGAAATCCGATGTATACAGCTTTGGTGTGATATGTGGGAGCTTATGACGTTGCAACAGCCATGGAGTAATTTAAATCCAGCCCAGGTTAGTCTTACAAATCTCTATGTTGTTTTGTAATTGATATCCGGTACATCATCTATTTCCATACTGGTATAGGTGGTTGCTGCCGTTGGATTCAAGAATCTCGGTTGGAGACTCCAAGTGATGTGAATCCCTCAAATCAAGCGCATAATAGAAGCTTGCTGGGCCAAGTATGTGAAAGATCAGATATGTCTGCTGTTCATCTGTCATCACAATGGTATTTTTACTCGATGTTTCTTTCCCCTAGTGACCCATGGAAACGGACCGTCAATTACTAAGCATCATGGAATCTATGAAGCCAGCTGATCAAAGCCTCTGACTTTGCAAACACAATCAAGCATTGAGGCTCATCCTATCTAGCTCTCAGAAAAGCGTGTTGGCTCTTCGAGATTGTCTGTAATCTGATGGTTGACATAGTTTGCAAACCATTCGATCGCATTGTATTGTCAAACTTTCATATAGAAATATAAAATTACAGGGATCATAGAGTTGATGCCTCAAGCTTGTAATTGAATAACATTCTCTGCATACACATTGGCCATAATTTTGTTGGGTAAATTTGTGAGTATGATATGAAAGTCATCTATAAATAGAGCTTTTTCATCCCTCTCTCTCTCTCTCTCACATAGCCTGGTATAGGCCTTCTTAAAACTCTGAGTCATCTTTATCCTCAGCGTCTCACCTTTCTGCAAGATATTAGATCATGCTTCTAAAGTCCCAAGAGCCTTCATCTAATCAATCATTGGCACATATTCCCGCTCTTCGGGGTGTGACCAATTACAAGGTACTCACTCTTTCTCTTGGCGCAACAGCTGTGGCATTCGCATGCCCATAAACTCTATTGTATTGGCGGCATCCCTCTTTCTATGCTGCAACAACCTAGACAACCGGGGAGTACTGGCCATGGGACACCCATGGCAGCTGCTGGCCATGTGCCCTCATCTATGCTTAGCACTGATTGACAATGTGCCATCTTCTCTATGCAATGGTGGCTGGCTGTGAGCAGCACTCCTCTAGCAGCAGTGACCACAGCCCTAGATTTTTCCTTTGTGAATCCTAGATCGAGCTTCCCCATGGGTATCCCTTTGGTAAAAAAAAAAGAGCCTATCTGAAATGGTTAATTACTTTTTTGAGGAATTGCTTAGTTTCCTCACACGCCCATTATTGTCCACATTTACTTATCACTATCTTCTCTCGTGTAGCCCTATATAAGGGCCTCCTCATGTATCTCTCGTGATACTCTATCTACTGCTCTCTTTGCTCATCTCACAGCAGATGGAACGCCACAGAGAGAAATATATAATGAGCCAAGAGTGAGGAATGGAGTCAAGAGATGAGACAGTCAGAGATAAATAAATAGATGGATAGATAATGACAGATTAAAGAGCGGAATGGTGACAGAGAAATATAAAAAAGGCAAATAAAGATCAAGATCACACCATGCACTTACTTCAATTCTGCCTTTAGCCGCAGAAGCAGCAAAAGTTGTCTCTCTCACTGCTGACAGAGCTGCAGCAGCAAGCTTCTTAGCCTCCTCAGAGTCGATGTCAACCACATCGCTGGTCTTTCTTTCTCCTTTGACCCCAATTAGAGAAGAAGTCTTCTTATTAGGGCCCAAGCCCATAGCCACCAACCATTCCTGTAGAACATCCATAGATTGCCAAACCATTCATATAAGTTGTTGGGTTGAGCTACAGAAAGTGAACTATGCAAATATTAAGATTACAGGAGTTGACTGCTATTCCCAGAAGCAGTGGGTCCAACTGTCGAGCTTCCATGGTGTCCGGGACGCGGGTAGACTGTTCATAGATTCATGTGGCATCCACTCGTGCCATCCTCTCTAGAAACAAGTATAATGCGTTCAATCAAAAACAAGAGAGAGAGAAGAGAGGAGAGACTCTCTATGAGCCTTTCAGTAGATTGGCAAATTCGCCTAGTGATAAATACACAGATAAACCTCTATCATGCAATAAGATGGTACTTGAGCATCAAATAAGCATATAGTAGGAGAATATAGATGAGAGAAATCGCACATGCTATCTCGTCTGAGAGCACATGTTCAACCATAAACTTCAAGCTCATGACGGAGAGAAAGAGAGACTAATTTACTCTCTACACCAGAGTGTCCTATATGTACATTAGCACATTCTCCACAATAGATGTATATAAACTTCAAATTGTTTTTATCCAAAAAGGATGATATTGGACACACACAGAGACATATATATATATAGAGAGAGAGAGAGAGCGAGAGGGAGAGAGAATATAGTTTTGAGAAGAAACCTATGTGGCACTCACAGGTGACATCCTCTCTGTATATTGGCACATTTTCAGCAAGATATGTACACAAACTTCCCACTGGAACATAAAATATGATATTTGATAGCATCTAAAAGGCAGAGATATAGAGAGAATTTAGTTGGAAGAATAGTCTTCTCGAAACAAGCATATGTTCAATCATAAATACAGAGAGCGAGAGAGAAAATGTCCGTCTCTAGACTTTTCTACCTGTATCTTGGCATTTTCTACCTAAAAGTAGGCATTTTCTACTAGAGAGACAAATGTGAACTTCAAACTACATAAAAGCATAAGAACATGACATTCGAAAGCATTAAGAATGGATGAATACAGAGAAGGAAATAATCGATAAAGAAATCCTGCTGACCTTTTTCTTCTTGGAGTTCTTTCAAAGTACTTCGTTCAACTTCAGTGGAAACGACATTTTTCGCATCTGTGCTCGTTTCTGGAGAGTGTATAGAAACTCAAATAAATGATAATTAATGAATTATACTTATTTAAAGTATAATATAATCCAGAACATTCTAAGGAACTGTGGTCACTACTGGAGGACCATTTGATACAAGCAAATGAATGATCAGCTCCATCCAATAGAAATCGAAAAAGACAATTCACAGAGAACCACGTGAAATAGTATTCTGATTTTCAAGAATTAAATGAATGCAAATATGCACGGGATCATCATTTCGTATATTACACAGGATAGCTAATGAATGCTGATCATTCCTAGAAGACCATTTGATTTGAACTAATGAATGAACGACTCCAACCGGATAGAATTAATTATGACATCCTGATTTAATGTCTTAATAAATGCAAATATATACGGGATCACCATTTTAGGGACACCTAATATTATATCCTACAGTATACCTGGTGAACGGCGATCATTCTCAGATCATCATTCAAGATGAACTGATGACTGATCGAATCCAAACCGATTAAATAAGACGATTCACAGATAAACATACAAAAATAAATCCTAGCTTTTTCTGTGAAATAAATGTAAGTTAAACAGAAAAACCGATGAACGTTTCTCTGTGAATCGTCCTGTTTGATTTCTATGGGATTGGATGCCATCATTTTTTTCTGAACAATGAGATTAAATAAGATAAATAAAATAAATATTTAAATATTTTCAGAGGAACCCGTGAAAATATTTTCACGAATTAATAAAATAAATAAAATCAAATACACTAAGGGATAACCGATTCATATATTATACATTATACTTAAAATGTACGACTCAACTCCGATAGAAGTAAAAATAATAAAAAAAGATTACTCGCCGGGAAACCCATGAAAATACATCCAAATTTCCATGTCATAAATTAAAGAGATACCTAAGGGATTTCTAAACCAACAGTTCTATTGGGCGGAATTTTCGTACTCGGATATTTATTATCTAATGAGAAACGAGAATAATAAGAGAAAAAAATTAAAGAAACAAACCCGCGGCATTTGAAGTTTCCATAGCTGACGCTGGCTACACCTGCAAAATTGTTCAAACGATGAATCAGAAATTGAAAACGATTTCAGCAATCCAAAAATAACTTCGAGAATGCAGTCAGTGATACTAAAAGAGAATAAAACGTAAACCTAGTTAGAAAGACCCCGCAAACAGATCAACGGAGGATCGTGAGAAATCCTGGGAAAGAAAGATAGGGAGAGAGTGGGCGACCGATACCAGTACTCCGACAAGCTGAGAGATCCTGAAGAGGAAAAACTCGATGTCTCTCTTCCCTCTCCTCTGTCTGTGGACTAAGTCTGAGAAAGAGCAAAAAGATGGCATTTTCGTGATTTTAAAGTTTTCGGCAGTTGTAAATTTCTTCTCTTGCCGTCTTTCATTTTCGTGATTTGATATTTTTATGTAAGTGTAAATTGCTTTTCTACCATCCCTCTCTCTCTCCCCTCATTTATCCCTCTTCATCTCTCTCTCCTCCCTAATCTCTCTTCATCTCTCTCTAAGTCACTTGAGAACGGTTAGAGAAATTCCATGGCTCTTGGAACCTCGAAATTTTAAATTATTAATCAAATAAATGATAATTAAATAACCATAATTATTTGTAAAGAAATTCATAAATTTGCTTTGTATTCTTTATTTCTAGTTTTCTAAAAAAATCAAATTTTGGTCCAAGAACAAAAAAAATTTAAATCATTTGTTTTTGACGAGCTTCGAATGTGATAGAGACTTTTGTTAAACAGAAAGATCTTCATCTTATTTTATTAATTCGATATTTATTGAGTATTTTGGCTTCTAATTATTTTTTGAGAGCATTATCCCTTATGGACATCACTCTAGCCTGATTTAGTGGTTTGAGATGAACAATGGAACTACACCTATTGAATTATTAAATGAATAATTTCTAATTAAATAAACATAACTATTTTTAGATAAATGCACGCATTTTCTTCTATTGCCTTTTTTTCAAAAAAAAAATTATTCTAAAAAATGAAAATACTTGCATTATTCGCATCGACAGTATTCAAATTTAACATGGGTTTTTGCAAAAAATGAAGGATTTTTTAATGGAATAGTTTATTAGTAGTTTGACTTCAATTTTTTTCTTAAGAGTAGAATCCCATGAGGACATTGATCTTGCTTGATTGAGTGGTTTGAGATGGACGATGAAAATAACCTTACTCTACTTGTATATTGTACGTCCGATTGCATGAATCATGATTTTATTCGATAAAGTGGAGACCGTCAATTTCAATCTTTGTTCTTGTTTTTTCTAAAAGATACCCCTTTTGCACTCCAAGGGGAATTTTCACATATCATTGAAATATTTGATACGCCAAGCTTACCTTTTTTCTACCATGCCATCTTCCATTCAATCACTTGTCTCTTAAAAATGAAAGTGACAAGTATGGAGTGTGACTTTGAGCACCTCCACTAAGCCAGAGTGTGTCGGTTCATCATTCATTGACAAAAATGGCAATTTTCTTCGTTGATGGCATGAAATGCATCGATGAATCATTATCAATGGCATCGCAAATGAAAGAGTTCTTGGATATTCGCCGCTCAAAGAGTTCGTGCTAAAAATGTTGTATTTTTCATGTTGAATCAAAGAGTCTGTGCTTTTGATGAATAAACCTTGTGCTCGTCGATTTTGAGTTTGGATCACAATTTTCTTCATTGATGGCATGAAATGCATCGATGAATCACTATCAATGGCATCATAAACGAAAGAGTTCTTGGATCTTTGATGCTCAAAGAGTTTGTGCTAAAAATGTTGTGTTTTTCATGTTGAATCAAAGAGTTATTGCTTTTGATGAATGAACCTTGTGCTCATCAATTTTAAGTATGGATCGCAATTTTCTTCATTGATGGCATGAAATGCATCGATGAATCATTATCAATGGCGTCGTCAACGAAAGAGTTCTTGGATCTTCGCCGCTCAAAGAGTTCATGCTAAAAATGTTGTGTTTTTCATGTTGAATCAAAGAGTTATTGCTTTTGATGAATGAACCTTGTGCTCATTTTGAGTATGGATCGCAATTTTCTTCATTGATGTCATGAAATGGATCGATGAATCATTATCAGTGGCATCGTAAACGAAAGAGTTCTTGGATCTTTGATGCTCAAAGAGTTTGTGCTAAAAATGTTGTATTTTTCATGTTGAATCAAAGAGTTTGTGCTTTTGATGAATAAACCTTGTGCTCGTCGAATTTGAGTATGGATCGAGACAAAGATTAAAATCTCTCTCGCCCTCTCTCTCAATATTTCCAAGAAGATCATCTCTTCTTATATCTCTCTCTAAGTCATGGCTTAAAGTTCACCTCTCTCTCTAAAATGGATCCGCCTAAAACCACCCTAAAGTCAAAAAATTAGCTTAATGGCCTAAAATCTCTCTCTCTCTCTCAATCTTTCCTATTTCAATCACTTCTTCCTATTTCTCTCTCTATGTGATAGCTTAATGTAGATCTCTCTCTCTTTCTATCAAATTTAAACATCAAAACCATCAAATTTAATACATCAAAACCCTCTCTCTCTCTCTCTCAAGGTGTCAAAATTTCCATCATGTCTTTCTCTCTCTACAAGATGGACTGAGAAATCAAAGTTGAACCTAGGGTTGGTCAATTTAGATCGAGTCAACGATCTGATCGTCTTTCCTCCGACGAGGAGGCTCTAACTTCCAGGAGACTCTCGCCAGCGACTTCCCCAAATGCTCGGCTATGGAGGAAGCCATCTCTTAAGCCTTCTCCGCTTGTGGGAATGTCTCCTCCTTGAAGTCATGTGCCAACCCAAGATACATTCACACCACCCGGTGCTTTGCCTCCATGTCCAGAAGCTCGGCGTCACTCCTCGCCGAAGCTTTTGGTATACCGAGAGCAATCCCCACCGGCTTCCTCTCACTAAAATTCATAGCAAATCTCACTAGATGATGCATCACCTTGGGATCTCTCGTGTTCACTGGAGCAAAGCAGAAATTGAATCGATCGGCCAGAGAGAGACCTAGAACTCTCTCCAACAGATTTGCCACCACGCGGACATGATCATGGCGAGAGAGGAAATAAGCTCCATCCAATCGGCAGCTATGGCGGAACCGATCCAGCAGCTCAGGGAAGGGGAGATCAAGGATCTGGCTGGCAAACAGCTCAAATTGTTCGAAGAATGGATAGAGCCCCACCTGCTTCACCTCCTCAAAAGGTCGTCGGAGACATTCCAGGAGGTAATCAAGGTCCCCAGCATTGAACGTAGTAACCAGTCCGTCCGGATACCTGCTTCCTCTCCTTACGACTCGATCGCCATCGTACTTGGACAAGGAGTAGAAGATTACTCGTCGAATATTCAAATTGAGGCCCATCCCGACAGCATCTGAGGCGGCAAGCGCGTCGTACTCGCTGTAAGAACAAAAGGAGTCTTCTGTTCTTGATAATCAAAGATTGAGAAGATAGAGAGATCGGTAGAGACAGAGAAGCTTGATGAGAAGATCTTGAAGTTTTCTATTCTGTATTTTTCTGTTACACGATTAGAGATATATATAGAAGATACAAGAGGGAAGGTAGAAGAAGACCGTTTGAACATTAGACGGCAATCGATCGTTACGGTTTGCAGAGGAACGCTGATTAGTCCACGTCAGTGCGCTGAGTTGGCGGTCGTTACATGAATCACTTAACCTCCACGAACCGGGTTGTCGGGTGAACCGGTTCGCGATTTGAACCGGGTGAGCGATATGGTTTGACGTTCCCCCGCAAGTCCAAGATGGGAAGGAGGTGAAGCTTGGACTTGAGAAAGAGGAAGCGATGCTTGGGAAGAGCTTTGGTCAAAATGTCAGCCGTCTGGTCCTTGGTAGCCAGATAGCCGATGAGAAGGTTCTTCTGCTTGACTTGTTCCCGGACAAAATGGTAGTCAATTTCAATATGTTTTGTCCGAGCGTGAAAGACCAGATTGGCGGCGAGGTACGTAGCACCAATGTTATTACACCATAGGATAGGCGAGCGTTGTTGGGGAATCCGAAGTTCTTGGAGCAATGATTTGATCCAAATAAATTCTGCAGTGGCGTCGGCCACTGCTTTGTATTCAGCCTCCGTACTTGAGCGCGCCACTGTCCTCTGCTTTTGACATCGCCAGGAGATCAAATTCTTTCCAAGATAGACGAGATAACCGCTGGTAGACCTACGATCAGTGGAGCAGCTTGCCCAATCTGCATCACTAAACAGTTCTAAGGAAATATCTGAGTTACAAGAATAAAAAAGGCCATCCGAAATCGTATGTTTTAAATAACGAAGCAAGTGTTTTACATTTGTCCAATCAGAACTCATGGGAGAGTGCATTACTTGACACGCTTTCTTAACTGAGAATGAGATGTTCGGTCTAGTAATGGTAAGGTATTGGAGTGCCTCGACAATGCTTCGATAGAGGGTAGGGTCATGAAATTTCGTTGAGTCAGTGAACTTAGAAAATGAACACGGATTAGATGTAGGTTTTGATGGATATTATGTGGCCTATAAGCCAATCACACTTTCATGTATCTTATTTATGTTCATTGAAATGAAATTCATTCATTGTCATTCTTGTGTGATGTTTGCAATGAAGTCCATGAGCATGTGCAATGACTATGTGAATTATGATGAGATCATAATATAGTGATCACTAGTCTTTAAACATATGTTCTAAATATTCCTATTCGTGGGATATTCGAGAAGGACATCGAATTATCCGGAAAGAATAGCACTATCTAATCCATCTCATATGATGAGTATGGCCGATCCTATAGCCATCGGTGTGGAGACACTAAGGATAGATAGTGGGTGCTCTTTGGAGAAAGAGTTCACTGAATTGATCCGTATGAATCCCTGAATGGTATTATACCTAACTGTCAATCAGGTTGATTCATGTCATGATTGTGTATGTGGTCCTTTGACTTGAGACACCAAAGACATCTTGTGGATGGATGATCGTGTTTTGATTATGACTTACGAATCCCTAGTCACGGGATATCTAAAACGTCATATATTGGATACGACATGAAGTTCACGAAGATGATTGTGTGGTCAAGATGGGATCATCCACCCTCGGTATTTGAGGAAATTGACTCAAGGAATGAGATGCGATGAAATTCTTGGTCAAGGTAGTAGAAATATCGGAGAAGGAGTTCTTGATGATTTCTACACGCATCAGTACTAACTTGAGTAACCGATTAGGGTTTGATAGTTGACCATACCCTAAGTCATTCATGAGTCTAACGTGGATGAAGGATTTTACATACATGGTAATTGATGACGGGAAGGTTCCATAAGTGAGTTCTTACATACTCCATGTCTCCTAGAGTACGTGGTGTAGCTTTGCACCCAACGGGCTGGCAACTCAACCTATCGATCGGGTTAAATCGATCCTTGATTAATTAATCTATATGTGGATATAGATAATTAATTAAGGTTGACCAATAAGGTGTTATTTGGTCTATAGAGTTATTAACTAGTGAGATATATGGACCTAGAGGGTCACACACATAAGGTTTATGGATGTTGGTGGATATAGACATAATTATGAGGGTTTTTATGAAAAAACCTCATACCAAATGTCTATAAATAGGGGGAGGACGACCACAACTGAAGGTGCCCATGCAAGCCTTGTGGGAATTCTCTCCTTTCTTCTCTTTCTCTCTTGGTGAAGAGCTTTGAAGAGGAGATCCAACCATCCGGAGACCGTGTGGATACCGCTAGAGGCTAGACACTTGAATAGCTTCAAGAACTCCTTCAAGGAATCCCTGTAAGTATGTTTTCTCATACATATTAGATGATAGGATCATCTGTTCTTGGTGGCTCGATATTTTGAATGTCCGATTCAATGTTTTTCCGCTGCATTTGATGTTTTGATCAAAATTTCAGAAAGTTATCGACCTCAGATCCCAACAGGTTTGGCCTTGTCCATATGGGCTTTCCGAAGAAGGGAAAGGATATATTTGGACTGAGAGAGAAATTAACCATTCGGTGTAGGGATAAGTTCAATTCCAAGAAAGAAATTGGCTGGACCTAAATCACGCATGGAGAAGGTTGAACTGAGGGAATCAATAAGTCTTTTAATTCCGGTGGAATCTGGACTTATAAGCAAAATATCATCAACATAAATTAAGAGAAAAATAGGAATTTGGTTAGAGTATTTAAAGAATAATGATGTGTCTGTTTTGGAGGCTGAAAACCCCGGAGAGAGTAAATAAGTAGACAGTTTTAAAAACCATGCCCGAGGTTCTTGTTTAAGTCCATATAAGGACTTTTTTAATTGACATACATGATGAGGAAGGTTTGTATTCACAAACCCTGGTGGCTGTTCCATAAAGATTAGTTCTTGTAAATCTCCATGTAAGAAGGCATTTGAAACATCTAGTTGGTGAATAAACCATTTTTGACTGATAGCTAAAGAAAGTAAAATACGAACCGTGGTAATTTTAATAACTAGGCTAAAGGTCTCATCATAATCAAACCCATCTTCCTATTTGAAGCCTTTAGCTACCAACCGAGCTTTGTGGTGTTCAATAGATCCATCAGCTTTGTATTTTAATTTAAAGACCCACTTACAGTTGATGACATTCATGAATGATGATCGAGGAACTAAGTCCCATGTCTGATTCCGTTGGAGAGCTGCGAATTCTGTCTTCATTGCTTGTAGCCAATGAGAATCTTTGATGGCATGTGAGTAGGATATTGGTTCACAGTGAATGTTGATGTTAGTGAGAAGGCACTCAGGAAGAGGATGACGTGTGACTGGCTGAGTTTGAGAGTAGATCTTGACGTGGTTTTTTTCGTGCGTTGTTAAAACACAAAAACGATGGTCAAAAAAATTTATAAAACCAAACTCACAAAGATAAGATATAATAATCAAGTATTGTGTAAGTATCAGGTCGATCCACAGAGAGCAGGGTTGACTTTAATCGTAGAGTTGACTTGGTCAAACTTAGGTTTAAAAGGAGTTTTAAATAAGAGAAAATAAGATGTAAGGAATGGAAATGATATAAATAAGCTAAATAAGAAGTTTTAAGAATTTAAATCTCGGATTTGACAGAGAAAAGTTAAAAGTCAAAGTCAAAGCATTGACTTTGACCAACAGTAGGTGTTCTGTAAAATCAGAGAATCAACCAGAGTCAGAAGATTACGAAAATTAGATATTTGGAAACTAGAGAGAAAATGTAATTTATTGATATATATTTTATGATTTTTGGATAAAAATGGATTTATTATGAATTATTGAAAATCAACTATCAGAAAATCCCCGAAATTAACACCTCAGAGGAAATCTTCAAATTGAATGGCCAAATGAAATCCAAATCTTGCTATTTCTATGTCAATGGAAAGCTAAGAACTAGAGGAATCTAACAATACCAAAATTATCAAATTCTGATCTGTAAATCAAAAGTAATTGACCCCAAAAGTCAACATTTGACTTCTAATGAAAGATGAACAGTCCTTGGTCAAACGTCAAATTGGAGGGTCAAATGAACTCGGAATTTGATGAACCACGGAAAGCTGATGAAAAGAGGAATCCAATGAAACCAAAATCAAGTGATTTGGAATTATAATCAAAGAGATATCTTATTTTTAAAATCAGCAACTTTTTGGACTAAAATTTAGGGAAAATGAAGAACACTATGAACTAATTTGCAAAATTAAACTTCTAAATCTAATAAAAACTCAAATTACATCTTGATAATCGATCGAATCTCACTACTAACCCGATTGCCGCAAGAATGGGGCTTCAATTCTCGTGGATTGAAGCGAATTTGCACGGATTCTTCCTCGCGGACTTTCGGAATTCAAGGGGAAAATTCGATGAAATCAAAGAGGAATTCGCGATCAATCTTGCTCCAATTGCGTCGCAATTGAGTCTAAACGCGGGGGAATCACGAAGAACTAGAGATCTTCCTTGAAATTCGCTTAATTCCCTTCACGAATCGATCAAAAGTTGAAGAACAATGAAGAAATACATGGGTTTTTAAAGAAGAAATTAGCCCAAAAATCATGGGAGCGGATTTGAGGCGTCGTGGGAGCGGTTTCCGTTGGGCTGCGTCGTGGCATCAAATCCGCGCTGAATCCGCCCCGATTTGGAGGTGAATTAGCCTCAAAATCGCTTCAAAATAGGCCACGATCGAACCACGATCGGGCCACGATCGTGCGTCGATCATGATCCTAGATCTAAGTCGGCCGCCGTCCGATTCCGTGGAGGCGATTCCACGACGACAGCTCCACGATCGCGGTTCGATCGGACCGCGATTGTGGAGTTCTTCCACGAGCCTCGAAGCCGTCCAGATCGCGATGCGAGTCCACCACCAGCCGTCTGATTGAAGAAGATCACGATCGTCTCTCGATGAAGATCAGCCGTCAGATGAAGATCAAGGCCACGGTGAGTCCACGTATCCTCTTTTCCTCGGAATTAATCGTAGCCGTCTGATCGCGATCATCTCCAGGCCTTCGATTTGATGACGATCGGGAGCTTCTCGAGATGCCACGTGGCGTGAGGTAGGTCGTTCGATCAACCTTCACTTATGCCCTTTTTGCAGCACGTGCGTTGATGGAGATCGGGTGGACTCCGTGTCCACCACATCAACGCGTTTCACGCGATGCCCTTGGATCCAACGTTCGTCGAGCTACCACGCGTCCTGCACAGGTAAGACCGTGTGGGAACATAGTCCTACACAGAGAAAATAGCCGCGTTTGTTGCGGTTAAATAGGGGGGTGGATTCCCTTATTAATTTCGTCACTGCCCCCTCTATTACCAGCCTACACGTGGCGCCCCACACGGGCGCCCACGTGGTCGCGTGGCCTCCCTGCCACGTGTTCGCGCCACTATGCGCCCCGTGCGGGCCACCCGCGGCCTTGCCACGTGGCCTCAGAGCTGCGTCGCATCCGCGCGGTGGTCCCGCGCGCCACGTGTCAGCTCGCTGCCTTCCCCGCTCGCCACGTCAGCGCCTGCAGGTAAATATCCTCCTTTTTGTGATTTTTTTAAATAAAAATTTAATTTAAAAATCAAATAAAAATCAGAAAAAGGCTAAAACTTCCAAAAATCATATCTTAAAATATACAACTCCTTTTTAATCCAAATTTTCTCCATTGGATCACAAATTCTTTTCTTTTTAATATCATGTCATTTAAAATATATTTTGACAGAAGAAATCAAGATGAATTAGAATTTACTTAAATCATTTCTCATTAAACATTCTAAATCATAAATTTATCCTAAAATTATCTTTCCAAACATTTACTAAAGTCAAAAATTATTCAATAACAGAGATTAACTTCTATTAATTTAAACAAAAGATTAATAATCTATTAAGCATGAAATTATCCCTAATTTATGCATAAATATCAACTTAAGTGAAATGACATGCCAATGGAGAAAATTCCTAAAATGTATGATAACATGCATCATATTCACATAAAATAAGCATGAATATGAGTTAATTAGGATAAGAATTCAAGTTTTAAATGCATGTTATCAGATCTCAGTGAGAGATTTGGTTTTTAAAGGAGGAGTACTGCTAGGTGAAGGAAGATCCGATGATGGTTGTGCTATACTATCTTCGTCAGAGTCAGTGGTCTCAGGAGAAGAAGTGATTGGGGCTGGATCAGAAGAATTAGAATCATTTGTCGAGGAAGGCACAGTGATTGAGGGATCTTCTGTACTGGGCACAGTAGTTGAAGGTTCATG
>CM044101.1:255648-374797 GCA_024174645.1 Lemna minuta | reverse complement strand
CTCTCTCCCTTTTATCTCTTTCTCGTGTGCATCTATGAGTGTGACTTGAGCTGACAGAAGAAAATTCTTCTATTTGCTCTCACATGAGTGTGCGCACAACCCTACTATGCCATGCTTGTCTCCCTCATCTTTCTGGCGCACACGATGGAGAGGCAAACTTCTCCATCGTGCATCTCTTTTCATCATCTCTCTCTCTCTACCTCTTCATTCTCACTTTTCTTTCTCTTCATTCCTGCTTCATTCCCACTCTCATGCACTCTTTGTCTCTAGCCAGTAGGAGAATTTCTCTCTTCAGCAAGAGAAAATTATCTCTCTGCTTTCTTCTTTTCTCCCTTCTTTTGTAGTTGCACGCCAAAAGAGAAGGGAGAGAGTTAATGAATCCTTGTTTTGGTTTTACTAGTGCCCAATTTGACTAGAGAGTTTTGACCTGAGAGGAGAGAGAATGCTAACAATTTAGATTTCTGCAAACTAAAAGCTTGGTATTTGACCATCTTGATGAAATTTGGAGCTGAAATTTTGTGGGCATGATTGTCATTCCATCATCCACGTTCTCAAGGGACTGATTATCAATGTGAGGCGAAAAATTTAGATTCTTTGACGTTTTGATGAGTGCTTCTAGCATTGGCTAGCTAGGAGGAAAGAGGGCACCGACCGATCATTCTTCATTTATGGAACATTATTTCTAATGATTTTCTTCTCTTTTCAATTTATTTCTCCAATTGGATGCTGATAACATGCAAAATTTTGCATCTAAGCCATCCACTCTTATTGCATTTTTGTCTTTAAATATCATAACTAGTAACTATTTTTGCATGTTATCATGATGTTGTGACCAAAATAAAGATTTTCATTTCTGAATGAAATGGAAAAGATAGTTAGAAATAATTAGGGCTATCAAGAAATTTTTAAAGGCTTAATTAGAAGAATTGTGGAGAAGAAATTCAATGAGTTTAAATAGCCTTAATTGATCTATGCTTTTCTTTAATAATAATAGTAATAACACAAATTCTGTTCATTATGAAAGACTAATCTCTTCAATCTTGTAGTTACTTTCACTATCTTCTTTAATATTCTTTTATCTTACTTATGCCCTTAATGGGGCAGTTGTGACTGATGAGTTTTGGAAGCATTTTGGATAAGATATGCACGTAAATGGTGTGGACCAATAAAAAATTTGAGCATAAGGATGCATACACAACAACGTTTACAAAATCACTTCGCAACTCACCTGAGGCGTGCATGACTCAGACACACGAGTGGCCCTCCACCAATCGTATAGATCATAAGAAGAAGCTGAGCAGTAGTGGCAGGGAGCACGGTGGCCCGTGCAGAGCGTCACACATCAAAGAACACACTAAATTTGCAACTATGTGCATCGCGAATTCGGAAAGCATAAAGAGGAAGGGAAGCTTTCTTTTTAGGTCATTCTTGATTCCCCCAATGAAACGTGGCTTGGAGGACACAGTGGGGAGAAGATCCATTCCATCGATTTCTAACGACCTTAGGAAGCATCTTCGAGTTGATGAAAGATATTCGAAACTGTGAAGAGGTTTGTGAATATATAGGTTTAGGTTTATGTTTGTGAATGTATCGGTTTAGGTTTAGAATATATTTAAAAAAAAATTTGAACTTGTTTTCCTTTAATGATTTGTTGTTTTCAACTGTTACTCCTTGCATGTCAAATACTTCTGTAGTTCTGATTTTTTAATTCGCTTTTGATTTTTTTTTTTAAATTTCAGATTTCAAATTTCTTTTTTTCTGAGCACCGCTTCTTATCATTCCGAGATAAATAAAAAGCTCTTCTATATTATTTCTTTTTTAGTTCATCTAGAAACTATAGTCTCCGCTCTCTTTCCGTTAAACTAAATCTGTCTTGACTATTAGGTTTTAAAATTTAGTGATATTCTACTTTAATTTGCTATTTCAAGAGATTAATAGATTCTTAAATCAAACAAACACAACAATAAAAATTTAAAGTGTTAAGAAAAACAAAACAGAACATTGATGATAAAGATGACGTTAAATACAAGATTTTGTTGAAGAAAAATTTTGACAAAAAAATTGTGAAATATTCTGTAGAAGCTTGATAAGGAAATTAAACTTTCTTGACAAAAGTTTAATAACAAAAATAATAGTATTCGATGAGAAGTTTAATATGAAAATATAAACGAGGAAATCTGATTGAGTTCATTATAATCGTCATTTCTTTATCGGTTTTACTATACATCTAAATATTGTAATTCATTTCATATTCTTTTCAAATTGTCAAGAATACTTGGTTTAGCAAAAGTCCTATCTTAAATTAGAACAAAGGGAAATCATTGCCGCAGCCTCCCTTGGATTCGACCCCTTTACTTAACCACATCTTGGGATCATTAAGAGATTGAAGGGAAATTCTCTTATACATTTTATTGCATAAGTCCAAATAATAGCACAACGACGCAATCGATCAGGTTAATTTGGACTTATCAGATGCTACACACAAATCCAAGCGAAATTTATAGGCTCTTTGATGTAGGATATTTTAGAAAAGATGATATGTATGAAGTTAATGAGGTAAGTATGAAGATCTGAAGGAGAAGTAGGTGAAATACAATATGATTATCTATTGATATTAAGTATGAAATAATCCTACAGATTTATGAATGATCTATGAATGATATCACTGAGGGAATAATGTATGAATCAGATAATATATTGTGTAGAATTATTCGGGAATACGAGGAGAATAGTGAAGATGAGTATTATAAACGCGTAGAGAAAATAAATGGATGAAAGAATGATAAGTATTATTCTACGAATAAGAATGAATCTTATAATAATTCTATAATGTGAAGAAGATACAAGATAGATATTATGATGGAATGGAGATATACATCAGTGAATATATGAGAGGATAATGCGGTTCGATGAATGTAAGAATATTGAGATGATTAAGTCTGTGAAGAGAAGGAATATAGCTAGGAGATTAGTCGGTTTATGTAATGAAGAAGAGGACTGATGTGGAAGACAGTTAAGAGCAAAATTACTAAGATTGGGGATTATCTAATGTAGGATAATTTCGAATAATAGTTATAATAGAGAGAATAGATATGAAGGTGAGTAATGTTGGACTTACGGATCTGTTGAAGGAACTATCATTCACGGTAAAATGGGAGAGGACGATACCTGAATTTGACGCAAAGTGGATGCCTTGGAGATCACCAAACGGTCCAGTAAAGTCTTTGTTTGCTTCTTAACTTGGATGAATGAAAGATGATAGCAGTGGAGGGAGAAAAGAGAGGAGGATAGAACTCGGGATGAGGTTTTGGAAGAGAGAATGGTAACGATGAACACAAGAACACAATGGCGATTTCAAACCAAGAAAAGAGTTTCATTTATCAATAACAACTTCTCTTTCTCTGTTACAATCGGTCTCTTTTATAGAGTAAGAGATCAGGGAAAGAGATGAGCTAATGAGAAGAAGTGCACTGAGAATGGATAGGGAAGGGCAAAGACCGACCGAAGGTCCGAAGACCGGACTGAACCGAGACCGTCGGTCCCGCAAAATGGGTGGGACCGGTCTCGGTCCAATTTCGGTCCGGTCCATTTCATTGCTTTGGTCTTGGACCGAAGAAGTCTCTTCTCTCAATCTCTCCCCTCAATCCTCATTCCCGCTGTCCTGCATCTGACATCCCCTTCTGGCCTCTCCTCAATCCTCAGTCCCGCACATTCCTACAAGAAGAGGCTGAAATTCAATCGCATCTAGGTTTATCTTCTGAACTCTTCTTCCTTTCCGCATCTAGGTTGATCTTTCGGTATGTTTTTCATTTCAAACTTTTTTTTTCAGTGTTTAATTTTTCATTCCGCTCTAGGTTTTCTAACTCTCCTCTCTCGCTCCCTTCCTCTCTCTTGAACTTGCCGTTTACTTTTCCTACGAGATCAAAACATGTCGATGTTATCCAGGTTTCGAGATCACGCAGAACCCAAAAAAATTCGTTCCGACACGCGGCATTTTCAGGTCTTTCTAAAACACGTATTTGATCTCAATTCCTTGATTTGCTTTCCGGCAGGGGTTCGTCTCAGCTTTAGCAGTCTTTCCAAGAAAGAGAGAGAAATTAGGCATAGCAGGTAGCCACCGGTCTGATCCGAGGGCTCGAGGAGATGGGCACCAAACAAGAAGACCTAACGGAGGCGATCCTTCCGCATAGATAAATCATCAAATCGTCCAGAAGATGGAGAAGATGGAGAAGATCCTGCTGCAGAGATGGAGAAGTGGGTTCGAGCCGGCGACGAAGAGGAAATCTAAGAGGTGGGCCAGTTGGAGGCAGAACTAACTGTCCAGAAGGAATTCCTGCGGGCCCAGTTTAATGAATTCAAGGAGAACGGCAAAAGAGAGGAAGATCTGCGCAATTTGAGGGTGTCGGAGCTCTCCGCCCAGTTAGCTCAAGCTTGATTTTCTCAAAACCCACGTTTCTCTCTCTTGCTTTCTCTCTCCATTTGTCCTATTTATGATCAAGTTTTGGTCTTTATCATTCGATTTCTCGTGGAGCGTGCAAAAGATTGAACGTGAGACGAAATGGCGCGATGACGAGTACGCGGATCTGGATTGTAAGTTGCAGAGGCTTCACAAGTGCGCAAAGCAAATGATTTTGGAGATTCAAATCCAAATCAGCCATATTAAGCAGTAAGGTCGGAAAATTAAACGAAACATACAAAAAGGACTGTACATTTGGTCTTCTCTGAGTTGTTTTCTCCTTTTGGGATGGAAGATTCCTGCACGACGTCTTAGCTTCGACGGGCTAAACGGCGAATGGCGGCCAATTTGTGAAGTCCTCTAAGGCAAGGTGGCTTCCTGAGCAAGCCTAATAAGGTGAAGGCCAATTTTCAGAGCAAGGCGGCGCCGCTTCAGTTTCTATAATTTTTTAAATTTCGGTGCTCTAATAAAGGTGCTCGTTGAAATGCTTCGTGGTTTCAGCTGTGTGTCAGTGTCTAGAAATCTTCTGCTCTTCATTCTCATTGTTCTCTCCTCTCTTATCTCTTCAGATTGTTCCTTGAATGAGTTAACATTTGAAATTGTCGTTCATTTTAGACGTTCACATAAGATCTGCAATGATAGGTTGCTCCACTTTTATGAGAGAGATGACAGAGGAAAAATGACGCCGTAAATAGACGTAGATATTTTTATCTCTTTTCAGGTACGCATATCCATGGTCAAGAGAGACCGAAGTTAAGACCGAACCGAACCGTGACTGAGGTGGACCGATACCGAGACCGAGACCGAATTCAGATTTGGACCGAATGATGTGCCAAAAATCGGACCGTGACCGGGACCGCCCAACCCTAAGAATGGACGTTACAATTCCGGACAATTGTAGCGTCTTTTCATGGAGGTTTCATGGCTCTTCAATTTCCACGTCAGCAGGAGAGGAAGGCGGGGAATAATTTAGATCTCTACATAACGGTTGGCAGTTGCGAAGTTAGAACGGTGATTATTGATCAATTAGTGTAACCCGACCAAGCCTTCGTAGTCCTCAGAAGCCGTCGAGGCGTTACTCACGTGAGAGGTAATCCTCCTTATTAAAAGTTTTCTTTATAGTCTTCGAGATCGATTTTATAGATCTTCGTTGCTCCATGATGATCGAAATTTGAGAGGAATAACTCGTTGACCTTGTGATGACGTGGGTGTTCGAGGGGTTGATATGATGCCGTCGGAATTCTGGTCGTGTTTGAGACATTTCGATATCCCCTTATCGTCTGAGCTTTTAATAGTTGTAATCGTAAGAATAGGCAGTCACTTTACGTGGTGATAAGGGTCGACGGGCTTTGCCGTTGCTTCTAGTCTTCTTGCGGATCACCAAGGTAAGGTGAAGAGAGGGCAGGGAATGGTTGGCGACGATAATGTTGGTAGCTTAACCTTTGACGTAGAGAAATTCCCTTGGATGAGGTGAAGAGAAGGCAGAGACGGCCGGTGAGAGTGATGAAAAGCTTCCTTTCTTTCATTCTCTTGTATTTATTCCTGGGACGCTTCAATTCTATTCGAGCGTTGTCTTCTCCTTTTTGGTCTTTGACTAGTCTTCCTTGAGAAATCTTTGTGTTCGCGCAAAGCTTTGACTAGAGAGGGAGCTCAGTAGTCTTCTTGTTTATTTGAGTTGCTTGTAAGCTTGATAATCTTCATTTATGAAGTTTGATTTCCCTTGGAATCCACGTCACTTATGGGGGAGAGGCTTCATGTGTATTCAATACTCTCCTGATGATCCTCTTCATTAACCGTAAGGCCTTGTTTTAGATGGGAGGTAGTCCTCCTGATTGGATTCTTCCTTCAGGCTCTCATAGTTGGCTTTAGACATCTTCTTTGCTCTCATAATGGCCGACGGATACGAGATGTAGACTCGTTGACCTTGAGATGATCTTGGAGGTCTTGGATAATTAGGAGGAAGGCCTTTGATGACTGTCTTCTTTAATGGCAGATCCTTCATGCTGATTATCAACATGTAGATGCATGGTTTTACTCATGCAAAAGCTTTGTCTTGAGGTAAATTCCGAAGATAATAATATTATTTAGATCTCTTCTAGAATTCTAACCATAGGTGGTATTCAAAGAGAGAAGGAAATATAATAACAAAGATGTTCCTACTGATTATTTTTTTTGAGATAAGTAACTATAATTATATAAGGTACCTATGATATAGTGGATATGACTTGGATATTAAGGAACCTATACCAAGGTAAGGGTGATTGACTTGGTCTATTCAAAGAATTCTAAGTATCTAAGGATAAGGATTCAATTTCTTTTGACCAAGTCAATCTTTGGATTAGTATATAATTGGAGGAGGAGGGAAGATAATTCCCTTTTGATCTACACTCTCTTTCAATGTTTTAGAGATGCTTTCTTCATTCATTTCATGAAAGGATAATTTCTCAAACTTGTGAATAAGGAGGAGTATGGTATTTTGTTGCTGTTGACAATGATTTCTCTTTCATAATTCATACCTAGGTTCACTTGGAACCCTTTTGTTCATGTGTTGAGATAATTCTCTATCACTCTTGAAGTTGTGTTTGATTAGAGAACATTACTAGAGTGTGTTTTTGTTGCAAATCTTTAGATTATAATCATTTTCCATTTATGTTTTTTTTGTTTTCTCTATATTTTATCCATATTTTTTTATTTTCAAACCCTAAATCACATTACCATCATCAATAAAGGGTATTCAATATTTGAAAAGATTTTGGAAGCATTTGATTTATTCATTGTGTTTTCCACATACATCTCCTTCTTATGATCAATCATTTCTACTTTCTTAATCTAAAAATACTAAAAATATTCCTTCATTTTAATCTTTTAAACATCCACCATGTGGATTTGACTTTGACTCGCCACTTCTTCTAAATTTTAAAACTGAATTCGAAGAGTTCAGTATAAGTTTTGATAAGTGAACTTGTGCTTGCAATGCTTTGTCAATGATATGGTGGCAAAAGTTTGACAAGCTTGATGCAGTGGTTCATTAGCCATAACGGATGCAGCCTCTTCCCCTCAGATCATGATCATCACCCATGAGGAGTCTAATCTCTTAATGAAGCTAAATATTTTATGGGGTTCTCATTTCTCCAATCTTGTCTCCACTTCCGCTCTAGCCATTGTTCTACTTGCTTCTTTTTCCGCTTCTTGTATCATTAATTTGAGGGCATCCACCCACATATCAAGCACCTCATACCTTCTTCTCACGTATACCATTTATACGTGACCTTGCAGCAGGTTCTATTGCAGATGTTTGCAATGGTTTACCCTTTTCTCATCATGTGCAATTGTAGTGATGGCCTACTCTATTGTCGTCTTAACAACATGGTTAAAGAGTTGTCCCCTCAAAGTTTCAAAAGCACGATTATTCCTAGAAGGAATAGGCAAATTTTGAATCACTGAATTTGGAGTAGGAGGCCCATAATGGTCTAACTCCTTTAAAATTGTTACTACATGCTTTACATAATCATGAATATGGTTCTGTCAATATCTCGTTGTATCGGAAAATAATTCATAAACTTGATTGCTGTCAGCTAGTAGGGTCCCATAGAGCTGTGGCTGTGGATTCAAATCTACATCTATCTCCAATTCAGGATCATAGAATCGAACAGCCACCCATGCAAGGCAGCCCCAATTGGGATCCATTTAAAGAGCTTTGGATTATTGAGGGATGGTTAAGGTTTCGTGAGATGATCCATGAGATTTATGGCCTCTTATTATCTATCGATGGGGTCGGAGCACAAAAACTAGTTGCGTCCTGTAAACAATTCTCTGTCTGGAATTTTTTATCAAGGAGTTAAGAGATCTTGGATGCATTCGAATCATATATCCCAAGGATATTGTTCCAGAACCTTGGATTATCGGTGTGGATGTTTTCCTCTACGATATCTTTGATTCTCTGCGCGAGATAATTGGGGTTTCGGATTCTGACAGGTTTGATGACGATGTTCTCCGCCACTCTTTTTCCAATCAGACTCTCCTTCACACAATCTTCCCCAATCCGATATAAGTCTTTTTTATCTTCGCAGGCCAATACACGTGAATATAAAACTAACATTTTTCAAGATGAGTGAAACGATCGTACCTGCGATGAGCTCCAATACCGTCGCCAGTCGCAGAGATGATGTTCCGATAGATATTGATTATCTATTTTTAGATCTGATTTGATCTCTCTCGTTTTGGAATGAAAACTCAAGCAAAACCCTGTCAGATCAGTGAGCATTGCTCGAAGACGGGCTCATTTGTAACGGCGTCGGTTTCATCATGGTGACTGCAGAGCCGATTTGTCGAGAGCTGAGGATTAGAGAGGAGCAAACTCCCGTCACAGCAGTAGGATCAACTTAGTCGACGGCTACGCTCCCGGCTGAAACTTCAGCAAGCGCGCCATTTACTCAAGGCGGCATCACCGTATCACATATATCTCAAAGCCGTAGATTTCCCTGGCCGCCTCATAACTGAGTGACAGACAGGTCGACCCGAACGACTGCTGTTGCCCCTTTGACCAGAGCAAGACGCGATCCATGTCACGTCATCAAATGCGAAAGAGATATAGATATATGTATCTATTAGATAGAGAGATAGATAGAGAGAGAAGATGCACGTCATCCAACCGGGGATACCTGCAAAGTGCAGACCACCAGCGCCGTCATGGTCATCAATGACCGGGGTGTGGGTTTTCACCGCATGGCTGTCACCATCAGGACAGACCCTTCTACCCCCACCTCCTAAATCCTAGTAGAATACTCAGTCCGGCCTCGTATTCTGCTCATCCCTGCTCTCTCCTCTCTCTTCGTTCTCGAGATAAATGCGTCTATCTTTACGTGCTCAACTCTGTGGATCCTCGAGACAAACATCTCGGCACGGCAAGAAAGAAATTTAAAAGAGCAAGAGCGAGAGAGAAAAAAAAAAGGACCTCTACCAGCCAGCTTATCCGAGTGAGCTCCTTTGAAACTTTCTTCCGGAACTCTGAGTCAATCTTGATATTCAAGGAAGGACCTTCGCAGACTTGTTGGGACCGAACGGATTGGAAAATTGCTCGTTAAAGCGCGAAGGACGACGACAGACGACCTTCTCGGACGTCATCAGCGATTATCGATCCAAAAAAAAAAATAGACGAGGGAGAAATTTTCATCTCCATCTTCTCGCCTGCTTGGACCACGGCTCGAGCACCGAGTCCCGGTACCTCGACGGTAATACCTGGCTCCGCCCCCGCTTCGAGCGCACGACCGGCTCCTGCGCCATATCCTTCGTCTCCTTGGCTTTCTTCTCCACCGCTTCTCTCTCTTCTTCTTCTTCCATCCCAAAGAGCTCCCCGGAGACTTGCCTCACAGCGTCCAGAAGAAGCCCCAGATAGCCCTCTTCTCTCGTCTTCGTATTATTCTTCCTCCAGGTTGCATCGACCGGCGAGCATCTTTCTTCGGAGCCGTCGTTCCCCCTGGCGTTCGTGATATCCGAGGAAGGCTTACCCTCTTCGTCGTCCTCGCGTTTACCTCCCCTCACTTCATCGTCGCATTCGCCCTTCGAAGAATTGGCGCCCAAAAGCCCATAGGAAAAGCTTTCGGAGACAATCTGATGCGGCGCGTTCGCGGTTTCTTCGCCGACGACAACGGAACAGGCGCTGGCGATGGGTCCGGCATCGTGATCCTCCTCCCACGTCGGCGCGAGCCGGAGTCGCAGGTCGAGGGGCGTATTGCGGGTTTTCGTGAAAGGGACTTCAGGTACCGTGGAGATGATGGCCAGGATCTTTTTCAAGTTGGTGTGCCCCGTCGACTGCCCCGGTGCAGCAGCAGAGGCTGGATGAGATCCCGCATCCGAGCCTGATCCAGCCAGCGGTGGCGAAGAGGAAAGGGACGAAACCATGAAGAGAGAGAGAGAGAGAGAGAGAGAGAGAGAGGGGAGGCGCTGGAGACTTGACAGCTCAGGGCTGGAACTCGATTAAGAAGAGAGAGAATGTTCAGCGAGAAAAGAGGACGGTTGGAGAGCCAGTCTCGCTCTCTCTCGCTCTAAGAAATCTGTACTCTCTCCCGCACTCTCCTGCGGAAAGCTGAGAGTTGAGGGGGGGGCGTTAAAGGGGTAGTGACGACTTGCGACTTGGATCTCATTTTTTGGTATTTTCAACGACCGGGACAAGTGGGCCCCGCTCTAGTTGGGCCTTCGCCTGAACGCGGGCCCCCTAGCAGCGGAAAAAGTCGCTTGTTGGGCCCAGTAGCCCAGGAAAGAAACAGCGACGTTATCCACTCTGCAACTAAGCCTGAGATGATCGCACCCGTCCGTCAGAGATCCGACGTCCGCGTTGGCTTGGAAAGGGAATGTATTAATGGAGAGGGAAAAAGAGGCGTCCAGGATGCGAGGTGGGTCGGAGAGGGTCATTAAGACGCGTCGCTCTCATTCGCGGAGAGCAGGCGCGCGTGCGCATCGAAGAGGAGCCAGGATGCGCCGTCCGGTGCAGCCCCTCTCTCCAACCGCCAGGTCGAGACGCGGGAAAAAAGTCGAGAAAGGGCGCAGTTAGCTGTTCATCTCCTAACTATTATCGCGATCGAAATCATCCTCCATGGAGATGTTGGGAAGGCGATCGGGCTACGCGCTGTTGAGCACGGACCCGGACGAGGGGCCTCCTCCTCGATTCCCCGATTCGCTGTCCTCCTCCTCCGACAGATGGCGCCCTCCCTTTCCTAAGGCGTCGCAGCTGCAGCGCCAATCCAGCGGCAGCAGTTACGGAGGGAGCTCCCTCTCGGGGGACTACTATCTCCCCTCGGCCGCCGCAGATTTCGAGATCTCGCGCTCTAGTCCTGCGTTGAAGACCGCGTCGCCGACCAAGAGCTGGGCACAGCAGGCCGAGGAGGCCTACCAGCTTCAGCTGGCAGTGGCTCTCCGCCTCTGCACCGAAGCCACCTGCACCCACGATTCCAGCTTCCTCGATCCCCAACAGACCCCCGCCTCTACGGATTCCATCTCACATCGCTTCTGGGTAATCTCTTCTTTCTTTTTAACTGTTTGCATCATTAAAACTTTAACAGGATATGTGCACTGTCCAACACCGCGTTTTCTTTTTCTTTTTTAATTCGGCAGGTGAACGGATGTCTCTCCTATCATGACAGAATTCCGGATGGATTTTACCTAATCCAAGGGATTAGCCCTCACGTGTGGACTCTCTGCACCGATCAGGGAGGAGAGAGCAGAGTACCTTCGATCCAGCTGTTGAGCAACTTGAACCCTAGAGATTCTTCAGTTGAGGTCGTGGTTATCGATAAGCAGAGCGATCCCGATCTGAGGGAGGTTTTGGAAGTGATATCCGGTATCTCCTGCAGCTGCAGCACCACCGAAGAACTGTCCAGTCAACTCGCTCAGTTAGTCTGCAATCGAATGGGGTAAATCTAACTCGCCCGGTCAACCCTTTTGCTTTGCGTTTTATCTGTAAGGTCCCGTGTTGACCGAAAGTCTTCTTTTTTAACGTTTCTTTAGGGGAGTCGCTTCCAATGAAAGTGACGATTTGACCCTACGGCGGGAAGTCAGCGTTGACTCTCTGAAATCAAGTTTAGGGTCTGTTATTCTCCCTCTGGGTAGGCTTACGGTGGGTCTTTGCTGCCATCGTGCGATCCTCTTTAAGGTACGTTTCCTAAGAGTTTTGTGCATTTGTATTCTTTCTTTCTTGTTTTCTCTTTAAGAAATTTTTTTTTTACCTCCAGATTCTAGCGGACTCGATAGACTTGCCGTGCAGAATCGCAAAAGGATGTAAGTACTGCAACAAGGATCATGGTGCCTCCTGTCTTGTGAGATTCAGCCCTGAACGGTACTTAAAATCCCCTGATATTTCATAGGGAGACGAGAAAAAAAGAAGGGGGAGAGAGAGAGAGAGAGAGAGGAATTGTGGTACAATCAGCAACTTGTAGATGCGATGTCATCATATTTTCCAATATCTTGAAGATAGTTCAGTTGGAGTTCATCCCCAGAATCAAATTTCAGAGAGTTTTTTTTTTCCGACAAATTAATGACCAGAAATATTTGGAATATTTTTTGTGCAGGGAGTCCATTGTTGATCTGGTTGGGAGACCAGGAGACTTGTGCGAGCCAGATTCCTCAATCAATGGCCCTTCCTCCATTTCAATTTCTTCGCCCCTGCATCCTCCAAACTCCGGATCCTGCAAAAATATTGAAAATTGGAGATCAATTGCACAACACTACTTTTTGGAGTGCCAGTCGTTGAATATAATGTTCAGTGATCTTCCTGGAGGTAGTTTCCCTGTCTAAATCTCTCCTAGATTTCTGTTTCTTCTCTACAAAATTGGATATGTCAAAAAGCCCATCAACAATTTTCCCACATTGACAGTTGGGACTGTTAATCCGAGTCCTGGGAGGGATGAAAGTCCTCTGCCTCCTAATGCAGAGAGTCCTGGAGAGAATGCAGTTGTTCCAAAGCTGTTTGACCCAGAGGTTCATCCAGTTCTAAATGATGATTCAAGCATTCAGTGGAGTGATCTCGTTCTAAAGGAAAGAATTGGCGCTGGTATGATCTGGATTTGTATGCACCATAATAGTGGTAGATAAGAATCATGACGGTCTTAAACACAACTTTTCTGCAGGTTCTTTTGGTACTGTTCATCGTGCGGACTGGAATGGATCAGTATGTTTTATATTTACCTTCATGTATGCATTGTGATATGACCCCTGGATCAGATCGAGAAGAATATGCCTCATATTTTGGAATATTGAAGTAGAATCACTCTACCTGAGGACAAGATCCCGCATATCCAATTGAATTGCAGTTACAGATTTTGTGAAAAGCACCAGTCACAACTCAGATCGATGCCTGAGATCTAGTTTGACAGTTTCAGGCAACAACACTCTTGTAAACTAGAATTCCCTTACACAGTTGCTCCAGCGAGCTCCCGCTAATAAGCCCCTTCGAGATGGATCTCACTCTCCAACTGTGATCTTCTCCCTTCTGTCCAGAATCCCCCTTATTGAAACAATGCCCTTTAAAAGCTTTTCCTCATATTTGTCCTCTTGACTGAGGCTCACGTGGCTACTTATTCCTCCACGTGCTCCTCACATGCTAATTCTCTATTGGTGTCAGAGTGGCCTCCCCTTGAGAAACTTTGATTACTTACTCTCCTTTTTGGCATATAAGTTTGGAGGCAGGATCGTGTCACATCCATGATCAGATTTTATTCTGCAATATGTTATTGGGCCTCTCTCTCACTGTTTTATAATGATTGTCTCAGAAAAAAACATTTATGAACTATGCAGGATGTGGCGGTGAAGATATTGATGGATCAAGATTTTCATCCTGCACTGCTGAGGGAATTTAGGAGAGAGGTATGAGCAACCTTAAGTCGGTGGTGAAGATTTCCCTAGAAAAGAGAGGAGAGAGAGTTGTGATGAAAAACTTTCCCTTGACAGGATCATTGAATCCTGCTCTGAGAATGCTTCTGGTCAACTCAGAGATGGTGTCGATGATTCACTTCTCAAGAAATTAAATTTTTCTGATTCTAGTTTTTTCTTATACAGGTTACAATAATGAAAAGTCTCCGGCACCCTAACATCGTGCTCTATATGGGTGCAGTCACTGAACCTCCTAATCTCTCTATCGTCACAGAGTATTTATCAAGGTATCCCCAATTCCTTTTCTTTTCTTTTTTTCATAATTATTTTAGTTGACTTTAGTTATCAAATAATTATTTTGGCATGAATTATGACAGGGGTAGTCTATATCGACTCTTGCATAGACCTGGTGCAAGAGAGATGCTGGATGAGAGGCGACGATTGAACATGGCCTATGATGTGGTATATAAATAGCTTAATTTTGTTAGACTATCTGATTTGTGTATAATTATGTCTCAAAATATTTGGGTTTTATTGTTGTTTGCATGAAACAGGCCAAAGGAATGAATTATCTTCATAGACGCAGTCCTCCAATTGTTCACCGGGACCTCAAGTCTCCCAATCTCTTAGTTGACAAAAAATTTACTGTAAAAGTAAGAACCTTTAATTCGTTAGTACTATGACTTAGTCACGGTGGACATTAGAAAATCAAAACGATGACTATCATCCAGGTATGTGATTTTGGGCTGTCGCGTTTGAAAGCAAACACGTTCCTCTCTTCCAAGTCAGCTGCGGGGACTGTGAGTCCTTCCCTCTTTTTAGAAACTCTTCAAAAATATTAACATTTTAATGAATTACGTGACACTTTTTATCAGCCGGAATGGATGGCTCCTGAGGTTCTTCGGGATGAACTATCAAATGAGAAATCCGATGTATACAGCTTTGGTGTGATATTGTGGGAGCTTATGACGTTGCAACAGCCATGGAGTAATTTAAATCCAGCCCAAGTTAGTCTTACAAATCTCTATGTTATTTGTAATTGATATCTGGGTGTGCACTCATCTATTTCCATACTTTTTTTTGGTATAGGTGGTTGCTGCCGTTGGATTCAAGAATCTCCGGTTGGAGACTCCAAGTGATGTGAATCCTCAAATCAAGCGCATAATAGAAGCTTGCTGGGCCAAGTATGTGAAAGATCAGATATGTCTGCTGTTCATCTGTTTTTTTCATCACAATGGTATTTTTACTCGATGTTTCTTTCCCTAGTGACCCATGGAAACGACCGTCATTCACAAGCATCATGGAATCTATGAAGCCATTGATCAAGCCTCTGACTTTGCAAACACAATCAAGCATTGAGGCTCATCCTATCTAGCTCTGAAAAGCGTGTTGGCTTTCGAAGTTGTCTGTAATCCCCTGATGGTTGACATGGTTGCAACCATTCGATCGCATTGTATTGTCAAACTTTCATATAGAAATATAAATTACAGGGGTATCATAGAGTTGATGCCTCAAGCTTGTAATTGAATAACATTCTCTCATACACATTGGCCATTTTTTAATTTTGTTGGGTAAATTTGTGAGTATGATATGAAGTTTTTTCATCTATAAATAGAGTTTTACATCTATAAATAGAGTTTTTTCATCTCTCTCTCTCTCTCTCACATAGCCTGGTATAGGCCTTCTTAAAACTCTAGTGCATCTTATCCTCGCGTCTCACCTTTCTGCAAGATATTAGATCATGCTTCTTAAGAGTCCCAAGAGCCTTCATCTAATCAATCATTGTCACATATTCCCGCTCTTCTCGGGGTGGCCAATTACAAGGTACTCACTCTTTCTCTTGGCGCAACAGCTGTGGCATTCGCATGCCCATAAACTCTATTGTATTGGCGGCATCCCTCTTTCTATGCTGCAACAACCTAGACAACCGGGGAGTACTGGCCATGGGACACCCATGGCAGCTGCTGGCCATGTGCCCTCATCTATGCTTAGCACTGATTGACAATGTGCCATCTTCTCTATGCAATGGTGGCTGGCTGTGAGCAGCACTCCTCTAGCAGCAGTGACCACAGCCCTAGATTTTTCCTTTGTGAATCCTAGATCGAGCTTCCCCATGGGTATCCCTTTGGTAAAAAAAAGAGCCTATCTGAAATGGTTAATTACTTTTTTGAGGAATTGCTTAGTGAAGTTCCCAAGGTGGTGGTGGATTCACCTAAGAGGGGGGGGGGTGAATTAGGTTTATGAGTTATTTTCCAACTTATCAAACTCTGATTAATAGTTTACTACGATTCGTCGATTAATCGCTCACTCTTTCCTTTCTCAGTGCTCTGTATATTATTATACTGGTTGGGGGACCTAATGTCCCTTAATCCAGTCCCGAGTACTATGGACTCGGAGCCTCCTCCTCGCCAAATGAAACCTAATCCTCTCACCACTTAAGGGTGAAGGACGATGTTTAAATACAAGGTTTTAGATTTGCCCCCTACGGCAAACCTAACACTCACCTTTACCTGTCCCTACGGCACTACCCACTAGGCCTCGACCTCCTCGGCTCCTGGACGCCCTGACTCCCTCAGGTCTACCTCCACACGATCGCTCGTCCCGTCACGCCCTGTCGTGCCTCTTCTGCTAATGCCACAGACCACCGATAAACTGAGACCTCGTCTTCCGGCTTCACTCGGTCTTCCCGCTCCTAAAGTGTAGACTCCTTCTTGTCTCAACGAATGAGACTCTCTCATCCTCTGTGTATGTGTGAATGCAGAAATGACGTTTCTGACTGCTTCTTCCTAGAAAGTGATCCTACTGACTAGGGATGACTCTTCTGTCAAATGTTGACTTAATGCTAAGATTGACTCTGTCTGATGATAGTTGACTTTCTTGACTTCTGTTGACTCAGGGTTGACCGTTGACCTAGAGTTGACTTTCTGACTTCTGTTGACTCAGGGTTGACTGTTGACCTAGAGTTGACTTTCTGACTTCTGTTGACTCAGGGTTGACCGTTGACCTAGAGTTGACTTTCTGACTTCTGTTGACTCTGGGTTGACCGTTGAACAATAAGGTTTGACTTGACCTGACTAGGGTTGACTTAACCTAACTAGGGTTGACTTGACTTAATTAAGGTTGACTTGACCTGAATGGGGTTGACTTGACCTAAGGTTGACTTTTCTTAATTCTGCTGACTCTTAGTTGACTTCTAAACTAAAGTTGACTTTTTGTTAAAATTGACCCTTTTTGATAGAGTTGACTTTCCAGACAATAGTTGACTTTCTGACTGAGTTGACCTTCTTTGATAACAGTTGACTCTTGACAGGATTGACTTTCCTAACTCAAACTGCTGGATATCAAGAAAGAATAAATTTTGATCTCAGAAAATAACTATGATATTCCCAAACATGTTAAATTGGTCACTGAACAAACTGAACAGCAATTAAAGAGGAAAATGCACACAATGAGATAAACTGGTTTAATATCACTTATCAAAAATACCTCGTGTCTGTCGCTACAAATTTTAACCTGCTGTATGTCAATATAATAGAATTTCTGACAACAGAAAATGACTAGATTCAATTAAATCAACTAGATTAATTAATAAACAAGCTAACAGATAATTTAATAATTATGTAATTGATGAACTAGAATTAATGAATTATAACAAGTACAGATACCTCCCTCGTTCGTCGCCAAGATTTCAACCCTGCGAATGTTGAACGAAGAAAAAGAGAAACACTATACGATATATTGATTTATTATAACTCAAAGACACAATACCTCTTATCTGCCGCAATACTTGTTGAAATACCTCTTGATCCCAACCGTAAGTGTTACTTCACAGAGATATGATATATAGAGAGAATAACAAGCCTTGAAGATTACAAAGTATCTCTATACTACTGAGAGCGTAATCGGAATGAAACAAAATATGACAGAGGATTAGTTCTGAATAATTATATATATACCTAATTAAGAACTTATCTAAACAGAAACAGACAGAGATTTAAATCTTAGTGTTTTATATATATTACCAAAAGATTAAATGGTTATAAACGGAAGATCAATACTCTGAAATGCTTAAATTTACTCCAGTTATGATTTCACGAAAAGAAGACTAGATTCAAAATAGATGGCGATGACGGAAAGTGTAATCCAGACGATTTCGCACCGAATCAAAAGGCAAAACCGAATGATTTAAGTAAGAGATGTACTCTATTTACTGAAAGAAACTTTCGACTGATCGAGGTATTGACGCGCTTCAGCGGGTTGTCGTCTGAAGATCTTAGAAGCCTTCTAATGTCTGCCGCTTGATGGAAGACTAAAAGATCGGATTCGTTTACTTCTCAGCTCGAGATCACCAAATCACCAGAGAGCGATGTTTTGCTTCTTTTGAAAACTCAAAATAGCGATTTCTCTGTCTAGGGTTTTCGTTTGAAGCCCTAACGCCTTTTATTGGGACGAATTCAAAAGATGAAATTACAGTAATGCCATTAGTAACATTAAATCGATGAAACATTAAGTAAGTACATTATATTATCTTTACCACAACTAAATAAGGATATAGTGTTGAGATCAACGCAATAAATAAATCATAATAAACAATATTACGATAAGCAATATTAAATAAACAATAAGCAATAAATAAATCATAATCAATAAGCAATAAGTAAAGCAATATGATATCTAGCATATTTATGAGTAAGACACTAAGTGATGATATCATCTAAGTTAATGATTTAAATTTATGATATCAACACACTTATAATAACATAAAATATTGATGATCCAAATGAATGATTAAAATTAATAACAGAATAAGGTCAAACAATGATCCAAATTTACGATCCTCAATTCCGAAACCTTAACTACATCAATAACAATTCAAGATACAATTTACATCAGAATCACCACTCTAACAATCTCCCCCTTTTTGATGTATTACAAAATCTTGAATTGTAGCATGGTATGCTCCCCCTAAGTTCATGAATTATTAATTTTCTCCCCCTTTTGTAATAAGTCAAAAAGAGACCCTGTGACTTCGAGCCAGCGTAGATGACAACGCAACTCCCCCTCAATCTATGGCCAAAAGGGCTACCGAAAATGAGATGGCACAGATACAAATATGAATATATAATAAAAGGGATCAAGGACACACGACGGAGAGTACATACAGGGGAAGGATGAGCTAGGGGAACATTTCAGAGTGCAAATTCATAATAACGTGATGCTGGAGAATAGCAAATCATTGAGAGAATCAAGAGATCATCGTGCCAAGATGCTGACTGAAGAACAACAGAGTGATAAATGTAACAAACATTAAAACGGACAAAGAACACAAAACGAAAGAAAAAAAATTGTTGCGAGTGCAGGAAGACTGATACTATTATGAGCACCTGTATGCACCTAACCTAAATGAGGTGCAGAAAACCGGAGAAATACGACATGCAGAAATCGAAAAATTTGAATTTCTCATCATTAAGTGTCCCCCTTTGGTTGGCTCATCATGAGACAGAATTGTCAATATAGGGTATATAACGAAGTAAAAAAAATATAACCAAGAGAGAGACATAACCTAGGAATTTAGGACTTCACATAATTCTGATCAGTATCTATGTCAGTGGCTCTAATCATGCCAAGTTCTCTAACTAACGAATTAAATCTCTCTGTTCCTAGGGGTTTGGTAAATATATCAGCTACCTGACGAGTGGTGTCGATGAATTTCAGCTCTATGTCACCTTTGCTAATGTGATCTCGAATAAAATGATGTCGAATTTCAATGTGTTTAGTGCGAGAGTGCACGACTAGATTTTTGGCGAGATTTATTGCGCTTGTGTTATCACACATGATTGGAATTCTTTCAACAGTAACCCCATAATCTACCAATTGACTCTGCACCCACAGAATTTGTGCAGTGCAAGTGCCACTTGCTACATATTCTGCCTCAGCGGTTGATAAGGCAATAGAGTTCTGTTTTTTTGAGTTCCAAGATATGAGACACCCTCCTAGAAATATACACGATCCACTAGTGCTTTTCCTCTCTACACGACAACCTGCAAAATCAGCATCACAGTATCCTATTACAGTGAGCTCTTGACCCTTGGGATACCAAAGTCCAAGATTCTCGGTTCCAATGAGATATCGAAAGATTCGCTTGACTGCAGTTAAGTGAGATTCTTTAGGATTACTCTGGAATCGAGCACATAGACACACGCAAAATAAAATATCGGGTCTGCTAGCTGTAAGATATAGAAGTGATCCTATCATACCTCTATACTGTTTCTGATCTACACCTGCGCCCTTCTCGTCTGTGTCTAGCTTGATGCCATTTGCCATGGGGGTAGACTTTCCTTTGAGATCTTTCAAATTGTATTTAACTAACAATTCCCGGGTATACTTTTCTTGTGAAACAAATAATCCAGTGGAGGTTTGTTTCACCTGTAGGCCTAAGAAGTAAGTGAGTTCCCCCATCAAACTCATCTCAAACTCTTTTTGCATCAATCTAGCAAACTCATCACACATAGTTTGATCGTTTGATCCAAAAATGATATCATCTACATATATCTGAACTACTATCATTTCTTTGTTCATCCTCTTGATGAATAATGTCGTATCTACATTACCCCGATCGTATCCATGTGTAATTAAGAAGCTACTTAGTTTTTCATACCATGCTCTAGGAGCTTGTTTTAGTCCATACAGGGCCTTGTTCAATCTAAATACCCAATCTGGATGTTTGTCATCCTCAAATCCAGGGGGTTGTTCCACGTAGACTTCTTCTTTTATAATTCCGTTCAAAAATGCACTCTTGACGTCCATCTGGAACAATCTGAAATCATTTGAACATGCAAATGAAAACAGTAGACGAATGGCATCTAGAGCGTGCTACAGGGCATACGTCTCCTCATAGTCGATGCCTTCTTCTTGGACATAACCTTGAGCTACTAGTCGTGCTTTGTTTCGAATTATCTTTCCTTCTTCATTTAATTTGTTCTTGAATATCCATTTAGTCCCTATAACATTCTGATGTTCCGGTCGAGGTACTAAGTCCCACACTCCATTTCGTTCGAATTGTGCCAATTCTTCATGCATTGCGTTCACCCACTCTACGTCAAGGAAAGCATCTTCAATTTTCCTTGGTTCAATTTGGGACGTGAATGCTACATTTAGGTCTTCTCTAAGCCGAGACCGAGTTTGTATCCCTTCGTCAACATTTCCCAAAATGTTGGCGGATGGATGATCCTTGGTAAACTTCCAAGGATGAGGTATAGTCATCTGTCCCGTAACAACATCATTGGGATCACTCTTCTCGTCATCTAACGGGCAGGATTCTTTCGTTTCAGCTTCAGGTGTTATCTGTACGATAGTTGGCTGGTTACTCTCAGATGTGATGGTGGTGTGATCACCACGATGCAATTGTCTTTCTAAGAATTTGACATGAACAGACTCTTCAACAACTAAAGTACGCTTGTTGAAGACTCTATAGGCTTTAGATCGGTCTGAATATCCTAGGAAGATCCCTTCATCGCTTCGAGAGTCAAACTTTCCAAGATTGGTCTTCCCATTCACTAAAATATAGCATCGACACCCAAATATTCGAAAATAAGATATATTTGGTGTTCGTTTCTTGATGAGTTCATAAGGGGTCTTCTTAAGTATATTGCGTACCAGTGCTCTATTTGCGACATAACAAGCGGTACTGACCGCTTCTGCCCAAAAGTATCCTGGTAGGTTATGTTCTACCAACATAGTTCTTGACATATCTAACAGTGTACGATTCTTGCGTTCGGCTACTCCGTTCTGCTGTGGAGTCCGAGGTGTTGAGAATTGATGCGTTATTCCCAGCTCATTGCACATGTTCCTAAAGTCATGGTTTTCAAATTCTCTTCCATGATCTCTTCTAATAGTCTTGATCCTTAGATCCAACTCATTTTGAATCTTCTTAGCAAAGGTCCAAAATGTATCAAATGTGTCACTTTTCTGTGACAAGAAAAATACCCAAGTATACCTAGAGTAATCATCCACGATGACTAAACAGAAATATTTTCCACCTAAACTAGCCACTCGATTTGGACCAAAGAGGTCCATATGAAGAAGTTCTAGAGGTCTCTTTCTAGAGATCTCTTTCTTCTTATCAAAACTAGATTTTACATGTTTGGACTTTATGCAAGTCTCACAGATGTCGGGTGCATCTCCCAACTGTGAGGGTAACCCTCGTACTGACCCTAAGGACTCTAAGGTTCTAATATTTTTAAGGCTAAGATGCCCTAATCGTCGATGCCATAATTCTGCATCATTCTCTTCGTATTGAACCACTAGACACATGCGTGAATTTCTCACTTCATCTAAGTCAACTATGTATATGTTCTTAATCCTATGACCTACAAACAGTAATTCTCTAGTTTCCTCATCTAATATGTTACATCCTGTCCTATGAAATTCAGCAATCATTTGATTGTCACACAATTGACTTATACTGATCAGATTATGATGAAGCCCCTCTACAAATAAAATATTCTTAACTAATACCTCGTTATCGATAGCAATTTCTCCAATACCCTTAATCCTTCCTTTATTACTATCACCAAATGTAACTGTGCCACCGTCCATCTCCTTAATGTTGTTTAACCAATTTCTATCTCCAGTCATATGTCTTGAACATCCGTTGTCCAAGTACCACTGTGACGACGTCCGATGATTTCCTGCACACAGTTTGGGATCATTTAGTTCCATCCCATGGGAGCCCAGGGTGGGAGCTGTGGTAGTCTAAATTTCGGAATGGTGTTAGCTATCCCAAAAGATGTCAGGGTGTGAGGTATGATGGGATGAGGTGTGATTGGAAAGAATTGTGGATGATCACCATGTTAGGATAGGGTATGTATGCTCTGGGATCCATTCTATATGGTACTAAGTCACCGACCATACGAGGTGCAATGGATGTCCTAGGGACTTCTCTATTATATGCAATTCTATCGATTTTGCCTACTGGTCTCTGTCTATTTCTACTTGGTGCGGAACGACTACGGAGTATTTTATTCTGCTCTTCTTTGATTGGTTCACTAAATGTACTTCGATAGGATCAATTAGTTTTATCTACTACATTATAATCTCCTAGCATCCCATAACTATGCGAATATTTATACCTAGGATCCCCCTTAATCGTCTCATCCATAAGGTAATTTCTGGATTTGTTCTTTTTCTCCTCAATATTCACAAAGGTTGACACGTCTTGTGATTCTGGAAATTTAAAAACATCTTCTGTTCCTTCCTTTACTCATTTAGTTCCATCATATGATCTTGTCGTGTCATTGGGTTCATAACCTAGACCTTCCTTTCTTAAAATAGACCGTTGACTCCCTAACAACAATTCTAAAGCCTTTTGGCTTCCTAGTAGCTGATCATATTTCTCTCTAAGTCTGAAATATTCTTCAGAGAATAATGTCCTCTCTTCCTTACATCCTATATCAACTTCTACTGCATTCTATTTTTCTTGAAGTATTCTATTCTCCATTTCTAGCCTAGTGTTCTCCTCTCCCAATTTCCTATTGTGTTCTTCTTCCTTAGGTGGAAGACTCAGTGCTTTCTCTAATTTTTCATTCAAGAGACAGATCTGCTCCACCAATTGGAGGTTCTCTTGTCTACTTCTCTTCAACTCTCTCCTAGTGATTCTATGTGTACATAAGAGGTCAGCCAATGCATCACTTAGTTCTTCATTAGAAATATCATCAATACTTACCTCACCTTCACTAGATTTTGCCATTAGGCATAGGTTGACCTCCTCGCTTGCTTCTCCTCCTTCTTCATTGTCTTCATCCTCACTTGAATCACTCCAGGTTGCCTTGAATGCTTTCTTCTTCTTATCTCCTTTCCAGGTTGGTTTCTTCTTCATCCTTTCGTTTTCCTCCTTCTTCTTCAAATTTGGACATTCGTCCTTGAAGTGACCTGGTTTCCTGCACTCATAGCAAACTTTAGATGTGTTTCCAAATTTTCTTCGACCTCTTAGCATTCGAGCTATCTTTCTAGACAACAGTGCAACATCTTCATCGTCATCTGATGAGGATTCCTGCACTCGAAGAGCAATGGACTTGTCCTTCCTTTTTACTTCTTCATTTCTTCTTGCCTCATTCATCTCATGAGTAAGAAGAGACCCTACTATCTCATCTAAAGGTGTCGTTGTAAGGTTCTTAGCTTCTTCAATGGCTATAACCTTGATCTTCCATTCACTTGATAGCGCATTCAGCAACTTCCTATTCAACTCGAGTGTCGAATACTCCTTCCCCATGTTCTTCAATGCATTTATCAATGCATTCATGCGTCCTACCAAATCACGAATGGATTCTCCGGTTTTCTGTGTGAACAACTCGAAGTCATTCACTAATATACCTACTTGGTTGTCTTTCTGCTGTTGTGTGCCCTCGTGTGTGGTCTTTAGCTTGTCCCATATTTCCTTAGCCTTACCACAACTTGACACTTGATGAAACAGATTATCACTAATTGATGCGAAGATGATATTCTTCGCGCTTCCATTAAATTCCAACTCTTCCTTATTAAACTTCTCATACTCCTTGTCAACCCCGTTGACCATCATGCTCCATACTTCATGCTTCTTTCCCATGGTATATGCTTCTATTCTTACCTTCCATACTGCATAGTTAGTGCCATCAAGATTTGGAGGAAATAGTCTAGAATCACCACCCATAATGGATCAACTTGTCGATTTGTCACAATCAATGAACAAGTCAGGCTCTGATACCAATTGAAGTTCCCAAGGTGGTGGTGGATTCACCTAAGAGGGGGGGGGGGTGAATTAGGTTTATGAGTTATTTTCCAACTTATCAAACTCTGATTAATAGTTTACTACGATTCGTCGATTAATCGCTCACTCTTTCCTTTCTCAGTGCTCTGTATATTATTATACTGGTTGGGGGACCTAATGTCCCTTAATCCAGTCCCGAGTACTATGGACTCGGAGCCTCCTCCTCGCCAAATGAAACCTAATCCTCTCACCACTTAAGGGTGAAGGACGATGTTTAAATACAAGGTTTTAGATTTGCCCCCTACGGCAAACCTAACACTCACCTTTACCTGTCCCTACGGCACTACCCACTAGGCCTCGACCTCCTCGGCTCCTGGACGCCCTGACTCCCTCAGGTCTACCTCCACACGATCGCTCGTCCCGTCACGCCCTGTCGTGCCTCTTCTGCTAATGCCACAGACCACCGATAAACTGAGACCTCGTCTTCCGGCTTCACTCGGTCTTCCCGCTCCTAAAGTGTAGACTCCTTCTTGTCTCAACGAATGAGACTCTCTCATCCTCTGTGTATGTGTGAATGCAGAAATGACGTTTCTGACTGCTTCTTCCTAGAAAGTGATCCTACTGACTAGGGATGACTCTTCGTCAAATGTTGACTTAATGCTAAGATTGACTCTGTCTGATGATAGTTGACTTTCTTGACTTCTGTTGACTCAGGGTTGACCGTTGACCTAGAGTTGACTTTCTGACTTCTGTTGACTCAGGGTTGACTGTTGACCTAGAGTTGACTTTCTGACTTCTGTTGACTCAGGGTTGACCGTTGACCTAGAGTTGACTTTCTGACTTCTGTTGACTCTGGGTTGACCGTTGAACAATAAGGTTTGACTTGACCTGACTAGGGTTGACTTAACCTAACTAGGGTTGACTTGACTTAATTAAGGTTGACTTGACCTGAATGGGGTTGACTTGACCTAAGGTTGACTTTTCTTAATTCTGCTGACTCTTAGTTGACTTCTAAACTAAAGTTGACTTTCTGTTAAAATTGACCCTTTTTTACAGAGTTGACTTTCCAGACAATAGTTGACTTTCTGACTGAGTTGACCTTCTTTGATAACAGTTGACTCTTGACAGGATTGACTTTCCTAACTCAAACTGCTGGATATCAAGAAAGAATAAATTTTGATCTCAGAAAATAACTATGATATTCCCAAACATGTTAAATTGGTCACTGAACAAACTGAACAGCAATTAAAGAGGAAAATGCACACAATGAGATAAACTGGTTTTAATATCACTTATCAAAAATACCTCGTGTACATAAGCTACAAATTTTAACCTGCTTTGTATGTCAATATAATAGAATTTCTGACAACAGAAAATGACTAGATTCAATTAAATCAACTAGATTAATTAATAAACAAGCTAACAGATAATTTAATAATTATGTAATTGATGAACTAGAATTAATGAATTATAACAAGTACAGATACCTCCTGTTCGTCAGCAAGATTTCAACCTGCAGAATGTTGAACAGAAGAAAAGAGAAACACTATACGATATATTGATTTATTATAACTCAAAGACACAATACCTCTTATCTGCCGCAATACTTGTTGAAATACCTCTTGATCCCAACCATAAGTGTTACTTCACAGAGATATGATATATAGAGAGAATAACAAGCCTTGAAGATTACAAAGTATCTCTATACTACTGAGAGCGTAATCGGAATGAAACAAAATATGACAGAGGATTAGTTCTGAATAATTATATATATACCTAATTAAGAACTTATCTAAACAGAAACAGACAGAGATTTAAATCTTAGTGTTTTATATATATTACCAAAAGATTAAATGGTTATAAACGGAAGATCAATACTCTGAAATGCTTAAATTCACTCCAGTTATGATTTCACGAAAAGAAGACTAGATTCAAAATAGATGGCGATGACAGAAAGTGTAATCTAGACGATTTCGCACCGAATCAAAGAGCAAAACCGAATGATTTAAGTAAGAGATGTACTCTATTTACTGAAAGAAACTTTCGACTGATCGAGGTATTGACGCGCTTCAGCGGGTTGTCGTCTGAAGATCTTAGAAGCCTTCTAATGTCTGCCGCTTGATGGAAGACTAAAAGATCGGATTCGTTTACTTCTCAGCTCGAGATCACCAAATCACCAGAGAGCGATGTTTTGCTTCTTTTGAAACTCAAAATCGCGATTTCTCTGTCTAGGGTTTTCGTTTGAAGCCCTAACGCCTTTTATTGGGACGAATTCAAAAGATGAAATTACAGTAATGCCATTAGTAACATTAAATCGATGAAACATTAAGTAAGTACATTATATTATCTTTACCACAACTAAATAAGGATATAGTGTTGAGATCAACGCAATAAATAAATCATAATAAACAATATTACGATAAGCAATATTAAATAAACAATAAGCAATAAATAAATCAATCAATAAGCAATAAGTAAAGCAATATGATATCTAGCATATTTATGAGTAAGACACTAAGTGATGATATCATCTAAGTTAATGATTTAAATTTATGATATCAACACACTTATAATAACATAAAATATTGATGATCCAAATGAATGATTAAAATTAATAACAGAATAAGGTCAAACAATGATCCAAATTTACGATCCTCAATTCCGAAACCTTAACTACATCAATAACAATTCAAGATACAATTTACATCAGAATCACCACTCTAACACTTAGTTTCCTCACACGCCCATTATTGTCCACATTTACTTATCACTATCTTCTCTCATGTAGCCCTGAATAAGGGCCTCCTCGTGTATCTCTCGTGATACTCTATCTACTGTTCTCTTTTGCTCATCTCACTTTTCCACATGGTATTAAAGAAGAATTCCTCGAGTTCTTGAAGCCGTCGGCTTGGGCGGCATCAATTTCCCTCTATTGTCCTATATTTCTAAGAAACCACTTTTTCAACCTCTCAACCTCTATCATGCCTCCTTCCTCACCTACATATTTATCTTCTTAGTGGCAATCCCAAGGTCAACCCCACTATATGTATATATTCTCTTCTTCTCCTTATTTTCTTTTGCCTGGCACAAGCGTAGAGGATTGTAGAAACACACTGACAACCTTGGAGGTGGTGTCTGATGTTCAAGGTGCAAAAATGATTGACTAGACCTCCTGCAAAGAACACAAATGTAGCAGCCACCATCACCTAGGGTTTTCCTATTGGAAACCCTAACATTGCTAGGGTTTCCCCTTGCTCAAATCCTATGGAGTTGGTAGCATAGCTTAACCAGACTGACCTAGATGGAATTTATTTCAAAAAAGCATTGAAGAATATAAAAATGAAAAGAAGGAAGTGGGGGGAAAAAGACAAGAAATGGGGAACAAAAGAAGAGAGAAAAAATTTAATGTGTTGTCTCCCTCCTTTCTTTTGCTGACTATCTTTAGGATGGTCTTCTTCTACGACCTCCTCCACTACCACTATTTTGCAAGGACTTCCACCTTAACAATTTTGAAATTTTTGTTATGTTCTAAGGTTAATAAGCCTTCCAAAATTTTGATCAAAACATCAAATGCAATGGAATATCGGATATTCAAAACATTGAGACACCAAGAACAAATTATCTTATCATCTAGTATGTATGAGAAAACATACTTACAGGGTTCTCTTGAAGGAGTCCTTGAAGCTATTCAAGTGTCTAGCCTCTAGAGATATCCACACGATCTTCAGATGGTTAGATTTGTTCTTCAACACTATTTACCAAGAGAGAATGAGAATAAAGAATAGAATTCTCATAAGGCTTGTATAGGCATCTTGAGTTGTTGTTGTTCTCCTCCTATTTAAAAGCATTTGGTATGTGAAAACCCTCATAATTATATCTATATCAATCAACATTTACAAATCTTATGTGTATGACCCTCACTAGTTAACAACTCTATAGACCCAATATCAGCTTATTAGTCAACCTTAATTAATTATCTACATCAACATATAGATGATTTAATCAAGGATAGATTTAACCTAATTGATAAGACGAGTTTCAGTCCCATTGGATGCCAAGCTACACCATGTACTATAGGAAATATGGAGTATATAAAAACTCCCGTATGGAACTGCATCGTTGTCGATTATCATGTATGTATAATATTTCATCCACATAAGATTCATAAATGACTTAGGGTATGGTCAATTGTCAAACCCTAATTAGTCACTCTAGTTTGTATTGATGCGTGTTGGAAATCATCGAGAACTCATATAATATTTCACTACCTTGGCTAAGGATTTCATTGCATCTCATTCTTTGAGCCAATCTTTTCAAATACAAAGGGCAGACTATCACATCTTGACCATACAATCATCTTTGATGACTTTGCATCATATTCAATGTATGATAGTTTAGAGATCCTCTCACAAGATGTCATATTCACTAGGAACTCGTAAGTCATAATCAAATCACAGTCATCCATCTACAAGATGTCTTTGGTGTCTCAAGTCAAAGGACCACATACACAACCGTGACATGAATCGACTTAATTGACTTTTAGGTATGATACTATTCAAGGATTCACACGGATCAATTCAATGAACTATTTCTCTAAAGAGCGCCCACTATTTATCCTTGGTGTCTCTACACCGATGGCTACAGGATCATTCATACTCATTATATGAGTCATATCAAATAGTGATATTCTTTTCTGATAATTTGAATTCCTTCTCGAATATCTCTCGAATAAGAATATTTATAACATATGTTTAAAGACTAGTGATCATTGTATTATGATATCATCATAATTCACTTAGTCATTATATATGCTGATAGACTTCATTTACAAACATCATACAAGAATGGTAATGAATAAATTTTATTTTAATGAATATAAACAAGCTACATGGAAGTGTGATTTTATCATAAAATTTTCATTTGCGCCAATTGTCTCATCATCGTTATCGCTTGAGCAAACATCTTCGTCTACGTCACCCTCATCCTTTCTTATGAGGTCTCATGATCTACACTTCACTTGAGTGACTATCAACAACTCTATCAAGCCTCCATTGTCATCTACTTGGCCAACTAATCATGCCCGTCATGTCAACCATGATTGTGTTTTGACTATGACTTATGAATCCCTAGCCACATGATCTCCAAAAATATTATAAATTGGTTATGATAAAAAGTCCTCAAACTTGATTGAATAGTCAAGATGAGCTTTTTTGCCTCTAATATTAGAGGAGATTGACTCAAAAAATGAAATATGATGAATTCCTTGACCAAGATAGTGGGAAATACTATAGAAGCTGTTCCCAATGATTTTCTTTCTATATTATTGATAACATAAAATTTATACATAAATTTACATGATTATTTATATAAATTAAGACAAAAATATTTCATTCTTATGCATGTTATCATATTTTGAGTGTATATCTATTATTTCACGTAATTTTAAGTTATGATCTAAAAATTTATCATTTTAGGGATAATTATGCATAATTCAAAATAATATAGTTATGTTCTCATCTATGTTTGAGATCATAATTGGGTTTTCCCAACTAAATAATGAGAGAAAATATTTTATCTATATACTTATATATTTTTCTAGTTTTATTTTCTAAGATAAATGAGTATAGTTTTTTTAATGAAAAATTTATTTTCTCATTATTTAAATAATTTGATGTTTTAAAATGATAGATTATTTAATTTTTGATCCAAAAAAATAAATTTGTATTAATATGGAGTTATATGTTAAATTTTCTAATTTTTTTAATTTTTAGGGATTTTTCTAGAATTTTTTTGATTTTTTTATAAATTAATTTTAGATTTTTTTAGATTTTTAAAAATTAAATTGTTTAGTTTTATTGCACACTGATGTGGCAGGCTGATGCGGTGGCAGAATGACGTGTCACCATGTGGCGACATGTATACACGTCACATGGCGCACGTGAGTACACACGTTTTCATGTGTGAGCATGTGTGTGCTCGTGTGTGTGCATGTGTGTGCGTGTGCATGCGTGTGCATGATTATAGTTAGAGGGTTAAGCTTCCTTTTCAGGACATAAGCTAACCCACTAAACAAGTTTACCTTATATACCCATCAAATCGCTTTCATTTTTGTCATGTGAGACTATTTCTCTATGTTTTTATTCACAGGTGACGTGTCGCAATCTCGAGTGGACGATCACGCGATTTAATCGAGATCATCAATTTTCACTTACTCAAGGGGGTACGTGGTTGTATCTGATTATGCGACGATTAGTTTTAAGACGATTTAATCTCTACCGCTCATCTGAGGAGTTATAACGATCGAGATTAAAAGCGCTCGATGGACTCACTAGACACGTGGACTCATCTCAAACACTCGATGAAGATCAAACAGCAGACGTTAAGCGACGCTTCTTCTCCACGTGCAATGTGGCAAAATCTGAGCGCTTCATCGTCAATCGAAACCGATGCAATGAAACAATGACGATTCGCGAACAAACGTTTAATTTGAACCGTTGATCAAAGATGAAGTGGTGCATCCAACGGTCATGCCCAAATTTCTCTATAATTATGTGTTCTTTGACATAAAACTTCATTCTTGGATGTTTAGAGCAAATTAAACTATTTAGACTACTCAGCCCTTGAATCTCTTGCTTTATTCCTCTTCTAGACTTTTTTTCCGTGTCCAGTGAGTGTTTGAAATCAAGATTTCCTAGAGAGAATTAGAAAAGATCACCTATTGAAGGCTGAACTTTGTTTTCGAAATCGCGGAATGAAAAGCCCTTGATCTCGATGATCAATTGGATTATTTCGAGTATGACTTCTGGTTAGATTATATGGTTTCCTCTTAATATTTCTTAATGTAGTAGTAGACTTTAATTTTGAATGGTAGATTAATTGAATTTTAGATAATTTTATATTTTATCTCTCTTCACGACCAAAATTTCTTCCTCAATTTTACTCCTTGATTTCTCTATGAATACTAATCCAAATTCTGTGATTTTTGATTATATGGATTCCTCTTGGAGTCTTCTGTTTTAATATACTAAAATCCCTAATTTCTCACCTTAATTCATCATCCTATTTGATCGAATTTCAAAGACACCTAAAAAATTCTCTCATTTCCCTGTGGATTCGACCCTTAGCTACCATTATAATATCTAATTTGTAATTATTTTTCAAAATTGGTGAGTTTGGTAATTTTTTTGACATAAGTCCATGTGTTTTCAACGACTGCATGAATTTGTCTCATCAATTACTACTAACTTGAGTGATCGATTAGGGTTAAGCAATTGATCATATCCTAAGTTATCCATGAGCTTTACACAAATGTAAAGTGAAGAATTTGATGTCCACGTAAGGATCCACATAAGAGTTCCATATAAAATCAATGATGGTAAGGTTCCACATAAGAGTTCTCAAAGAGAGGGAAACCCCCTCTTTCATACTATGTCATTGAGGGTGAGGGTGAGAGAGAGTGTGATTATAAGAAACCAATAAAGAGAGGGTTCAGATCACTGACAACATGCATATTTAAGTTAAATTCTTATCTTATTTAACTAATATTCATGCTTATTTTATGTAATTATGATGCATGCTATCATAGTTTTTATGAATTTTCTCCATTGGTATGCTATTTTACTAAAGTTCATATTTATGCATTACTTAGGGTTAACTATGTGCTTTATGAATGTTTAATCTTTTGCAAGGTTAAATAAATAGAAATTAATTAATTTCCTTGATTTTATTTGACTTTAGTAGATGATTGGAAGAATTAATTTCAAGAGGAGAATGTTGGGATGATATTAAATAGACTTCTTAAGGGAGTATTTAAGTTTATTTATCTTATATTCTTCTTTTAAATAATATTTTAGATGGCATGATATTAAAAATGAATAAATTTGTGATCCAATGGAGAAAATTTGAGTCAAAAGGAGTTGTATAAATTAAGTTATGAATGCTTTAATTTTATGGAATTTTTTTTATTTTTATTTTGATTTTTCAAGAATTTTTAGGATTTAATTCCTTTAAAAAATGGCAAAAAAGGTTTATTTAATCGCACGGGACCCGCGAAGCCACGGGTATAGTGGGCCCAGGTATTTTACCTGGGCCCACTATACCCGTGGGCCCATCACTTGCCAGGCCACACGGTATAGTGGGCCCAGGTAAGCCGCGAGCCCACACGGACACTTGGGTGGTGCCTACGTGGAGCGAGGAGTGACTGGGCTGGCAAGTGATGGGCCCACGGGTATAGTGGGCCCAGGTAAGTTTATTGGGGCAGTAACGCAAAGGTTTCTGGGCCTTCCTCCTTTTATACATAGGTTTTCTGAGATTTTCTTCTGTGTGCGACTATGTTCCCTGTATTTCTTATTTGCAGGACACATGGCATCGCGATACGCATCGGATAAAATCACATTGATTAAGATGCGTAAATGGGATGAACTCCGGTCCACTCGATCATCATCAAAGCACGTGCGCAAAGGAGTACCATCGATCGCGTAAGTGAAAATCGGACACTCGAGATTTAATCGCACTTTTGGCAATTGTGGGGCGACACGTAGACACATCAAAAATCTTCCGATCAACATCGGACAGGCAATTTTTGCGGGATCGTGGCCCACGATAATTGTGCGATCGTAACCGTCAATCTGTCTTCACCGAATCGGATGATCCGCGATTTTCACGCAATCTTCTTATAAGAACCGGTGTTCTTCCTCTTTGTAACCCAACTCTTGATTGAATCATGAAAAGATTAAGCCATTTTGGAGCAAAATCTTTGAGTTACTCGTGATCCCCCTGCCTCCGTGACTCAATTCCAATTGGATTGAGGCAGGATTGATCACGAATCGTTGGGAGATTTCATCGAATTCTCCCCTTGAACGCCGAATAAGGTTCTCCAAAACCGTACCGGACAACCGAAAACCGAACCGAACCGACACTGGCGGTGGCAAAAAAAAGTCAAACCGAAGGCTTCGGTTCGGTTTCAGTTTTCGCTTCCGGTGTCACCGGAAGCTTTCGGTTTCACGCGCGAGATAGAATTTCTTACCCACGCGGGGAGAGAGGGAGGGAGAGGGAGAGAGAGAGAGAGAGGGGAGGGAGGGCAGGAGAGAGAGAGAGAGAGGGAGGTAGGGAGGGCAGGAGAGAGACAGACGGAGGGAGGTGAGAGACAGAGGGAGGGAGGGAGGCGGGAGAGAGACGAGAGGGAGGGAGGCGGGAGAGAGAGAGGGAGGGAGGGAGGGAGGGAGCGCAGGGAGAGAGAGAGAGAGAGAGAGAGAGAGAGAGAGAGAGAGAGAGAGAGAGAGAGAGAGAGGGAGCGCGGGAGAGGGAGAGGGAGAGAGAGAGGGAGGGAGGGTGAGGGAGATAGAGAGGGAGGGAGGGTGAGGGAGAGAGAGGGAGGGAGGGAGTGCGGGAGGGCGGGAGAGAGAGGGAGGGAGGGTGAGCGAGAGAGAGTGAGGGAGGGAGGAAAAGAGAGTGAGAGAGGGAGGGAGGGAGGGAGAGAGAAAGATAGAGAGAGGGTCAAGATAGAAAGATAGAGAGAGAGAGAGATAATTTTGACATTTAAACTTTTGAGAGATGATTATTTAAAACTAAATTGTTTCTATTATTTTTTAAATATTTTTAAAAGTTGAAATTTATAAATTTATGATTTTTATTTTTAATTATTGTTATATTGTATATTTGTTGTTGAGAAGTGTTAATCTATTATCATTTGTTTGTGAAACATATATTTTTATATTTATATATTATGGAGTCATAAAAACTTTATACAATTTATTTTCATTTCAAATGACAAATCACCGAAAGTATAGGTTTCACCGAACCGACACCGGACAATACTGTCACCGACACTGAACCAGAGTTAGGTATAGGTTTAGGTTTTCACAAAAAACCTGTACCGACACCGGAACCGGAGAACCTTAACTCCGAACGTACGCCGAAGAAGAAACCGATCAAATACACTTCAATGTATGCGATTTGGAGCCCATTCTTCACGTCAATCGGGTTAGTAGTGTGAATCGATCATTCATCTTGCAACAATTGTAATTTAGATTAGATTTAGGTAGTTCATTTCATCCTATAAATCGAATTGTTCGTCATTTTTCACCCAAATTGGGTGCGGATTCCTGCTGATTTTGAAACAAGGATTTCTCTCTGATTTTAAGTCCAAATCGTTTATTTTGGTTTTCATTAGATTCCTTGTTTCATCAGCTTTCCGTGGATAACAAAATCATAAAATTTCATCATCATTTGATCCTTCAATTTGACGTTTGACGCATCTACTATTCATTTTCAATCCAAAATTGGGTATTGACTTGCGGGGGCAATTACTTTCAAAATACAACATAAAATTTGACAATTTTGGTCTCTTTGGAATCCTCTAGTTGTTAGCTTTCTATTCATATATGAATTTAAAAATTTGGATATCATTTGGTTAGTCAATTTGAAGATTTACACCGAAGTGTTCATTTTGAGATTTTTTCTGATCTTTGATTTTCAATAATTCATAATAAATCCAATTTGTGTCTAAAAATCACGAATTATACATCAAAAATTTCCATTTTTTCTCTAGTTTCTGACTATATAATTTTCGTAATATTTTAAGCTCTTTTTATTCTCTAATTTTATAGAAAGTCAACTATTGGTCAAAGTCAATGCTTTGACCTTGACTTTTGACATTTCTTCGTAAAATCAGCTTCTAAATTATTAAAATATCTTAATTGGGATATTTATATCAGTACCATTAATAAAATACCATTTTACTTATTAAAATCCTTAATTAAATCCTAAGTTTGACCAAGTCAACTTTTCGATCAAAGTCAACCGTGTTCTCTGTGGATCGACATGATCTTTACACTATACTTGATTTTATATCTTTGTTATTGTGAGTTCGGAATTATAAATTTTGTTTGACCGACATTTGTGTGTTTTTAACGACCGCTTAAAACGCTTCGTCAATCACCCTTCCCTTTTATAGAGAGGGAGGAGGTCCATTAAGGAGATACATAGTGGGTTTCAAATATGCCATCTTTGACCTCAAGCTTGTGAAACCATGGAGAAAAGACTAGCTCAACGAGCGAAGCTTAGAGACAGACAGAAGATAAGAGAAGAAAATGGGGATCCTCTTCTTGATCACTCAAAAAGCTAGATCTTAGAGGGATGTTTGCATCGCTTGCACTTTCCTGGGCAAGGGGCTTAAGATGACGTGGTATGATCTGGTAAAACCCGATCAGACTTAAGTGTGGTTAATTTCTAAATAATCATGGTATTGAGACAGTTTAATTAATTGTGGGGGTAATTGAAAATGTAGAGACCATTAATCTTAATTCATTAAAGACGAGCTCATCAAAGATATACTGATGCTCTAGTCCACGGCTTAACTCTCTCGCTTCCTCAGCGAGATCAGAGCTTGGCTTCCCATTCCTCTAAAGACCTCCCTTCTAGAGTAGTTCTTCTATAGTCTTCCTCCTTTTTATGTTGCATGCCTTCGGCCCTAACCCCGCCATTGGTTTCTTTCTTCCTCGTGGTGAACCGCTCAAACCGTCACTCCTCTTTCTACTTCAAAAGATCCTGCTTTCTCGGTAGTTGCCCCTGCTGCTTTACCTGGCCTACTAGAATCCTACTCCACGGCAGCCCACGTGATCTTCTTCCTCGACAGAGCATGCAATCGATCCGGTCTCCGCTGGCTGTTCGGTTCTGTTTTCTATTCTATATTTCTAATCAGATGAAGAAAAGACGAGTACATTTCGCCTGACGAAGAACGAGTTTCCCGAGAACGAGTTTCCCTATATTTCATGTTTTTGTCTGCTGTAATACATGAAATCCACGAGGAGTTCTCGTTCGGGGAAACAAGACGGTCTTAGCTTTTCCTCCGACTATGGCATGTGGCTCTCAGTATACATGTAGTCCAGGTGAGCTTCAGCCAACATCCTCTCCTCCGAGGGCTCGCCGTGCTCCCCTCTGCAGTGGACTTCTCTGTCCAGGATCAGCTGCTGCCGAAGAAAAGGAAAATACTCGATTAACATGAAGATGCGAGGGTAGCAGGCAAGGGGAAGACAAAGAAAGAGCTTCTCTTTGCTAGTTTAACGGAGGAAACCGCTGCTCTAGAGGACTCTCTCGTGATTGCGGCATCTTTGCCTACACATTTTTCGGCTCTGAGGTTAAAAGAGTGTCGCTGACAAGCAGGAGAGGGTATAAGGGTTCATCCGAACACCTTCAGCAGCGTTGAATGGGGGGCGATGGCTTTTGGCAATGGAGACTGCGTTGAGAAGTAGAAGTGGAAGTAGAAGCAGAAGCAGAGGGAAAAGGAGAAGGGAATGTTTCGAGTGGAAGATACGTCTCATCGTTCCTACAATCAGAACAAGAAATGGGAGAAGAGAGGATTGAGGTGTATATTAAAGGGTTTGACCCTTGTATCCCCTGTTTGACCAAGGCGGAGCTGAAAGTGGGAAACCAAAGGTGTGGTGCGGGAGGCACCACGTCACCGGGCGGTGGACTTACCGTGCAGAAAACTAGAACCTTCGTTAACTTGCCTTGCTCTTTAAATTACGCGAGGCCCTATTGTTCTGGATGAACTTTTTGTAATACATTTTACCTTCTTCTTGATTCTGTTGTTTTTCCTCTATATCTTTCGTCTCGCGTTCTTGGATCTTTCCTGGCAATTTCCTACATTTGGTATCAGAGCTTGGAGCTTGATCAAGAAATCGAGAAGATGTCGAGAGCATCCGGCGAGGCTTTGGTCACTGGCGGGAACGGTGTGGCAAGAGGAGAAGGAGAGCTCTCCAGAACGGCGAGGATCGTCGGAGAGTCCTCCATTGTGGTAAATCTCCCTATCCTGACCAAATCGAATTATCCTCTTTGGTCCAAGAGGATGCAGGTCCATCTCGAGGCAAATGGACTTTGGGATGCAGTCCAGGCCGATGACGCTGATTGGAGGAGAGATCGGCTTGCTCTCTCCGTGATTCTTGGAGCAACTCTAGAGGCGTTTCAGGTTCAAATTGACATTGATGATACGGCCAAGAAAATCTGGGAAAAGCTCAAGATGATGAACGTCAGAGTGGACAGAGTCAAGAAGGCCCGTCTTCAGACCTTGAGATGCTAGTACGAGCAATTGGCGATGGAGAAGATGAGGCAGTGGTCGATTTCGCCGCTAAATTGACCAAGTTTGCCAATGACATCAGAAGCATTGGCGAAAGTCTAACAAAAGGGGAGGTAATTCGAAAACTCCTCATAGTAGCTCCTGAGAAATTCGATTATGTAACTTCCTCCATGGATCAATTCGTGAATCTCGATGAACTAACCCTGGAAGAGGTTATAGGATCCCTGGTAGTTCTTGAAGAGAAAATCCAGGACAGAGTGGTCAGGAAGGAAGAGAAGGTCCTTCTAGCAAAGGCGACAGCCAAAAAAGATCCTGAAGCTGGTCGTGGCAGAGGTAGAGGCCGAAGTCGAGGCAGAGGCAGAGGCAATGATCGTGGTCAAAGTAGCAATCGAAAGGGGGGTGAGGAGGAGCCAAAGCCCCGGGACAAGTCCAATGTCCAGTGCTACAACTGTGACAAGTACGGTCACTACGCCTCAGAATGCAGAAAAGGAAAGAAAGAAGAGAAGGCAAATTTTGCTGAGAAAGAAGAGCCTTAGTCATTTCTATTGATGATTGTGGAAGAGAAAACCTCCGTTGAATTCTTACTATAGGGTGATCATGAGGAATCTGTAGAAGAAGATCGCTGGTATTTGGATACCAGTGCGAGCAGTCACATGACCGAGAGTCGACACTTCTTCAAAGACCTGGTGGAATCCATTGGCGGCTTAGTTAAATTTGGGGATCACTCAAAGGTACCAATTCATGGCAGAGGTAATATCGATGTCAAATGTCGTGATGGGAGTCTTCTAAGTCTCCAAAAAGCCCTCTATATTCCCAAGTTGAAGTTGAACATTTTGAGCCTCGGACAACAAGATGACGAAGGGTTCAAGACAATTACGGGATCTGGATGGTTAAGCCTCTATGATCCGAATGGGAAACTGCTCGTTAAGGTACGAAAAGGCCATGGACGGTTATATCCAGTGAAATTGAACATTTCAGGGAGATGCATGGTGGCTACAGAAGGTCCAGATGAAACCTGGATGTGGCACAAGAGGTATGGGCATCTTAATTTCCAGTCGTTAAAGAATATTTCTACTCATCATTTGGCAGAGGGCTTCCCATTGATCGGGTCGCCGGAGACTCTATGTCAAGAATGTCTAGCTGGAAAGCAGACTCGCACTACCTACCCTACTGCTACCTCATTCAGAGCCTCTCAACATCTTGAGTTGGTTCATGCAGATATGTGGCCCCATCTCTCCAGCCACTCTTGGAGGGAGTTGTTACTTCCTTCTAATTGTGGATGATTTCTCCAGACTTATGTGGATTTCTATGTTGAAACAGAAGTCTGAAACATTCTCAGCCTTCTAGATTTTTAAACTACTGGCTGAAGCTGAGAAGGGGGTGAAGATAAAGACCCTCAGAACTGACAGGGGAGGCGAGTTCAATTCAATCGAATTTGATCGCTTCTGTGTTCATCACGAGATTAAACGTCAGCTCACTGCCCCCTATTCATCGCAACAAAATGGGGGTAGTTGAGAGGAGAAATCGTACGGTATTTTCCATGGTAAGAAGCATGTTAAAGGGAGCCAACTTGCCTCAAGAGTTTTGGGGAGAGGCAGCGAGTACCTCTGTTTATTTGTTGAACAGAGCTCCCACAAGAAGCTTGGAAAAATCCACTCCCTATGAGAAGTGGACCAGCCATAAGCCCAATGTAAGTTACTTTAAAACTTTTGGGTGTCTTGCTCACATCTTGATGCAGGGTAGCCATAAGACCAAGCTTGAGGATCGGAGTAGGCCAACGATCGGATTGGAGTAGTCCAAGGCCTATCGTTTTTACGACCCAGTGACGAAGCCGCTACATATTAGTAGAGATGTCGTATTTCATGAGGGTTAGAATTGGGTCTGGACTACTAGCCAAGAGCAGGAAACGCCGGGTATGACTGAACTTATTAACTCCTTTAAGATCATTGGTGTTGACGTTGCAGAAAACAATGAGCATGGACCTAATTCTGAGCAAGGAGAGAGCTCAAACCAAGGAGAAAATCGGTCTAACTCAGGTAGCCCTGCCATATTGTCTAGCTCCTTATGCCCAGAGGATCAAACCCCATTGAATACCAAAAGAATTGAAGACATTTATGAAGAAAAAGAACCAATGGAAGAGAATTACCACGTCTGCCTCTCTATTACAGAAGAACCATCTTCTTTTCAGGAAGCTTATACTATAGCAAAGTGGAGACAAGCAATTGAAGATGAATATGACTCCATTATCATAAAGAAAACGTGAGAGATGGTCCCACTACCACATGGAAAGAAACCCATTGGACTCCGTTGGATCTTCAAGCTCAAGAAGAATTCAAATGGAGAGATAGCCAAGTACAAGGCTAGGCTAGTGGCGAAAAGGTACGTGCAAAAGGCCGGTGTTGATTATGAAGAGGTCTTTGCGCCAGTGGCAAGAATGGAGATTGTGAGGCTGATCATTGCTTTGGCGGCTCACAATCTATGGTACATTCATCACCTGGATGCCAAATCAGCATTTCTGAATAGAGATCTAGAAGAGGTTGTCTATGCAAAGCAACCAGAGGGGTTTATCCAAAAAGGCCAGGAGCAGATGGTACTCAAACTGAAAAAAGCTCTTTATGGGCTTAAACAAGCGCCCAGAGCTTGGAATATCAAGCTAGACAGTTGCCTAAAGACTATTGGGTTCAAGAGCTGCGAACAAGATCATGTAGTGTATGTACAAAGGGGTCCCACATTCACCATGATAGTTGGGGTATATGTGGATGATTTGCTGATTATAGGATCTAGCGAAGGTCAGATTAAAGTCTTCAAAGGTCACATGATGACTATATTTTCAATGAGTGACCTTGGACTCCTAAGTACTTACGTGGGAATTGAGGTGGTTCAAGAACCCACTAGAATCAAGCTAAGTCAAACATCTTTTACGCGAAAGATTTTAGCTAATTCAGGAATGAGTGAAGCAAACTTTGTCATCACTCATCTTGAAGCCCGCACCAAATTCAGCAGAGAAGGGACAAAGTCACCAGTTGACTCGACCTATTACAGAAGTTTACTCGGTCGGCTAAGGTATCTTACTAACACTAGGCCTGAATTAGTTTATTCAACTGGAATTCTCTGCAGATTTATGGAGCAGCCCACGACGGAGCACATGGTTGGGCTAAAGAGAGTATTGAGATACGTCAATGGCACTATCAACCTGGGCTTGATCTACGACAAGAAGCAGAGGTCTGAGGTATCATTGGTTGGATATTCTGACGGTGATTATGCTCATGATCTAAATGATCGAAAGAGCACCTCCGGCATGATTTTCTTTCTAGGAAACATGCCAATTTCTTGGAATTCCCAAAAATTGAAGATTGTTTCCTTGTCCTCCTGTGAAGCAGAGTACATCGCTCTGACTACAGCTGCTTGCCAAGGCATTTGGTTGGCTCGTCTTCTGACTGAACTAGAAGGGAAGGAAGGAAACTCTATAAAGCTTCTTGTTGATAGCAAATCCGCTATTGCACTCTGCAAGAATCCGGTTTTTCATAGCCGGTCAAAGCATATTGAGACCAGGTTTCATAAGATCAGGGATCTGGTTGAGGACGGTTCAATGGAAGTCATCCACTTCTCCTCAGAAGATCAATTGGCTGATTTCTTCACCAAGGCACTTGGGAAAATCAGATTTATTGAACTCAGAACAAGGATCGGAATTCATATTTTCAATGCAGAGATGCAAGCTCAAGGGGGTGATTGAAGGGTTTGACCCACCCTTGCATCCCCTGTTTGACCAAGGCGGAGCTGAAAGCGGGAAACCAAAGGTGTGGTGGACTTACCGTGCAGGAAACTAGAACCTTCGTTAACTTGCCTTGCTCTTTAAAATACGCGAGGCCCTATTGTTCTGGATGAACTTTTTGCCATACATTTTACCTTCTTCTTGATTCTATTGTTTTTCCTCTATATCTTTCCTCTCGCGTTCTTGGATATTTCCTGGCAATTTCCTACATATATATGCGCTTATAACCCGCACTTGGTAAAGTACAAAACGAAGGGGCAGGCCTGCGCTGGCTGTCAGCGCCTTCTCCTCGCCGACACATGCACTCTGAGCACGCATCGAAATAAGTCTACCCCGCACTGCTCTCCGCCTCTTCAACGACTTTCGCGTCACATTTTTGGTCTCCGCGGCTGCCCAAAAGTAATAGAAAGAGTGCAGCCAACCATCCCAGGGAAAAAAAGAAATATCAATGAACAAGTCAGGCTCGGGGCCCAGAAAAAGGAACGGTCGTCGGTAAGGTCTTAGCTGGTTAGGGAGCCGGACGTTAAACTTCGGGATATCTCTCCAGTCTGTGGAAAAGCGCTGACCCTGAGCTTGGGTGGGATTCCGCGTCAGGGGTAGACGAGGAAAGGGAGCGCGTTTGGCGTATAGCACTCGCTTTTCTTTTTCCGGACATGTTCTGGTTAAGTTTTCTCTAGGGGGGCTGCGGCATTTTCAGGCAGGCCCCGTCACGGAGAAAAATGGAGAAAGCTTTCCCTTTCGAGATCGCAGTCGAGAAAACCACGGGAGAACAGTCCCAGCGGTGTCGTTGGTGACAGAAGAATCGCGACTTCGGAGACTGATGACTAAATGACGATGGAGCCCGTCTTTGCCGCATCGTCGTATTCTTTACCCTCGATGGTGGGTGAAAGGACCGGCTTTAGGACTTGATCTTAGCTCGGGTGAGAAAGAGAGACTGACACTTCAGCTCCTCGTGATTGACTGGCGATTTGGCCCCGGAATGATTTCATGGTCTGGTGGGAGCTCTATGCAACTCAATTCGCCAACGTCAGATATACACCTATCAGTCAACTCTGAGGGAGGGAATCGTAATGGAAAATGCGTGATGGGTTTGCCCATGCCGACAATGCTCGCAGTTGATTAGAGGGGATCGTCAAATTTGCGCTTTCAACGATTATGGACGGGTGCGTCAATTGGACTCCGACCGATCTTCGAATGGTAGAGATGAGCACGGGAATTAACAAGGAAGAATAAGAAGCGGAAGGGCTTGGCGGTGGAAATGGTGGCGTCAATTCGCGCGTAGGTCTACTCCCGAGGAACCGAAGAAGTGGAGGCAGCGTGCCAGGGAGTCATGTCCATGGGGTAGCTGCCGAGGACGCGGAGGAAGGATGTGAACTCCTGGATCTCGGCGAGGGCGTTCTGGGCGCGGACGTCTGCCATGGAGGCCTCGAAGTCGATGTAGAACATATACTCGAAGTGCTTGGCCGTGCCGCCCAGGTAGGCGTCGTCCACCACGCGCACGGGACGGCCGCGGTGTGGGCGGCTCTCGATCTTGGTCAGGCTGATATCCCTGAAGGCGAAGGCTGACAGCACCTTGAACAGCACCGACGTGCCTTCCCCGTCGTGCGCGAACACGATGCTCGTCTTGAAGGGCCGGTCCGTGCGCGGGATGATCGGCTCCCTCGCCAGCATGACGAACCGCGTCACGTTGCTCGCGTCGTCCTGGATCCCGTCCGCCACCACCTCCAGCCCATACAGCTCCGCCGCCCGCGAGGACGCGATTGCCGCAGTGTCGCGCAGCCCCTTGGCCGCCACGAACTCCGCCGCGCCGGCGGTGTCATCCACCGCCTCGCGCGCCACGTCCAGGCCCATCCGATTCAGCGTCAGCTCGCACTGCGCCAGCGCCTGCGGGTGCGAGATGACCCGAGTCAGGTGCTCCGGCCGCACGCCAGGCAGAGCCAGCAGGCAGTGGTGCACCGGCAGTTGCACCTCGCCCACGATGTGCAGCCGGTGGCGCAGCAGCAGGTCGTAGTTGCGGTGGATGCTGCCGCCCAGCGAGTTCTCCACTGGCAACACTGCACGGTCCGCGATCCAAAGCTCCACTGCCTGGAACGCCACCTCGAACTGGTCGCACGGGATCGCCTCGCATCCCGGGTACGCCTTCCCCGCCGCCGCCTCCGAATACGCGCCCGGCACCCCCTGGTACGCCACCCGCAGCTCCGACCCGTGCTTCGGCGCCGGCGACAGGTCCGCAATCGTCAGTGGCCGCGCCAGTAAGACCCCCCCGTTGCCGCTCTGCCCGCGATTCCCGCCCGCCGGCACCAGATCTAACACCGTCGAGTTCTCGCTAGGCGCCGATCGGTGCCCGTTTATCTTCTTTTCGAGGGGGAGCTCGCCGGCGATGAAGGCGTCGCCCTCCGACGTGGCCACCCTTCCGGCGAGGATGGCGCACGAGCTCTGCCAGTCCGCGCGGCAGGATCCCTGGAACACGTTCCCCGAGCGGTCGGGACGATACATACAGCGGACCGAAGCCCCGGTCGGACGGAGGCCACGAACCCGGAGGCATAGTGGCAGGGGAGGCGGAGACGGGGACGAGATCGCCGGCATGCTTGATCTCGGAAAGAGCTCGAAACGCGACGCCAACCTTGGGGCTTCCAAGGATCCTCTTTCCGCCTAATTAACCTACTTCGAGCCGATCTCTTCTATCCGATCGAGATACACCAGCGAGACTAACAAAAAAGAGAGAAAACCGAATCGACAAAGGAAAGAAGAAGGAGAAGAAACGGGGAGGATCCAAGAACTGCAGGGAGAGCAGAGAGAAAAGGGAAGCAGTCCTCGCCTGGCAGCTCTCTCCAAGCTAGCAGAGAAATGGAGATGCGGGCTTTTATATCTATTCATACGTCTGTGTAAATCCGACGGCTGCGGAGCAAAAGGGAAGGGTAGGTAGGGTAGGAAGGGGGAGCGCAAGCAGCAGCAGCAGCCTTATGATGGCCGGGTCAACCACAGGGACACAGACCCACCTACCCTCCGCCGCTGCGCTCTGGGCAGTCCACGCTTCCCATCTCCGGTCCACCGATTACGCCCGTCTCAGTGAAAGTCGTCGTCTTACAGTTTCGCGTCCTTGGCCGGGTAGGGTACCCGCAGTTCGGACCGCCGGGTTCGTGGCATGGAAGCCGAGAGGGCATTTCGACCGTGTATTCAAAGACTTGACCTGTTTCCACGTCGTCAGAAGGATCACCGCCCGTTGTCGAGTGCCAGCCGAGAGTTGTCGAGTGCCGTCCTTTTCTGGCAGAGAAGGGATGGGCCCGAAGCAACGATTATGACCTGCGCTGGCGTTATTTGAATATTCGGCATCAGAGTTTAGAAGAGAATTCTGAGGTCCTACCTAAATGCGGTAACGTCGATGAGCCATTTCCAGATTAATCGCAGGATAAACCATGCCCCTCGCAAATGCGCACAATTTCTAGCAGCCGGATCGGTGAAAGTCGTCGTCTCGCAAATACACGCAATGACTGCCGGAATATACCCATGCCTCATCGACCACTAGTTCCAGCTTCTAAATGTTAGCATGCCTCGCCGTCGATCGCATGCCGCCGGTGCACTCATGAGCTTCTGGCCCAACCCCACCCTCTCTTGTCTCGGAGATTGAAGAGCTGAAATTCAAATTTTGCTTTCAATCTGACTGTTACCGAAGTTCTGAGCTCACTCATAATCTAGACACGCTGATCTCCTTTGAGTAAACTCTTCATGAGATGTGTAGGCTCCACCATGGCTCATATCATTGTGTCTAGCCAACAAGGACCCACCCTTGATGGCAGATCTCTCTTGGCAGCGGGGCTTAGAACGGAGTAGCACGTCGGTGTTATATCGCTACTCATCATCAGGAATGTTGGATTAATCTTGCCTTTGAAGTCTGTTTGTAGGTTTCGGCTGTGTTTTTTTTTTGTTGTTGCTGTAAATGCTCTCTCTCTTCCATCTTTCCCTGATGGTCTTTTTGTTGAGTTATCATGGCAGATGTTAAGCCAGGCTGGAGGGTTCCTTAGGTCGACTGGACGGGCCTTTAAGATGTGATACTCTGAAGACATGTTGCAAAGAGTCTTCTGCCCTTCCTTTGCTTCTCAAATCAAACTCTATTGTTCTAGGGTTTGTTCTTGTTTCATTTGGTATCAGGGCGAGATTCTCATTGTGTGGGTGTTCTTTATAGAGAATGCGAAAGTGTGGAATTGAAGGTGTTCTCATTATGTGGATGTTTTTGCAATAGTGATTGAATTGAAGAGTCTTGGAGAGAATTTAAGTGATGCTGAAGCTGCTGCAGAATTATTGAGGTCTGCCGTAGAAAATTTAACTCAATCGCCACCTCTATAGAACAATTTCAAGATTTGGGTGCCATTAGTCTCAATGATGTGATTGGGACTCTTAAATTGCATGAAGATAAGATTAAAGGAAGGTCAGAGAAGAGAGAGGAGAAGACACTTCAGGCCAAAGCTCTTGGAAAGTTTAAGAATCAAGAAAGTGAATGCTACAAGGGGGTAGTAGAGGATGAGACAGAGGAAGAGGTCATGGTAAATGGCTGTGAAACAAGATGAAGATGAGGTTAATTCCAAACCTGCAAGAAATAAGTCAAAAGGGAGATGTCACAACTGCCAAGGTATGGGGCACTTGGCTAATGAGAGTAGGAAACCGAAGAAGGAGAAGCCAAAGATAGATGGCCATGAAAAGGCAAATGTAGCAAAGAAAGCGCAGAGACCTTGCAGCTTATAATTGCGGAAGAAGGCGAGAAAGAGGTTCTTTTGCAAGGAATCTCTCAAACGGATTTGAGAAATGGTCTACGGTATCTTGATAATAGAGCTAGTAGCCATAGGATAGGTGTGAGAGAACTCTTTCATGATTTTGATGACTCTTGATAAAAGCATAAAAATTATTTACATCAAGAAGAACTTTGGTACGTGAATCTTTTTGTCTTCTTGATTTTAGGAACCTACGAGCAAGAGAAGGGAAGCAAGATCATTTGAAAGAGGTGTTTAGAAGACTAATGGGCAGTCCAACGCGTTTCTATTGGAGCCCAGTCAAAGAAGAATCAGTTTCTCTATCTTTGGAGGGAGGGGTTCAAAAGGAGGATCGTATCTATCGGGAGAGGCTCTCGCTTTTTCTAGGGTTTTTTTCTGTCTTTCAAACTTTTGCTCTCCGGCCATCTTCATCGAGGGGAGAATGTAGTGGAAATTTTCATTCTTGCTTCAATGTGGTTAATTTCTTCCTCGTTCTTCTCGCATCATCCCTCTCCGAAATCTCAGTCTGTATCTTTTTCCCTCTGTAACTCATTTCCGATCTTTCTCTGTGTTGTTTCCAGATTTCCTTCTTGATTTCTAACCTCTCTCGCATTTTGTTCCCTCGGTATTCTTATATTCTTCTGGAAATTTCTCCCTCCCCGATTTCCATGTCTACGTCTTCTATTCTATTTTCACCGTTGTAATCTGATTTCTCTCTCGAACTCCCTCTCGTTTTCTTCTCTTCGTTCTCCTCAATTCTCTCTCTACCTCCCTACTATTCACACTCCCGCTCTCTCTAATGTTTTCTTTTAGCTTCTCTCTTCCTCCTCATCTCGTCTTCTGATCTCACCCTCTCTAAAACACTCTCCCTCTCTAAAAGTTCTTCCTTCACTGCTCCGTCTGTTCCGACTCCTCTCTTACCCGTTCTAAAGTGTTCTACATTATTCTCCATCACCATCAATCTTGCTCTCTTAATTTCTCCCTCTTTGTTGTTTTGTTTCATCCACTTTTTCCGACGTTTCTCTTTCTTAATCTCATCATCCCCAAATTTCTCTCTCCCACGGAAATTCTTCTTCCGCGATTTCACTCTTTTCCATGGAAACTCCGCTTTTCTGACACTTACAGCTATGCTACCTCTCTCTTTAACCATCTATCTACCTCGCCTCTTCCGATTCCCTATTTCCGGCCGTCTCCTTATCGCGATCTTCTCCCCAGCCTTACTCCCAATCTCAATTTCTCTTCTTCACGATCTCCCTCTTCCTCTCTCGAATTTACCTTCTGTAGCTCTATATCTCTCGCACGACCTCACGTTATCTCTCCCTTTCTTGCGTTCTCTCCTATTTTCGATCTCCGTCTCCTTCTCTCTTGAATTCTTCTGTCCTCGCGTGCATTCCGTCACCCTTTTCTTTCCTCCCTTTTCTCACCTTTTCTTTTCTCAACCTTGCTCGCGCATTCTCCCTCTCCCTTTTCTCTCTCTTAACTTTCTGAATCTCATCTTCTGGACTTCTGAATTTCCTCTTCTTTCCCCGCATCTCCCATTCTTCCTTCCATTCTACATTTCTCTCTCTCTCTCTCTCCCATTCGCAATCTCGTTCGTAACTCGTTTATCTCATTCTCTCTCTCTTTTGTTCCTCTCTCAAAAAATTTGCCCTTTTCTTCTTGGTTGCTCCCTCTTTACCTCTTGAACACCTCTCTATCTCGCTGTCATTTTTGCCTCCTAACTATCTCTTGATTTTTAATTTCATCGCTCTAAACCTTTCTTAGCCTATTCTCTCTCAACCTCTCCATACATTGCTTCCGTCTCTTGTTACTGGATCCCTCTCTCTCTCAATCTCTTCCTCTCTCCATTCCGAATGTTTGCATGCTCTCTACTTTTCTTTCTCTGTCTCTTGCACCTCTGCGCTCTTTCTCTTCCATCGGGGTCTCCAGTTTCTCATTCCCTCTCTCTCTCTAGCTTCATTCCTCATGTCTTCGATTTCGTTCTTCCGTATTTCCGCCTCTTCCGATTCTTGTCTTTTCCTCTCACTCGCCCCATATCCCAAACTCTCCCTCTAACGATCTCACATTCTCTTCTTCTCTCTACTATTCACTCTTCGTCGCATTAGTTCTCCCTCTGGCTCTCTCTCTCATCATCGCACTCGATTCCTCTCCTAATTTCCCTCATTCGCATCTAAACCACGTCTTCCACTCCTTCGCAATTCTTTCTCTACCCTTCCAGTCTCTGAATCTCCCTCTTTCTCTCTCTCAGTCCCGAACGAAAAATTCCCTTTCTCATTATTTCCGCACTCTCCCCTTATCGCTTTCTTCCGCTGTATCCGATTCTGCCTTCGCTCCATTCCTCGATCTCTCTCATGCCTCCATTTTCTCCCTCTTTATTTCGCTCCCTCTCCCTCTCTCTTTTCCTCCCACAATTTCGCTTCTCTCTCCTATTTGATAATTCTCATCGTCTTCCTCCCTCTCTCATTCAATCACTCACATTCCCTCTTTTTCTCTGTCGCTCTTCCTCTTCCCACATTTCGTTCAGCCCTTCTCTTCCGCCTCATCTTGCTTTCTCGCTTTCTTTCTCCTAGTCTCCCCTCGCGGTCAAAATTTTCTTTCCTTTGTTCAACAGCGCCCAATCGCGTTTCCTCCTCCACCGCATTCTAATTTTCTCCTCCACCGTTCATGTAGACGATAACCTCCTCTCTCGGATTCTCTTACTTCAGCGCATCCCCTCTTCCACGTGGACCCTGGCCTATTCTCCCTTCTGTGATTATTTTTGTCTTTTTCGTTTTTCTTCTTTCTTACATTCATTCAAACTCTCTCTAGCCCTTTTCCCTTCTTTTTCTCTTCCGACCGCGTTCTCTCTCTTATCGCTCTCTCACGATTTGCTTTCTCCCCCTCTCTCTCTCTCTGTTGACCGTCATATTTTATTTTCTCTTGTCGCTCCTCTACGATCCCTTTCTCCTTTTAAGTCTCTCTTACTGACTTTACAAATTCTTTTTCACCCTTTCCCTCTCCTTCCTATCAGCCTTCTCTCTTGGTTAATCGTCAGATCCATTCTTCAGTGTCTTTGTTATTTCCTAGGTTGCTTAATTCTCTTAATCACTCTCATTCTCCCATATATCTTCCATTCATTCTCTCTCTCCATGTATTTCTCTATAGTGCTTGACGAGACGAAACCGCGAGGTCGTCGATATCATACGGTCTCGTGAATTGAGGGGCATAATGGTAAATAAGGGTCGAATCTATAGGGTAATAAAGAAATTTATGATGATTTCTTTAAAATTGATCAAATCGGACGATGAATTTATGATAAAAATTGGGCAAAATGTTAATTTATGAAAGAAAACTTTAAATCGTATTCACGGAATCAAAAATCATCGAATTTGACTTTGATTTCGTGGAGAAATTGAATATCAAAGTAGAGAGAGATTTCTGAAATCGTGAAGAGTGAAATTGACAAAAATTAAGCAAAATTAAACCTTAAATCCTAATCTTAATCGAAATTAAACGTGAATGGATGATAGATTAGCAAAAAACGAGTTCAGTAACCCAAGATTGCGATCAAATTAACACGATTAATCACCTTAATCGTCGAAAACGGGAAGAACGCGATCGTGGAGTTCAAGCTTTGATTTCTCCTTCGTCTCTCAACCAAATCTCGATTTCAAACCCTCTGTGGATGCAGAAATGAGTGTAGAAGAGGATAGAATCGAGAGACTCGAGAAGGGAGGTGTCTAAACAGATCAATTGGATTGATTTCTAACTCGAATGCGTTACAAATTGGAAGAACATGTCTTTTTATAGGGTATTTGGGTGTAACCGTCCGATCGAAACGATCGACGGTTACGATGGAACGGTCCAAAGTGGACCGCATCGAATATATCGCACCTGTCAGATCTTCGAGGGAGGGTCTGGATGAAACCGTTGATAAGCATTATAAAAACGCATGAGATTACGCCCCTTGGATCACGATCTGATGGTCGAGATGCGCTCCCCGCGCGTTTCATCAGAGCCGTTATAATTCTCTTTAAAATGCACGTGCCCGTGATGCGATCTCGTGGACCGCGAGCTCACCCGATCGACGCGCTTCGTTCGCGCTTCATCCGATCTAGCGCTCCTCATTCAGCCACGTCACCTGCATCTTAGAAACTGTGTGGGACTTAGTCCCACAGAGAAAAAATTAAGGGGAACACGCAGGTATATAAGATGTGATGAATTAGAGGGTTAGCTTAAATTCCGAAACGGAATGTTTATATTTACTATAACCCATATACTTACGATAAATATAAATATGCACACGTATCACCTATGCGCCACGTAGGCGCTCGCGTGGGCCCGCGTGGCGCTGCCATGCGGCCCTGCGTGCCACGTCGCATCCACGTGGCCCCCCGCGAATAAAACCCCCCTTTTGCTTATTTTTAAATCATATTTATCATTTAAAAATCACAAAATTAATTCAGAAAAATCCAAAAAAATCCCTAAACATTAGAAAATTCATAACTTTTAAAATATAACTCCAAATTAATCCAAATTTCTTTCATTTGATCCGAAATTTAATTATCTATCATTCTAAAAAGTTAAAATTAATAAATAATGAGAGTTTTAATTTCTATTTCAAAAAATATATTAATTTTTTAAGGATTTTAACTTAAGAAAATATAAATAAATGTTTATTAAACGTTTTCTCTCATTATTTTAATTTTAAAAACCTCTATAATCTCAAGTAAAGATGGGTTATTAATTATTTATCTTTAAATCATCATATTTAACCCTAATTGAAAGTATTTTTGAGATTATAATGACTTTTTCATGGAATGATATAAAAAGACACATAAATATGATAACATGCATGGAAATAAAATAATTTATGCCTTAATATGCATCAATAATCATGTTTTATAATGTTAATTTAACATGTTATCAGTGCTCATCTCTAATTAACTGGTTTTTCTATCCTCTCTTAGGTTTGTGCCCTAGAATCCCTGTGGATCGACCTAAAAAGCTATACACCATACATAACTCTATCAATCATAGCTTCCTAGCTTAAAATAGTAAGTTTTTTGGGCTTGAACACACGATGATTTTGAGCCTATCAACTCTTATAAAGGAAAGGTCAAAGTTGGAGATGACTCGAAAATTGATAATGAAGTCAAGGGGAGTATTAATCTCAATTATCATGCTAGGTTTTCTATTTCTCTCACTAATGTGATTTATACACCATGTTTACTAGCTAATATCTTTAGGCTTGGCAGATTGGATGAACAAGGATCTGAAATCCTTCTTTATAAAGGTGTGATGACCATCCATGATCCATAGGGCAAGATGTTATCCAATGTTCAGAGGAGCTCAGGAAGGCTATATCTATTGAAGCTAGATATCAAAGAAAGGTGTCTATATGCTAGACGAAGATAATATGTGGATATGGCACTAGAGGTATGAACATCTAAACTTTACCTCACTCTGATTGTTATCTTCTCATGACATGGTGTTGGGATTGCCCAAGTTGGATAAAGCTGAGGAAATATGCAAGGATTGTGTTGTCTCTAAAAAACTAGAAAATCTTTTCCGGAGTCGTCAGCTTTCAGAGGCATTAGAGGCTTGAAGTGGTTCATGGGGATCTAAATGAGCCGATTGAACTAGCTACTTTAAGTGACAACAAGTTTTTCTTACTACTTGTTGATGATTTCTCCATATTAATGTCGGTAATGATGTTGAGAAAGAAGTTTGATGCACTTGATACTTTAAAGAATTTTAATGTGATTATTGAAGTAGAAAAATCTCAAAGGATTGAATGTTTAAAGTCTAATGAAGGAGGAGAATTCGAATCCATTGAATTCTCAATTTTTTGTGAGTTAAATGGCATAAAAAAATAAGAAACCATGTCAAACCAAGACCGATCAATATCCGAACGGAACAAATTAACTACCCCTTTCCTAAAAAAACTGGGGTAGTCGAGAGGAGAAATTGAATAATAAAGGAGATGATGAGATCCTTGCTAAAGCATAAACATTGCATCAGGAATTTTGGGGAGAGGTAATGAGTATAGAAGTATATCAGCTAAATTGAGCTCCAACCAAGACTCTTCAAGGGATGACAGCTTATGAAGTGAGGATAGGGAAGAAGCCACATGTATCTCATTTTTGAATTTTTGGGTGTCTTGTGTTTGTAAGGACTTTAGGTGGAAGTCTCAAGAAGCTTCATGATCACAGAAAGCATATGGTGTTCATATGATATGAGAAAGGCCTATGTTATGTATCCTATGATATGATTGATATATCTCACTAGAGATGCTATTTTTGATGAAGGAAAAGCTTGAATTGGGAAAATTCCAATGGTGAAGCTCAAATACGTGCAAACATCTCACAATTTCTCTTTCATTTTAGAATTGAATCGGTCTACACAAAAATTTAACCAACTTCTCCCTCACCCGATGAGCATGACAAACCAATTGTGGTTGAATCTTTAAACATTTCAAATAAATCAAGAAAATTTAACCAAGAAGATTCAAAGATCTCAATTTACTGGTCAAATTGAAGATGAAGTAAGTAATTTTATAGGTGAAGAGCCTTATTCAGTTGCTGAAGCTTTAAAAAATCTGTTTTGGAGAAATGCAATGGATGATGAGGTGAAATCTAATGAAAAAAATGAAACACAAGAACTAGTAATCCCGGTAGTGAAATGTTGACCAATTTGGCTGAAGCGAGTGTTTAAGCTCAAAAAGGATCAAAATGATAAACATTTTTGGGGCACAAAGCCCGACTTGTAGTGAAGGGGCATGTTTAGAGATAGGGGATCTTTTTCATTTGGATTTCATAGAATTTTTTGCCCTAGTTGCTAGAATTGACACAATGTGACTACTCCTAGAAAGTTGAAAAATTAAGTAAAATTATAGTAATCTAGTTATCAAAATTAAAATCTATTATATAGGATGAAAGATTAGGAAGAAAACGCATAATCTAACCCAAAATTGTGGTTGAAATGATCCAATTAATCGTCGGATCAAGGCTTTTCATTCTGCATTTAGAAAAACATAAATTTTGAGTTCAAGCGGTGAATTCTTCCTTCTTCCTAGACAAAATCTTGATTTCAAGCACTCCCTAGCGATAATATGTAACTTGTATTTGTATTTACATGATTATTAATACAAATTAAGGCATAAAACATTACATTCCTATGCAGATTATCACACTTTGAGTGCATATTTATCATTCTATGCAATTTAAATAATAAAATCAAAATACATATTTTAAGGGATAATCATGTACAATTAAAAGTTAAATTTTATAGTAGATTATTCTCATTTTATATTTGAGATTATAATAAATTTTTAGTTGCAAAAAGAAGAAAATATATTTTTATCCACATTTATTTTTCAAGTTTTATTTTCCAAAGAAAATGAGTGTATTTTTCAGTTAAAAATTTATTGTCTAGATATTTCTTAATTTTAAACTTCTAGAATGATAGATTATTTAATTTTTTTATCAAAAAAATTAAATTGAAAAAGAGTTTTATTTCGAAAGTTATGAATATTCTAATTTTTAAGGATTTTTCTAGAATCTTTATTTATTTTATATTTTATTTTAATCTAAAAATATTGTAAAAGGGGTTTCTACGCACTCGTTGATGTGGCTGATGATGTGGCATGCACATTTGCGCGTCACCGCATGGCGGCGTATGCGCGTGCCACGTGGTTTAGGCATGCCACAAGTATGTGCGCATCATTAGTGTTAATTGTCCTTTTTAATGGCATAAGCTAACCCTTAGAATTATGTATCTATTATACATGATAATTATGGGATCTAAGGTCGATAAATTTCTAAAATTTTGATCAAACCATCAAATGCAGCGGAATTCATTGAATCGGATATTCAAAACACCAAGACACCAAGAACAGATGGTCCTATCATCTAGTATGAATGAGAAAACATACTTACATGGGTTTCCTTGAAAGAGTTCTTGAAGCTATTCAAGTGTCTAGCCTCTAGCGGTATCCACACGGTCTCCGGATGGTTGGATCTCTTCTTCAAAGCTCTTCACCAAGAGAGCAAGAGAAGAATGGAGAGAATTCCCACAAGGCTTGCATGGGCACCTTGAGTTGTGGTCGTTCTCCCTCTATTTATAGACATTTGGTATGAAGTTTTTCATAAAAAAACCCTTATAATTATGTCTATATCCACCAACATTCATAGACCTTATGTGTATGACCCTCTAGGTCCATATATCTCACTAGTTAATAACTGTATAGACCAACTAACACCTTATTGGTCAACCTTAATTAATTATCCACATCCACATATAGATTAATTAATCAAGGATCGCTTTAACCCAATCGATAGAATGAGCTGCCAGCCCGTTGGGTGCCAAGCTACACTAAGAGATATGGAGTATGTAAGAACTCACTTATGAAACCTTCACGTCATCAATTACCATGTATGTATAATCCTTTATCCACATTAGACTCATGAATGAATTAGGGTATGGTCAACTGTCAAACCCTAATCGGCCACTCAAGTTAGTACTGATGCGTGTAGAAATCATCGAGAACTCTGATAACATGCATTTATAACTTAACTTCTTACACTATTTAACTCATATTCATGCTTATTTTATGTGAATATGATGCATGTTATCATAGTTTTTAGGAATTTTCTCCATTGGTATGTTATTTAACTAAAGTCTATATTTATGCATAATTTAGGGTGAATTTTATGCTTAATTGATGATAAATCTTTTAAAAAGTAGAAATTAATAGAAGTTTATCTCTTTTCTTGAATTACTTTGACTTTAGTGTATGTTTTTGAAGGATAAATTTCAAGATGAAAATGTGATGATGATATTAAGAAGATTTCTTAAGAAATTATTTAAGTTAATTATAAGTTCATCTTACATTCTTATTTGAAATGATATTTTAGAAGGCATGATATTAAAAAGGAAGAAATTTGTGATACAATGGAGAAAATTTGGATTAAAAATGAGTTGTATTTCTTAAGTTATGATTTTCTGAAGTTTTTGATATTTTTTGGATTTTTATCTGATTTTTAATTTGATTTTTATGATTTTTTTAATTTTATTTCTTAATTCAAATCATGAAAAAGGGGTTTATTTACCGCAGGACCATGGAGCTGACGTGGCGCGCGAGGTTGACATGGCGCGCAGGACCTGCACGGATGTGACGCGGCACGCAAGGCCACGTGGCAGAGCCTGTGAGGCCCACGCGGCGCGCAGGTGGCACGCGTGGCACGCAGGTAGCGCGAACACGTGGCAGGGGCCACGTGAATCCACGCCGATGCCCGGGTGGCGCCACGTGGGCTGAGGGGGTTGGCATTTGAAGGGCACACGGGTTAGTGGGCCCCGGTAATAAGATTGGGGCGGTAACGCAATAGCGTTAAACCGCTCAATATTTTATACTTGCCCTTCCCCATTTTTTCTTTTCCGTGTGGGACTATGTTCCCACGCGTTTTTAATATGCAAGCAAGGTGGCAGCATGGTGGGCGTCGGATGAGATCGCGATGCGTCCATCGCATTGTCACAGAGTTCACCGATCGCTAAAGGGATACTTAAGTGAAGAGATCGGACGCTTCAGATTGATCGTGATTTCAGCGATCGATGGCTAAGCGGGGATGCATCATAACGGTCCGATCTTCATTGGACGGGTGAAAGAAGCGGGGAGCATGGGTCGAGTCATGGGATCGTGGGGCGACACGTGGACACTTCTGGAGCTTTAGATCTTCATCGAACGCACGATCGTGAGGCAGCCGCGCGGTCTTCATCGGACGACGGAAATGATATGAAGGAAATCGTAGCCCGACCCCTCAATTTGATGGCCCACGATCATTGTGTGATCGTGGCCATCAAATCCACCTCTCCACCGGATCAAACGGCTCAAGATTTTCGGGCGAAATCCTCTTTAAAAATTGATGTACTCTATTTTTTTCTCTTAACTCTTGATTGATTCGTGAAGCCATTAAGCGAATTTGAAGCAAAATCTTGAGTTCATCACAATTCCCCTGCGTTTAGACTCAATCGCGATCCGATTGGAGCAGGATTGGTCGTGATTAATCGTTTGATTTTCATCGAATTTTCCCCTTGAACGCCGAACGTCTGCGAGGAAGAATTCGAGCAAAATCCGCTTCAATCCGTGTGAATTGAAGCCCTATCTTCATGGCAAATCACGTTAGTAGTGAGATTTGATCAATTATCTGATGGTAATTTGAGTTTTGATTAGTTTTAGATCTTTAATTTTGAGTTTTAATTCATAGTGTTCTTCAATTTTGCCTAATTTTAGTCTGAAATTTTTCTGATTTTGAAAACTAGGATATCTCTCTGATTATAATTCAGATTTACTTGATTTTGGTTTCATTGGATTTCTTATTTCATTAGCTTTCCGTGGATAGCTAATTTGTCAAATTCCAAGATCATTTGGCCCCTCAATTTAACGTTTGACCGAGCACTATTCATTTTCAATCCAAATTTGAGCGTAGATTTTCGGGGTCAATTACTTTCAATATATAAATAGGAATTTGATAATTTTGGTCTCTTTAGAATCCTATGGTTCTTAGATTTCTATTTATATATAGATTATAAGATTTGGATAACATTTGACGAGTCAATTTGAAGATTTTCTCTGAAGTGCTCATTTCGGGATTTTTGATCTTTGATTTTTTTAATAATTCATAATAAATCCAATTCTTATCGAAAAATCACGAATCTTATATCAATAAATTTCAATTTTCTCTATAGATCCTGAATATATAATTTTCGTAACCTTCTGACATCTTTTGATTCTCTGATTTTATAGAAAATTTGACTCTTGGTCAAAGTCAACACTTTAACTTTGACTTTTGACTATTCAATGTCAAAACCGAGATCTTAAATCTTTAAAATTTCTTATTTAGCATATTTATATTATTTTTATTCATAAAATATTATTTCTACTTCTTTAAATCCTCTTTTAAACCTAAGTTTGACCAAGTTGACTCTGCAATAAAAGTCAATCTTGTTCTCTGTGGATCGACCCGATACTTACACTTTACTTGATTTTATATCTTTGTCATTGTGAGTTCGGTATTATAAATTTTTTTGACCGACATTTGTGTGTTTTAAAAACAATCGCACTAAACGCTTCGTCAAACTCCTTCTTCGATATTTCTACTGCCTTGGCCAAGGATTTCATCACATCTCATTCCTTGAGTCAATCTCCTCAAATACTGAGGGTGGATGATCCCATCTTGATCACACAATCATCTTTGTGGACTTCATGTCGTATCCAATATATGACGTTTTAGATATCCCGTGGCTAGGGATTTGTAAGTCATAATCAAAACACTATCATCCATCCACAAGATGTCTTTGGTGTCTCAAGTCAAAGGACCACATACACAACCATGACATGAATCAACCTGATTGACAGTTAGGTATAATACCATTTAGGGATTCATACGGATCAATTCAGTGAACTCTTTCTACATAGAACACCCACTATCTATCCTTAGTGTCTCCACACCGATGGCTATAGGATTAGCCATACTCATCATATGAGTTAAATTAGATAGTTCTATTCTTTCCGGATAATTCGATGTCCTTCTTGAATATCTCACGAATAGGAATATTTAGAACATATGTTTAAAGACTAGTGATCACTATATTATTATCTCATCATAATTCACTTAGTCAGTGCACATGCTCATGGACTTCATTGCAAAATATCAGACAAGAATGACAATGAATAAATTTTATTTCAATGAACATAAAACAAGATACATGAAAGTGTGATTGGCTTATAGGCCACATAATATCCATCAGATAAATCTCATCATTTTATAATATGAGACTGTCTTTTTGTTTTGGTTTATGCACGTGACATTCCACGATGAGAAACATCGAATTTCATAATTTAATGAGAGGTGTTGATTTTCACCTACTTGAAAGGGTACGTGGCGCACTTTGATTTGAAGACGATTCATTTTATAAAAGGGCAATGAATCTCATCCATCAATTAAGAGAGTTATAGCGGTCTAGATTCAATGTACCCCAAGGGCTTCTCCGAGCGATGCATGGCAGCATCATGGGCTGTGTGCTAAAGATCAAACGGTGAGCATTTCACAACGATCTGTATACATGTTGTGACGCGGCGTGACCTAGATGCTCCAACAAGAATTCAACGAACATCGATTTGACTCCAAGCATTACATCTGAGCCAATGATTTAAGATTAAGAGGTAGATCAAATGTCCATGCCCAATTTTCATCTATTTATACTCTCCTTCTTTGACAGTGTAAAACATTCTCAGATTTTCAATTGATCGAACCTTTTGATGGCATAGTCCTTGAATTTCTTGTTTTCTTCCTCTTTTGAACTCATTTTTTCATCCAAGGAGTGCTTGAAATTTCAGATTTCGTCAAGGGAGAAGGAAGAATTCGGCACTTGAACTCTGAATTTTCATTTTTTGAAATGCGAATGAAAAGCCTTGATCTGGCGATAAATTGGATCATTTTAAGCACGATTTTGGGTTTAACTATTTGTTTTCTTCTTAGGTTTTTATCCTATACAATTTAATTTTAATTTCAATCAATATATTAGTTTAAGTTTATAAAATTTCATAATTTTCTCTCTTTTCACAAATGATTTCTAACTCCTTGTTTCGCTCATTGATTTCTCCACAAATACTAATCAAAATTGAGTGATTTTTTATTCCATAGATTTGTCTTTGAGTTTTCTTTCAAAAAAAATCAATTTCTCTAATTTCTCACCCCCAATTCATTGTTCAATTTTATTGAATTTTGAATACATCTCAAAAGTTTTTCTAAATCTCCATGGATTTGACCCTTACTCATCATTATCCTAATTACTTCACAATTATATCATAAAATGAGTGAGTTTAGACCTTTTTTTGACATGTGAACGTGAGTTTTCAATGACCACACAAATATGTTTGGTCTCTTGGACACGAAAATAAGTCTGAAAGAGGAAGAAAACAAGTGATTCAACGATTATGTTGCCTAAAAGGATCGATCAATCAAAAATCCCAAAATGTTTTACATCATCGAAGAAGGGGGATATAAATAGGAGAAATTTGGGAGTGGTCGTTCGATCTGCCTCCTTGACGAAACGATTTTGTGTGGTCATTTAATACACACAATCTCATGTCAAAAGAAGTTCCAAACTTATCAAATTAAATATTAAATCACTAATTAAAGAGTATAGTCGTGAATAAGGGTCGAATCCACAGAGAAATAAGGGAAATTTTGAGATATCTTTAAAATTTGATCAAATCAGACAACCATTGAGATGAGAAATTATATATTTTATTATATAAATAAAGATAACTCCAATATGAATCCGTGGAATCAAAAATCACTGAATTTGGATTAGAATTCGTAGAGAAATCAAGATTTGAAATTGAGAAAGAAATTCGATCGCGAAAATAGATGAAAACCAAAATTCAAACTAAAATTAAACTAATCTACGATTCAAAATGTTAATCTAATGCTAAAGGAAGATGAATTAGGATGAAAACATGCAATCTAACTCAAAGTTGCACTCTAAATGATCCAATTAATCGCCGGATTCAAGGCTTTTCATTCTGTGATTTTGAAAACGAAGTTCGGCATTCAAGATGTGATTTCTTCTAATTCTTTTAACCAATTCTTGATTTCCAATACTCCTCAGACACGGACATGAGTCTAGAAGAATTAGAAATCAAATAATTATTATATTGTGGTGTCTAAACAATTAGATTTTCTTGAAAATCCAAGAATAGTCTTTCCGTCGGAGAACATCTCAATTTTATAGGCAAATTTGGGAGCGATCGTTGGATGCGTCTTTTCGATTTGATCAACGGCTGAGATTAAGCAACGATTCACAAATCGATGTCCTTAAGTCGCGTTCGTCTGATCAACTATGGAGCGTCCAGATTGTGCCATGTCGCACGTGAAGAAGAAGCGTCGTTTGATGTTGTCCGTTTGATCTTCATCGGCCGATCGTGATGATTCCATGTGTCCATTGGGCGTTATAACTCCCTAGATGAACGGCTAAGATTAAATTGCTTTAAATCAAATCATCGCCTAATAAGATGTTGCCATGTACCCCTGCGAGTAAGTGGCATCTGACGATCGTGATTAAACTGTGCGATCGGACGTCTCTCGTTGCGCCATGTCACCTGTAAATAAAAACAAACACAAATAGTCCCACATATAATAAATTATAATTTTTAATCGCGTATATAAGATGTGAGAACTTAATGGGTTAACGTAAACTCCTTAACGAATGCTTAACCAACTAATCACTCTCACGCGCACACATGCGCGCACACGCGTGCACACGCGAACACACGTACACACACGTGTCACACACAGACACCGCATACATGTGACGCCACGTGACGTGTACACGCGTCGCCATGTGGCAACACTTTGCCACGTCAATGCGTGATAAAAAATAATGTTTTATCATTTTTTAATCATTTTAAAATAAAAAATAGGTTAAAATAAATTCAGAAAATTTCTAAAAAATTCCTAAAAATTAGAAATTTTATAACTTTAAAAATACAACTCCAAATTAATCTAAATTTGTTTTTTTGGATAAAAAATTGAATTATATATCATTAGAAAAATTTAAAATATTTAAATAACAAGAGAATTAATTTTAATTTAAAAAATACACTCATTCCTCTTAGAAAATAAATTTAGAAAAATACATGAGTGTAAATAAAAATATTTTCTCTTATCATTTAATCATGAAAATATAATTATGATCTCAAAATAACAGGATTAGCATTAAATTATTTGATTATGCATAATTATCTATAAAATGATATATTTTTATATCATAACCTAAAATTACATAAAATGATAGAAATGCACTCAAAATATGATATCATGCATACAAATAGAATATTTAATGTCTTAAATTGTATTAATCATCATGTAAATTTATATATAAATTGTATGTTATCACTCTTCATCTTCAATCAACACTCGATGTAACTCTCGGAGTCGAATCAAGTTTGTTAAGTTGTGGCCATTGGATTTGCGATGAAGGATTTGGATTTCACTACGTCACATGTGAAGAGGAAGCGTCATTGAATCTCAATCGTTTGATTGTGTTTTGACGCATCAGATCTCATAGAGGCTCTTTGAATCTTGTTCATTATAACTCCTCAAATCAACATCCAAAATTTATCCATTTAATAAAATAGACCACGCCATTCAGATTCTACCATGCACCCCTCCAATTAAGACAAGATTAATGGTCGTGCTTAACTTCACGAATTGAACATCACGCCACGTCGCTTAGAAAGAAATAAAAGAAAAATTTTTTTAACCCTCTATCCATTAATACCATTAGATTAAAAAATGGATTTTCATGCATAATTCTTGCTAATATAATGCATGTTATCATGTTTTTTATGATTTTTTTGCATTCATCATAAAAGAGAAGAGGAAACAACTCTCTAACAATTTTTACACCAAGTCAACCCTATTATTATTAAACAAGTGGTAAATGAGGTTTGGATTTAATATAGGATCATCCTAAGCTTTTTAAAATGATCCACAATTATTCGAGAAGTGAAAGTTAGGCCAACCTTCTTATTTTTAAGGGGGTTGGACCAAACTTAGTTTTTATTCAGTAACCACTTAATTTTCTTCCATGATTTTAGAAATTTATAAATAAAAAGGTAGAAAACTAAATTCTTGATCTAACGAAGAAAATTTTGTAGAAAACAGATTTATATTTTTTGAGGTATTGAATTTCTAAGTTTAGATATTTGTATATAATTTTTATGGATTTTCTTGGGATTTTGTTTTATTTTTATAGCTTTTTAATACAAAAACCCCTCTGATTTTTGAAGTGGAATTTTTCAGAAAATTCCCTCCACACTTATAAAGGTTGACACCTTTTTTTGGTGCAATAAGAGTGTGTCACGTGGCGCGCTTTTATTGCACAATTTCAATCTATTATTTAGGATTTTTCTAAATTAAAATCATGATATCTCATGATCTAGATATAGTTTTGAGATGAAATTTAATGGCTAGATTCATAATTTAACCCTCTATCCATCAATATGCTTAGATTAAATAATAGAGCTGAAAAAATAATTTTAATGATTAGACTCTTTTACCCCTCCTTACACTCGAACCCTAAAAACCCACTTATAAAAGCCTTCATTTTCTCTCTCCTCACATTTTGTGACTCTCTCTAGGATCATAGGGAAAGGGAAAAGGAGGTCAAGGCCCAATGAGGAGCATTTTTTGATGCTCAATCTTATTTTGGAGAAGGGAGCAAGCAAAGATCGCAATCGGGGCAAATTGAGCATCACCCAGCCTAGAACGGGCACACTGTTGAGCCTAGAGTCGTTGTTCATCTTAGCCCGACAAATTTACAATTTATAATTGAGAAAACTAAGACCAGATGGAGATAATCAAGGTGTATAGCTTTCTAGGTTGATTCATAAGGATTCTAGGGCGATGAGATACCAACGATAGAGGTTGAGAAGAGGAGAATAACAATGGTTTGATGGTCAACTCTTCGAGTTGACCATGAAAAGGGGTGGGATTTTCAATTGACTAAAAATGATTTAGCAAACCTACAGACATAAGGGCGCTAAGATTAACTATAGAAAGCAATGTGGAGGGAATTGAGGAAATCTAGATTTGGACAAAATGAAGAAATTAAGAGAGCTAGAAGAAGGGGGAAACAGTATCAAAAGAAATGTAGAAAATGAAATAAATATTTCAAGAAAAGAGTTAAGAAGAGAATTCTAATACTAGAGACATCAGGAGAGATAGATGGTGAGAATGAGGGAGAAAAACAAGGGAGAGAGACACAAAGACAACATAACGACAGTCGAAGGGGGTAGAATATAGAGGCCTGTATAAAGTTGAGAGAGTGAAGGCAATAGTGAACGGAATAGATAGAGCGAGAGAGAGAGAGAGAGAGAGAATGGGGAGAGAGAAAGAGATATAGAAAAAAAACAAAGATTCCGAGAAAAAATTTAGAGAGAGGAATTGAGATTAGGAGAGAGAAGAGGAATGAAAGTGAGAGCGATCGACACACAAAGAGAGCAACTGCAGGTTGAGAGCAAAGAGGGATTGTAAGCAAAATCTAGAGAGAGTTTCAAGGATGGTGAGAAATCTGGACAGAGAGAGGGCACACGAAGGTGGGAGAGGAAGAGATGTAGTTATAGAGGACACGAACGAGGGAGAGAAGGAGGAAGACGGAGAGTTCACAGAGAAAGAGATTATGATCGGCAGAAGTATCGCCTGTGGGAGAGCGAGAGTTTGAGAGAGAAATAAGGCTAAAATGAGAGAGAGGAGAGGGGGAGCAAAAGAGGAGATGAACGGTGATTGAGAGAGAATGAATGAGGAAAAGCGTGAACAAGAGAACAAGACAAGGTGGAAGAGAAGAATGGGAAGAGGAAGAGCAGGAGGTTGAGAGCAAAAGATAGCAAGGAAGAATGCGAGAGAAGAAAGAAATCAAGAAGCACGACGAAGAATGCAAAAGATAGCAGGGAAAAATGATGAAGAATATTTACCACGTAAAAATAAAGATCAACATTTCCATTACATCCTCCCTAACAAGAAGCACGCCGGAGCACAAAATTGTAAAAACAAAACCTAAGAGAGAGAGAGTGGTCGAAGTAGAGAAAAGTTGTGGGAGAAGGAGAGCCCAAAAGATAAATTTTCCCCTTTTTGAACCCTCCAAGAAGAGAGCTAAGAGAAATTTCCAGCGGAGAGAGTCTCCCACTCAATGGCTTCTTTGACTAGGCTGAAAGCGGCTTGCCTTGGACAGCCCGTTATGCCATTTAAACGCTTCCATTGTTTGTAGTTCCTGAAAATAAAGAAGGTAGAAAGTCATATAAAAAGTTCTTTTTGACGCACTAATATCCTAAAAATATCAAATTATGAGATGGTAGATGAGATGGTGATGTAGAGCTACTACAATTGACCGATAGTAATCCTACGACAACCTAGGATCACAGCAATCCACGACCGCACTAGACGAGGCAATGTGCACTATGCCAGAAATTTGTGGTGGGAGGGTTCGTCCTCAGCGATGCCAGGCACTCGACTACAACGCGGCCAGTACTGTAAGTTCTAGACTGCAGATTGGGTCGCACAAGTGGGCTAGAATCTCACAAACAAGGACATGTACCTAACTCTACTTCGACGGCAGTAGAAACGCATGAGAAACTCAAGAAAAAACTGACACGTCGAGAGGAGGAGATGGACATGTAGCTCCATGGAGCGGTGAGTCGTGATGGCGGCAAGTTGGGCATTCTTGGCATGAATGGTTGCGTCGTACAGCGGCGTGGCAAAAATGTGATATAGTTGGCAACTCGATGGAAGGCAAGCATTCATGCTGGGTTGGAAGCGGCACTGGCAGAGCTGCAGTTGGCTCAGGTGGGAGAGGCCAAACCCCTCCACATAACTAGAGTCAGTGAAAAAAATGGGAAAATCCCTCTCTATTGTGGCTAGGGTTAGAATGGGCCTATTTATAGGGCCCACCTACCCTAGTTGCAAAATTACAAGAAAATTCATAAAAAATTCTCAAAATTAGGTGACGTGGGATCTAGGCTGTCTGTGGTGTTGGGTCTTCAAAATTCATCTTCTGCAATCCTCGGTGGCCATTTTAGTGATTTCTGTGTGGTTGACCATGGCATGTCGTGCTTTGACGCGGGAGGCGATCGTGCCTTGGACCGGGGTCGGCAGGGCTTATTTCAGTTTTTTAGGGGAGGTCTTCACGGTTGATGATAAGTCTGGTGTGGCGTGTCTATGGGCCGTCTCTAGCGAAGGTGCCACAGAGGGTGCCCTCACTGGAGCATCCTGTAGGTGATGATGTCGGCCCTGTGGGTGATGGCGGATTGAGAGTTTGGCCATCAATTTGAGGGTAGGTCTCACAGTAGCTGATGAGTCTAGTGTGGCATGTGTATGGCCACGGTTGAGCTCTAGGCATGTCGGGGCCGTCTCCAATGAAGGTGCCATGGAGGGTGCCCTCAATGGAGCATCCTATAGGTGATGATGTCGGTCCTGTGGTGGTGGAACGGGATGGGATGGCCCAATAGTTCTTGCCTTTTTAAAAGGCAAACCACCATGTTTTTGGTCCTATCAAAGGGCTCTGCATGAAGCACTTTGATGTGCAATAACATGCAATATTTATGTGTAATTACATGTTTATTAGTACATTTTGAGGCATCATTCATATGTTCATGATGCATATTATCATACTTTGAGTACATATTCATCATTTTATGCTTTTTTTTATCAAAAGTCATAAAATGTCTTATTTTAAGGGTTAATCATGAATTAATGGAGGGTTAAATTTTAAATAAATTATCCCAATTCTATTTGAGATTTTGTTTGAGTTTAGAATGCAAAATAAAAAGATAAGAATATTTTCATATGCACTTTAAAATTATTCACTTTTATTTTCAAAGTAAGATGAGTACATATTAGAGATAAAAATTTATTCTCGTATTATTTCTTAATTCAATTGTGTATGATATAGATTATTTAATTGTTGATCAAACAAAAAAAATTGGATTAAAAAGTTGTATTTTTGAAAGATATTTTCTAAGTTTTAGGGATTTTTAAATCTAATTTGAATTTTTCTTAATTTCTTTTATTCAAAAAATGGTCAAAATAAAAATAGGTGTGATCTAACACGGCACGCTTACATGACGCATGTGCTTGCGTGGCACCACATAGCAAATTCAGAAGGCACTATGTGGCGCATAAGTGGCACACACGTGGCGCCGCTTAAGGAGAGTATTATATTTCTATCAATTTTTTAAATTGGTTGTCCAGAAATCATCTATTAGTTACACTCCTCGGATTTCTCTATTTTCCAAATGCGGGACTAAAGTATCACCTTACAGATGATGTGGCAGCATTGGGAGCACTGGATCAACACAAAAGAAAGAGATTTAATCTTAACCTTTAATTTTCACTAAAGGTGAATGGGGTATGTGTCATGATTCGATTATTCATGTTATAAGTATAAAGCGATTCTGATCTTTCATCTGATGAGTTATAATGGTTCAATTAAGTGGATTTGATGGACTTCCGTGACACGTAGCATGATTTGAAGCATCTGATGAAAATATGATGGGCATGATCAAACATTGCTTCCTCTTCATATGGATACATGACGCGATTCTAGCACTCCTATGAAGATCTAATGGTCATGACTTAACCATAAGGATTCGACTCTTTAGATTTCATTGCAACTGTTGATCTCATCAAGGAGAAGATCTGACAGTCACACATCTTTTCAAAATGTTCTAAATTTTCTCTCTTCAACACTGAATGCATTCTTAGATTTTTTTTTAATCAATCAAAGCTTTTAGATAATCTATCCTTGAATCTCTTGCTTTAATCATGTTTTAGACTCATTTCTGTGTCCAAAGAGTATTTGAAGTCAAGATTTTGAGGAGAGAATAGGGAGAAATCACTGCTTGAACTTCGAAGTTCTATTTTCAAAATCACGAAATGAAGAGCCTTGACCAGGGGATTAATTCGATCATTTCAAGTGTAGTTTTGAGTTAGACTTTATGTTTTCCTCCTTATCTTTTATCACTAAGCATTAGATTTTAATTTTGAAGCTTAGATTAGATGAATTTTTTAAATTCGTCATTTCCTTTCTACTCATGACTAAAAAAAATTTCTCTTACTTTGCCCTTTGATTTCTTAATGGATATAGATTTGGTTTGGGTGATTTTTTATTCTTTGGATAGATCTTTGTGTCTTCTTTCAAAACATACATTTTCTCTAATTTCTCATCTCAATTCATCATTCAAGTTGATTGAATGCAAAAGCATCTCAAGAATGTGCTCTAATTCTCCTTGAATACAACCCTTACTCACCTCTATACTAAATTAATCTTAATTAATCTTAAATTTAAGATATTTTGGTTTTTATTTGCAACCCTTACTCTCTGATTTTCATTTTGATTAACTGAAAAATGTATTCGTGTGGTTATTGAAAACACACGAATTCATGTCACAATAAATACCAAACGCACCAATTTTAAGGTTTAATTACAAATTTACTAGTATAATGGTGAACAAGGGTCGAATCCACGGAGAATTTAGGGAGATTTTTAAGATGTTATTGAAATTTGATCAAATTAGATGATGAATTGAGTAGAGAAATTAGATATTTTAGCATTTTTGGAAAGAAGACTCTAAGACGAATCCACATATTAAAAAATCACTCAATTTGAATATGCATTCACAGAGAAATCAAGGAGCGAATAAAGAAGATAAAAATTGGTCACAAAGAGAAAGAAATTGATAAAATTTTGTAAAATTAAACTATTCAATGTATTAGAAATAAAATCTAATGCTACATGAAGAAATATTAGGGCGTAATCTAACCCAAAATCACACACGAAATGACCCAATTAATTGTTGAATCAAGGCTTTTCATTCCGCATTTTGAAAAACAAAAATTCATAATTTAAGCGGAAAATTCTTCCTATTATCTTGATAAAATATTGATTTTGAGCACTCCTTGGATACGGAAATGAGTCTTAGAAGAGGAAGAAAATCAAGATATTCAAGAATTGAGATGTCCCACCGGTTTGATTAATCGAAACATCTAATAATGATTTACACAGTCAAAGAGGGGGACATATATAGATGAAAATTGGGCATGGCCATTAGATCTACCTCTTCATCTTTAATCAATGGCCTAGATGAAACGCTTGGAGTAGAATCGACATCATTAAGTGGTGTTTGCCATATTTAAGATGGAGAGTCCATATTTTTCCGCATCATCGTGTGTATACGAATCATTGTGAAACGATCACTATTTGACCTTCCACTGTTGCCCACAATGCTCCCATGCCTTGCTCAAAGGAGTCCACCAAGCGTATTGAATATGTAATAGTATATCTCCTTTGATGGAAAACTAGGATTCACTTTGCTTTATAACATGAATCATCGCCCAATCAGAGTGGGTTGCTTACTCTTTCGAGTAAGTGAAAATCAACAATTGCGATTAAATCCAAAAATTTAACGTCTCACATCTCACCACATCACCTGTAAAGAAATAAAAACACATACTCCCACATTGGAAAAATCAAGATGATGCGACGGGTATATAATGTAAATGCACTTAGCATTTAGCTTATGCCCTAAATAGGGCGCTTAACCACTAATCGTGCATGCTAATGACGTGCGTGATAACATGCAAATTATACATTAAAATATATGATTATTAATACAAATTAAGGCATAAAACATTCCATTCTAAAACATGTTATCATATTTTTTAGTGTTTACCTATCATTCTATGAAAAAGTCATTATAATCTCAAAATGCATTAAATTAAGGTTAATTATGATAAATTAAGAAGAATATTTTAAAGATTAGATTATCCCCATCTTTACTTCAGATTATAATTAGTTGTTAATGCTAAATAATAAGAGAAATTACTTCATATAGACTTATTTATTTTTCTAAGTTTTAACTTCTAAAAGAAATGAGTGTATTTTTTAAATAGAAATTTATTCTGTTGTTATTTATTAAATTTTTTTTAGAATGATAGATAATTTAATTTCTGATCCAATGAAATAAATTTGGATTAATTTGGAGTTGCATTGTAAAAGATATGAATTTTCTCATTTAAGGGATTTTTCTGGATTTTCTCTAAATTTTTATGAATATAAATCGATTTATTTTGAATTAAATTAATTTATATATATATATATTTTCTCTCTCTCTCATGCTGACGTGACAGGTGACGTGGCACTGATGAAAAAGCACGCCGCCACATGGCCACGTATGGACACGTCACGTGGCAGTGCGTAGGTGTTCATGCGTGTATATACATGTGAGTGCGTGTGTGTGCGCGTGCGTGTGCGAACGTGTGCGCGCCTCTGAGGAGAGAGATAAAGCTTCCTTTTCAGGATAACGTTATCTCTCTATGATTCACTTACCTTACATACGCGTCAATTTTTGTCATTTTTTGTCATGTGGGAATGTTTTTTGTTTTAAGTGCATAGGTGATGTGGCATTATGTGGATCGTCCGAACGCGCATTAAATGAGACCATTGATCGTCACTTAAGTCGGGGGGTACGCGGCTCAATTTCATTCGTCGGCGAATTGTTTCTAAAATGATTTAATCTTAGTCGTCGATCTTAGGAGTTATAACGGCTAACATTAAGACTGACATAAACGCATCTAAAGCGTTGGATCAAGATCAAACGGAGAGCGTTTCAATTTGCCCTATAAATTGAGATGTTCTTCTCCGCCAATCTTGATCCAAATTTTGTGATTTTTGATTCCAGATTCGCCTTGGAGTTTTCTTTCTAAATATATTAATTTCACCAATGTCTCGCCACATTTTATCATCCGATTTGATTGAATTTCAAAAGATATCTAAAAAATCCCTTAATTCTCTGTGGATTCGACCTTATTCACCATTATGCTATTCAATTCTTGATTATTTCATAAAATTGGTGACTTTACTATTTAATGTTGACGTTTATCTGCGTGTATTCAACGACCTCGCGGATTCGCTTCGTCAGCGGATGCATGTGATACATGGCACGCGCACATCGCCACGTGTCGACACGTAAGCAGGCTCACCATGTCATCTGCCATATCAGCGCACATAAAAGCTAATTTTTTATGTTTTTAAATTTAAATAAATTCAAAATAAATCCAAAAAAGTTCCCAAAAAATCCCTAAAAATTAGAAAATTAATAACTTTTAATTTAAAACTTTTTTTGATGAGAAATTAAATAATCTGTCATTCTAAAAAGTCAAATTTAATAAATAATAAGACAATAAATTTTCATCTCAAAGATATACTCATGTTCTTTAAAAATATAAAAACTTTAAAAAGTGAACTAGGGCATAAAAATATTTTCTATCATTATTTTGCATTTAAAACTCAATTATAATCTCAAATTTAAAGTAGGAATAATCAACTCTACAATATCAATTTTGATTATGTATGATTATCCCTAAAAATAGTGCAGTTTGATATTATAACTTTAAATTTCATAGAATAATAGATAACCACTCAAAGTATGATAACATGCATAAGAATGGAATGTTTTTATGTCTTAATTTGTATTAATAATCATGTAATTACAAGTATAAGTTGCATGTTATCAATATCTCATGGTGAAGGAGTTTTAAGCTAAAATTTTAGGCGTAGGTTTTGATGGATATTATACAGCGTATAAGGCAAATCACAATTCCATATATCAAGTTTATATGCATTCAAATAAAATGTGTTCATTGTCATCCTTGTGTAATATTTTCAGTGAAGTCTACGAGCATATGTCATAGTTAAGTGAATAATGATGAGATCATAATAGAATGATCATCAATCTATAGACATATGCCAATATTTCCTATTCATGAGATATTCGATAAGGACATCAAATTATCTTGAACAAATAGCACTATCTGATCCCCCTCATATGATGAGTATGGCTAATATATTAGCTATCCATGTATACACACTAATGATAGATAGTGAGTTCTCTTTGAAGAAAGAGTTCACTAAATTGATCCATGTAAATCCTTAAATGATATTATACCTACATATCAATCAAGTTCATTCATGTCATCGTTTGGTATGTGGTCCTTTGACTTGAGACACCAAAGACATCTTATGGATGGAGGATCGGGTTTTGATTATGACTTAAAAATCTCTGGCCATAAGGTCCCCACAATGTCATATATTAGATATGACATAAAGTCTTAGAAGCTGATTATGTGGTCAAGATGGGATTTCCACTCTTACTATTTGAGGAGATTGACTCAAGGAATAGGATTCGAGAAAAATTTTTGGCCAAGCTATCAAAAATATCAAAGAAGGTGTTCTTAATGATTTACTCTGCACACCAATACTAACTTGAGTGACCGATTAGGGTTTAAAAATTAATAATACCCTAAGTCATTCATGAGTCTCATACTAATGAAAGATTATACATAAATTAATCAATGATGGCAAGGTTTCATACGAGACTTCTCATATACTCCATATTACCTAGAGCACGTGGTGTAGGTTGGCAACTCAACTTGTTGATTGTGTTAAATTGATCTTTAATTAATCTTTCTATATGTTGATATAGACAATTCATAAGTTTGACTAATGGTTATTCAATCTATGAAGTTATTAACTAGAAAGATATATAGACCTAGAGGGTCACACATATAAGGTCAATAGATGTTGATAGATATAGATATAATTATAATGATTCTTTGTGAAAATTTCAAATACCCAATGTCTATAAATAATGAGAGAATAGACACAACTCAAGGTTCCCATGAAAGCCTTGTAGAAACTCTCTCCTATCTTCTATTTCTCTCTCAGTGAAGAGCATTGAAGAGGAGATCCAACTGTCCGGCAATCATGTGGATACTGCTAAAGGGTGGACACTTAAACAGCTTCGAGGACTCCATCAATTAACCCTATAAGTATGAATTCTAGTCTATACTAGTTGATAGGATCAGCGGTTCTTGGAGCCTCAATGTTTTGAGTGTTTGATTTAATATATTCCACTATGTTCAATGTTTTGATAAAAAATTTTGAGCGCTTATCAAGCATCAGATCCCAATATGTTTGTCTTTTCATTCTTTATATATCTATTGCCTTTGATCTAGAAATTGAGCAAAAACTTCTAGTGATCTTTAGGAAAAGATGGTTTATCCCTCTTACACTCAAACCCTAAGAGGCTTCTATATAAACCTGAATTTCTCTCTCCTCACATGTGTGGAACTCTCAAAGCATTACATTGCCAAAAAAAAAAAGGAGAGGAGATCAATGCCCCCATTAACCATTGGTTGATGCTCATACTTGTTGTGGAGACAAAATCAAGTAGAGGATCACAATAAAAGCAAATTTTGTGTGAGATTTGGATCAAGAACATCCTTGTATTCCCTCCATGGTAGTGTAAAATTCATATTTCATAAACCAAAATTTCCATCTTCCATCTTTCCATACCTAGTAGTATCTTTTCTTTCTACTCTAATCCATTAAGATCATTAGTTAGGCTCCTTGAGGATCAACCCTTAATTAATCACCATACTAAGTCAAGAAATATAAACATGTTTGATGCATTCAATCCAAAATAATGACTAATTATAACCCTTAAAATTGAGATAATCAGTAGCCTACCCTTCCCCCCTCTGCGGCTTAAAATATGAAGTGAACTTTCTATTCAATAGGTGGGCATCTCTCCCTTGAAAAATAGCTCTCTTCTTTGACCTTCCAAGGGTTTTTTTACCACTTTTAAATTTTCATGAATCCCTTTGAACATCCATGATTTCAAGGCAAGAGGGTTTTCTAGTCTCCCAAAAATGTGGAATGGGTTGACCACCCTAAAAAGGCAGATGACCAACTTCCTAAATAGGTGGAAGATGCATTTTCTTCTTTTAATTCTTGATAATTTTCATTGATTCTCTCATTATATTTCCCCTAAGTCTTAAAAATATGAGAATCTTACAATTTGACTTCAAATAAGTCAAAATAAGTTCTCTTTTTCTTTTATCTTTGTTAACGAGGAGATGAAGAAACCCTAGAATCGTATATGGAAATGAGAGTACATAGGTCCTTATATAAGAGAAGATGAGAGGAGAAGATAAATGGGTCGAGAGCCCAATACCACCATCGGACACTCCCCCTCAAGCTAGAGCATATAAATCAAACATGCCCAGCTTGGTACACGTGGTGTCATATGAGATCCCGGCTAGACTCTTTGTGAAGACGTCCGCAAGCCGATGAGATGATGTCACATGAGGAGTGGAGATGACTCCGGACATAACCTTATATCATATGTAGTGGCAATCAATCTCACTGTGCTTTAAACACTCATGAAAGGTGGAATTGCCGGCGAAGAAGATAGCGGCTTGATTATCACAATGCATGGGCATTGGAAAAGGAGGTGAAATGTAGAGATCTTCGAGAAATGATCGAAGCCATACCATCTCCCGCGCGGTCTCAGCCATAGCTCGATACTCGGACTCTGCGCTGGAGCATGATACCACCTTCTGTTTCCGAGATCACCACATGATGAGGTTACCTCCAATGTAAGTGCAATAGCCTGTAGTAGATTTATGATCTCCCTTGTCACATGCATACCCGGCGTCAGAGTAGGCTTCAATACGGAGATGATCGTGCCGTCGATAGATGAGCCCTCTCCCTGGGGCTCACTTGATGTATGCTAGAACCCGTAAAGCTCCCTCCTAGTGAACTCGTCAAGGTTCCTGCATGAACTGACTCAAGACACTAACCGCATATACAATGTCGGGGCAAGTGACGGTGAGATATATCAACTTGCCCAACAATCTCCGATAGCGGTTAGCATCCTCAAAGAGTGGAGACGAAGTATCCCAAAATTTTGGGCGAGCTTCCATGGGTGAGGTCTCTGGCTTGTACCCAAGAAGTCTTGTCTCCTTAAGCATATCAAGGGCATACTTCCATTAGGTCAAAGCGAGCTTCCCGTCCTGATGAGAAAACTCGATCCCAAGAAAGTATTTAGGACTCCCCAAGTCACAAAAGCTGAGGTGTTGCTGTAAATAAGTCTTCGTAACAAGAATACCAGTGTCATCACTCCCATTCAAAATAATGTCATCAACATAAACTACAAGAATGAAAAGACCACCCTTAGTCTTCTTAGTGAGCATGGTGGGATCGACTGCGCATGATGTGAAGCCAAAGGCGGAGAGAAGGCCACTAAACTTGGCAAACCAAGCACGTGGACTCTGCTTGAGTCCGTAAATAGCTTGTCGCAGAAAACACACCTTAGATGACTCCCCCTGACTAACATACCCAAGAGGTTGCTCTATAAAGACCTGCTCCTCAAGATCACCATAAAGAAAGACATTAGAGAATCTAACTGGTGGAGAGACCAAGCTTGATTAAAAGCTAGAGAGAGGAGCACGCGGACAGAGTTGAGACGAACAAATGGCGAAAATGTCTCGGTATAGTCAATGTTATATGCCTAAGTAAATCCACGAGCAACTAGACAAGCCTTGTGACGGGTAATAGTACCATAAGGATGATATTTGATGGTGAAGACCCATTTGTACGTGACGATGTTGGCATCTGCTGGATGGGGAACCAAGGTCCAAGTCGCTCGAGAAACTAAGGCCTCCACCTCATGGTCCATCGCCGCTTTCCATTCACGTACCTGTGCTGCCTCAATATGCGATCGTGGAATCGACTTGGAGGCTACCAAAAGGGCAAAGGCACGAAAGGATAGAGAAAGACGATCATAGGAAACAAAGTGAGAAATGGGATGGTGAGTACAAGCGCGTGTACCCTTGCGAAGGGCGATGGGAAGTTGAAGATCATTTGGAGGGGCTTGGGGAACGAAGACCGGGGATGGCGAGGTGGCAGTGGAGTTGGGGGATAGGGGATCGATATTTGAAGCAGATGAGATGGGCTGAACCAAGGAAACAGGAGGAGAAGGAGAGGAGAGAGAGTGGAGGAGGGGGAACTGAAGGATTGGGATCGGCAATGACCACCAAGGAGGGAAGCCAGGCGGAGGAGATGCAAAGGCAAGAATCGGAGAAAGCGAGGGAGGAGAGAAGAAGGGAGAGTCCTCGTGGAAGGTAACATCGACAAATGTCATATAACGACGGGTGTTAGGAAAGTACACCCGGTAGCCCTTTTGTGTCCTAGAGTAGCCAACAAATACACCTTTGAGAGCATGAGGGGCGAGTTTAGAGAGGGAAGGAGAGTGATCTTGGACAAAAGTAATACATCCATAAACTCGAGGAGGAAGGGAGAAGAGGGATGATGTGGGTAAGAGATAATGAAGGCGAATAACGCCACCAAGGGGAGCAGAGGGGAGCCAATTCTTGAGATAGGTTGCAATCATGAGGGCGTCAAATGAAAGATAAGATGGGACATGCATCTCAATGAGTAGTGTGCGAGTGATATCAAGGAGTTGACGGTGTTTTCGCTCTGCGACGCCATTTTGTTGTGAGGTGTGAGGACAAGTGGTTTGGTAAATAATGCCACGATCAGCACAAAAGGTACGTAGAGAGGTTTGGCAAACTCAAGAGTGTTATCAGTACGAAGAATCTTTGGGGTAGTGGAGTATGGAGTGACGACTTCCGTGAAGAAGTGGGTGAATGTAGTGACAACCTTAGAGTGATCACAAAGAAGGTAGACCCAACTCACACGAGTATAGTCATCAACGAACACGATATAGTAGCGATGACCTAAAATGAAGGGAGTACGAGAGGGACCCCAAACATCACAATGAAGAAGATCAAAAGGTGTAGAAGAGGGGATGCCATTGTGACTAGAGTAAGAAGATCGACGATGTTTGCCCAATTGACACAACTCGCACACAAACTGAGTAAGAGAAAGACATGGTAAGGTCTTTTTAAGTTTGTCAAAACAAGGATGGCCTAAACGGCGATGCCACAAAAGGGAGGAAGTAGCAGTAGATGTAACAAAAAGAGCTTGAAGACCCGATGAGGGTTCATCAGCAACGAGCTCATAGATGCCCCGCCCGTTCTCACGGCCCAAACCAATCCTTCGTCTGGTATACAAATCCTAGAAAATACAATGAAAGGGAAAGAAGGTAACTGTACAGGGAAGAGCACGAGTGATAGCACTAATAGAGAGAAGGTTGACAGGGAAGCCAGGAACATAGAGGATTTGGTGAAGAGAAAGAGAAGGGGTGACACGAGTAGTACCACGGTCTTGGACCGGACAAGGTCGGCCATCGGCAATGGTAATGGGGGGATGGGAGAGGGTAGGGTGATATGATGATAAGAGCGATGAAGTCCCGGTCATATGAGAAGAAGCCCTCGAGTCGATAATCCATGATGGTGAAGAGGAAGCAAGTAGAGCAGATGTACCTGACGTGGAGGGAGCCAAAAGCGACACGAGGCTAGCAGAAGAGGAGGCATCAGTACTCCCAAAACGGCGAAGGGCATCATACTCGGCCAACGTCAAGGTCATATGATATTGGGGAGCAGGGATGTTGGGCGGTGCTGGGGAAAAAGGAACAGGAGGAGTCAAAACCGCTTGGGCAGTAGGAGGCTTGCCGAAATTGCTTCCAACACTTATTGGCGGGATGGTTTTGCTTGCCGCAGTGAGGACATGGCGGAAAAAGGTTACGGCCACGCCCACAAGGAGGATGATTGCCATCAAACGCAAGGAGGGAGACCACCATCGTCACAAGCTCGAGGAGCAGAAACGGCCATTACTGAGGGAGGAGGCGTATCGCTTGGAGCAGAAGAGAGAGGAGTGAAGGCATACCAGTTGTGACTCGAAGAGCAGCAGCGAAAATGGTAGTGATGCCAGGGACATGGTCACCAGAGAGAAGAGAGCCCCTAAGGTGAGAGGCGATGGAGGGACGAAGCCCAGTGAGGTAGATGCCAGCATAGAGCTCTGCGCGGTAACGCTTCAACGTCATGAGATCTGTGGTGGGAGGCTGATAAAGGTCAACCTCTTAAATTAAGACCTGTAAGCGACCGAAGTGGGCCTGAAGAGAGTGAGAAGAGTCTCGAAGATCTCTACCACACGGCCGATGTTCGTCTTATTGGCATACATTGTTTCAAGGGTTTGCCAAAGAGAGCACGTCGGCTTGATGCATGCAAGAGACTCGACAATGTTCTGCTCGATGCTATGAAGCATCCAAGTGATAATGGCTGAGTCGGATTGCAACCCAGAAACATAAGATGGGTCGCGAAGTGGCGGAGGATCCTCTATGAGATGATGATGAAGGTTGTGAGACTCAAGAAAGAGCTCAAAGCTAGAAGCCCATGCTGAGTAATTATTGCCGGTAAAATTATAGGCAGACCGAGTAAGTTGTGTCGTGATTGAGAGACGAGGTGTAAATGCCGGTGGAGTAGGAAGCACTACAGGCAGGAGAATCACCTGAGTATCAACCTGAGGTGCCGGGACGTGTGGTAACGAAGTATCGGAACTCGGAGCCGAAGAGTGTGGAGAAGCCATAAATTATTGATGCAGACCTTGTAATAGGATGGGATAAAAGATGTAGGCATAAATAAGTGCACCATCCAGAGCGAAGCGTCAGATGGAGTGAAGCGACGGATGGCGCCCGTGGTTTCAACAACGAGAAGGCTCGATAATGGTGATGATAGTAGACTAGGAAGGAGAGGATATTGCGTCGAAGTGGGAAGAAGGCGCGCGCCGGGAATGACGATTGTAGCGTCCGATGACGGCGGCGGCAAGAAGAGTTTATGGCTCTAATACCATGTTGACAAGGAGATGAAGAAACCCTAGAATCGTATATAGAAATGAGAATACATAGGTCCTTATATAAGAGAAGATGAGAGGAGAAGATAAATGGGCCGAGAGCCCAATACCACTATCGGACGATCTTCTTTGATTCATTGAATCCACTTTTGTCTTTTTTGTCTTCTTTTTGATTCCTTGAATCATACAATCATTAGAACTCAAGAAATGGACCGGAGTTAAAATGTTTGACCCCCTTTTACGAGGTCATACACACCTGATCTAAAATTAACCTTAGAATCATGAAAAATGGGAACTTAAGTGAAAATAACATGATATGTATAAAAATAGACAAATATGGAAGATACATTAAAAATGATATAAATCATGTACTAAATGAGATAATTTATTAGTCCCTAGATGTTATCATAGGTCTATGGATTTTAAAGCCTTACATGAAATAGGTGGGCACGTGATCATAAAATAATGAGTTATTTAATTACTTATGAATCCATAGAACACTAGTGACGATGGGTTAGCCTTGGATGGTGAAGATTTCCGAGGACTTACTCTCCATCAGCCCAAGCAGTGTGATGTCGAAACCTTTTCTCGCTGTTGTATGTGGCATCACGATGTACAAGAAAGGTTGACTCAAGAACAAAACCATGAAGAAGCTATTGACGATGAGGCCCTGACTGCAAGTACATAGACGTTCTCTTTTTTGCTAGCATACAATGTCCATATATTGTCTATCGTCAGACAAGCTCTTTGTGGATGGTAAGCTCTTTGTGGATGGTAAGCTCTTTTGTTTGTAACATTACCCATGTCAAGTTAATGCTCACGTCTAACACTCTCTCTCTCTCTCTCCTCAAAGAGCATGCACTGATTGAGGACAGTGGCAAGCTCAACCTGTAAATCTTGCCATTGATCTTATTTTTCCTATTTTTACTCTGTTTTAGTATGAATTATTTTTGTTCTCTCGCCCTCTTTTCTCTAGTTTCACAGATATGGTCCGGTTGATCACTCCAACATGTTGAGATCATCACATGGTCCGGTGAATCGGCTTCATCCATTACATTATATTTGATGAATACGCGTTTAATCAGATTAGATAGGCATTCCCTGATTCAAAGAGCTTCCCAATGGTCTTCCTGAAAAATGTTTTTGCTGATTCAAAGAGCATCCATTACATTTTTTCCACTCTTTGCTGAAAATGTTACTTCCACTTCTTGATTCTCGACCTGCACTTCAATGATGAATCATTGAAGTCATGAGAAACAAGTATGCATGATGGAGGATAGATCTCCTCCAGCCACAACCCCGAAGATTTTGGAGGCTTCTTTCGTTTGACTCTAGTTTAAAGATATTATTGTAAAGAACTAATTCCTAGACAACAATTCTGAGCGGCAGTCGATGTGAGAAGGTTGCTTGAAAGTTTCGAAGCCAGGGACTGATCGATGGAAGGCGGTTGAGGTCGATCTCTTTAATACAGAATTGGAAATAGCTGCTTGAATATTTGAAATTTTAACGGGTATAAAAAATTGAAGTAGAGTTATAATTAATTGAATTTTTTGTTTATACCCGAAGAAAAAGTGACTCTTTCAATTGAATCCAGCCCTTCCTCGTAGGTAACATTTAACGCACGCCGTTTGATTCAGTGTCGGTCCATCTGCTTGCTTGCTGCTGGTGCGTGCAGGTAGGGCTCACACCTCGAGACACTTGGTACAGAGACCACTCGGTACTCGAACCAATCCAGATTCTATGGCAAACGATTCTCCCAGATAAGCCCCAACGTAGAATCTCCCACGCCGAAGGGCACCAGATGAGGAGCCAGCCCGCCGTCGGCGATGTAGATTGGATAGGGATGTCGACGTCCCCTATCCAAGTCCTTCCATCACCGTCGGCGTACAAGGCACGACTGGTCATCGCCTCACTGCTTACGTGGAAGGCCAAGGATGGATTATAGGGTCGAACCTTCCTCGCTTCGTTCCAAAAAGCCCCTCTCCCACGCACTCCACCTTCTCCGCGTGTTCCTCTTTCCCACCGCCCGGCTCCTCCCTGTAACGAGAAAGAGGTCCTGGTGGCAGACCCAGATTCGCCTCTCACTCGCCTCGCTATATACAAAAGGTGCACCCCGCTCGGTGTTCCACTCTCAAGTTCCCCAGATCATCTGGTGCTCGCGTTGACCGCATGCCGGCCATGGAACCCGCCCGGACGAGAGGAGCCAGCGGCGGAGGTCAGAGGAAGCAATCGCCGGAGAAAAGCCCCGCGGGCCACCGGACCCTCCGGCGGCCCAAGACGCTTCCGAACCTGATCTCTGCGTCGAAGGATCCAGGAACAGGGGTCTCACAGCCGGAGGCGACAAAGAGGGTACCGTCGAAGGTGCTGCTCAATGTGACGGTGAGGGGAAGTCTGGCGGCTTTGCAGGTCATGGCTTCGACGGAGTGGATGGTGGGCGAACTAATCGCGGCGCTGCTGCAGCAGTACGCCAAGGAAGGCCGGCGACCGAGATTGCCCTCGTCGGAACCGTCGGATTTCGGGCTGCACTACTCGCAATTCAGCCTCCAAGGTCTTGATCCGGGGGAGAAGCTGATCAAGCTGGGTTCGAGGAACTTCTTCCTCTGTCCGAAAGAGGCAACCGACAAAGGGATGACGTCAGCGCCGCCGGAGCCGGTGGCGGAGATGATGTCGGCGTTGGCGGGGCTAAGACTGGTGGACTTCCTCCTCTGATCTAGCTGTCGTCGGCATCGCTTCCGCTATCGCATCCGATTGGGGGGCGGGGAGGGCCCCGCCCAGCATTATATCTGATAAGTTAGGAAGAGCAAGTAAACTCGATAAGCTTGGCTCCAGTCCACGTCGGGAGGGCTTTTTCCCGAAGCGAAGTCTATCCCTACCCGGCACGCGTGGCTCTCGCGGTGATTACAGCCCGGGACGTTTGAACTCGAGTCCAACGGATAGTTGTCGATAAGTTAGTTTTCGATAGCTTCGGAGATATCAATGATCCCCCGAAATTGAAATGAAATGGACCTTTTTTTCAACAAAAATTGAAATCGTGATCGAATCCACCATTTATTTGAGAATTGAAATCTCACGTCAGCCAATTTTGATCCGGCAATAAAAAAATAACGTAAGAGTGTATTTAAAAAAATGATCAAAAAAATCACATCCTTCGCCATGGATCCCGCAAAAATCACATCCTCCTGCTCCTAAAAAGCATAATATAACCCTTTACTGTCTGGATCAATCAGGGAGCCAAGATTCCTCCGTGTCTTGCTTCGAAGAAGATCAATTGTCAGGAAAAATGCTGGCCCTCGGACCGGTGTTTTCAAGGGAGTGGATCTTGCCATGTGTCACGTAGTTCGAAGGTAAAAATGTCTAGAAAAATTTTAGACTATCTAATAATAGTAACTCACAACGGCGCAACGGATGAGATGCTTCCAAATGTCAGCCCACAATTCGTCCTTGTTCTGATCAAGTTAAGGCCGTGAATCCTGAACCAGAGAAGATCAATAATAGCCATGATATTATCTCACTAATCGTGGACCCTGATGCATTGGATTTGATGCTCCGGACGATTTCCATCTGATTTGATGGTCACGATGGACGATGAATGATAATCCCAGGTTGAAGATACCTTGGATTTCACGCAACCGGAATTGCATAGGAGCACATTTATAATTTCCTAGTCTTGCGTAACTGGCACACGTGTGATGCGTAGGCACTAAGTAAGTCTCGTGTCCCTATTAAGCTTGTCTGTTGATTGCATGCCGCGCGGAATGGGTTCCACACCATTCTCTGCGATGCGTCAACACCACAGTTTTGCCCTTTTTTTCTTTTAAAATGGTTCCCTACAACTCCTAGAGAATTCTAGAAAAGTCGTAAACCTTACAGATTTTATTCCTCCCAAAATATAAATCATTTTCCCCTCAACATAATCTTCTACATTTTTATCTTGTTTTTTTCAAAAAAATAAAGAGAGTAAAACCTTTTATCGTAATTTTGAGTAAGAAGGTAAAACTAGGTCAATTAGTCATTCTCGAGATAAAAAATATTTTTATTATTCTCTTTATTCTTCAAATTCTATCTTCTCGCGTCATCGTTTTTAACTTATTACAAAAATATAAAATTTTGTGTTCTCAGGTCCTCATATTTCACTTATCATGAAAAATGGTCGCGATACAAGGGATTTGATCTTTTAAATTTCAAACTCACTAATTCCCTAAAATACCTTTCTATAGTGAAATTTGAGAATGTGAGGTAAATGGCATGCGATTCATGGCAATACAAGCATGATAAAATGCAGCATTCATGACATGACTGTATACTCTTATATTTTTCAAGTGCAAAAGGTATGTTATCAATAGTCAAATCAAATGTCAGATCATTCTATTAGTGGAAAACCTCAAGACTAATGTAGGGGATGCTAGTCCCCTACATCTATGGTGAGTGGGTGGCTGAACTATAAATTAAGCAACATTGAAGAAACAAATAGAAAAATTGGAAGACCATAAAAATTTATTCAAAATTCTTTCTTTTTATGTTTAAATGTAAAACAATCTGGTTTGGGATCTTCCATCCTCCTTTTACTAATGCATTTTGCATGTTTGATTGGCCTTCTACTGCTCTTAGCGAGATTTCCATGTTTCATGAGTCATATGCTGCTCATAGTGGGCTCAATTTCTTTTAGATCTGAGAAGTCTCCTTAATGACCATGATATATACTAAATAAAAATAAAAATATTATATAATTAGATAAAAGAAGTAGAAATAATAAAAATAACGTTTCCCCTCTTAATTTTATTTGACTCTGCTAAAGCTTTTTATCGGTTCTCCTTTTAAGGATGGATTTCCAATGAGCTTATTCATACAATGATAGAGCTTCCCCTTATTTCTCTCACATATAGATAGTAAACCACCTTACTGGACCAAGGAACTCTGACGAAGCGTTTTATGCAGTTGTTAAAACACACAAACGTCGGTCAAACAAAATTTATAATTCCGAACTCACAAATAACAAAGATATAAAATCAATTATAGTGTAAAGATCGGGTCGATCCACAGAGAACACGGTTGACTTTGATCTCATAGTTGACTTGGTCAAACTTAGGTTTAATTGGGTATATTGAGAAATGAATTTATAAGATTATTAATGGAAATGATAGAATTATATCGAGAAGATATTTTTAAGACTTTAGAAACTGATTTCACAACGAAAAGTCAAAAGTCAAGGTGATGCAGGACCGGGTGCGTAACCAGTCTCACACCGTGATGCTAGGGGTGAACTAGGGGAGTGGTTACTTTGGGGAATCCTAATATGATATAATAAACTAATATTGCGAACAAGCAGCGCGCTGTCTCGGGTGTCGCCTCCGTAGGTCCAGGGGTGCGCCGAGTAGAGTCCGTCCAGGAGTCCTTCTGATCCACGTCCTTGCGGGCGTAGGGCTGTGAGTCGTCAAGGGGAGCTCGACAGTCAACCCGACGGGTTAGACCACGGTCGAAATCCTATCAATTCGTCTAATCTCTCAGCCTATATAAATCCCGATGGCGGCGGAGACGGTGCGGGAGATACTGAAAGAAATATAGACTTCGACGTAAAATAAAGAGGGTATGTGTGCCTAACCTGCGGGGCGCGAGCCCGATCGGTCGTGACGATGGAGGCCGATCGTACGCAGCACGGGCGGACAGCAGGGAGAAAAACGAGTAGGCGTCGTGGCGGCAGTGGGAAGAGTACCGGTGATGTGGTGAGGCATTGCCGACGGGATGGACGATCGCTCGGGCAGTTCGCGTGAGCTGGTACAATATTACGAGTCGAGCAGGGAGTGTACCTTGAAAGGGGGGGGGGAATACGGCAGTGGCTTGAGCGGAGGATGACGAGACGAAGCCGCGAGGTCGTCGATTTCACGCGGTATCACGTCAAAAATAATACCGAACTTACCAATTTGATGAAAATGTATCGAATTCAAGGGTATAATGGTAAATACGGGTCAAAACCACAGGGAATTAAGGAATTTCTTGATGTAATCTTCAAATTTGATCAAATCGGATGAGAAATTGATGGCAGAAATTGGGGAAAATGGTATTTTAAGAAAGTACACTTCAAATCGATTCCATGGAATCAAAAATCGTCCAATTTGGACTTGATTTCGCGGAGAAATCAAGATTCGAAGTGGAGAGAAATTTCGTAACGTCGGAATAGCGAATTTTGATGAAATTTAGTGAAATTGAAATGTAAAACCTAATCTAAACGAAAATTATACCTTATAGGAAGATAATTAAGGTAAAACCGCTTCCACTAAACCCGTTTAGCGATCGAAATGTCGCGATTAAACCGGTGATCGCGATGAACACCAAGAACGTCACGACGAGCTTCAGCGTCGATTTCTCCCTCGATTTTCCACCAAATCTCGACTTCTACCCCTCAGTAAAATGCGGAATTGAAAGAGGAAGAGGAAGAACTCAGAGAAGCGAGTGAGAGAGGTGTCTAGACAGTCAATTAGATTGAATCTCACTCGGATGCTTAAGAACGACGAAATACATCTTGTTTTTATAGTACTTTTTAGGCGTGATCGTCCGATCGAAACGATCGGCGGATGTCACGATAAAAGCGATCCACGATGGACCGTTTGAATAAAGTCGTGATCGTCCGATCGTGGATGGAGCGCCGGGGATGATCTCTCGATAAGCGTTTATAAAAACGCTTTCGATTTTTCGCTCCCTTGGATCGCGATCCAACGCGCTGAGATGCGATCGCGCCAATCAGTGCAGCCGTTATAATCCGATAAATTAAGGCACGTGCGGTGATCTTCCGGTGGACCTGCGAGCGCACGCGATCGAGCGCGTCGATCCATCGTTCATTTGATCAGACGCGCTCCTCATCGCGCCACGTCACCGCATCGTAACGCATCCTTTAGTCCCACACGGAATTTATTTTATAATACCGTCGGGTTTTATAAGACCCAGACGGTTTTAGAGGGTAATAACCCTCCCCCATATAGAGCGCAAGCTAAAGACCCCTTTTATATAGATTAAATAAATATATATACTATATATATCACGCGCCACGTAGGCGCTGCGCGGGTCCGCGTGGCGCTGCCACGTGGCCCCGAGTGCCACGTCGCATCCACGCGGGCCCCGCGCCCATTTGTTTCTTTTTTTATTTATTAAAAATGGGTTAAAAATCGAAAATAAAATAAGAAAAATAGTTTAAATATCCGAAAAAAATTCCCTAAATTGTAAAAATCATATCTTTTAATATATAACTCCAAATTAATCCAAATTTCTTTCATTTGATCCAAAATTTAATTATCTATCATTCTAAAAAGTCAGATTTAATAAATAATAAGAGTTAAAATTATTATTTCAAAAATACATTCATTTATTAAGATTTTAAACTTTAGAAAATAAGATGAATGTTTATAAAAATTGTTTCTCTTATTATTTTAACTTTAAAAATAGTTATAATCTCAAGAAAAATATGGTTTATCAAATTATTAAACTCTAATTTATCAAAATTAATCCTAAATTAAAGTATTTTGAGATTATAATGACTTTTTAAGAGAATAATAAAAAAATACATATAAGTATGATAACATGCATGGAAATGAAATCATTTATAGTTAAATATGCATCAAAAATCATGTTTTATGATGTAAATATAGCATGTTATCAGAGGACGCGCATGAGGTGGGGCGTCCCGGAGCTATCTGGTGATGAGGGGACAGTGGGTAGTTGGATCGGACAGGTCCTGCGCTGGACAGAGGTGGGGTGTGTGGATTTCCCAGTAGCGCAGGGAAAATGGGGAGGAGAGAGATGAGGAGAAAGGCCCGTGTGTCTCGTGCGGAAAGTGGCTGTGGCGCCGTCTGCAGGAGAGGAACGCGCGATCGACATACGTCCCTGAGCAGGGCAACTTGGTGAGGAATTATTCCCACGATTTTGATGACAGGTCAGTGATAGGCAGGGCGCGGGCGTCGTTGCGGTGAGAGGAGATTGGGATGGGAATAATGGCGGTCGTAGGGTAGGGGGCGAAGAGGGGGTAAGGGGCAGGGCGCGGAATTAATTCCGCTGATGGGGGTCTTGTGGGCGATGTATGTTGGAGCGGAATTTTCGTAATTGGAGGGGAGGGTGAGGAGGTCGTTGGGAGTTGATGGGACGGCGGACGAGGGGAGTGACGAGACTAAATCGTATGGTCGTTGAATGCACACGAATTAGTGTCAAAACAAAGTCCTAATCTTACCAATTTATGATTAATCAAAGTAATTAATTAGTATAATGGTAATTAAGGGTCGAATCCACGGAGAATTAGGGAATTTTGAGAGATATCTTTGAAATTCGGTCAAATCGGATGATGAAATTAGGTTAGAAATTGGGGAATTTAATATTTTAAGAAAGATAACTCAATTTCGAATCCACGGAATCAAAAATCAGGTGATTTGGATAAGAATTCGAAGAGAAATCAAAATTTGAAGATAGGAGATAATTTCGTTTCGAAAAACGATTAAAAACCGAAATTAAGACTAAAATTAAACTAATCTAGGATTCTAAAACTAAAATTAACACTAAATGATGAAAGATTATGATGAAATCACGCAACCTAACCCAAAGTAGCCTTCAAAATGATCCAATTAATCGCCGGATGCAAGGCTATTCATTCTGAATTTTCGAAGACGAAGATGGAGTTCAAGATGTGAATTCTTCCTTTTCTTTCAATCAAAGTTTGATCTTAAGCATTCAAATGACGCGGAAATGAGTCAAGAACACTCTCGAACAAACGGCACGCGATTTGGATGAGTAATCACTTCGAATTTGGAGAAATTTCGTGAACGCCTTCTTCCGGCGCGAATAACGGTTTTTATAAATACCGAAATCAATCTCAGCCGTCCGATGAAGAAGTTATCGCGATGAACCATCGCAATCGTGCGTCTTCTCATGAATCGTCATTTTAAATTTCTGACCGTTCGATTTTGATGAACGGTGAAGATTGATCGTGTGTTCATCGGGTCTTCATCGAGCGGGAGTGATCTCAGCCGTTAATCTATTGCGATAGACGGTGGCAATTAACTCGCTTAAGTGAGTTTTTAAGCACGTGTTGATTTGGCGATCAGGTGGATCGCGTGTCCACTGGATCCACGTGCACGATTCATCGCGCGATTGATCGAACGGCTCTCGTCGCGCCACGCGTCCTGAAATCAGAGAAAACAGAGTGAAATAGTCCCACACCGGTGAAATAAAAGAAATGTTTCACTATATAATATACAACGGTTATATGCAATTAGAAATTTGTCTCCCTATACACGGGAGACCTATACATATTATATATATAGTGTATATAATACACGCACACGTCAACGCCATGTCACTTCCGCGCCACGTAGGCGCTCGCGCCTGTCCACGTGGCGATGCCACGTGTACACGCGCGATGAAAAACCCCTATTTTTGCATTTTTTTAATTAAATTAAATGTTTAAAAATTGAAAATAAACTTAAATAAAATCAGAAAAATTCCAGAAAAATTCCTAAAATTTGTAAAATTCATAACTTTCAAAATATAACTCCAAATTAAGTCAAATTTGTTTTGTTGGATTCAGAATTGAATAATCTATAATTATAAAAAGTCAAATTATTAAAATAGTAAGAGAATTAATTTATATTAATTGTATACATTTATGTATTATATAAAATAAATTCATATAAATACATAAATGTTAGTAAATGTCTTTTCTCTCATATTTTCACTCTTAAAACATGATTATGATCATAAATATAATTAGGATTAAATATTGAAATGTTTAATTATGCATAATAACCCATAAATTGATGTATTTTTAGATCATAACATGAATTTACATAAAAATGATAGAAATATGCTTAAAAGATGATAACATGCATATATTTGTAATGATTAATGCATTAATTTGCATTAATAACTATGTAATTACATGCATAAATAGCATGTTATCAGGGAGGCGGCTTCGCGAGGAAACCAACCAGTTGAGAAATCGGGATGGAGAAGGGAGGTGAATCGGGGAGGGGGAGTTCGCGCAAGGGAAGCAGTGATTGATTTCGTGAAAAATGGGAGGAAGCGGCGTCGGTACCTCACGGAAATGAGGGGGTGCGATCGGAATTTTGACAGGCGCGCGTCAGAAGTTTCCGCAAGCGGGGAGAGAGGGAGAGATGCGTTCGGGAGATAGAGGGATCGGGATTCGGGGAAATGGCAGGGGGGAGTTAGGCGGAGGCGAGCACGGGAGGAAGAGGAGAGTGTACGTTTGGGAAGATCGGAAAAGGATCGGGGTGGTACGGGAGGAAGAAGGTGGACTTTGGCCGTGGGGAAGGTGGGAGGTGGTCAGGAACGTGAATGTAGGAGGGGAATGCAAAGGGGTCCGTGGAGGAGGAGGGGAGGTGGAGCAGCTTTCCGGCGGCGGCAGTGGCGGCGACGGGTAGACTGCACGCTGGAGATACGCGACCAAGGCAAGGGGAGGCGACGGTCTCGGCGGCGGGCACAACGGCGGCACGTGAAGGTGCGACGGCGGAGGCGGCGGTTGGTCTCCTTCCTTGATCTTCCTTGAGCAGCCACTTGAGAGAGAGAGAGAGTTCTCTTTTCTTTCTTCAAATGATGGCTAGGGTTTGTGGGGGGGTCCCTTCCCCTCTTATAGAGCCCATAGTGGGCCGAGAGAGGAAAGGGCCCACTTGAGGCCCACAACCCACACCTAAATATACTCATAGAAATTTAAAGGTTCACAAAGGGAAATGGCCTCACGAATGGGATCCCGAAAAGGAGGGAACCCGCCTAAAGGCCTAAAAGAGAAGGAAGAAGAGATGCAAAGGCCCGCTTAAACACGTGCGGGCTAATAAAGTTCATAATAAAAGAAAAGACGGAAAAGATAACTCCACGCGCGCGCGAGCCCTGTGAAATGTGTCGTGGCGAGATGAGGTCCTCACTTGGTGTAGTGAAACTCGGCATCCTTCGTCTTCGCCTGTTGAGGGGGCTGGATGCGCGTGGGCGTCGGCTCCTCCGGCACCGTAGTGTCATGCCTTGGTGGCGACGTGGGTCGTACGCCACCACAAGGTCAAAGCGTTGACTTTGACTAATAGTTGACTTTTTGAAAATCAGAGAATAAAAAGATATTAAAATATTACAAAAAATTCTATATTCAGAAACAATAGAGAAAATGGAAATTATTGATATATAATTCGTGATTTTTCGACAAGAAATTGATTTATTATGATTTATTGAAAATCAAAGATCAGAAAAATCCCGAAATGAACACTTCAGATTAAATCATCAAATTGACTAACCAAATGATATCCAAATCTTATAATTGATATATAAATAGAAATATAACAACCAGAGGATTATCAAATTTCACCTTATATTTTGAGAGTAATTAGCCCCGAAAGTCAACGCCCAATTTTTGGATTAAAATGAATAGCCGATGGTCAAACGTTGAATTGAGGGGTGAAATGATGATGAAATTTTACGATTTTTCTATCCACAGAAATCTGATGAAGCAAGATATCTAATGAAACCAAAATCAAATGATTTGGACTTAAGATTTGGTAGAAATCTTTGTATCAAAATCAGCAAAATTCACGCCCAAATTTAGGCGAAATGAAGAACAAAACAGTTTTAAAAACAAAATTAACCTACCAAATCAAATCTAAATTTCAATTATTGTAAGGAGAATGATCAAATCACACTACTAACCCGATTGACGTGAAGATTTGGCTTTGATTCACGCGGATTGAAGAGTATTAGATCGATTTCGTCTTCGATGTGATTTCGGCGTTCAAGGGGAGATTTTGATCAATCCTCGCAATGATTTGCGATTAATAATGCCTCAATCTGATCGCAATTGAGTCTAAAATGCAGGGGAATCATGATAAACTCAAGATATGCTTTCAAAATCGCTTAATTTCTTCACGATTAATCAAGAGTTGTTTCCAGAAAAGAGAAGACACAGTTTTATAGGAAAATTCATCGCGCGCGATCTGGACCGTCTGATCTGATGAAGGCTTTTTTTACGACCACGATGCATTCACGCTGCGCACAAACAGTGGGCACGATCCCACGTCATGGGGTCCACGATCTCCCTTAATCCGAGTCGTCTGATCTTTGATCGGACCGTCGTGATGCATCCACGCGTCTCCCCACGATGAGCTTCATGTGTGATTTAATCTCGACCGTCAGATTTCACTTACGCGATCGACGGTCGAGAATTACGCACGTGCTTTGATGGTGATCCGGTGGACGCGAGTCCACGCGATCGACGCATCTCACATGTTCTGATCGCATCCGACGCGCCACACGATGCCACGTTGCTTGAAATTTCAAAATTAAAGGGGAACATAGTCCCACAAGGAAGAAAATCGCAGAATATGTAAGTATAAAAGGTGGGGCTCTCTAAGGCATTTGCGTTACTGCCCCAAATAACTTACCTGGGCCCACTAACCCGTGGGCCCATCACCTGCCAGCCCAAAGATCGTCCTTGTGCCACGTAGGCGCTATGCAGGCGTCACGTGTGCATCACGCAGGTGTCCACGTGGCCTCGTGTGGCCATGCCACATGTCCGCGGTGCGCCAAGTTAGCTCCGGGGGTCCCGCGCGATAAATCACCCCCTTTTTGCCCTTTTTATAAAAGAATTAAATCTATAAAAATTCTTAAAAAATCAAAATAAATTCCAAAAAAATCCATAAAAATTCAGAAATTCATATCTTCATAAATATAACTCCTTTTAAACTCAAAATTTCTCCATTAGATCAAAAATTTCTTCATCTTTAATATTATACCACCTAAAAATATAAATTCAAACAAGAAAATAGGATGGATTGAAAATAATACTAAGTAATTCATTAAGAATTCTCTCTTTTTAATCATCCAATCATTCTTTTCTTGGAATTAATCCTTTTAATCATCTACTAAAGTATAAAATAAGTCAAATAAATTGGTTAATTATAAATTATTTAATCTTGAAAAAGATCAAACATCAATAAAGTGAAGTAATTAACCCTAAATTGAAGCAAAAATATGAACTTTAGTGAAATGACATACCAATGGAGAAAATTAATAAAACTATGATAATATGCATCATAATCACATAAAATAAGCATGAATATTAATCAAATAAGATAAGAATTTAAGTTAAATATGCATTTAATCAAACTCTCACAAGAAGATGAATCAAATGTATGATTTCTTTCAATTCAATATGAATATATGACTCCTTGATTTGACGTTTAAAAGGATAGTATCAACAAGATCAGCGTGGTTCAATTGAACGGTGAACAATCCCTTTATTAGTTTGACTAAGCTCTTTTTTATCTAGATGATAAGTCTCTTCGAGTCTTTATGTTTATCCTATTTCTAGTCTTCCGACATTTTTTAGTTGACTTCATGCTTTCTTAAAGTAAACTTCCCAAAGTCTCGAGGTGTAACGTCCATTTCATATTTGTCATGTTATTATAATTAGAAATCAAGGGAATTTTATTTCAAGAATATGAAGCTTTAGTGGTATCTTCACTCCAAAAGCGAGAGAGAGGGAGGGAGGATGATTTTTGAGCCATAGACAATTCAATTACTTCAGTGAGAACACTCCGCTAATTCAAAATTTTCATGATTGTGGAATCTATGGAAATAATTTTTCATGATGTAATCTAAACGTACTAAAAAACTGTAAATAATCATGCACGTACATTTATTCTAAGTTTCTTGAAATAAAATGCATATTTGGGAATATGGGAGTACGGGATTTCAATTAGTCAAGAAATTATTAAATTCATGCAATTTTTCCCCCTCATTATCTAATATGCGCACTTATTTGATAATTGCATCATAAATAAAATCATAAACTTGTAAGGTTGAAATTGCATCACAAACAAAATATGCGTGTACTTGAAATATTCTACGCCTTGACTGCGAGTTTTTAAGGTGTTAACCATGGAAAACCAAAGAATAAATGAATTTCTCCTGAAAGTCTGTATTACTTTTTGGCATATTCTTCTACCCCCGAGCGAGTGGGGTTTGAATATTTTTCTTTTCATCTTATTGGATTCAAGAAAAATATTCTGCTCTTTCCTCAGGGTTCATCATCTTGGACCAGCAATAGAGCCGAACGCAACGACTCAGATGACCGCCTGTGCATGCTGCTGGGCTAATCGCAGCCCTTCATTTCCAACCGTACCGCGGACTTCACGAGGGCGCTATCATATCCCCTCGAGTGGAGACGGTAGCGTTCACTCCTCGTCGCCGCTTCCCCTTCTGATAATGGCCGCCGCCGCCTCCATGGCTGCCGCCGCGAGGCTCGTCGCGCCCGGCTTGCCCTCCGCCTCTCTGCGGGCAGCCCGCGCCTCCCTACGCGGCTTCTGGACCCCTCGCCCGAGCAGCCTCCGCAGCTCCTCGAGATTCCGCGCGGTTACCGGGTCGGCGTCTTCCTCGTCGGCTGCGACCGTTGCCGCCACGATAGCCGTCGGGGACAAGCTCCCTGAGGCGACTCTGTCCTACTTCGACGCGGAGGGGGAGCTCCAGAGCGTGAGCGTGTCGGATCTGACCAAGGGGAAAAAAGTGGTCCTCTTCGCCGTTCCGGGAGCCTTCACCCCGACTTGCTCGCAGAAGCACCTCCCGGGGTTCGCGGAGAAAGCGGGGGAGCTGAAGGAGAAGGGCGTCGATACCATCGCCTGCGTGTCCGTCAACGACGTCTTCGTCATGCGGGCCTGGAAGGAGGATCTTAGCATCGGCGACCGCGTCCTGCTACTTTCAGACGGAAATCTGGAGTTCACGCGGGCGCTTGGTGTGGAGCTGGACCTCAGCGACAAGCCCGTCGGTCTCGGGGTGCGATCCCGTCGCTACTCCCTTCTCGCCGTCGATGGCGTCGTCACCGTGCTCAACCTTGAGGAGGGCGGCGCCTTCACCGTCAGCGGCGTCGACGACATTCTCGGGGCTCTTTGATTCTACAGTCTTCCCCGCTTCTTTCTTAAAGTTAGTCCCTTTTGCCCGTTTTCCTTGAAGTCAAAATATCTGTCGAGCTTGATTTTCGTGACTGATCTGGGAAAATCATCCTGCTCTGGCCTTAGCTCTTCGTTTCTAGCTTTTCAAATGCTAAGGGATATAAAAATCACAGTCGCCGCCTGCTCTTCCGGCGCCGTAATTCAGTCACAGCCTCCACGCATCGTAAGGTCGGCCATTTCGATCCCACATTAATCGAGATCGAATGGAGCTATTTTTTTGAGCTATTTTTTTACAGTAATCGAGCTAAGTTGGTGTGTTTCACGGTGACAAAACCTACCCCATCTCCAGATTGCTCGCCATCCAATTAACACTAGGCAGCAATTCTTCAATCCAATCCCATTTTTCATCAAAATATGTTGAAACTGACGACCTATCACTTGTTCTCCTTCAATAATTTCACGCGCAAAGTAAGACGATCAATTGATTGCTCACGTAAAGGGAAAGTGTCCCAAGAGTGGAGAAATCCCTCCACCACTAATGATACTTGAGGTTCATTGATACGCAAATGATGGATTTTTAGGGATAGAATTAACGTTTCTAATGAAGTCTATAAACATATACTATGGCTAAATAAATTATTATGATATCATAATATAACGATTACCAGTCTTTAAATATATGTTATAAATATTTTTAATTGAGAGATATTCGAGAAAGATATTTGAGAATATCCATTTTACACGTATGATTTAATATTGTTTAATCCATTTATGTTATAATTCATATCATTATTATCCATTTTTCATGTTTTAATGAAATTTTTACATTCATCGTAGTATTGTTCATAAGCTGAATTTATAATAAATTATGATTAATTTTATAGATAAATGATTTTTGACCTTTTCCAAGGTCAACAAAGATGAATTAATCATATTTGCATGAGATTCACAATTATAGTACGTGAACTAAAGATGATAGGGATGAAGATGAGAAGAAAACTAGAAATTTTGAATGCAAGTGATATGATGAAAAATAAGGATCAAAATAGAAAAAAATTATTCTAAAAGAAGTTTTCTACAAAAATATATGAATATTTTAAGTGAAGTGATTTTTTGGATTTCTTTTTAAAAATTTTCTTGAATTTTATCATTTTTTAGTTAATTTGGATTTTCTAAAGATTTTTCATGATTTAAAAACAAAAAAAGGGGTTTATTTGTGCATGTTGATGTGTCACATTAATATGGCAAAGCCTATACATGGGACAACAAGGTGGCACCATTCGATGCATGATAACATGCATTTATAACTTCAATTCTTATCCTAATTAACTCATATTCATGCTTATTTCACTAAAGTTGATATTTATGCATAAATTAGGGATAATTTCATGCTTAATAGATGATTAATCTTTTATGTAAATTAATAGAAGTTGATCTCTGTTATAGAATGATTTTTGACTTTAGTAAATGTTTGGAAGGATAATTTCAGGATTAATTTATGATTTAAAATGTTAATGAGAAATAATTTAAGTAAAATTTTAATTCATCTTGATTTCTTCTTTCAAAATATATTTTAAATGACATGATATTAAAAAGAAAAGAATTTGTGATCCAATGGAGAAAATTTGGATTTAAAAAGGAGTTGTATATTTTAAGATATGAATTTTGGAAGTTTTAGCCTTTTTCCAATTTTTTATTTGGGTTTTAAATTGAATTGTTATTTAATAAAATCGCAAAAAGAGGGTATTTACCTGTAGGCGATGATTTGGCGAGCGGGAGAAGCCGGCGAGCCGACACGTGGCGCGCGGGACCACCGCGCGGATGCGACGCTCTGAGGCCACGTGGCAGGGTCGCGGGTGGCCCACGCGGGGCGCAGGAGGCGCAAGGCGCGGCCACGTGGTGGAAGTGCCACGCGACAACTGGGGTCCACGTGGACGCCCGTGTGGGGCGCCACGTGGAAGGTGGGTTCGCATAGGGAGGGCCCACGAGTATAGTGGGTCTTGGTAAGAATTTGGGGGCGGTAACGCAAATGCGTTACCGCACCCCAATATTTAACCACGGTGAATTCCAAAGTTTCCTCCGTGTGGGCACTATGTCCCACACGGTCCTTACCGTTGTAGGTCACGTGGACGCACGACGGCTGTTGGCTGCGGTCAGAATGGTGGAGATCGCGTGGACCCGAGTCCACGCGATCATTAAAGCGAGACACGTGTCAAGAAGTACGTCAGCCCAATGATTGGGCATGCGTTTTGTTGTGACTGACACGTCTAAAACCGAGACGTGTCAGTCAAGAAGGGCGGCGGCCAATGAAAAAAAAGGAGGGATTTTTTCCCCGCCTAATAAGACAAATGCATTTAATTCTCTCTTTTTCAGGAGCGGCGGTCGAGATTACGTGGACCAATGGAAAAAAAGACGGCCTTTTTCCCCGCCTAATAAGACAAAATCTATAGCAGAGATTCCTTGCGACGCATTAAATGCGCCGCAATTTAAGCCAATAGAAATCTCTGATAGCCGCTGCACTGCATTAAATGAAACCGCGTGCATTAAATGCAACGCGGTTTCAACTCTCTACGTGGCCGCTCTTGATTCGCTGAAAGCGAATTTGATGACGTGCCACGTCATTGATTGATACCTGTATTTCATGTATGGATTTTTTTACTTGTCGTTGGATGCGGCGTGGACGGTCGCGATCCTTCGCGATCAAAAGCATCGCGTGGACACGTCGGGAATGTCCGATCTCCATCGGACGGTCGTGATCTTCATCGTGAGCTGATCAACATCAGACGGTGCAGACAAGTCATGGAAGAACTCCACGATCGCGGTCCGATCGAGCCACGATCGAGCCGCGATCTCACATCTTTCGTCGCGGAATCACTCCAATCGGATCCGACGGCGGCCGACCGAGATCCAGGACCACGATCGACGCCTGATCGTGGCCCTATCGTGGCCCGATCGTGCCACGATCGGGGCTCTTTTCAAAGCGAAATTCAAGCTTATTCACCGCTGATTTGAAGCCACAAAGCCATGCAACATAAACCGCTTCCACGACGCTTGAAAATCGCCCCCACGACCGCATCAATTGCCCACGATCTTCGGGCCAATTTCCCTCTTTAAAAGCATGTATTTTCCTTCTTTGTTCTTCAACTTTTGATCGATTCGTGAAGGAATTAAGTGAATTTCGAGGAAGATCTCTAGTTCATCGTGATCCCCCCGCATTTAGACTCAATTGCGACGCAATTGGAGCGGGATTGATCGCGAATTTCTCCTTGATTTCATCGAATTTTCCCCTCGAATTCCGAACGTCCGCGAGGAAGAATCCAAGCAAATTCGCTTCAATCCACGAGAATTGAAGCCCCATTCTTGTGGAAATCGGGTTAGTAGTGAGATTCGATCGATTATCAGGAGGTAATTTGAGTTTTTATTAGATTTAGAAGTTTAATTTTGCAAATTAGTTCATAGTGTTCTTCATTTTCCCCAAATTTTTGTCTGAAAAGATGCTGATTTTGAAAATAGGATATCTCTTTGATTATAATTCCAAATCACTTGATTTTGGTTTCATTGGATTCCTCTTTTCATCAGCTTTCCGTGGATATCAAATTCATCAAATTCTGAGTTCATTTGACCCTCCAATTTGACGTTTGACCAAGGGTTGTTCTGCTTTCATCAGAAGTCAAACGTTGACTTTTGGAGTCAATTACTTTTGATTGACAAATCAGAATTTGATAGGTCTTGTTAGATTCCTCTGGTTCTTAGCTTTCCATTGACATAGAAATTGCAAGATTTGGATTTTCATTTGGTCATTCAATTTGAAGATTTCCTATGAGGTGTTAATTTCGGGGATTTTATGATAGTTGATTTTCAATAATTCATAATAAATTCATTTTCGTATCCAAAAATTACGAAATATATATCAATAAATTCCATTTTATCTCTAGTTTCTAAGTATCTAATTTTCGTAATCTTCTGACTCTCTTTGATTCTCTGATTTTGCAGAACACCTACTGTTGGTAAAAGTCAACGCTTTGACTTTGACTTTTGACTTTTCTCTGTCAAATCCGAGATTTCAATTCTTAAAACTTCTTATTTATCTTATTTGATATCATTTTCATATCTTACATCTTATATTTCTCTTATTTAAAACTCATATTTAAACCTAAGTTTGACCAAGTCAACTCTACGATTAAAGTCAACCCTGCTCGCTGTGGATCGACACGATACTTACCTAATACTTGATCATTATATCTTGTCTTTGTGATTTCGGTTTCTATAAATTTTGTTTGACCATCGTCTTTGTGTTTTAACGACGCACGAAAATGACACGTCAATGCACAATTAACACCAATGTAGCACCATCAAGTGGAGTACTAGTGTTAATTACATTTTATACGTGGTATTACTATTGTTAACATGCCTTAATGGGCTTTTTCTTTTGAAAGATAAATTTAATCCGCGTGGGACTAAACGCATTAATTTGGAGGGACACATGACAATATCTCAAAGCTTCCATTGGAAACACCAATTGAAGCCCCTTGATTTAGTGGATTGAGTCGATCGGATCAGTTTTTACAATGTGTACCATGTGGCTTCATCTCGTGCGTCAGATGATGGATCACAAAAGGGAGGGATCAAATTTATCCCGACATACTCTCTTCACGGCAAATAAGAAGTCTCTACATAACGCAATCTTGGAGCTCTTGCTCTTATTAAATTTAATATGCTGACTATTATCGATCATGCTCTTTCTCTCTCTTTGTGATGAATACAAATATGACATGTGGTGCAATCTTAGGGCTTTTGATTTTGAAAAATCATGATCCGATGGTCAACAATTCAATTAGGCAATTTTTAGGGGAAAATAAATGACTAGAAATGCTCCAAATTGAGATTATAATATCTCATGATCCTAGTGGAGTATGGAGCTAAAAATTTATTGGCAAAATTTTCATTTCACATTCTTCATTCTCGTAATAGGTGATTTAAAGGGTGGAGCAAAAAACTAGGGTTTTTAGCATTTCTCTGGATGCTTCTTGCATTAGCTACTCAGAGGAAAGAGAGTGTCGATCCAATGTTCATCATATACTGAATATTATTTTTTGTAAATTTCTTCTCTTTTCTATTCTTTCCTCATGTAAAAGTCCAAACATCATTGTCCCAATTAGTCTTAAAATATCAAACAATAGAGCCCACTTCAATTAGGTGCAAGCCACCTAGTAGGGGTGATATGTATGGACTCTCAAAAATGAATGATTGATTGGAGAGCATCACTAGAGGGAGTTACAAATTATAATCATTATATTAGACTATTTTATTTTTTTACCTTTTTCCATTTTTACCATCTTTGCAATCCACAAATCCATATTTTCAACCATAAATCATTGATGAGCTCAATCGCTTGTGCTTTTCGTCGTCGTTGTGCGTTGATGTCATGCAATAAAATACAATTCCTTACTAAGTATAGTGCAGCAAGGGTTGAATCCACAGGGAGCTAAAGTAATGACGTTATGTGTTCAAAAGAAAGATGAGGGCGGAGGAAGATGTGTGAGTTGTAATGGAGCATGTAGAGGTGAGTATAAGAGATAATTTTGAGTTTCGCTTAGAATTAAGATAGAAATTAGAAAATAGATGAGATAATTAGATTAATAGAGATGAAAATGGAGACAATATGATGGAAATATGAGAAAATATTTGGCGGTAGCCATGGATAAATGCATGGCAAGGGTGAGAGTGAGAGATACACACGAAGATGATGTCAAAGCCACTACAAACAAAGAAAAAGAAAAAGGAAAAGGAAAAGAAAAAGAAAACACATGTCTTCTGTATATGGAGATGTTCCCAAGCCAAAATCCAATCTAGATATTTGCACAAACCCTGTTGGTGTACCCGTCCTAGGCCGGGTGACACTCGATCTGCTCTGATCACGATCTTTGCTTGCTCCCTTCTCCACTACAAGGTTGAGCATCAAAAAATGCTTCTCCTTGGGCCTTGACCTCCTCTCCCTTTCCTTCTATATCCTGATGCTAAGAGAGAGCCAAAAAATGCAAGGAGAGAGAAAATGAAAGCTTTTTTAGGTGGGTTCCTAGGGTTTTAAGTGTAAAGAGGGGTAAAATAGTCAAATTATTAAAATCATTTTTTTCCAAGTTGATTCTTTAATCCAAGGATATGGACGGATAGAGGGTTAAAAGATGAATCTAGAAATAAAATTTCAGCTCAAAACTCCATCTAGATCATGAGATATCATGATTTTAATTTAGAGAAAATCCTAGGCCTTGATTGAGATCGTGCGGAGTGACATTTCTATACATTTCTAACAAAAAAATCAGAGGGCCATTTCTATAAATTTTCACTTCAAAAAATCATAGGAGCATTTTTGTAAATTTTTATTTCAAAAATCACAGTGGCATTTTTGTAAATATGTTCAAAATCGGAAAAGTCCCTAAAAAATTTAGAAAAAATTCTAGAAAAATTTCAGAAAAATACCTAAACTTAGAAATTAAATATCTCATAAAATAAAATTCCTTTTTCTACAAAATTTTCTCCATTGGATCAAGAATTTAATCTTTTATATTTTCATCTAAAAATATCTAAAATCATGAGAAAAAAATTCAGGTCTCATTTAATAAAACTTAAGTTTGGTCCAACCTCCTTAAAAATAAGGAGATTGGCCCAATATTCACTCTAAATCAATTTTGGATCATCCTAAAAACCTTGTGGTAATCCCTCTGCCAAATCTAAACTTCATTTATCACATTTCATAAAAATATTGTTGTCTTGGTGTTCAAATTTAGTTGAGAGTTGTTTCCTCTTTCCTCTTATCGTCATTCATATCCATTCTTTCCTACTTGCATACCTATGTCCCTACATCCACATAACTCATAGAAAATTTAAGAGTTCAACCACTTGACTTTGAAAGAGTCAAATGGGGTTAGTCTCATATTATAAGTAATTGAAAAGAATGATGCATAATAGGACATATTTATTTTATTTTTTTACCAAATTAGCACTAAATAAATGCAAGTTGAGTATATGAGTGAAATTAAATGATGAAAGAAAAAATATCATAAAAACATGATAAATTTCATTATATTAACAAGAATTATGTTTTAAAACCTATTTATAATGATAAAAATGAATGCATCAATGCCACATTATCAATCACCATTCCACCTTTTGATCGAGAACTTATGATCTTTGATGAAGGATTTGGAAGTGTTTGATTAGGGTAATCACATCATTCACTTATGTTTCCCTTTTCATTGATCATTTCTGCTTTCTTAATCCACAAAAATATAAAAATAATCCTTCTCTTCAATCTTTTTGCTTTCCTTTTGCATTCGACCTCAATTGACTTCTAAATTTTAAGATAAAATTCAAAGAGTTGAGTATAATTTTTGGTTTGTGATATTGTGTTTTCAACTATGGTGATTTTGTGCACGTCAAATGACATCATTATTGGGGATTTAGGTGTCTATTATATTAAAATTCTATTCATTTTTATCTTTGATTACTCTAATCCCTTCTTAAATTAGATTTATTTTATTTTATTTTGTATAAGCTTTACCTTGATGTAATGGTTAATTTGAGCTATTTTGCATGAAAGGAAGGCGATCCCTCCCTCCTTGAATCCTTGAAATCAGTTTAGGCAAAACTTCTTCTACATTAGAGCCTAAAATTGGTACTTTAGAGGTAGAAGATTAATCCTTGGGGGAAAACATGGAGGATAATCCTAATGAAACCAAAAACCATCCCGTAGATCAAGCAAATTAGAAAGATGAAGCTGAGAGATTACTCCAATCCTTCCAAGAGCTAAACCTGCACTAGGATATCAGCCCCTCTAGCTGATAATATATCACCTAGGATTGACCCTCATAGGCATCAACTATTACCCAATTTCTATGGGAGATTTAATGAGGAACCCTATGACTTTCTTGAGGAATTCACTAATATATGTATGACCTATAATTATCTCAACGTCTCTCAAGAGCATTTAAAAATTATAATATTTCCTCTAGCATTGAAATATAAGCCAAAATAATGGTTTAAGTTACTAGGACAAGAGTTTACTTCATAGTGTAAGATGGAAAATTTTTGTTACTAAAATTCTAATCTTTTGGTAAAAAAGATGCCCTTACAATAGCAATTAGAGAATTTACCCAAGGTAGAGATAATTTCAGTGAGGCTTGAGAGAGCTTTATGGCCTTGACCAAAAGATGTCTTCATCATGGGATTCCATCTGAGGAGTTAGTACAAAATTTTTATAGGGGTTTGAATGATAAAGAGCAAAATAGAGTAGATTTAATTAGCCAACAAAGAATTTTGCTCACCATTTGATAGCCAAAGGAAAATTTCATAGACTCATCATCTATTTAACTAACCATTATAAAATGATAATTCTATAATAGGATTTCTTGAAGGAGGACAAGAAAAAACCGAAATTAATCACTGAGTAACAACAAAAATTCATGAAAGATATGATGACAAAGATGGAGAAGCTCAAAAGAGGGAAATAAATACAAGAGGTCTTTCAAAACTCAAGAAATTAGAAGATAAAAGGTAAATTAGATGAAATAGATCACTATGAACACTATGCAGGTCAACTCTTAACATGCAAAAATATGTTTATTAATACAAATTAAGGCATAAAACATTCCATTTGTATGCATGTTATCATACTTTGAGCTATCATTTCATGCAAATTTAAGTTATAATCTCAAAATGCACTATTTTAGGGATAATTATGCATTTTTAATAATAGATTTTTAAAGTATATTATTCCTATCTATATTTGAGATTATAATTATGTTTTGATGCTAAATAATGAGAGAAAATATTTTATATATACTCATTTATTTTTATAATTTTTAATTTTTCAGAGAAATGAGTATATTTTTAAATAAGAATTTATCCTCTTGTTATTTAAATATTTTGAATTTTTTATGATAGATAATTTAATTTCTGATCCAATGAAACAAATTTGGATTAATTTGGAGTTTTATTTTGAAAGTTATGAATTTTCTAATTTTTGGGGATTTTTCAGATTTTTTCTAAATTATTAATGAATTTTTCAAGATCTTTTCAAATAAAAATAATTTTTCTAATTAAAAATCGATTTTGGATTTTTTATAAGTGCGCAGGTGACGTAGCGCAATCTGGAGCGTCCGATCATGTGATTAAATCGCGATCGTCGATCGTCACTTACGGCAGGGGGTACATGGCGCAATTCTATTCGTCGGCGAATCATTTTTAAAATGATTTAATCTCAGCCTTATAACGGTTGAGATTAAAACTCACAAAAACGCATCTGAAGTGCTAGATTAAGATCCAAAGGCTCGCATTTCGCGCGTTAATTCTAAAGCGCGCGATGTGGTAAAATCTCGACCGTCCATCTTCGATCCAATGACCAAGACTTAATCGTAACGATTCGCATCCACGTGTTTCATCAGAGCCGTTGATCAAAGATGAAACACCAGATCGGACGGTTACGCCCAAATTCACTATAAATTGAGATGTTCTTCAACATTGTAATGTATTCTTGGATGATTTCGAGTAATCGGACAATCTAGACACCATCATTCTTGAATCTCTTACTTCCAATCACTTCTAGAATCATTTCCGCGTCGACGGAATGGTTGGAAGTGAGATTTCGTCGATCGATTAGGGAGAATTTGCCTCTTGAACACCGAAGATTATTTTCAAAATTGTGGAATGAAAAGCCTTGAATCCGGTGATTAATTGGATCATTTTGATCGATATCTCGGGTTAGATTATGTGTTTTCCTGCTAATCTTTCATCTTGTATCATTAGATTTTAATTTAGAATGGTAGATTTAGATAATTTTAGATTTATTTCGAAATTTCTCTCTTCGCGTTCAGAAATTTCTACCTAATTCGCTCCTTGATTTCTCCGTGAATCTTTATCCAAATCGAGTGATTTTTTATTCCGTGGATTCGTCTCTGAGTTATCTTTCTAAAAATACCAATTTACCTAATTTCTCTCCTCAATTCATCCTCTGATTTGATCGAATTTCAAAATATATCTAAAAATACCTTATATCTCCTTGGATTTGACCCTTATTCACCACTATTCAATTTGTGATTTAATCTTAAAATTGGTGAGTTTGGTATTATTTTTGACATGAATCAGTGTGCAGTTAATAACCGCATTGATTCGTTTCATCAAACTCCCAATTTAAACTCTTGTAAATCTTAAAAACTTATGTTCTAATTGTAGTATGTCTTTTTTTGTGAATAATAATTGATATCCTACCTAAGATTGATGAGAATAGAGCTCATGAATCAATTATCTTATTCTCAAATGCCTTGAAATCGACTAAAGAAAAACTTTAGTGATCCTTGCCCTCTAGAAATATTTAAGGAAGCCGCTATTACTATTCCTCTCTTTGATGTTATTTAAAATATGCCTTCTTATTCTAATTTTTTAAAGATCTGTGCACACCCTCTTTGAAACCAAAGGAAGTCCATCTTTTCGAGAGCTTGAATTCCATATTATTAAATGATATCCCTAAGAAAGGCAAAGATCTTGAAGCTTCATTGGTTGCATGTGAAATAGGAGGAATTATATTTAATATGTCTATTTTAGATTTGAGGGCTTGGGTTCATGTTATGCCTAACCCTCTTTATGATAAGTTTCAATTTGGAGATCTAGAGCCCATTATATTAGTATTAAAATTAACCAATTGATTGATTAAAGAACTATATAGGAAATTAGAGGATGCCATTATAAAGATGTTAGGATTTGAGGTTGATAAGCCTTCCAAAATTTTGATCAAAACATCAAATGTAGAAGAATTGATTGAATCAAATATTCAAAACACTAAGGCACAAAGAACTAATGATCTTATCATTTAATATGAATAAGAAAACATACTAACAAGGTTCATTTGAAGGAGTACTTAAAGGTGTTTAAGTATATAACCTCTAATAGTATCCGCACGATTATCAAATGGTTAAATCTCCTCTTCAAAACTCTTCACTAGGAGAGAAATAGAATTTTCATAGCGCTTGTATAGGCACCTTGAGTTATGGTCTTCCTCTCCCTATTTATAGACATTTATAAAAATCCTCATAATTTTGGATATACTAACAAACATATATAGACTTTATGTGCGTGGCCTTCTAGGTCTATTATCTCACTAGTCAATAACTCTATAGACCCATAATATCTTCTTAGTTAACCTTATTAATTATCTATATCAAAATATAGATTAATAAATCAAGGATCTATTTAACCAAATCAATAGGTTGAGTTGTCAATCCATTGGGTGCTGAGCTCCACCACGTAGTCTAAGAGATATAAAGTATATAACAGTTTATGTATGACACCGGGCCATCACCGATTATCATGTACTTATAATCTTTCGTCTACACGAGATTCATGAATGACTTAAGGTATGGTCAAATATCAAACCCTGATCGGTCTCTTAAATTAATACTCATACATAAAAAAATTATTGGGAACTCTTCTGTTATTTTCCACTACCTTAGGCAAGGATTTCATTGCATCTCATTCCTTGAGTCAATTTTCTTAAATACTAAGGGCAACCGATCATATCTTGACCACACAATCTTCTTTGAGGACTTCATGTCATATCAAATGTATATTGTTTTAGAGATCTCGTGGCAAGGGATTCATAAGCCATAATTAAAACATGGGTATCCATCTACAAAGCGTCTTTGGCGTCTCAAGTCAAAGGACCACAGACACAACCATAACATGAATCAACTTGATCAACAATCAAGGTTGATACCATTTAGTAATTCATACAAATCAATTAAGTGAACTCTTTCCCGAAAGAACACCCACTATCTATCTTTTGTGTCTCCACAGCAACAACGACATGATCAATCATACTCATCTTATCAGTCAGATCAGATAGGACTGATCTTTTCAAATAATTTGATGTCGTACTCGAATATTCCACAAATAAGAATATTTAGAACATATGTTTAAAGACTAGTGATCAATGTATCATGATCTCATCATAATTCACTTAGTCATTATATATGTTTATAGACTTCTTAACAAACATCACATAAGAAAGACAATAAATAAGTCACTTAAAATGGAAGTATGATTGGCTTATAAGTCACTTAAAATCTATCAAGGATCACCGCCTTTTCATGGTATCAAGCACTTGCAATTGGAGAGCTAGTTATCAATGGAAGGGACATGTATTGTAATGAAGACAATACTGGAAAAATACATAGAAGTGTCGTGTGTTAAGTAGGTGATCATTGCCTCAACCGTAATGGATCCCTGTCACAAGGGTTCAATGCTAGAGGGCAAGACAATGAACACCGTCATTAGGCTTCATCGAAAACTCTTGCTCACTAATATAATAATAGCATGTTGCTATTGTCTCGAAAGTCCTTGGATGAGTTACTTTACAAGTTAAGGATGATGATGAGGAAGGACAAAGGCCCATTGAGCATGCCATCCCCATCAAAAGAGTTCATTGAATATCTTGACAAGGTCTTCAAGAAGGAAGGTGGAGATGCCCTTTTGTCCACATGTGCCACAGGTGCTCTTACAGTAAAGATGTTCTCCACTGGCAACACCATTGTCCGACTTACAAGCGGGTGCGCCAAACATCAAGGAGCATTGAAGCGCTTGTCACCACTAGGTGCTGGCTCTAGGCAGAAAAGGAGAGATAGTATGATATCATCCTTGATGACTTAGACAGGTGAAGACTGAGTCGTTGTGTAATCTATTAGAGGTTACCAACATTTCCCAACAAATCCCCAGTCATGCATCATAGCATCTGCGTCTAGATGACCATATGGAGTAGAGCCTAACTGCAAAAAATCTTCTTTCAATTTTTGGAAACACCATCCGCTAATATCGGCTGACAACATCGGACAATATCCGGCATCATCAGCATCCACCATCTAAGGCCCTGATATCAGATATTGGATGAATATTTTTAGGCAAACACTAGCTCTTCTTCTGGGTCCTCTTCAAGAATGCCAGCAAGAATGGTTACGAAGTAAGGGAGTCATGAACTTCCAACATTCTGGAAGAAGAATGATTATTCTGATGAAATTCTTAACAGAACCTTGGTGTGGCATTCCATGTTCTGTTTCTCCATATCTGCAAGAGCTGCAATGTCACTCTCCCGAAGAACAGCTTCACTTTCATCTGCATCCAGCTGGCGGTTTTCTCCGTTGCTGTGTCGGGTTATGTTGGCATCACAGACCACATCTACTCCGAAATATGAAAGCTATTTTTATTTGATCCAGATAAAGTAAATTATACGGCACATTGCTGCAGCAGCAGCAAAGTGCAGTTAATGCTGGGCATGACGATGATGACAAATTATCTACTCTCATGAACAATCCAGGGAGAGAGGAGGGAGTTTATGAGCAGGCTGCTTCATCAAGTTGAGGAGCAACGGTCCTGATGAATGCCCCCCGCGTTCATTGCCGAAGCTCACTGTCCGAGGATCCCCTGAAATGTGCTCCCTGATCAATTTGATTTCGTCCGCGTACCCAGAGGCTATCAAGCTCCCCAGTCCATCAAGAACCTGACCATATTTATTCTTATTTTTTGCCGAAAAAAATCAATACTAAAAGAATTTACAATAAAATGTGTATGTGCACGGATACATGAAGGTAGATCAACTAACCAGGAGAGATACACTAGACATGTTGAGCGCTGTTGTCGAAATAAGAGAGACGAGACGATCGGGAGTGGAAATTATGAACTCTGGCTCGCAGCTCTTCAAACTGTCGGAGGACAGGTGATCAGACGGCCAAACAACGATTACAATTTGGAGGAGAGACAGGATGGGACAGGCCGACTATATTTGAATAAACTGACAAACATTAAAACTGAAGCATTTGTACCCACCCTCGAACCTGATGGTCCAGCGATGCACCCGGATGCAAGCTCACTGAGTGAACTCCCAGAGCCTTCAGCGGTTTGCAGAACGACCGGACCTGTAAGACGAAAACAAAGAACAGGGGCAGTTGTCAAACGAGACCACTTTGATATTTTTTAAAAAGTTTTCTTTATACCTCGGAAGCTCTATCTTGAGATGGAACGAGGAATACGAGGAAGGGACACGGAACGAGGAGACCGTCCTTCTCTCTTCTTGCAATGATATCCGAGGCGACTGCTGCCAGCCAGGCTATCTGCTCCGGGCTCGCACAATCTCCCGAGGAATCCATAACGTCCAATCCAGACGACAGGCTCCTCCAAAATTCGATTCCCCATTTGCAAGCTACGAGCGCAGATCCTCGTTTTACGTCACTACTTTCCTGGATCGCCTTCAGACAGAGAACGAGGTATTTGGAGACACGGTCGTCAGAATCAGCGTCAGCGCCGCCTTTAGGTTTACCGTTGACTTCTGAGGAAGGAACCGATGACGCCGGAAAATCAAAGTTCTTTGAGATCATAGAATTGCCCCTCCCGAGAGCAGGCCCCTCATTCCCGCCAGTGGAGGATTCTGATTTCTGCAGTAGCTTCTCCTTCTTGGTCACGGGGTCGTTTCGATCATTGAAGGGATCCTCCGGGGTGGGAAGAGTGAAGCACATCGCCTGCATAGTTATAAGGTAATCCACGACTATGGAGATATCTTGGGCGTGCAATAGAAATGACTAGCATCGGGCGTGAAGTTTCACCTCGCAGACACGGCGCTTGCCGGTCTTGCGGCGGCGCTTGGCGGCGATGATGGAGGCAATGCGGGCGGAGACGGAAGACTTTGTGGTCATAGACCGGGCCTTCTTTCTCTGGGCCCGATTTTTCTTCCGGGCCAACGCGTCATCCCCTTTCGCCATCGTTCAGTCTCGGAGGGAAGGGCTCCCCGTTCAGGCCTCCTCTTACCTGGCCCTTACAAAGAAAGTAGGAAGATCGGTAGGGACTGGGGAGAGCGTCTCGTTGGCGGCGACGCAGGCCTGTGTTAAAGGACGATAACCGTTCCTGCTCGAAACTGCCGGTGAGTTGGGCTCCCGCAGATTCGGCGAGAACCCCGCCGTCGATGCGTGATGACTCGGAAATAGGTGTTGGAGGCTGGAGAGCAAACTTAAAGCGGGAGGTAGGGTTCTGCTATGTGTGTCGATAACCGATCTTGATCGGCGACTTTGTTGTCGGATCGTCGATCGCGATCTCTTAATTTTCTACCTCATCCATATCGTCGAAAAATCGACGACGAGTTTTCTATTTTAAAGTTCGATTTTTATCAATTTCATATTCGTCGAATCGAGGGTTTAGCCGGCTTGTTGAGTCGTCGTGAATTTCCTTCTTCGGTGGAATATGCCGCAGCGAGGCAGTTACAAGGGTGTCTCTTTTCCAATCTTCCTCGCCATCGCCCGCTCTCCAGTTTGCTAGTTTTCAGTGCTCGTTGCTGGCCGTCGGTGTCACGAACGCCGACCGTCACTGCTCGTTGCCGTCTTCGGTGCCGGCCGTCAGTGCTCGTCGCCAGCCCTTTTTTCCCGTCGTCACCCGGCTACATTCATCCTCCAGTATTCCTGGTGAACCTCTCTCTTGTTGTATGTCCTCTCACAAACGCCTCTCTCCCATACGCGTTCATTATTTCTCTCCGGCCCTCTTTTTCGGAAAAAGAATATCCATATGCATTAGGACTGCAAAAAGTAGAGCTGTTGAAAAAAAAAAATCGCCATAGAAGGGGATCGAAATCAGATGTCAGCAAACTTGTGCATGATTAAAAAGCATGTGTTGGTTGCCATTCACTTCTATGTGAAAGGCTAACTTGTCAGAATACAATTGTTAAATAGGTGTATTGGGCAAAATCAAATTCCAGAGAAAGAGAACAAAAATCAAGCTGAGTGAAAAATTTTCTCAGATGTTTGGATGAGGTAGAATGTGAATGAATATCTGATAAGAATCATTACGCCATACTCTACAGATTTTCTACTTTCCATGATTCTATCATTGTACTTCTGCATTTCAATGTATTGTTTTATTTCTTCATTTGTCATGGGTGCGGCAATATTTCGAGACAGTCGTCGTTAAGCAGGAGTGTAAGGGAAGTAGAGATGAGTAAGAAATATATTGGTGAATCCAGCGTTCGCTCACTCATTGACCACAGTAAGTTAGGATGTATTGGGTACTTTGAAGATTTTGTGCCACAAAAATATAACTATGTGATTTGCCATGCAATGATTCTAAAGAATGATCTTAGCAAGCATGGCAAACTTCATGAACCATTTGAAAAGTTGACACATTCATCTGCACCAAAAATTGAATGAAAATCATGGGGTGAAAATAAAAGTTCATCATTTCACGTTAGCATCCCTCACATTAGAGTCCACTCTAGTGATTTTGTGGAATGTCATTTGAGAAGACCAAGGACCTACTTGCAAAGCTTGTGGCAATTATTGATCATGCATGGATTCTGGTGGATTTACTAATCTTTAGAGAAGTATTATGGTACTTGATGAGTCAAATTCGTGCAGTTATTGAAAACACATGTCAGTAAATCAAACAAGTACGAACTCACTTTCAATTAAGATTTGTTAAGTATAATTAGTGAGAACAATGTGAATCCCCCAAAAATTACAGTGCATTTGAAAGTTTTAGAAATCGATCAAATTGAACAACAAATAGGGGTGAGAATTTAGGGAAAATATATAGTTATAAATATAATTTAAAGATATTTTAGTGAATCTAATATCATCCAAATTGAAGCTAACTCCAAGGAGAAATTGAACAGAGAAATTAGAGAGAGAAAATCCGTTACAAGAGAGAAATTGACAAAAATTTGATAACATTGTGCAAATCTATTATTAAAAAAATAAAAAAATATAATTTTAAAATGACAATAGACAGGAAAACTAAGACCAAGCTAACTTAAAACTATGATGAAATTGATCCAATTAATTACCGGATCAATGGTTTTTGTTATGAGATTTCAAGACAAAAGTTCAAAAATTAAGTGACAAATTTACACAAATTTCTCATCAAAATCTTTATTATAGATGTTCAATGGATGTATGGTGCAGCTTTATCACATGTACTATATAGAAGATTGAGTTGAATCCACAAGCCTTGCTCTATAGTAAGGGTTAGGTTTTGAATCCACATAACTAATCACTTATATCCTTGAATCTACAAGCACTTAAGCACTCTCACTATGGAGAACACTCGAAAAGATAGCAACGTTCTCAAAATGTGATAATTTTAAATTGTGTGTTCAAGGGTTATCATTTGGCTAACATCAAGAATGTCCTAGAGATTACAACTGTCATAACAAAAAGAAACTTCTAGGCTCAGATAGGCCTTAAAAGTGATATTCCATGGTCTCTAGAATCTGACATAAGATATGCCTCATAAGATATTTGTGTGTCTCTAGATGATCCTCTATAAATTTTGTCAACTTCTAGAGATTCTATTTATCACATTAAGCTTTACTAGGCCTCAAAATTGAACTGCATTATATTGGGCCTTACGGAAGTGTGGGCTACATCAACGAAGAAATGAGTTAGAGAAACTTTTTGACCAAGAGACTCAAGGAAAAAGTTGTCCAATAGTCCCAATCACATGGAACTCTCCAAGACTCCTATTTTTAGAAGGAGAGAGAGAGAGAGAGAGAGAGAGAGAGAAAGAGAGAGAGAGAGAGAGAGTTCATATCATAGGTAGAATTGGGAAATTTTTTTTTAATAAAGAGGCCTCTTGATTTCGACAATCTAGATAAGACCACTAGTCCAGTTTTTAACAAATAATTATGGTTAAGTCATGGCCATTGGATTGCTATTGAATTCTCCAAATGGTGTAAAATTTCTAATCAATCCCACTCTTTAAGTGAATTGACGCATGGAAAAATTGTGCTATGCACTCCTTTAAGTGATGATGAATGGCCCACATTGAATCTTGGCTTTTTCACACAATCTGATGCTTCACAGCTCACCATGACATCTGAAATGAATTTTTAAAAAGGTAAAATTTGAAGTTATAGAAGTAAGATAATGTGTGCCATGCAAGCACTGCTTATATGTTGCACAATGTTGCGATGTCAGATGATGCACTGCTATGTGATGACATTTTCATGTTAGCTTGTCACGTCAAAGTGCACTAACAAGCCTCAAAAAACTCATTTTTAGGCTTTTAAAAATTCTGAAAAATCCAAAATGATCCCTTTAAATTTTATAAAATTCATATTTGTTAAAATATAACTCTTTTTTCGTCCAAATTGTATTCATTAAATCAGAATTTAAATTATCTATATTTGAAGCAATTTAATCCAAGGCATAAAATGAGGATAAAATATTTTTCTCAAGAATATATAAATTTTACTAAATTCACTTAGAAAAGTAAAATTAGATACTTTTGTAAGTTTATTTCAAATGTTTCCTCTCATTATCTCATGTGAATTTTAGAGATTCAAATTTTCAAATAAAATGAGGCTAATATTAAAAGAATTTTACTGTTTGAAAATTCATACTTATGAATTGAGAAAAATTAGCTTTAGAATAATGCATTTTTAGATTTTATGGTAATTGACCAAGAATTTGTGGAAAACATATTTAAGATATGATAGCGTGCGTCATAAATATATGAAATTTTCTTTCAAATGCATTAATAATTGTATAATTTCTAGCATATATTACATGTTATCAATGTTCTACACAAGATAATTCTCAATGACTAACCCAAAATCATGCTGAAATTGACCCAATCATTTACTAGATCAATGACCTTTTGTTCTGCAATTTCAAGGTGAAAATTCTAAATTCTCCTCAAATTATTGATGCAATCTTGATTCCAAAGGGACTGTGGACATGGAAATGAGTCTAAAACATGATTTATCACGAGATTCAAGGAAGAAACTCTCCAAAAGCTCAGACTAATCAGAATTCCACGAATTCTTATATCATTGAAGAGGGAGAATTTCAAGATTTTGGAATTGGATGGGACGATCGGATTTTCTATTTGATGAGATCAAAAATTAAAATTAATTTTAAGGAGGTGAATTGATATCCTTAAATCATAGTTGTTGTCCTTAAATCCAATGGAGCGTTTTGATTGTGCCACATCATTGATAATGATAAGAACATAAAAAGTAAATATAAACACCTACCAAATGCTCTTATTTAATTCCATTAAAATTTTAAATAGACCATCATGTCTAACATCTCATAACTTGATATTTGTGGAGTATAAGTGCATCAAAAAGAACTTTTCTACATAAATTTTGCCTCATCATTTCAGGAACCCACAAGCAAGAGAAAGGGAAGCAAGAACCTCCAATATGTGTTTATAAGATTAAATGGACTGTCCAAGACAATCCATATGAAGAGTAACCCTCATCTCTCTCTTTGCATGGGTTCAAAATGAGGAAAATAAAAGAGGGGAAAGGGATTGTCTTCAGGGTCCTAAACCACTCTCTCTCTTTTTAGGGTTTTTGTTCTTCAAAACTCTGTTCTCAGGTGATCTTATCATCGGGAGGAGAAGACTTTGTTTTCTAGGATTTTGTTCCTAATATATTGACCTATAACATTAGATTTTAATTGTAATGCATATATTAGCTTAATTTTATGAATTTTACTCAATTTCTCTCTCTGCACCATTGAATTTTCTCAATTGATTTCTGATGTAGGATGATTTAGAAATGGATGATTATTATAATATGAATATGAGTGAAATGATTATATGAGGAATAGATGAGGTAATTAATATATAAATATCAACTGTTATGAATTAGATAATAATCCTACATATGAGGGAGGATCTATGAAATGATATCAATATGAAAGTGGATTATAAATCAGTGAGAATATAGTGTGATATAATGTAGAAATATGAGAGAATAGAGAAGATAGATATAATGATGCTTTAAAGATACTTAAAAAAATGATTAATGTGAGAAGAATAATGGGAATAGATGAATGATAATGATAGATTATGAAGTTAGGGAGATAAGAAAGAGGATGGTGTGGATTATGAGAAGGGGATAGTGAACAAAATTTAGGAGAAATCAGATACGGGGATTGGTAGTATTTAATATGATATGATTTAGATAGTAGGTAGATGGTATAGAAAATAGATAGGGAGACGATAATGAGTAGGATAGTGAGGATGAGAGTGATCGCAGTGGAAAGAGGAGAAAATACGGTGATGAAGAGTATTACGTGAGGCTCAATGAAAAGGAATAGAAAAGAGAGAGAATAGGATATAACTAAGAAAGATAATACATACAGATAGAAAGTCAAACGCTGGACTTTATGGATTTAGAATAGGAACTATTAATCACCGTAAAAGAAGTGAGGATGAATACCTGACAGAAGGAAGAAGCGATGCTCCCGAATCGCTCCACTGAGCCGGATATTCCTCCATAGGCTTCGGAAGTGAAGTGGATGAAAAATGACAGAATGGAGGGAGAAAGGGAAAGAGAGGTAGAACTCGGAGAGGGTTTGCAGAAGGGGAATGGAGGAGACACGGGGAGAAACGATGAACACAAAGGTAAAAACGAACCATAGGGTAACCCGAATTTTATCAAAAAACATCATCATGTTTCGTCGCTTACACCTTTCGTTTTATAGAAATGAAGGAGAAGGAAGTTACGCTGAATCAACGCATCGTGATGGTTATTCGACGTGTATGAATAGTCGCGATAGATTCCGGGAGTTTTATTATCTTTTGTGATGTTGCAGGGTGATTCCGCAGTAATTTCTCCCTGCGCGGGCGTCCGATAACCGTACGCCGATAGCTGATGGTAGTCATAGGGAGTTGACGTCGGTTGAGGCGACGCGAAAGTATATATCAGGACATAGCTAGCGGAATCCACTTCGTTCGAGTCTTTGCGTAAATATTCCTCGCGTCTACGCACGGTGGAATTTGAGAGGTTAGATATTTTCCCGATGTATTCTATGCTTCGCACGTTCATCTCTTTGTGGGAGGTCTCTTGTGTCATCACGCTTCCACAATGTTCGAAGGAGGCGATGAGTAAGCTTGCCAATTCGGTAAAGACGATATCAATGTGTTGTTGATAGGAGATATTCTTTGTCTGATCATGTATGAGATATCTCGAGAGCTTCCTATCATCTGGAGCGATCAGATTTGAAGTAGCGGCAGGTAGGGAAAAGGTAGCTAAATAATTTTCTTGAGCTTCTCGGTTTTTTGTCATTATCTGGGTATGAAGAGCCAACAGTCGTTGATTCAGTCTCCATCCCTTTGGCGATCGTATAACTTCTTCAGACCTTCGGCGATCGATCAATAGCAGTCAGACCATTCCTTTATGCTCTTCAAAAATCGTGGCGCTCCTTCTTGTCTGGTCATGTCTTTCAAATTACGAGAAGAGTTGGAGGAAAATGGAGGTCTAGGAGCAACATAATTGCTCCTGCGCCTACTAGGCAACCTCTCTCGAAAAGTCTTGTTTGGAGAGTAGTCTGATCTCAGAGGCGGTCTTGTGGGCTTTGTCGTCTTTGCAGGGGTTTGAGAGTTTGTTAACAAGGAGGCGACAAAGAGCTATGATGGCTCGTGATGGGACGGGAATAACTCCATAGAACTGTCTTCCGTAGAATGTCATACTCAGTGGCAGCCCATTATCTTCCAGTATATAATTTTAGCTTCTCGTGGAAGGTATGAAGAGTTCACGTGTCATTAAGGCTTCTATGGTGGCCGACGGATTAAAGGAGAGAACTCATCATCCTTCTTTTCTTTTGGGTTGGCTTTGATATCTTCTTTGTTTCCATAATGGTCTTAGAATAATAGGTATAAGCTTGTTGAGTTTCTCTCCATATTTCAGCTTGGGTCTTCCTTTTCTTCTATGAAGCTTCCCTTAGACTCTTGTGAGGATTGTGGTAGTTCGGAGAATATTCTTTTCTCTTGTGATGGTAAGAATGTCATGTCTCATCTCTTCTTCAATCATGTTGCTCATCTTCTCCTCATATGTCAGTTTAGGTCTTCTTAAACTTTAGAAACCGTGGAGGTCTTTGAGGTAAAATCCATAGATATCAATATCACTTAGATCTCCCTATAATCTTAACTATAGGTGGTCTTCAAAGAGAGAAGGAAATATCACAATAGTGTTCCTATTGATGTTTCTTAAGATCATTATTCATAAATATACAAGGTACCTATGATATAGTGGATATGGTTTGGAAATTAGGAACCTATATCAAGGTATAAGGTGGTTGACTTTGTCCATTCAAGGGATTCTAAGTATCTAAGGATAAGGATTAAATGCTTTGACCAAGTCAATCTTTAGATCAGTATAAAATAGAGGAAGGAGGGAAGATAATTCCCTAAAGATCTACACTCTCTTTAATTATTTAGAGAGGTCTTATTCATCCATTTAATGAATGGATAATTTTTCAAACTCATGAGTGAGAAGGACTATAGGTTCACTTGGAACCCTTGTGTTCATGTTTTGAAATAATTCTCCATCAATTTTGCTCCTTGAATACTAATCCAAATTGAGTGATTTTCGATTTCGTGGATTGTTCTTCGAGTTTTCTTTCCAAAAATACTAATTTCCCTAATTTCTCATCTCAATTTATTGTCTGATTTGATCTAGTTTTTAATACATCTCAAAAAAATTCTCTAATTATATGTGGATTTGACCCTTATTCACCAATATACTAATCAATTCATGATTAAATCTTCAAATTGGTGAGTTTGGAAATTATTTTTACACGAGGAAGAGTGTTTTCAATGACCACACAATTTTTTTCATCAAATGGTGCCGTTGCTTGGGAATTTGGTGTATTTTTTAGAAAAATAAATAATTTTGACTTGGTCAAACTCAAATTTTTCATTTTCTTTCTTGATTTTAACTCGCATTGATCCTATAGTGATCGATTCAAAGTAGAAATCCATCTTTGAGATCCTTAATTCGAAAAGATCAAATGATTTTCCCTTTTCAACAAATTACGGACGATTACTTCTTGAAAATCACGTTCAGAAAGCATAACTCTCACGGACACCGATGCTAGGTACAATTGTTTGCCATTATTTGATCATTATAATATAATTATTATTATATATATATAATATTTATGTAGTCTCCCCTTCCATGAGACAACAGCCCACTTGGAGAACGAGGAACTACACTTTACGCATAGATCTTTTTTAACTTCCTTGCATTCACTTTCCTCTTACACGTCTTTCAGACCCTAGAACCCATAAAAATAGCCCAGAATGACAAGAGAAATGATAAGAAGTGCTTTAGTGACTGTGCAAGGCCTGTTCTCCAAAGACTCATCACTCGTATTCATGCGTCCCTTAATAGAGATGCAAATTTATAATAGATTCCCATGTGATGTGTATGTTACTTATCTTTCATGGTAAGCCTTCCGCGGATCCCTATCAACATGTAGATGAGTGACGAGATGAGACCGCGAGGTCATCGATTTCACACGGTCTCGTGTCAAAAATTATTCCGAACTTACCAATTTAAGGAATTAATAACGAATTGAGTGGCATAATGGTAAATAAGGGTCGAATCCACAGGGAATTAAAGTATTTTCGAGATATCTTTTGGAAATTGATCAAATTGGACAATTAATTGAGGTGAGAAATTAGGGAAAATGGTAGATTTAGAAAGATAACTCAAAGATCTATCCACAGAATCAAGAATCACTCCATTTGGATTAGTAATCGCGGAGAAATCAAAGAGTGAAGTGGGAGGAAATTTTCGGAATCGCGAAGAACACAAATTGAAATTAAAAGCTAAATTAAACAAAATTAAGATCCTAAACTAAAAATTGATGATACATTACGATAGATTAGAGGAAAAACTTATTTTCTAACCCGAGATAACGATCGAATCGATCCAATTGATCTCCAGATCAACGACTATTCATTCCGCGAATTCAAACGTGAACATCGGTGTTCAAGAGACAAATTCTCCATGATCCATCAATGAAATCTCACTTATAAACACTCCGTGGACGCGAAATCGAGTCTAGAAGTGATTACAAGTGAGAGATTCAAGAGAGGAAGGGTTTAGATGGGTCGATTAAGTGAATTCCTTCTCGAATGTCTTACAAAATCGAAGAACAAGTCATTTTATAGTGTTTTTGGGCGTAACCATCCAATCGTTTCGATCGATGGTTACGATGGAATGGTTTATCGTGGACCGTTTCAATTAAGTCGCGATCATCGGATTTGAGATGGAGCGCCAGGATGATCCCATTGATAAGCGTTATAAAAACGCTTGAATCGCGCCTGTTGGATCGTGATCCGACGATCGCGATGCCCCCGCCAGCCTTTAATCGTGGCCATTATAACGCATGTATTTAAGCCACGTGCGCTTAATCATCTCCGGTGGACCGCGCGTCCACTCGATCGACGCATCAGGTTCCGCGCCCTGAACGATCCAATGCACTGTGAGCGGCCACGTCACCTGCATCAAATAGCTTCGTGTGGATTAGTCTCACACGGAATAAGATAAAGGAAATCGTCAGGTTTATAAGACCCGATGGTTTATAAGGTTCGAAAACCCTTATGATATACGGAAGGCTGAAAACCCATTATATATTATATAAATAATGATAAATATATGTATACGCCGCGTAGGCGCCGCGTGGGCCTACGTGGCGCTGCCACGTGGCCCTGAGTGCCACGTCGTATCCACGTGGGACCCGCGCGAAAAAATAAAACACTTTTTATCATTTTTTTATTTATTTTAAACGTTTTAAATCGAAAATAAAATCGGAAAAATTCAGAAAAATCCCTAAAAATTTTAAAAATCATAACTTTTAAAATACAACTCCAAATTAATCCAAATTTCTTTCATTTGATATGAAATTTAATTATCTATCATTCTAAAAAGTCAAATTATTTAAATAATAAGAGATTTAATTCTTATATTAAAAATACATTCATTTCTTTAAGATTTTAACTTTAGAAAATTAAATGAATGTTCATAAACATGATTTCTCCTATCATTTAACATTAAAAACCACTTATAATCTCAAGTGAAGATGGGTTATAAAATCTTTAATCTTTAATTCATCATAATTAACCCTAAATTAATGCATTTTGAGATTATAACATAAAATTGCATAGAATGATAGAAATGCACTCAACGTATGATAACATGCACATAAATGTAATGTTTTATGCCTTAGTTTGCATTAATAATCATGTTTTATCATGTTAAGATTGCATGTTATCAACGAGCTTAGCTAAGTATGTGAAACTAATCAAATTCATAACGTTGACGAAATGATTTCATGCGGTCGTTGAATACACACAAACTTGTATCAAAATAAGTTCCAAACTCATTAATTTAAAGATTAAATCACTAATTAAATAGTATATTGATGAATAAGGTTCAAATCCATGGAGAAATAAGGGAAATTTTGAGATATCTTTGAAATTCGATCAAATCAAACAATGAATTGAGGTGAGAAATTAGATATTTTAGTATATTAATATAGATAACTCCAATACAAATGCAGGGAATTAAAAATCACTGAATTTGTATTAGAATTCGCAGAGAAATTGAGAAAGAAATTCGATCATGAAAATAGATGAAAACCAAAATTAAAACAAAAATTAAACTAATCTATGATTCAAAATGTAAATCTAATACTAGGAAGATCGATTAGGATGAAAACAAGCAATCTAACCCGAAGTCACGCTCGAAGTGATCCAATTAATCGTCGGATTCAAGGCTTTTTATTCCGCGATTTCAAAAACAAAGTTCGGCATTCAAGATGTGATTTCTTCCAATTCTTTAAACCAATTATTGATTTCAATTACTCCTCGGATACGGAAATGATTCTAGAAGAAGTAGAAATCAAATGGTTCTTAAATTATGGTGTCTAAACAGTTTGATTTGGTCGAAAATCCAAGAACTGGTTTTACGTCGAAGAACATTTCGATCTTATAGGAAAATTTGGGCGTAATCGTTGGATGCGTTGATTCGATTTGATCAACGGCTGAGATTAAACATCTTCTGGCAAATCGACGTCTTTAAGTCGCGTCCGTTCTATCTTCATTGGACGATTGGGATGAGTCCACGTGTTAATCAGCGCATTTAATCTCGAGTGTTATAACTCTCCAGATTAATGAATGAGATTAAATCATCTTTAAATCAAATTGTTGCCTAATCAGATGCCACCACGTACCCCTACAAGTAAGTGATATCCGACGCACGCGATTTAACCACGCGATCGGATGCGTCTCATTGAGCCACGTCACCTGAAAAATAAAACAAAATGAAATAGTCCCACATGATAAAAAATTAAAGTATTTAACGCGTATATAAGGTCTAAGCGCATAATGAGTTAGCATAAAATCCTTAACATTTGCTTAACCCACTAATCACTCTCACATGTGCACACGTGCACACACACATACACACATGCGCACACACACGCACACACGTGTGAACACAGATACACACACATACGCTGCCACGTGGTGTGCACGCGCCTCACCACGTGGCGATGTTCTGCCATGTTGGTTCGCGATTAAAAATATCATTTTTTATTTCAATTTTATTCTTTTATTAATCGAAAATACCTTTAAATAAATTCAAATAAATTCCAAAAAATTCATAAAAATTAGAAAATTCATAACTTTCAAAATACAACTCCAAATTAATCCAAATTTATTTTGTTGGATCATAAATTGAATTATCTATCATTATAAAAAGTCAAAATATTTAAATAACAAGAGAATTAATTTTAATTTCAAAATTATATCCATTCCTCTTAAAAAATAAATTTAGAAAAATACATGAGTGTAAATAAAAAATATTTTCTCTTATCATTTAATCATGAAAATATAATTATGATCTCAAATATAAAAATGATTAGCACTACATTATTTAATTATACATAATTATCCATAAAATGATATTTTTTGGATCATAACCTAAAATTACATAAATTGATAGAAATGCAATCAAAATATGATAGCATGCACACAAATAAAATATTTAATGCCTTAATTTT
>CM044101.1:220853-255148 GCA_024174645.1 Lemna minuta | reverse complement strand
CCAATTTCTTGATCACCCAATTTTTTCATTTTTCACCATTCTCTAATCATCATTCTCATCTCTCCATTCCATCACTCCATTCTCAATATTTTTCTAATTATTTATCATAGAATAGAAAAATATATCTATTTCTAATTTCGTTCATACTATATTTCATTTCTTAGTCCTTCCATATTTCTCTAAAACTCCTTCTACCATTCTTTTTCCCTATAATAGTATCTCTACTCCCTAAAAGTACTAATCTCATTACCTATGCTCTTTTAGGACTCGACCCTTATTTTTACCATTATACAAAGGAATTATAAATATTTTGTTACATGAAATTGATTCAAAGAGTGAACTAAAATTTTTCTCTTGTGGGACTAAGGCCCCTAACCATCGCTTTTATTAAATTTACTTATCCATCCATCTCTTTCATTAAATTTTTAAAGTAGATTATTCCCATTTTATATTTGAGAATATGATTAAGTTTTAATTACGAAAATAATAAGAGAAAACTCACTGATTATTCTAACTTTATTTTTTTAAAGAAAATGAGCATATTTTTTAATTTAAAAATATTTTGCTCTTGCTATTTCTTATATTTGAATTTTAGAATGATAGATTATTTAATATTGTCCCACATGTTAAAAATAAACATGATCCGAGCAGTAGATAAAGGGAAAGATATTTAATGGGTTAGCAAATCTTGGAAAAGGATGCTTAACCCACTAAATTCACTCGCGCATGCACACACCCATGCGTACACACATGCGGGTACACGCACACACGCTCACACATGCACACAGGTGCACGCCCATACGTCACCACTTGGTGTATAGATAAGTTGCCACTGGCGACACATTATCACCCCCGCGACATCAGCTACCACATAAGCGCACGATTTTTATTGGATTTTTTTATTCTTATTAACTCAATATAACCAAAAATATATTCATAAAAATTTAAAAAATTCCAAAAATCCCTAAAATTTTGAAAATTCTTGACTCTAAAATATAACTCCAAATTAGTCGAAATTTGTCTTGTTTTCACTGCTAAAATTAAATAATCTATCATTTGTATTTACATTTAATAAATAACAGTGAGAATAAGTTTTGAGCTACTCAAAAGTAGATTTATTTCTTTTAGAAAATAAAGTTAGAAAAATAGTTGAGTGTAGATAAAAATAATTTCTCTTAGTATTAATCATCAAAGCAGTATAATCTCAAATATAAAAGTGGGAAGAGTCTGAGTCTTAAATTTTTCTTTTTAAATATTCAAAACTGATTATCCTAAAATAGTACATTTGTGATATTATAACTTAAATTTATCTATAGAATGGAAATGTTTTATGCTTTCTTTAATTTGCATTAACGAGTCATATAGTTACACGTCATCAGATTGTATGTTATACGCTACCAAGGGTGGAAAATCAAGGGGAAGGAAGGAGGATCGGAAGCTTGTTCTTTGTTCGTTGGTCCAAATCTTTCATTACATTGCCTCTATGGAAGAACATGGGAAGAATCAGAGCTAAGGAGGAGAGCAGAGAAAGAATTGAAAAAGAAAGGAGAAGCACTTGAATCACTCCCTTAATTTTATCTTTTCTCGCCGTGATGGCTTACTAGCGGATCGCAGAGAGCTGGCTTTGAATAGCCCGACTTTATGTTTCTTGAGAATAGTTCCGTATTGGAGTGTCTTGCTCTTAAGGGCTCCATTTTTCTCTTAACCTCACTTTCTTGCTTTTTATTTTTGAGTTCATGACATCGAGAAACCAAAATTCAAGAAAAAGGAATTCAATTTAGAATATACCTATCTTATAGAGAAATACTAAGTTATGAAATGATGGGTGTACTGGCCTGTTCCGCCACCAAGGCATGACACTACGGCGCCGGAGGAGCCGACACCCGCGCGCGTCCAGCCCCCTCGACAGGCGAAGACGAAGGATGCCGAGTTTCACTATACCAAGTGAGGACCTCATCTCGCCAAGACACATTTCACAGGGCTCACGCGCGCGTGGAGTTATCTTTCCAGTTTTTATTTCATTATGAACTTTATTAGCCCGCAGGTGTTTAAGCGGGCCTTTGCATATCTTCTTCTCCCCCTTTTAGGCTTTCGGGTGGGCTCTTCCCTTTTTCGGGATCCCATTCGTTAAGCCCTTCTCTTTGTGGACCTTTTTCTATTTTTCTATGATTATGTTAGGTGTGGGTTGTGGGCCTCAAGTGGGCCCTTTCCTCTCTCGGCCCACTAAGGGCTCTATAAGAGGGGAAGGGACCCCCCACAAACCCTAGCCGTCATTTGAAGAAAGAAAGGAGTAAACTCCCCCTCAAGTGGCTGCTCAAGGAAGATTGGAGGAGAAGACCAACTGCCGCCTCCGCCGCCGCCGCACTCCGTTGTGCCGCCGCCGCGCCCACCGCCGAGACCGCCGCCTCTTCTTGCTTCTGTCCCGCATTATCCTGGTGGTTCTCCGCCCAAGCCACCGCTGCCGCCGTCACAGGCCGCTGCTGCCGCCGCCGCTCAGGTGGGTAGTGCCTCCACAACCCCACTCCTCTTCCACCTCCATCGCCCTGTTTTCTCCTCCCCTTTGCCAACCACGAACCCAGATCTGCCTTCCCCCACTCCCGATTTCCTCTCCACGTACCCCGACTCCCCGACTTCCCCACCTTCCCCTCCATCCGCGTCCCTCAAGATTCCCATCCCATCGAAAGATCCAGCGCCGTCGCCTTGTTCGGTATTCCGATTCCCCTACGATCCCACATTTCTTCAATCTTCTTCCGATCACGACCTCCTCCCGAACACCATCGTCGTCATCTCCCTTCCCCCAGCCACAATCGCGATTTACCCTTCAACCCACGAACGTCCACCATCCGAAGTTCCACCGGACACGTCGTCTCCTCTGCCCCCAAATCACGACACCATCGCCCGCCATTTCCCCGTCATCCCGTCCAACCAATCCTTGCAAATTCTTCCAGCTCCTGTTCCGAAAATTCCTGCGGAAACTTCCGCGCTCACCTCCATCAATCCCTGCAAATCCTCCCAGTTCCCGTTCCGAAATTCCTGCCGAAACCCCTCACCGACGCTCCATTACCCTACCACGAACGTCACCACTTACCTCTCCCCTCCATTCCCGACCTCTCGAACTCCTCCCGTGCCCATTTCTGCAAATCCCGGACTCGACGGTTCCCGCGAACCACTGTCGACGTCATTAATATCTAACTCTCCGTCCAGCCGCTCGGCCAAATTCCGCCTGCGACGGAAGCGACTCCCCCTCCAGCCAATTTCGCTGATCTTCTCCGCGAGTCCTGCCTCAACCGATCTGCCCCCCAAATATCATTCCGAGACTCACCTGCCCCTTTCCACTACCCCCTCCACTAGCGCCCTCCAGCTCGGACGCTGACATTTCAACCCCACTCGCTCTGTGGGGAAGTTCGTCCTACGACGGGCGTGCCTACACCCCTCTGACGCGACGCGTCTGGCTGCATCATCCGGTTGCCACCGCGGGTCATCGGGCCTCTCTCCATCGATCAGTCTGATTACATCGCTGGTTGCAGTAGAACGGCTGTGCGCCATCCCGGCTGTTGCACTCCCGCCGGTCGACCCCGCATCAAGGATCACCTCCAACGATCGTGACATCAGTTCCAACCACCTCCGTTGCCCGCCCGTGCCGCTTACGATTGGCCTCCCTCGTCACGACCGACCGGGCTCGCGCCCCGCAGGTTAGGCACACATTCCCCTTGATTTTACGTCAAGTCTATATTTCCTTCAGTGTTTCCCGCACCGTCTCCGCCGCCATCGGGATTTAGTATAGGCGAGTGTTTAGACAACTTGATAGGGTCTTGCCGTGGTCCAACCCCTCGGGTTGACGGTCGAGCTCCTCTCGACGACTCACGGCCCATCGTCCTCGAGGACGTGGATCGGAAGGCCTCCCGGGCGAACTCTACTTGGCACACCCCAGGGACTACGGAGGCGACGCCCGAGACGGCACTCTGCTTGGTTGCTTCATTAGTATATTTCATCATATTAGATCCTCCTAGTCCATCCCTAGTATCGCGGTGTTAGACCGGTTTCGCACCCGGTCCTACATCAATTCTCTTCCAGCGATCGCCACACCAGGGCGAGGAGAGCCGATAGACGCCCCTCTTCCTGCCGAGGTAGTGAGACGACGTCTTAGCGATTACGCAAGACCGGTCATCCAAAGGCAGACTACGCGAGTCAATGCGCCTCTACGACGAGGTGCGAATTTTAAAATTGACTCACATATTCTTGGCCTTTTGCCCACTTTTCATGGACTACCATCGGAGGATCCATATCGACATGTGGACGAGTTCAGCCAGGTGTGCGAATTCAACCAGTTCCACAATGTCCCCTCCGAGACGGCCAAGATGCGCTTCTTCCCTTTCACGCTTAAGGAAAGGGCGAAGGAGTGGTTCTTTAGCTTGGGCCGCGAGTTTGATTCATGGAGAGAGATGGAAGACGCATTTTTGCGTAAGTACTACTCGGTAGGTAAGATTAGTGTCGTGAGACGTGCCATACGCGAGTTCTCACAAGGGCCGGGTGAGGTTTTCTATGTGGCTTGGGAGAGACTTAGAGATCTCCTGAGACAGTGTCCGCATCATGGTATACCTAACATGAGATTACTCAGATTTTTTATGATGGTTTAGGTGCACCTGACAGGTATTTGCTCGATGCCGCTAGCGGAGGCACGTTCATGAGCAAGTACGAGGATGAAGCCCTCGAGTTGATTGAGTTGGTGGCGGAGAATAGCCATCATCATGCGGCTAAATCCTTCGAAGGACGGAGCGCTCCCGCGAAGGGAGGGATGTTAGACGCAAAGGCGGCGGAGACAGGTATGCTTTTAGATAAGATTGAGAAACTGACAGAAGCCCAGAACTTGATCATGGACTCGCTTAAGGTCCGACCGGGTTCTGATGGCCTCGCGCTAGTTTCACATATTGATGTCTCACCGTGTTCACATTGCTCTAGCTTTGAGCATGTAGAGTTGGATTGCCCCGTGATGGCAATCCAGGGACAGTTTTCATTTTGGCCAAACCACACTATATATCCAGGTTTGAGCCAGGCAGGTAGGTCGACCTACCCGAATCAGGGTTATTCTAGTTATCATAACCCTACTTATGCGCAGCAGCGGAGCGGGCAGCCCACTTCATATCACCAGCCCTATGGATCCGCGCCGCAGCATATGGGGAACCCGAGGCCGACACCTTTCGCCCCCGGTATTCCCTGAGCGGTCACACCGCCACTGGCTATTCCACCTCCGGTACCTTCAATTGATCCCGTCATGAGTGCATTAGCACAAATGATGAGTTAACTGAATGAGGTTAGCGACCGACTCGACCGAGTCGAAGGGGCTAAAGCCCAATGCTCCGATGCTTCTACCGAGCAAAGGAAGGGTAAGCGAGTTGAGTTTAGTGATCAGCTACCTTCCCAGCCTTTAGCAAACCCTAGGAATGTAGGGCAAGCATCGTCGAGCCGCACCCATAATGTGAACGAAGTTCGCATTGATGGTGCATCGGAATAGGCACATGCCATATCGGGCCTACGTAGCGGCAAGGTCTTAGTGGATCCTCATACGGACCACAAGCGCCGCAAGGACCCGCTTGAGGAGAAGGACGACCGTCCATCTCCCACGATTATCCCAGAGGAGGACTCCGAGGATGAGGAGGCACCCGATGAGGAGAGTAGGGCAGAGCCCAATCCTGAGGTTTATAAACCTCCAGTGCCATATCCTCAGCTTTTGAGCCGGCCAAGAGTCCCTACGAGTGATAGCGATGACACCTTATTAGAGGCTTTTAGGTAGGTTACTATCACCATCCCATTAGTAGACGCCATCCAGCATATTCCACCCTATGCAAAGTTCCTGAAAGGACTTTGCACCCCGGTGAGGAAGCCGAAACGTATCCATATCAGTGAGACTATTAGTTCCATCATGCTGAGACTATTTGTGTTTTAACGACGCACGAAAATTACACGTCAGTAACCAACCTAGGAAAACTATTGCTCTCGTTTTTCCTCCAGTGGAAACCTCAAATACTTAAGTTTTTGAATGATTGAAACCTGGACCGGGCGCATCTCGGACATTTTTTTCACAATAGCAGGGGGGAAGCCCTTTCAAAGAGTCCCGCTCTCCTCTCGCCGCCCTCCACCCAGATCCGCCGCCGCTCTCCTTTCCTACTCTCCTTTCCTTCTCTCTTTTCCCCTTCAAATCCTAACTTATCCTCTCTCTCTCTCCCGTGGCTGCTGACGAGGATGGAACGACGTGGCTGCCACATCGTTCCACTCTTAGCCGGCTGCCCACGTGGACTCTCCACATTGTCCACGTCAGCAGCGGGACTCTTTTCTGGAAAAAAAAAGTTCAGACTCATATATGGACACTTTGAAAAGTTCAGACTTTTATATGAGAAAAGAAAAGTTGAGACTCATATCTGGACACTTTGAAAAGTTCGGACTCATATCTGACAAAAAAAAAGTTCAGACTCATATCTGGTACATTTGATAAAGTTCAGACTTTTTTATGATATTAACCCTTATTGAAAACACATGTCAGTAAATCAAACAAGTACAAACTCACTTTCAATTAAGATTTTTTAAGTATAATTCGTGAGAACGATGTGAATCCCCCAAAAATTACAGTGCATTTGAAAGTTTTAGAAATTGATCAAATTGAACAACAAATAGGGGTGAGAATTTAGGGAAAATACATAGTTAGAAATATAATTTAAAGATATTTTAGTGAATCTAATATCATCCAAATTGAAGCTAACTCCAAGGAGAAATTGAACAGAGAAATTAGAGAGAGAAAATTGACAAAATTTGATAACATTGTGCAAATCTATTATTAAAAATAAAAATCTAATTTTAAAATGACAATAGATAGGAAAACTAAGACCAAACTAACTTAAAACTATGACGAAATTGATCCAATTAATTACCGGATCAATGGTTTTTTGTTGTGAGATTTCAAGACAAAAGTTCAAAAATTAAGTGACAAATTTACAAAAATTTCTCATCAAAATCTTTATTATAGATGTTCAATGGATGTATGGCGCAGCTTTACCACATGTACTATATAGAACATTGAGTTGAATCCACAAGCCTTGTTCTATAGTTAGGGTTAGGTTTCGAATCCACATAGCTAATCACTTCTATACTTGAATCCACAAGCACTTAAGCACTCTCACCGGAGAGAACTTGAAAAGATAGCAACGTTCTCAAAATGTGATAATTTTAAATTTTGTGTTCAAGGGTTATAATTTGGCTAACATCATGAATGTCCTAGAGATTACAAATGTCATAACAAAAAAAAACTTCTAGGCTCAGATAGGCCTCAAAAGCGATATTATATGGTCTCTAGAATCTGACCTAAGATTGGCCTCATAAGATATTTGTGTGTCTCTAGATGATCCTCTATACATTTTGTCAACTTCTAGAGATTCTATTTATCACATTAAGCTTTACTAAGCATCAAAATTGAACTGCATTATATTGGGCCCTTACTTATGGAAGTGTGGGCTACATCAACGAAGAAATGAGTTAGAGAAACTTTTTGACCAAGAGATTCAAGGAAAAAGTTTTCCAATAGTCCCAGTCACATGGAACTCTCCAAGACTCCTATTTTTAGGAGGAGAGAGAGATTTCATAACATAGGTAGAATTGGGCAGAATTGTTGAATAAATGGGCCTCTTGATTTCAACAATCTAGATGAGACCACTAGTCCAGTTTTTAACAAATAATTATGGCTAAGTCATGGCCATTGGATTGCTATTGGATTCTCCAAATGGTGTAAAATTTCTAGTTGATCCCCCTCTTTAAGTGAATTGATGCATGGCAAAATTGTGCTATGCACTCCTTTAAGTGATGATGAAGGGCCCACATTGAATCTTGGCTTTTTCACACAATCTGATGCTTCACAGCTCCCCATGTCATCTGAAATGAATTTTTAAAAAGGTAAATATGAAGTTATAGAAGTAAGATAATGTGTGCCATGCAAGCACTGCTTATATTTTGCACAATGTTGCAATGTCAGATGATGCACTGCTATGTGATGACATTTTCATGTTAGCTTGTCACGTCAAAGCGCACTGACAAGCCTCAAAAAACTCATTTTTAGGCTTTTAAAAATTCCAAAAAATCCAAAATGATCCCTTTAAATTTTATAAAATTCATATTTTTTAAAATACAACTCTTTTTTCATCCAAATTGTATTCACTAAATCAGAATTTAAATTATCTATATTTTAAGCAATTTAATCCAAGGCATAAAATGAGGATAAAATATTTGTCTTGAGAATATAGAAATTTTACTAAATTCACTTAGAAAAGTAAAATTAGATACTTTTGTAAGTTTATTTCAAATGTTTGCTCTCATTATCTCATGTGAATTTTAGAGATTCAAATTTTCAAATAAAATGAGGCTAATATTAAAAGAATTTTACTGTTTGAAAATTCATACTTATGAATTGAGAAAAATTAGCTTTAGAATAATGCATTTTTAGATTTTATGGGAATTGACAAAGAACTGTGGAAAACATATTTAAAATATGATCGCGTACATAATAATTATATGAAATTTTCTTTCAAATGCATTAATAATTGTATAATTTCTAGCATATATTACATGTTATCAATGTTCTACACAAGATGGGTACAAAATTTCTAGTTTGACTCCTTAAGGTTATGCAAATGTAGTTTTCATAGAATAAAAGCAAAAGTTGAATGAAAAGCTATACGCACGATGTGCCATTATTCATAGATATGTTGGATTTCCATCTAAACTAGAAGATGAAGCCACATTACCTTGAAGGAGTCCATTGGTTTCATTAGGACCACTTAATAATAGCCATTAAAACTTATCTTGATGAGTTCTTGGAATAAATTGGAAAATATTAAACAACACAATACCACATTAGAAAAATTTGGGAAATTTTGGAATTAAGATATCAAACACATTAAATCTCATTTGAAAGTCCAAAGAGCAATAAGTTAATTATTCTCTTAATCATGGGCACCAGGCATGCATTGAATAAGCACCGTGTAAGCATCACATGGGCACACACAAGCATTGAATACACATTTTTTAGGGTCCAACCAAGCATTGAATATGCATTGCATCAATGCCATTCAGATGCCCTCTTACTAATTGATTGTAGTCATGTGGTTGTTGAAAACACATGTCCACAAGTAAAAAATAACTCCAAACTCACCTAGGATTAAGATTATTCAAGTTCAATTTATTATAGAGTTAGAAAGAGTCAAATCCATGGAGAATTCGATCAAATTGGATGAAAAATTTGGGTGAAAATTTAACAAAATTATTGATTTAGAGAGAGGACTCATAAATTTATCCACGGAAATAAAAATCCCACAAACTAGATTTAAATCCAATGAAAAATCAAAGACCAAAGTTAGATAGAGAAATCATTTATGATGAGAGAGAAAATAATGAAAAAACATAAAAATCTATTAATTTAAACTTTTCAAATTAAAATCTAATTCTAAATGATAAAAAATTAGAGATAATTCTCAATGACTAACCCAAAATCATGCTGAAATTGACCCAATCATTTACTAGATCAATGACCTTTTGTTCTGCAATTTCAAGGTGAAAATTCTAAATTCTCCTCAAATTCTTGATGCAATCTAGATTTCAAAGGAACTATGGACATGGAAATGAGTTTAAAACATGATTTATCATGAGATTCAAGGAAGAAACACTCCAAAAGGTCTGATTAATTAGAATTCCAAAAATTCTTATATCATTGAAGAGGGAGAATTGACGCGACGAAACCGCGAGGTCGTCGATTTCACACGGTCTCATGTCAAAAATAATTCCAAACTTACCAATTTGATGAAAATATCTTGAATTGAGGGGTATAATGGTAAATAAGGGTCGAATCCACAGGGAAAATAAGGAATTTTTAGAGATCTTTTAGAATTTGATCAAATCGGACGATGAATTGAGGTGAGAAATTAAAGAAAATGATGGATTTAGAAAGATAACTCAAAGACGTATCCACGGAATCAAAAATCACTCGATTTGGATTAGTAATCGCGGAGAAATCAAAGAGCAAAGTGAGATGAAATTTCCAAAAATCGGAAGAACATAAAACCGAAATTAAAGACTAAATTAAACTAAATTACGATCCTAAATTGCAAAGTGATGATACATGATGATAGATTATAGGGAAAAAAGTATTCTAACCCAAGATAGCGATCGAATCGATCCAATTGATCGCCGGATCGAGGCTATTCATTCCGCGATTCGAAAGCGAGCATCGGTGTTCAAGAGACTAATTCTCCTTAATCGATCGACAAAATCTCACTTTTAATCACTCCGTGGACGCGGAAACGAGTCTAGAAGAGATTAGAAGCGAGAGATTCAAGGATGGAAGGGTGTAGATAGATCAATTTGATGAATACATCCAAGAATGTCTTACAAAATCGAAGAACGCCTTAATTTATAGGCGAATTGGGTGTAACCGTTTGATTGCTTTAATCAACGGTTACGATGGAACGGTCCATCGTGAACTGTTTCAAACATGTTGCAGCCATCCGATCCGTGATGAAGCGCTCAGATAAACCCGTTGAGATGAGTTATAAAACGCATGAGATCACCGCCGTTATATCGTGATCTGACGATCAGGATGCTCCCCCGCGCGTTTAATCTGAGCTGTTATAACTCTCTTTTAAAGTCACGTGCATTGATGATGATCGGTGGACCTCGAGTTCACGCGATCCACGCATCTGAATCGATGCGCCGTTTAATCCGATGTCTCTCCTTCCGCCACGTGTCCTGCGCTTAAAATACAAGTGAATTAGTCCCACACGGCTAAAATTAATGGAATCTCTCGAGTTTATAAGGTGCGTGGAATATATGGGTTAGCTTAAATTTCGAATAAGGAATGCTTATATGTACTATAATCCTAATATTACGAGTATATATAAATATGCATGCCACATGTCACCTCTGCGTCACGCAGGCGCTCGCGTGGGCCCGCGTGGCTCTACCATGTGGCCTTGCGTGCCACGTCGCACCCACCTGGGTCCCGCGTGAAAATAAACCCCTTTTTCTTCTTTTTAAAATTTTTTTTAATAGATTTAAATTGAAAATAAATTCAGAAAATTCCAAAAAAATCCCTAAAAATTAGAAAATTCATAACTTTCAAAATACAACTCCAAATTAATACAGATTTTTTTCATTGGCTCTGAAATTCAATTATTTATCATTATAAAAGGTCAAAATATTTAAATAACAAGAGATTTAATTTTTATTTAAAAAATTCATTCATTTCTTTAAGATTTTAACTTTAGAAAATTAAATGAATGTTTTAAAAAATGATTCATCTAATTATTTAACTTTAAAACCCACTTATAATCTCAAGTAAAGATAGGTTATAAAATCATTTATCTTTAATTCATCATAATTAACCATAATTTAGTGCATTTTGAGATTATAACTTAAAAATGCATGAAATGATAGAAATGCACTCAAAGTATGATAACATGCATACAAATGGAATGTTTTATGCCTTATTTTGTATTAATAATCATGTATTATCATGTTAAGATTACATGTTATCAAGAATTTCAAGCTCTTGGAATTCTATGGGACGATCGGATTTTCTATTTGATGAGATCAAAAATTAAAATTTAATGTAAGGAGGTGAATTGATATCCTTAAATCATAGTTGTTGTCCTTAAATCCAATGGAGCGTTCGGATTGTGCCACATCGTTGATAATGATAAGATCATAAAAATTAACTATAAACACCTACCAAATGCTCTTATTATATTCCATTAAAATTTTAAATAGACCATCATGTCTAACATCTCATAACTTGATATTTTTGGAGTATAAGTGCATCAAAAAGAACGTTTCTACATAAATTTTGCCTCATTCATTTTAGGAACCCACAAGCAAGAGAAAGGGAAGCAAGAACCTCCAATATATGTGTTTATAAGATTAAATGGACTGTCCAAGACAATCCATATGTAGAGGAACCCTCATCTCTCTCTTTGCATGGGTTCAAAATGAGGAAAATAAAAGAGGGGAAAGGGATCGTCTTCAGGGTCCTAAACCACTCTCTCTCTTTTTAGGGTTTTTTTTCTTCAAAACTTTGTTCTCGGGCGATCTTCTCATTGGGAGGAGAAGACTTTTTTTTCTAGGATTTTCTTCCTAATCTTTTGACCTATAACATTAGATTTTAATTGTAATGCATATATTTGCTTAATTGTATGAATTTTAGTCAATTTCTCTCTCTGCACCATTGAATTTTCTCCATTGATTTTGCTCCTTGATTTCTCCATGAATACTAATCCAAATTGAGTGGTTTTTGATTTCGTGGATTCTTCTTCGAGTTTTCTTTCCAAAAATACTAATTTCCCTAATTTCTCATCTCAATTTATTGTTTGATTTGATCTAGTTTTTTATACATCTCAAAAAAATTCTCTAATTATCTGTGGATTTGACCCTTGTTCACCAATATACTAATCAATTCATGATTAAATCTTCAAATTGGTGAGTTTGGAAATTATTTTTACATGAGAAAGAGTGTTTTCAATGACCGCACAATTTTTTTCATCAAATGGTGATGTTGCTTGGGAATTTGGCGTATTTTTGAGAAAAATGAATAATTTTGACTTGGTCAAACTCAAATTTTTCATTTTCTTTCTTGATTTTAACTTGCATTGATTCTATAGTGAGCGATTTAAAGTAGAAATCCATCTTTGAGATCCTTAATTCGACGAGATCAAATGATTTTCCCTTTTCGACGAATTACGAACGATTACTTCTTCAAAATCATGTTCAGAAAGCATAACTCTCACGGATACCGATGCTAGGTACAATCGTTTGCCATTATTTGATCATTATAATATAATTATTATATATATATATTATTTATGTAGTCTCCCCTTCCATGAGACAACAACTCACTTGCAGAACGAGGAACTATCCTTTACGCATAGATCTTTTTTAACTTTCCTTGCATTCACCTTCCTCTAACGCGTCTTTTAGACCCTAGAACCCATTAAAATAGCCCAGAATGACGAGAGAAATGCTAAGAAGTGCTTTAGTGGCTATGCAATGCCTGTTCTCCAAAGACTCATCACTCGTGTTCATGCGTTCCTTAATAGAGGTGCAAATTTATAATAGATTCCCATGTGATGTGTATGTTACTTATCTTTCATGGTAAGCCTTGTGAGGATCCCTATCAACATGTAGATGAGCTTAGCTAAGTATGTGAAACTAATCAAATTCATAACATTGACGAAATGATTTCATGCGGTTGTTGAATACACACAAACTTGTGTTAAAATAAGTTCCAAACTCACTAATTTAAAGATTAAATAACTAATTAAATAGTAAAGTGATGAATAAGGGTCGAATCCATGGAGAAATAAGGGAAATTTTGAGATATCTTTGAAATTCGATCAAATCAAACAATGAATTGAGGTGAGAAATTAGATATTTTAGTATATTAATAAAGATAACTCCAATACAAATGCAGGGAATGAAAAATCACTAAATTTGGATTAGAATTCGAATAGAAATTAAGATTTGAAATTGAGAAATAAATTCGATCGCAAAAATAGATGAAAACCGAAGTTAAAACTAAAATTAAACTAATCTATGATTTAAAATGTAAATCTAATGCTTAAGGAAGATCGATTAGAATGAAAATAGGCAATCTAACCAAAAGTCGCGCTCGAAATGATCTAATTAATCGCCGGATTCAAGGCTTTTTATTCCGCGATTTTGAAAACGAAGTTCGGCGTTCAAGATGTGATTTCTTCCAATTCTTTCAACCAATTATTGATTTAAAACATTCCTTGGATACGGAAATGAGTCTAGAAGAAGTAGAAATCAAATGGTTCTTAAATTGTGGTGTCTAAACAGTTTGATTTGCTCAAAAATCCAAGAACCGGTTTTACGTCGAAGAAAATTTTAATTTTATAGGCAAATTTGGGCGTAAGCGTCGGATGCGTTGATTCGATTATCAACGTCTGAGATTAAACATCTTTTGGCGAATCGACATCTTTAAGTTGCATCCATTTGATCTTCATTGGATGATTGGGATGAGTTCACGTGTTCATCAGCGCATTTAATCTCGAGTGTTATAACTCTCCAGATTAACGGCTGAGATTAAATCATCTTTAAATAGAATCGTTGCTTAGTCAGATACCACCACGTACCCTTGCAAGTAAGTGATATCCGACTGCACGATCCTTAGCATCTCATTGAGCCATGTCACCTGAAAAATAAAACAAAACGAAATAGTCCCACATGATAAAACTTTAACGAATTTAACGCGTATATAAGGTCTAAGCGCATAATGACTTAGCATAAAATCCTTAACAAATACTTAACCCACTAATCACTCTCACGCGCGCACACGTGCACACACACATGCACACACGCGCACACACACGCACACACGTGTGAACACGGATACACACGCATACGCCGCCATGTGGCATGCACGCGCGTCACCACTTGGCAACGTTCTACCATGTCAGCTCGCGATTAAAAAAATCAGTTTTTATTTCATTTTATTCTTTTAATAATCAAAAATAGCTTTAAATAAATTCAGAAAATTTCCAAAAAATTCAAAAAATTAGAAAATTCATAACTTTCAAAATACAACTCCAAATTAATCCAAATTTATTTTGTTGGATCAGAAATTGAATTATCTATTATGATTAAAAGTTAAAATATTTAAATAAAAAGAGAATTAGTTTTAATTTCAAAAATATATTCATTCCTCTTAGAAAATAAATTTAGAAAAATACATGAGTGTAAATAAAAAATATTTTATCGTATCATTTAATCATGAAAATATAATTATGATCTCAAATATAAATATGATTAGCACTACATTATTTAATTTTGCATAATTATCTATAAAATGATAAATTTTTGGATCATAACCTAAAATTACATAAATTGATAGAAATGCTCTCAAAATATGATAACATGCATACAAATAAAATATTTAATGCCTTAATTTTCATTAATAATTATGTAAATTCATGTACAAATTGCATGTTATCAAATGTCCCAGCAGATTTAACAAAAATGAACCTCTTTCCCACTAACCTTAAAGATAGAGTGAAAGATTGATTTTTTAAAATTAGGAAAAGATTTCACTTCTTGGACCGAAAGTGAGGAAGAATTTATAAGAAAATATTATTCAATAAAAAAAACTACCAACATTAGATAGGCTATTCGGGAATTTACGCAAGGGTGAAAGAAAAAACTCACGTGGTCTTGAAAACATATGAGTTAATGTCAAAAATAAATACTAAATTCATCTATTTTAATATTTAATCACGAATTAACTAATGTAATGACGAATAAGGGTCGAAATCCACGGAGATTTAGGAGAATTTTTTTAGTTGTTCTAGAAATTTGATCAGATTGGATGACGAATTGAGTTGAGAAATTAAGGATTTTAAATATTTTTGGAAAGAAGACTCCAAGAGGAATCTATGGAATAAAAAATCACTTGATTTGGATCAGTATTCATGGAGAAATCAAGGATCAAAAGTCAAGGTAGAAAAATCGATCATGAAAAGAGAGAAAACACTAAAAATTATAAAATTCAACTAATCTACTAATTCGAAATTAAAATATAATGCTATATGAATAAAGATAAGGAAGAAACACATAATCTCAACCCAAAATCAAGGCTTTTCATTGCCAGATCAAGGCTTTTCATTTTGCATTTCTAAAAATGAAAATTCAGAGTTCAAGCGGAAATTTTTTTCTAGTCTCTCAACAAAATCTTGATTTTAAAGACTCTTCAAACAGAGAAAGTGAGGCTAGAAGAGGAAGAAAACAAAAGATTTTAGGATTGAGATGTCCAGATGAATCAATTAAGTGAAACACCCAAGAATGTTTTACATCATTGAAGAAGGAGCGTATAAATAGGACAAATTGGGCGTGGTTGTTGGATTTGGCAATTGATCTTTGATCATCTGTTTATATGAAATTCTAAGATGTGAATCATCACCGTTAACTCCTATCTATCTGATTGAAGATGTAGCGCTGAGATTTCATCACGTCGCACATGAAGAAGAAGCGTTGCGTAATACTTGTCATTTGATCTTCATCAAATGCTTGAGATGTCGCCACAGTCCTAAAATAGAGTCCATCAATCGCTTTCAATCTTGATCATTATAAATCTCACGATGAACTAACACGATTCATCATGAGTTTATAAGTTTGAATCAACATCCAATCGCATTGTGCCACGTAAGATCAACGACTAAGATCAACTCTATGAATCAAACGCCTCACATCATGCCACATCACCTGTGAAGAAATAAAGACAAAAATAGTCCAAAATTGGAAAAAAAGACACAATAAGGTCACACGACCTTAGCGGTTAGCTTAAGCCCTAACAGGGTGCTTAACCACTAATGATGCGCACACGTGCATTGCATGGTGTGCGTACATGTCATCACATGGAGACATGCAAGTGTGTTCGTCACGTCAGTTGCCATGTTAGCGCACACTTAACACCTATTTTTCAAAACGATTTAATTAAATAAATTCAGAAAAATTCTAAAAATTCTAAAAAAATCCTTTAAAATGAGAAAATTCATAAATTTCAAAATATAACTCTGTTTTAATGATTTTCTTGTTTGATAAGAAATTAAATAATCTATCATTCTAAAAATTCAAATTTCATAAATGATACCATGCAATTTCATGCATTAATATCATGCATTTATGCAAGTTTATCTAAAAATTTAATAATGAATGCATGGTATCATGATTTAAAATGATTAAAATGATAATTTTTATGTTTAAGATAATATTCTTGATTTTCTAAAAATTAATAGCATTTTAGAGCATTTTAAAATATTGATTCATCAATAATATTAATTATTTTAACAAAGAAATTTATATTTATTTTCAAAAAAATGTGGGAATTTTCAGGAATTAAAATCTGTAAAAATATATTTTTAATAAAGAAAACAAAATAATATTAAAAGAGAGAAGAGAGGCACTTCTGAGTCCTCTTCTTCTCCCTTTTCATCTCTCTCTCTCTCTCTCTTTCTCTCTCTCTCTCTCTCTCTCTCTCTCTCTCTCTCTACACACCTCTTCGTCCTCTTCCTATTCGCGCGCATAAGGGAGAAGAGAAGAGCCTCTCCTTCCTCTCATCTGCATATCTCTCTCTCGCGACGGAAAAAAATTTCATTGTGAAGAGAGGCACAAGGAGAGGCACGCGATCGATCTCCTCTCTCTTTCATCTTTTCTTCTCTCTTTTCTTCTCCACCTTACCTCCAGTTCTCTCTTCTATGCCCGCATGTGTAGGTGAGGGAGAAGACCCCTCCTCCCCTTATCGCATTTCCATCCCTCCTTCTCTACCTGATAACATGCAATCTTAACATGATAAAACATGATTATTAATGCAAATTAAGGCATAAAATATTACATTTATGTGCATGTTATCATACTTTGAATGCATTTCTATCATTCTATGCAATTTTATGTTATAATCTCAAAATGCGTTAATTTAGGGTTAATTATGATGAATTAAAGATTAAAGATTTTATAACCCATCTTTGCTTGAGATTATAAGTGGTTTTTAAAATTAAATAATAGGAGAAATCATTTTTATGAACATTCAGTTAATTTTCTAAAGTAAAAATCTTGAAGAAATGAATGTATTTTTGAAATAAGAATTAAATCTCTTGTTATTTAAATAATTTGACTATTTAAAATGATAGATAATTAAATTTCAGATCAAATGAAAGAAATTTGGATTAATTTGGAGTTCTATTTTAAAAGATATTATTTTTATAATTTTTAGGGATTTTTTTGGATTTTTCCGATTTTATTTTCTATTTAAAAACGTTTAAAATAAATAAAAAAATTGCAAAAAGCGTTTAATTTCCGTGCGGGGCCACGTGGATGCGACGTGGCACTCAGGGCCACGTGGCAGCGCCACGCGGGCCCACGCGGCGCCTACGCGGCGTCTAATTACATATTATATTCATATATTACATATAGTATAATGGGTTTTCAGCCTTCCGTAGACCGGAAGGGTATTCAACCCATTAGATCGTCGGGTCTTATAAACCCGATGATTTCCTTTCTTTTATTCCGTGTGGGACTAATCCACACGGCTTTTACAATGCAGGTAACGTGGCGCGACGAGGAGCGACGGATCAAACAGGCGATCAATCGACGCGCGTTGATCACATGCGTCGTGGACCACCGACGGATCAATCAAGCACGTGCTATTTAAAAGAATTATAAAGGTCCGATTGAAGGCGACGTGGCGGCATCACACGCGCCGATCCGGTGGACGCGCGGTCCACGGATCAGAGATCAACGCATGTGTCATTTAAATCAAGTTATAACGGCCGTGATTCATTGCGCAAAAACACATCGCGATCGTCAGATCGCGATCCAACGGACGCCATTTGATGCGTTTTATCACGCACATCGCGAGGATCGATCCAGAGCGTCCATCCGTGATCTAACGGCCACGATTTAACCTTACCGTTTCGTATTGGTGCGTTTAATCCCGACCGTTGATGCGGATTAAACGCATCAATCGGACGGTTTCGCCCATTTCGCCCTATAAAACGAAGATTTCTTCGTCGTTTGTAAGCATTCTCGAGGGATTTCATCTAATTGACTAATCTATACCCTTCCCTCTTGAATCTCTCTCTTGTAATCGCTTCTAGACTCGAAATCGCGTCCACAGAGTGTTTATAAGAGAGATTTCGACGATCGTGCGAGGAGAATTTGTCTCTTGAACACCGATGTTCACGATTGAATTCGTGGAATGAATAGCTGTCGATCCGGCGATCAATTGATCGATTTGATCGTTATCTCGGGTTAGAAAACAAGTTTATCATCTTATCTATCGTCATGTATCATCAATTTTCGGTTTAGGATTTTAATTTAGTTCAATTTTGTTTTTAATTTCAATTTGTGTTCTTCGCGATTCCGAAAATTTCCTCCCACTTCCATCTTTGATTTCTCCGTGATTACTAATCCAAATCGAGCGATTTTTGATTCCACGGATAGATCTTTGAGTTATCTTTCTAAAACCACCATTTTCGCTAATTTCTCACCTCAATTCATCGTCCAATTTGATCAATTTCCAAAAGATATCTCGAAAATACCTTAATTCCCTGTGGATTCGACCCTTATACCCTTCAATTCATGATTAATTCCCCAAATTGGTAAGTTAGGCTTAATTCTTGACACGAGACCGTGTGAAATTGATGATCTCGCGGTCTCGTCCCGTCACTACCCTGCGCACGCCTGCACACGTAGGGGGAAGAAGGGGATTTCTCTTCCTCTTCTTCCGCCACAGGAGTGCAAGCGTAAGGGAGACGAGGAGATATCTCCCCTTCTCTTTTCTCCTTCTCTTTTGGCTCTTCTTTTCTCCCCCCCCAGCTCACCCTCTCTTCCTCTCTCACTCTATCTTGTGCGTTATAACATGCTAAATAGACATAATAAAACATGATTATTGATGCATTTTAAGCCATAAATGATTTCATTTCCATGCATGTTATTATATTTATAAGTATGTTTCTATCATTCCATGAAAAAGTCATTATAATCTCAAAAATACTTTAAATTAGGGTTAAATATGATGATTTAAAGATAAATAATTGAATAACCCATCTTTACTTGAGATTTTAAATGTTTTAAAGTTAAAATAATGAGAGAAATCATTTTATAGACATTTATTTACATTTTCTTAAGTTAAAAACTTTAAAGAATAAATATGTTTTTGAAATGGAAATTAAAACTCTCATTATTTATTAATTTTGACTTTTTAGAATGATAGATAATTAAATTTCAGATCAAATGAAAGAAACTTGGATTAATTTGGAGTTATATTTTGAAAGTTATGAATTTTCTAATTTTTAGAGATTTTTCCGGATTTTTCTGAATTTATTTTCAATTTTTAAGTGATTAAAAAAATTTAAAAAAGAGGAAAAAGGGGGTTTATTTTTGTGCGGGACCCACGTGGATGCGACGTGGCACTGGGGCCACGTGGCAGGGCCACGCGGACCCGACGCGAGCTTCATCCTAGCGCTTCATCAAAGATCGGATGGCCACGATTTGACGGTAATGGTTCGCGATGGACCGTTTGATCAGAGCCGTTAATCAAAACGATCTGACGGTTACGCCCAAAATCAGTATAAATAGAGATGTTCTTCCGATTTCTAAAGCATTCAAGAGCAAATCAATCCAATTGATCTGTTTAGACACCAATACTCTTGAATCTCTCGATCCCATCTTCTTCTACACACATTTCCGCATCCACGGAGGGTTTGAGATCGAGATTTGGCTGAGTAGAGAGGGAGAAATCAACGCTTGAATCTCCACATCGCGGTTTCTTCGGATTTTCAATTATCCACGATTAATCGAGCTAATCTAATCATAATTTGGGATTAGTGGAGGCGGTTTTTCCTAAGATATCATCTATTTATATTTAATTTTGATTTAGATTAGGAATTGAAGTTTAATTTTGTTTAATTTTACTCAAAATCGTGATTTCTAAGTTTCAGAAATTTCATCTCACTTCGATCTTCAATTTCTCGGCGAAATCAAAGTCAAATTCGATGATTTTTTTATTCTGTGGAAACGATTTGAAGTTCGCTTTCATAATTTACCATTTTTCCCAATTTCTATCATCAATTCATCGTCCGATTTGATCAAATTCAAAGAGATCATCATAAATTACCTTATTTCCCTGTGGATTCGACCCTTATTTACCATTATACCCCTCAATTCGAGATATATTCATCAAATTGGTAAGTTTGGACTTTCTTTTGACACTATATCGTGTGTATTCATTGACCATATGAATTAGTCTCATCAGTGCACGACGAAAATTCTCATTACACATTTCTCATGTGACATCCTTTTGGGCTCCCTCCTTCTCATCGCACCAAATAAACATCTCTCTTCCTCTCTTCTTTTTCCTCTTCTCTTCTTCTCCCCCTTGCTGCATTCCATCACTGACGCGCTTCCACGCGGGAGAAGCTCTCACTTATTCCTCGTGTCGGCCTTCTTTGCCACAGGAGAGAGAGGAGAGACGAGAGAATGGAGAGGAGAGAGAAAATTACATTTTTTTAGTTTTTTTAATATGTACAATTTGACCGGCTGGAGCGAGTTGACTTGTGCGATTTCAGAAGAGATAAATGAAATCAACAATCAAGATTCATCAAAATTAAAAGCTTGGAGATAGGGGTTGAAATTTTATGCGCATGATTGACATTTCAAGTTCTATGAATTTGCTTGGGCTGATTCAAGTTCTGAGATAAAAAAAATAGGGTTCTTAATGTTTCTTTCTATGCCTCTAGCATTGGCTAGCCAGAAGGAAAGAAGACATCGATTGATCATTCTTCATGTATGGAACATCATTTCTAGTGAGTTACTTCTCTTCTCTATTTATTCCACATGTTGGATGCAAGACGCCTACTCCAAGAGAAATGTACAAGCTCTCAAAGGTATGCTTTGACTAGAGAGCATCACTAGATTTGTTTTTATTCATGAATCCTTATTTTAGGATCCATTTCGACCATCTTTTCTATTTTCTCATCTTTTTATCCACATTTTCATATTTATAAACCCTAAAAATCACTTTTCCATCATTGATAAAGGGTTTTCAATCTTCGAAAGGAGTTTGGAAGTATTTGATCGGTTCATTTCATTTTTGTGTACATCTTATTCCTTTCATCAATGATTTCTGCTTTCTAAATCTAAAAATATCAAAAAATTATCTCATGATTTCAATCTTTTAACCTTCCTCCGTGTGGATTTGGCCTTGACTCGCCATTGTTCTAATTTAAAAATCAGATTTCAAGAGTTGAGTATATTTTCTTTGATATGTAAATTTTCACATTCAATGATCATATTTTTATGCTTATCAATAAATAACAAGAGAATAAATGTTAATCTCAGAAATACACTCAATTCTTTTGGAAAATAAACTAGAAAATAAAATGTGTATATAAAAATTATTTTCTATTATTATTAATTAAAACTTAATTATAATCTCAAATATAAAATGAGAATAATCTAATCTCAAATATCTCATCTTAATTATATATAATTATCTCTAAAAATAGTACATTTTGGGATTAAAACTTAAAATTACATAGAATGATATATATGCACTCAAAGTATGATAACATGCATAAGAATGTAATGTTTTATGTCTTAATTTACATTAATAATGATGTAATTACTAGTAAAAGTTGGATGTTATTGAAGGGTTGAGTGAAGCTTTTCATGAAGGATGGGAGAGACTTAAAGACCTCACTAGGGAGTGCCCTCACCATAGAGTGTCTAACCACGAACTTACACAAATATTTTATGATGGGTTAGGCTTGCAAGGTAAATATCTTTTATATGTAGCTAGCGTTGGTACCTTTGTGAGAAATATGAGGACGATGTGATGAAATATATCGAGATGGTGGTAGAGAATAGCCATCAAAATGAAGCAGTTGTTTGGACGAGATGCCGCGCTGAAAGGACAATTGATTGACGCTAAGTCAGTCGAGACAAGCATGCTCCTAAAAAGGATTAAATCAACATCAGAAATGGTTCTAAAGGACTCGCGCCCATTTTGCTACAAGACATGTCACTATGCGCCCATTACTCAATGCTCGATCACGTCAAGCTAGACTACATAGTGATGGTGGTACAAGGGCAAGGCATGCTTAGATAAGGCCTGATAAAAGAACAAAAAGTATATATAAACATTGAAGAATTACTTATAGTTAGCTCAACTAACTCGTAAATCTATCATCATATGCACTATTTCACGAGTTAATTATCATATGTCATCAGTACATCAAAGAAGAAATGTCATACATTACTTTTGATCCCCTTGATTGCAGGAACTTACAAGCATAAGAATGGAAGCAAAATCATCTAAAATAGAGGAGTAGAAGGCTAATGGGCTATCCAGGGCATCTTGAGGGGAGCCCAGTCAAAGAAGAATCGGTGGAGCCCAGTCAATGCATCTCTCCTCGCAGGGGTTAAAAGGAAGGGGGGCTGCAGCTTTTCGGCTTCTTCTTCCTCGAGCATTCTCTCTCCTAGGGTTCGTCGTTTTTAGAAATTCTGTTCGCCGGCATTCTTTCCGTGGGGAGGATGTGCAGTATTTGACAAGTTGGTGTAATGGTTATTCTCTTTTCTTGTATCCTCCGAGCTCTCTCTCCTTTCCCACTCTCACTTGTTCTTTCTTCTTCCGCTTTCTTCGAAATCCTCTCTTTCTAATCTAGTTCTTCCCAGTTTCGTCCTCGCTCTCCTTTCCCTTCCACAAAGTTTTTCCGCCCTCTTTCTTTCGGTCCGCTTCTTTTTGTCCCCTTCTTCTCTCTCTATGAATCACTCCCATAGCGTCACCTTCACCTCTCACGTCCTCTCCTAATCTCCTCTCAATACTTTCCCGCAACCTTACTTCTGCTTTCTCGTCTTCTATTCTGTTTTTCTTTATCTCCGCTTATACAGCCGCTCAACCTCTCTTCCTCCTTCCACCCCTTTAGATTCTACTGCTATCCTCCTATCGTTCCCTCAAAGAAAAAAATAGATTTGCATTCCCGCGTTTTCTTACCCTCGTAATTCTTTTCTTTTCGACTGTATCGCCCCCTTACACATATTTTCCCGCATCCACATCTCTCTCTTCCGTTCTTCCGCAAATTTTCATTCTCGCTCCCTCTTCCGAACAACCTTTCCTTCTAGCTATTTTGCTCTCTCTCTCCTCCATTCTCGCTTTCTCTCCTACCTGCCTTCTCTGACTTTCTCCCTCCTACTCTATCCTCCTCTCTCTCTCTCGATTTCCCTAACTCTCCAGTTCCCTTTCGCTCACGGCTATTCCCTCTCAGGTAATCGCACTTCATCTCCCACTCCGTCTCCCTCTTCTCCGATTTTCTTTTCTCTCTCTCTGGAACGCTCTAGACCCGTCAAGTTATGTTTCCAACTCAATCCTTCTCCTCTCCTCCCTTTCCTCCTTTCTAACTTCTTCCTTACTCGTTCTTTCTTCCTCCCGTCCTTTCTCTCTGAATCTCTTTTCTTGTTTTTCCTCTGCAAATCTTTGTTCTCTCTTCAATATCATTTCTCTTCCTCTCTTGACCGCGCTTTCTGTCATCTATCGGCTCTCATCCGCTTCTCATTCTCTTCTATCTCGTCTTCCCTCTCTTCCGTCCAATCTAAAATTCTTCTCTCCCTCTCTCTCATGCTCCCCAGTCTTATCGAGCGCTCTCGCTTGGATAATCTCACTTCTCCTCTCTTTTTATTTCTCTCTCACAACTCCCCAGAGTTCCGCTCAAAAATTTCTCCATATTTGCTTCTTTCTCTCACTCTTTCTCACGATCAAGCTCTCCTTTCTCCCATTCAGTAATTCTCAGCCACATTTCGTTTAGTCCTTCTCTTCTGTCTCATCTTGCTTTGTCGCTTTCTTTCTCCTAATATTCCCTTGCAATCAAACTCGTCTTTCCTTTGTCCAATAGCATCTCCTTCACCGCATTCTGATTTCGCCCGTATGCTCTCTCCTTCTTTGTTTTCAAGTTCATCACTCTACCTTTCTATCTCAACGTTTTTTCCCCTTCCCTGACCTCTCACTTCGGCAAATCCTCTTCTTCCACGTGGAACCTCACCTATTTCCCTTTCTCTGAGTCTTTTTCTATCGGTTCTGTTTTTCTTCTTTCTTACTTACTGTTCGCCTTTTCACTCCAGTTCCGATCTATCTCTCCTTTTAAGTCTTCGTTTTCTTCTAGGTTTCTTATTCCTCTCATTCGCAGCACTCTCAGTCTCAAATATCTCTTTCATCCAATATATCTCCCTATATATTTCTCTAATTAACTAATAATTTCCTACCCTCTCTTTGGTTCACGCCCTAGAATCCCTGTGGATCGACCTAGAAAGCTATACAACCTACATAACTCTACCATTCATAGCTTCCTAGCTTATAAATAGTAAGTTTGTTAGGCTTGAATATACGACGACCTCGAGCCTATCAAATTTTGGCGCCGCTGCCGGGGATTTTAGGTGCGTGAAATATCAATATTTATTTTGTTTTTTTTTCTGTTCTCCTCTCTGTTTTATTTCAGAAAATCAGAAAGGTCAAGAATACTGAAGCAAAAGGACAATCATCTCCAGTCTAGCACAAGGATCACGATCAAGAGGTAAGCCTAAACTTTGTGCATGCACGGTAGAAGGTCATTGAAGCCTAAAATTCTTGATCTAGGTCAGCATTCCCATTCTAAAACCCAGTCTCTCATTATGAATCCTCAAGATCAACCTAATCCTATGGCACAGCCTAACATAGCAGGCCAACCTAAACTCCTTAAAGACTACCTAAACCCTTCAATTGGGGTGGAGACATTTGATAAACCCTCTTGTAGCCATGATATCAAACCAGGAATATTTCAAATCCTTCCAAACTTTTATGGAAATATTAACGAAGATCCCTATGATCATCTCCAAGAGTTTTCTAAGATCTGCGCTACCATTAAAGATGCTGATGACTCCCTTAAATTAACACTCTTCCCATTTTCATTAAAGGGAGAAGCTAGCTATTGGTTCTCTAATTTAGAAGTCACCACTTGGACTAAGCTTTTTAATGATTTTATCACCAAGTTTTATCCTCATGGAAAGACCAATATGATGAGGAAACTGATCATGAGTTTCTCACACAACACTAATGAGCAGCTCCACGAATCTTGGAATAGATTTCAAGGACTTTTAAGGAAGTGCCCTCATCATGGTTTTTCACGTTGGCAATTAGTTCATTATTTTTACGAAGGCATGGATTATCAAAATAAGCAGATCATAGATGCTTCGTGTGGAGGTTCCATAGCTAGTAAAAGTGAGGATCAAGCCTACCATGTCTTAGAGGAATTAAGCCAAAATTCCTTCAATTACACTACTTCATCCACATATGATAGAGCTAATGTTACCCTAAAGAAGGAAGGAATATATGAATTAGTGAGACATGCTGACAAGGAATTGAGAGATGAAGTTAGTGAAATTAGTAAAAAGTTAGAAAGACTCTTGACTGCCCAAAAACACAGCGCCCCTACCAAAGCACCAATATGTTCTTTTTGTGCAAGTCAAGATCACAATGAGAGTGAATGTGTATCTTTCCTTAATATGCAGAAAGAGGTGAGTGCCTTCTCACAGCCCAACTCGTATAATCCAAGTTGGAGACAACCAAACCCAGCATGGAAGAACACTACAAATCAACCATTCTCACTTCATAAGCCTAACCCTAACTTCCAAAATTCTCCAATGTTACTAAACTCTCATGCATCCCAAAATAGTTCATCTCTTCATAATCCAGCACTCCAAACACCTCCAATTTTTCAAAATCCACCCATAGGTGGGACATATTCCCATGTGGATCCGACTATTCATGCTCTAAAGGAGCAACTAGCTAGCCAACAGCAAACCCTAGCCCAAATGATGTCACAAATACAAGCCCAAAATCAGATAATCCAAACTCAAGGGCAAATGTTTCAAAATCAATTGTCACAATTATGTAAGGGCTTATCCCAAGGACAAAATACAGACCTCAACCCTAGAGGTCAACTCCCCAGAAAGCCAACTCTGTTGCAAACCCTAAGCACCATCCACCTGGTTTCCCTCATCCCCTCAATAATTCCATGGCACAAAATCAAGCAAGCTCCAGTCAAGGAACTCAAATGGAAGAGTTGAAAGGAGTAACCAAACTTAGAAATGGAAAGGTTATAAGTAAGCCTGATTTAGAACCTCTAGATTCTGAAATACCTGAGGAGGAAGATGATGATCCAAAGGAAAACTCACCAACAGTAGAAGAAATCAAATACGAACCACCGATACCGTTTCCTTCAGCACTCTTTCCCAAAACCAAAAACAATAGGAAGAATGTCGAAGAGAAAGATTTGATTAAATTATTTGAACAAGTTCATATCAATATCCCCTTGCTTGATGCTATTGATCATGTCCCTTTATATGCCAAATTCCTTAAATCATTATGTACACCCAAGAGGGAAACAAAAATAGTCAATTTATCTGCGGAGGTCAGTGCATTCATATTAAATGAAATGCCAAAAAAAAGGAAGGACCCTGGAAGTCCCCTAGTCTCATGTAGTATTAAGGGCATGACATTTAGTAAAGCATTATTAGATCTTGGGGCTAGTGTAAACCTCTTACCTAGGGTTGGTCAATTTTGATCGAGTCGCCGATCTGATCGTCGCACATCGATCGATCGATCGATCGGCGATCAGTGAAAACTTAATTTTGTGATCGATCGATGAAATCGCCGTGATCGAGCTTTAATTCTGATAAATTAAATTCACTCTCTCACTCGCGCTCTCTTGCTCTCTCGCGCTCTCTTGCTCTCTCGCGCTCTTTTGCTCTCTCGCATTCTCTCACGCTCTCTTGCTCTCATTCTTCTTCCTGTCTTCTCTCCTCGTGCTCTCCTACGAGCGAGCCTCTGCCATTGCCCTAGAAGGTAAGGAATCTGGAACCTTTCATCGCTTAGTTCTCCTCTTCTCGCTTATCTTTATGTTAGCAGTGCAGATTTTTTTCATGTTGTCTCCGATTATTTGGTCTCCGGCGGTATTTTCCGTATGAGCTTTTTACTGAATTGAGGGACTTCAATTTGGAGTCTCTTCGGTAAATTATCTCGCAACAGATTTTCGGTGACTTCGAAGAGTGATTCGACGAGTTTAAAGAATTTCTTCATAGATAGCTTTCTCATTACCGAAATTTATTTTGGTTTTATCATCTTGTTTACTCATGAACACATTAAGCTCAAACGCTCTTTCCGTTGTTTTCGTCTGCATCCAATTTGGTGGATTCTGATCTACATTAATTTTAGATGATAGATTCTCAAGGTTGGGATTTTTTTTCTCAATCCAAAGCAAGCTTCTCACTCTGGAATTCTAAAAATCTGGACGTATTAAAACTCTGGAATTGCCGGTGAGCCTCAGTTGTGCATAAAACCTCCGTGCTTCTTCGTCCCTCAGTTTCACATCCATTTCTGAAGTGAAAACAATGCAACTGTAATACCGTCTTTTCTCCACTCCTCTCTATCTCCACTTCTTTTCTCTCTCTCTCAGTACATCCAATTTTAGTCTTCACTCCTCCCATCGCGTTCTCTCTCTCTTTTCTCTATTTCTTTCTCTTCTCTCTCTCGGTACATCCAATTTTATTCTTTATACCTCCCATCTTTTTCTCTCTATCATCCTTGTCTGTAGCAAAGTTAGATAGATAAAATGCAGACAAAAATTCAGAATATAAAAATAATGTGTATTGTTTTTTCAATACTTTGTTTCTATCTCTCTCTATAAACAATGTATATCTAAGGAAATGAAACTCTCTCCTATCTTAGCAGATATCTATGAAGAATTCGTGTGGATTTAAATAAATCTTTTATAATTTTTTTGATTTGTATTTGTCAAAAGCTTTAAATGATTTTGATTTCCCAAATGTCTTGTAATCTTACGATTTTTGAATGTTATTTAAGATCTTCTAATGCTCATTAATTTGTCTTTTAATATCTATTTTCATTAATATGATCTTAATTGCTTCTTTTTAGATCACAACTTATTTAGAGGTTGACATGACTGAAAATAACAACAGTAGGACAAATTCTATCGAAATGAATGATGAGGCCACCAATTCAATTGAAAGCGAAACACAAACAAGTAGCATTAATCCAAGAGCATCAAATGTTTGGAAATACTTTGTCAATGTTGACATAAATAAGTACATGTGCCAAATTTGCAAGGAGAAGAATCCCCATTACAGCACAATTATTACGAAGAATGCCCATAGCAGCACAACTAACTTTTGGAGGCATCTAGAAATCTTTCATGCCACCCTTCATGATCACCTAAAGGGAAAGTTTTCGGGCAAAAAACAAAGATCAATTGTTGACTTAATGTCACCTTCTTCACAAAAGAAACAATATTACACGGGACTAACATTCGAAAAGACAAAAGAAATGATTGGGAGGTTTATCTATAAGAAAGATCAGCCATGGCTTGTTGTTGAAGACCCAGATTTCCGGAATCTCTTATGTTATTGTGCCCAGATGGATTTGAGGATACCAAGGAGGAAAACTGTCCGAGCTCATATCCAAGAAACGTTCGTCAAGGAGAAGACAAAGCTAAAAGAAATGCTTTCAAGCGTACGACGAGTGTCATTAACTATTGATGGTTGGACAACAGATAACCATATTTCTTTATTAGGCGTCACTGTTCATTGGATCGATGATGAGTGGATGTTAAGAGAGTGCGTATTGGCTCTTGAAAAGCTCGAGGGTGAGCATTCTGGTGAGTACTTGGCTAAAGTCTTGAGAACGGTATTGAAAGAATTTTCGTTGGAGAAGAAGGTACAAATTTTAACTTTTTGTTATCATAGTTGTCTTCAATTATTAACTATTTTGAGAAATATTTTGGGATGTAGGTATGTGCGATCACAACGGACAATGCAAGTAATAATGCTACAATGATTGATGAACTCGTGAAGACAATGGCTCACATCAACCCATTATTTGATCGAAAACGCCACATGCCATGCTTAGCGCACGTCCTTAACCTAGCAGTTCAAGATGGCCTAAAAGAGTTAAAGATCACTGCTGACGAAGACACTTCCGCATCGTGCATATCAAGTTCAAAGTCTTTAGGAGATGTTGTAAGTCGTGTGAGGAAGATCGTCAAGGTAATTCGTTCGTCCCCTGCCCGTGTGGAGAAATACGAGCAATTTTGTCATGACTTAGGGATATCTTCAACTAGTATGCCAAACTTAGATATCTCAACCCGCTGGAACTCCACATATGATATGCTTAGCGAAGCGTACGAGAAGAAAATGGTACTCGAAAAGATGGCCATGTTTGTCTTGACTGGCAGACCAAATGAACACTATTTGATCTCCAACGAAGAGTGGCAGTTAGTGTCTGACTTTACTACTGTTCTAGAGCCATTTCGGGATGTCACGCAATTGTTATGTCAGTCAAAGCAAGTTACTGCATCTACCGCTCTTCTTCTTATTCGAGCAGCCCTCGAGACAATGAAAGAGCATGAAGAGTGTCTTCATGAAGGTCGACTCTTCCTTGAAGGCATCATCCTCGATTATATGCAACGTAATTCGATAATCTCCGCATGTATGGCAATGACTAATAAGTTGGCAAAGTATGAGGAAAGGTTGCAAGGTAGCAATGCATTTGCCATAGCCACAGTACTAGATCCGCAACTGAAATTAAATTATATTCCAGCATGCGATCATGAAAATATGAAGGTTGACATCTGTAAAGCATTGCAAGAGGTGCAAGACGAGGGCAATGCAGCTATCCTACATAGCATTGAAACAATTGAGCCAAATTTAGTTTCCTCAGATTTTTTGAAGGGCAGTGGTAACAAGATTCTCTCTAGAGTTGGTCGAATGACAAAACCTGCCGCCATGCGTCCAATCTCCTACATTCATGAGCTTCATGCATACCTGCAGCAAGCGACTGTAGAAGAAGATGCGTTGACATGGTGGAAAGTTGCTGGCTATCGAGCGTATCCAAAGATTGCCATCCTCGCGAAAGACTTTATCTCGATATGTGCAACTAGTGCCCCGGCGGAGAGGTTCTTCTCCTCAGGACGAGGAATCATCACTTATACGAGGTCAAGATTGAACGCAGAGAGTATATCCGCTTTAATGATATTGAAGTGCTGGTTACAACAAGCAAGATTTGAAAATAATAAATTTGTTGAGAACGACGATGAGCTTGATATTATCACTGAGGAAGCCTTTGAGTCCGTGGGGGGAGATTATGATGATTGATGTCATAATTTCTCATGCTTTTCGAACCGAACAATGGATTCTGTTTTTGAAGTTTTAATTGTTTATTTTGTATGGCTATCTTTCAACTTTTACTTCCATATTTATCTGACTTTTTTGTCTTATGTAAATTTCTTTCATCTATGCTATATTTCAAAATTTGAATATCTCTACAAATAAAGGCAGTACAACTGCTTTTTTCTCAATGGAAGCTGAAGAAAACAATGTACATACAACGAGAGTACAATTTCAACTACTTATAGGCATTTATGTCCATCTACATTTTCAATGTCCATCTGCCTCTAGGATTCCGATTGGCGTTCCACCCCATATAGGGTTCTGGCAGGGGTTGGGACTCCTCGGGACAGGTGGTTGCAACTTGCTATGCAGCGTTCACCAATGGTTGCAGCTGGCCCCGTGCTGGGATTCCCATCGCAACGACTGAGGCACTGGTCAACAGGGTTAACCACACTGATGGTCACTGAACATCTTGTTTCACTGGACTGAGGCTGATGCAAGCGTCAATCCCTCCATTCTCCCTGTTCAGCAGAAAAATTATTTTAGTAATCAGCTGAAAATGCATGTGTTGATTATCGACTCCAACTATCAGGGATGATGCCATTTTAGTAATTCCCTGATCACTGATGGCTGGCCGAGGATTCTATCGATGTAGCCCCAGACAACCCTAGCACCTTCTCTGTGGACAGTGAAAGAAAAGACGAGGAATTCTGACTCAGAGAGAGAAAGAAAGAAGATGAAGGATTTGTTTTTATTTTATAGCACTGAAAGGTCCAGAGTGTTCCATTCTTATTCCGTTCAAAGGATCTTGTCAGAGAAATTATGGTGTCCCCCGGTAGATTGTCAGACTTCTATGTTTAGAGAGAGAACATAAGACGATGAAGGATTTGTGCAAAGTGATCAAATTTATATGGATGCACATATATTACAGAGGACAAAGCTTAATGCTGATTCTATACAAGAGACCTAATCAGAATATATATATGCTGACATCTCGAGACTTCACTATTTAGAGAGAGAGAAACGATTTACACCAAAAGATTGAGGTTTTCTAGCATACCCTTTCATCAAGGTCTCGATCGAACAAAGATGCGGATGTCCGATCCGAACAATGATGGTGCCTTATGTTTGTGGGCTCAAAAATAGAACCCAAAATACAATGAGATTGATGTTCGGTGAAGGGATGGTGAGCTGAGAGCAAAGTTGCGGGATGCCTGAGGAGAGAGCAAGCAATGGCAGATCAAGATACCCTCACAAAACCTCCGACTCCACTAATGAGAGAGAGAAACAAAGAAGATGAAGGATCGGAGATCAAAAGAAACAAGATCAACGATTGGTGCTGAAAAATCAAGATCATCATCTATATTTTTTTGTAATTCAGTCACCTTAAGCGAATGATGATAAAGCTTTACCATCGGTATCTAGAGAGAGAAGAAAAAGAAATTAAACCTAGTTGTGTAGACTCCGCGAGCAAGGGCGCGTTGCTCCTCCAGCGCCACTATAAGCTTATTCCGATCGGTGAGAATAGCACGTAAACCCCCTGCCATCAGCATTTCCAATAATAGAAAATAACATAAATTAGATATTCTCCATCACCAAAGCAAAAGAATCAAAACTTCAGACTAAGCCAATCTTGAAATAGAAACTTCCCATTAATAGCTACCATGAGTTGTAAATTAATCATGCATTGTCCCTCTTAGGGAGAAGGGAACTCAAGAGTTGGGTGACCTCCTGGGAAGAGGGGCATCGGAGTGCACAGGTTTGGGCATTAGAGGGATGGGTGAGCTCCTGGGAAGAGGGGCACCAGGATGGAGAAGAACTCCAGAGTTAAGTTTTGGCATGCAGGTGGATGGGTGACTTCCGAGGGAAAAAGGGATGCCGGGGTGAGAAAAAAACTCGAGGGTTAAAGGTACTTAGGTTCGTGCATTCCACGAGACGAGGTGACCTCTTGGTGGAAAGAAGAGGGTAATTGTACCCGGTTGATCACTGATTTCTGATGATCTTCCCTTGAACTAATCATGTATTTTTGATGAAACTTACATCCATCATTAAACTGCCATTCGCTTCCAAATTTAGATTTTCTATGAATTGAGAAAACAAATCACCCGAGACGGTTCATATTGGCTGAGAGATTTGCACCTCCTATGTGGTCGAAAGTGGCGTTTATCGCCGAAACCCATTTCTCCCTCTCTGCATTGGCACGCTCAATGAGCATTCTCCGGTTGACATCTTCCCCAAGCTTTGCCTCGTGGGCCTCGCTGCCTCCGCGCAGAGCTCGCACTCGATTGTCTCTCGCTCTATCTCCGCCTTCTCCTTCTCTGTCTGCCTTCGCTGCGCTTGAATTTGTTCTTCAGTAGCACGGCGAGCCTTCTCCAGCCTGATAGATGACTCTTCTTGCATCTTCACAAGCTCTTGATTTCTTGCTCTTTGGCTTTCATGCTCTGCCTGCAAGCATCAATAAATATTTTATTTATTTATAACTCAATTCCTTGAAATTTTTAGAGCTTGCCTGCATTCTCCTCGGGAATCTTCTTCGTACTGGTCATAAGATTGGCGGAAGATCGGCATCATCTCAATGAAAACATAAACACAAGCATTTTAAACGTATTGAAAAGCTTTCTGTCAACTGGGTCATCATGCTTTCAATGAAAACATAAACACAAATATTTAGATGTAAAGACAAACTTTCAATCAATTGAGTCATCATAATTTCAATGAAAACATAAACAGTGCAGACGTAAAGACAGTTTTTTTGTAATATTTCCAAATTGGCTGCCTGGAGAGCTGAATCCTCTGGTGGAAGGAGAATTCCTCCGACTCCAATCGTTGGTCGAGGGAGGAGAAAATGAGAGAAAGTGAAAACGGGGAAGAGGGGGAGAGGAGAACGCCGGAAGGTGAGGGTGACGGAGAACTCCTCCCGCCTGGGCGCGCGAGCGAGAGAGATACGGAGACGAAGAAGGAGAAGTTCTCCTCCCTCCTCTCCTCGTGACAGAAATTCCGTCGCGTGAGAGGGAGCGAGGAGGAGAGGGAGGAGAAGTTTTCCTCTCGCCTCTTCTCCTTGCGATAATGCGATGGAAATTCCGTCTCTCTCTCTCTTACTGATCGTCGACCTCGATCGATCGACGATCAGCCGACGATCGATCGGCGCACAGACCCCTCTGATCGATCGAGGCGTCGATCTTTTGACGATCGATCTCGATCGATCATGATCGGCCAACCCTACTCTTACCCACTTACCTCTTTGATAAATTCAATTTAGGGGAATTGAGACCCACACCTATAGTTCTAGCACTTGGAGATAGATCCTTAAGATACCCAAAAGGTTTAGTAGAAGATGTTATCATTAATATAGAAGGATGTTAGTTTCCTGCAGATTTTTTGATATTGGATATGACTCCCCCTAAAGACTTGAAGGAAGCCACAATCATATTAGGTAGACCTTTTCTAGCTACTGCCCAAGCTAATAATGGTATACAGCGTTTCTT
>CM044101.1:146261-220353 GCA_024174645.1 Lemna minuta | reverse complement strand
GATTTTTCTTCCTCTCCTCTGCGCGCGCTCTTCTTCTCCTCTCTCCCTCTCTTTCTTCTCCTCTTCATCGCGAGAGGGAGAAACCGCTTCTCCTCTCTCATCGATCTTTCTTTCTTCTTCTTCTTTCTCTCTCACTCCCTCTCCTTCCGCTTTCCTCTCGCTCGCTTCGCGCGCGCGCGCGTCTCTTCTCTCTTCGCATGACGGAAATTTCCGTCTGCTGAGGAGAGATTTCTTTTCTCCCTTCTTCTGTGCTTTCTCCACTCTCTCCTTCTCTTCCTCACTTTCTTCTCTCGCCTGTGGGTCTTTCTCTCTCTCTCTCACGACGGAAATTTCCCTGTCAAAATAAGGGTGCGAGGAGAGAGACATCTTTTCCTCTCTCTTCTCTTCTTTTCGGAAATTATTTTCCTTCTTTCTCCTCTCTTCCTTCCTCTCGGTCTCCCTTCTCCCTTGCTTGAAGGAAACAGCATGATTTTTGCAGAGAAGATGAAGTCAATCCAGCATCTATGAAAACAAAATCGCCTTCAAACGACACAATCTATGGAACAAGAGGACTAATGATTCACCGGATGCGGAGAACGATGACGCACCTAGGAGAGCGCGTCGGTTTTCCATCCATCGACCAGGACTCGCTGAAAGGATTCCCCGCTTGGCATTTCTCGCTCTAGAAAATCATTTCTTAGGCTCTACGATATCAAAGATCTTGATCCAAGCAGCGGCACCAAAATTGGGCCAAGAGAAGAGTGAATTGTAGACCGGCATGACGCATTTGATGACACGCTTTCTTTGAGTTTGTGAGTGATCAATCGGCAAGTAGGCGCAGCTGGGCGACTAATAGTGTGAACAAGTGGGATTGGGTGAAGCAGCAAATACCAAACGATCCGGGCTGGACCATGAAATTCATGAACAGATCTCGCTTACCCGGGAGGAGAGAGGACTCCAAATTTGTAGGGGGACCCATTTCTCTTCTACTTTTTGCATATGGAAAATTGTTGCTGTAATTACGGCTTCTTTCACTGTTCGCTGCCGATCTGCCGGGTAAGAAGCGGCAAACCGATTGATAAGCTCGATCTCGGTAGCAGTGCGCTGATCCGAGGCTCACGATGGCCCGAGGGTTGACTTTCGGAGTTATGACAGACTGTAGCAACGGAAATTTCCGTCGCGAGAGAGAGAGGGACGCGCAGGCGAGGAAGAAAGTGAGGAAGAGAAGGAGAGAGTGAGAGAAAGAAGAGAAGAAGAGAGAAAGATCGTGAGAGAGGGAGAAGCGATTTCTCCTCGCGATGAAGAGAGGAGGAAGAAAGAGTGGAGAGGAGAAGAAGAGCGCGAGAAGAGAGGAGAGGAAGAGAAAATCTCCCCCGTCCTCCTGTTACGCACGCCGCCGGAGAGCAAGGGGGAGAGGAGACGTCGCGAGAGAGACCGTGGAAATAGGGAGAGACGAAGGAAGAGAGAGAGAGAGAGAGGTCACGCGACAAAAAGTCTTCACCTCCAATGGTAGTAAATCTAGAAGTTCCTGCGCCGCCTGTCTTCTAGGGTTTGCTTCCTCTTGTCTTGAACCAATCCCTTTCAATTCCGTCTTCATTTCCTATTTTAGTAAATCTAGAAGTTCCTTAATTCTCATAAAAATCCCTAAAATCTTATCATCAAATCTTGAAAATTTTGACAGGTTTTGCCTTCCCTTGTCTTGATCTCATACTCTGATTCTGAATTTTCCGCTTTAATTTCCAGATGCTCTGCGAAAGGAACCATCCCCGGCGAGCAGCATGCAGTATGCGAGTGCGGAGAGCACTGCAACTGCAATCCCTGCGAGTGCGGCAAGTCGATTGCCTCCTCAGGGAGTGGAAGACCCTCGTGTGGTTGCGGCAGCGGTTGCCGCTGCAGCTCCTGCGCCGCCTGACGGGTGTCTGTAGAAGGCAGCATCCCCTCTGTTCGTGAAACTTCTAGCATGTTGCTCCAATAAGGCGTGTGCAAGTCAGGAAGGTCAGTAAGTGTTGTGAAATATATATGCCAGAACTCATAGACAACGCCAATCACCTCTTTATAATTTTGGTTCCTCAGCAAAATCAGATCGAATCCCTCTGATTTTGATCTGTGTAAGCGGGTCTCAATCGATCAGACTGATCTTGATGATCGATTGTGTGATCTAGAGTGATCACTATGATCGCTTTATAAGGTGAAATTGGAGAAGAATGAGGTGAGATAGGCGACAAACTACAAACATGAGGGAGTAGAAGAGGAAGAGACACACTCTCCATGATGATCTTTCAATCATCATGTGGTGAGGGATAACAAGATGGAAGATAGATATGTTTAGTGCAGTGAAACATGAACTTCTTTGAGATATATTCAAACCCAAGTGACATCATTGATAGATAGATTGGTACAGGATGATTGCAGATCTCAAGGGATACCCTAGTTGGATTTGGATTGAGCAAGAGCCATCTCTCATTACTTGATGAGTGAGATATCTCTCTGTCCCGAATCCTGACAGAACCCTAGTATGAATATTTTTCTCTTTCTAGATTGCATGAGTTTTATTGGAAGGATGTTGGCATGAATGGATGATTGTAAAACCGTTCAAAGACTCAGAGGAACAGTGCTGACAGAGATGGTAGGATCACTTGAAATCAAACATGTAGCTTCACTTCTCCCTCTCCTCTATCTCTCTCTCCACAACATCAAGACTCTCTTCCTGTTGGAGATGACCTCATCAGATTTCAAGCATGTGCGGCAGAGGCGCGGTTGCGACAGTGTTTGAGTTTCGAAATGTCGGAAATTTTGTTTCTTCTGCTGACATTTGAACTTCACGTGTGATCTGAGCCATTCATCTTGTTCGTTATAACGGCTCAAAATCGTGCCAGCTAGGCGACGGTTCATCAACAATCACTTCAGATAACTGTTACCACAACATAAGCCAATAGGGCTTCGACGCGTGCAACTGAAGTTCTGACTCTCCGATGCACTGAGATCTTCTTTCTCCTCGCATCTCCATTTTGTTGATTCTTTTGACTTCTCGGAGCAAACGTGAGATGAGTTGCTTCACTTCCTTCTCTCTCTAGCCCACCACTGAACTGAAGAGGACCCAAGGTCTATCTCTCTCTCTTGCTCTCTCGCTCGTCAACCCATCATATCATTTGTGTGTGCCTGTCACTCTGAGCCCTCATTGGCTATCGCAAGTCATCGTCTTCCTCATGGAGTCTTTAAAAAGTTTACTATGTTTAGGATGAATATGACAAATTCACCTTTTTGTCAAATGAACCTTGTTTCCATAGGAGTGCATTTGAGATTTCTTTGGAGATAAACACATGCACGTATAAAATTTTAAAGCTGTTTTCTTGAGGTGGAAACAAGAAGAAATTCTGTCAGATTGCTTTCGCAGCTCAAAGATGATCTTGCTGTAGGTGGAATCAAAGAGAGCAACCATTCAGTGCTCTCCCCTTCAGGAATACAGTGGCGACGCATGCTATCTCTCAAAATGCTCGAATAGTAAGGCACCTGGCCTGTCATGCAAATGCATTAGCTGTAGCTTTGTTGGATACATTGGATTTTGGATTCCACAGTACAGAACAGAGAAAACCATATTCCACAAAACAATATGCAATTGATTTCTTGAAATTCTATATTTTTAGAATACTTTTCAAATTTTATTGCCTATTCTGAAATATTGAACCATGGTTGTAAATGAAATAATGATGAACTTAGTCATACCATTTCAGCCTAACCAACTCATATCATTATCAATACTTTTTTTTAATGTTAAGGGAAGATCACCCGAAATAGATGATCAACCGATGAAGGCACCCTCTTCTTCTGGATGAAGGTCACCCAGCCATCCCTCAACTGCCCAACCCTAGAGTTCTTCGCACCCAGGCATTCCTCTTCCCAGGAAGTCACCCATCCCTGTACTGCCCAAGTCTGAGCAGGCATAACCCAGGAGTTTCTCTCCACCCGGGTACCCCTCTTCCTCGGAGGTTCACTCATCCCTGCACTACCCAAGCCTGGGCATGCTTAGCTAGAGAGTTCCTCTCCACCCGTGTCCCTGTTTTACTTATGTTCACTATCAGCACTTGCTTTGGCTCTATGTGTGGATCCATTGACAAGCCGGTTAAAGAATCTGTGGTGCCCGATCGTAAATATTCTTTGCTTATCAGATTAAGACAAAAAGAGATTGAGATGAACAGCAATTGGAAGTATAAGAAATAAACGGTAAATATTGAATAGCTTTTGAAACTCTATATGGGTGTCAATAGACCATGTTATTTGGGAGGATTTCCACATGCAGGCCCAAACGATGAAAACTAGATTGACTACCAAGGAAAAACAAGTATATACAAATGCAATGGAAAAAGAGAAAAATACACAATTACTGCAATTTCCTACTGCTCACTAAATGATTATCTGCCGTCCACATGATGCACTAAGAACAGCAAGATTTTATATCCCCCCTCTTTTCTTTCACCTGCCAAGTGATGAGGAAAGAAAATAAAAGATTTTCTGCTTTCAGCTACTCATTACTCTGAAAAGTCAATAAAAACTTAAGAGAATTACTGTCATTTGTACACTAACCTTTTCTGTCACATGTGTCCCGCAGAATTCACTCAACCCTAAATGGCTGAAGATCACAAGATTTTACACTGACAAACAGACAATTAACAAGCGTTTTATCACCTATTCTCTTGAGTTCTGATGATAAAATGTCAATCTACTTTAGCCACATCAGCATGATTTTTGACAAGCTGAGGTTTCAAGGCAGGAAGCTATCATCTCATATTACTTCTATGAACAATTTTCAAACTTCTGCTGTGAAAATTGCCTCGTTCTTTTATCGACAATAGTGTCTGAAGCACATCCTCAGCTGCTTCCTCATCAGTTAACTCAGCACTCATCTGAGAAAGAGGCACAGATGCAGAAGGATCCAACAACCCCAATATGTCATTCCTCTTCTGTCTTAGGGTTTCCACTTTACTCCCAATAACATTCACCTTGATCAATTCCCTGTCCAGTGAATAATACTATTTATGGGCATTTCTGTTTCAACCACCCATGTGACATCAGCAGCACCACGGAACCCTGGTTTACCCAGATCTGCCAAAAGCAGCGCAGTAGACCACAAGAATCAATCTCTGTGATGATGATAAACTTTCCATCATGTTTTTAGGGCTCTGCATTTGATAAAGACCTCATCTTTCAGTCGAGAGGCTGTCCGCTTCTAGAAGCATGGACACACCTGCAGCTTCTTCCCAAGAGTATGGAGATAAAGGGAGGTCTCTGGCCAAGGTCTTGGGAGGCGTGTTCGGAGCGTTTTGATTGGTGAGGGGCTGCTGATTCTCTTGATTGTATGAGCTGCTTTTCGGTTGTTTCCAAGGATACTGACGACTGGTCTTGCTACCAATCCTGCTGTGCCCAGGACTATACCTGAAGATGTAAGATGACAGAAAGAGCAATTACATGATGCATGCACCTTAATATTTAAAGCCTAATATGTTTTTCTAGTATTCAAGAAAAGGAGGAAAGGAGAATTGAGTCTGAATGGCCAAGAAAAAGGGAAAAAACAAAGGAAATCTTATGTAACTCCATGATTTGGGCTCAAAGGTGCCATGTCCAGTTGTATGGCGGTTCACCAATATGGGTGATCTGCTCTCTTATTCAAATTTTTTTTTGTGGAAATTTATAAGCAAATAAAAATTTTAATCACACAAAACCATGCACTGAGAGAAATATAATTGGAAAAGGGAGAGATAACAAGGGGCATCATATTCCCCTGTTTGCAGATGAAAACTCAGGAAGTCCCTGTTTTCTCAGCTCTGCCGGAGACTGAAGAAGCCCAGTTAGACCCTGCCCAAGTTAATTACAATTCTTCTTTCAATATTCCGTCAGCAAATTTTTAATATATTTTAAGTAAAAATACCTCGAAAAATTCATTCAATATTCCCTTTCCATGATAATCATCACCACTCGGCTGGTTTTCCATTTTTCTAGGAACCTGCTCATCGAAAGTGAATGCAACGATGCCCTACATGGGGGAAATGAAAAAAAATGTTTTTGGAATAAATTTTGAATAATGAATGATTTCATCACTAAAAGAACTGTTAACAGCAAGATGTAAGTGGCGTGAGGGAGAGAGAGCAAAGTAGGAAATTTACCTTTTGAACAGCTTTAGAGAACTGCGAAGCAGCACTGCTCATTGCATAAATAGTGTTTCCCAGAAGACTTTTGGAACCTTGTCCCACTCCAGTTATAAGTCCAGTAGGGCTCTGTAAGGACACAGTAAGGGTGGGATACATAAAGGAAATTATCAAAATAGGAATACAGGGCTAGAGTAAACCTGCAAGATGCCTTTTGACGAAACTGAAAGAAAATCTCTGAAGCCCATCCCAACATTTCTTGCAAAACCCATAGGGTTGCCTATCAAACCAGCAGAGCCAAATACCTACAGAAGGGAGAAAATATTCTTTATATGCTAGTCACATGAAAGCAATGCTTGATCAACTTTAAACTTATGTTGATAAAAATTTGACAAAGCCTCCTACCTTGTATATCTCATGAAGAAGTTGTTTTGTGTAGTGTTTGGTGATAATTTCCTGGACAGAATCTTGGCTAGCCATGAAATTGGAGAGAACCAGTTCTTTAAGATGAAATGGTACGCCTTCAACGTCAGCGAGCGTCATCAGACCTCTCTGTGAACAGATATTTTCATGACTTCATCACCTCAAAAAACAGAAATTTGGAAAAGATCATATACTACCCCTAAAAAATTCTCTGAGAGACCAATTTCTCACACATGATTAATCCAGGACTTCATTATTTAATCCATTATCTCATGCAGAATTTAATTACATAGTACTCTCCAACATTTTCCTCGGTTCACTTGTCCTAGTACCCTACAATATGTATCATTAAACCTTGAAATTTTTCTGCTCATATGAATCCGTTTAGTGTTCAGCTTAGTTTCTTGAAAGTAAAATAATTTAGACCTGAACAGGAGAGAGTCACATCTATGTCACCTTCAAAAGCAACAGAAAGGAGGCCCACCTGAAATGCAACGCTTCTGACAAAAGGAAATGATCCCATTTCCATTACTTCTTCCTTCCGCATTAACCAGGGATTGCTTGAAAAACTTTAAGGTAACAATTAAGTTAAGGAAAAATATTGATTTGTGTATAAGAGTGCAAGGACAATCCTATAAAGATAAAATTGCCTACCTTACAGTTAACCTGATAGAAGCCAATTGAAAAGTCTCGATATATATCCTTTTCTGCTGCCTGGTAGGAAGAGATATTCTCTGCCATGGAGCTCCGATTGGAACCACTAGAGGCAAGGGTCCTGGTTTTTTCCGAAAATGGCAAGACATTCGAGCACTATTATTGGGTGGGTACTTCTCTCTTTGATTTTGTGCAACAGTGCAGAATTCCAAGTGTTCCAAGTGTTCAACCTCAAACTTTGATGATACAGATCGTAGAAAGGCAATAAATTGTAAGAGAACCAACTCCTCAAGTTCAAGAGAGACAGGCGCCACTCTGAACAAGGAGATAAACAATGAGATTGAAAAACATTGTTTCTAGAAGACTAAAAATTGAAAAAATTACCTAGCAGATATATATTCAAAGGAAACAAATGCAGACTCCTTCCTCCATTTTGAGGCAGCAAAGTAGATATCTGATTCATGGGCATCCTCCATGGTAGAAAGCATCATCAAATCATCACTCTGTCCCTTCAATCTATTCTCATGGTCCGTTTGATCATGAAAAAATGACAGAAGAATAGGATATGGAGCATCACGAAGTTGATTGTCAATTTGCAGGGAAGATATCTTGAAGAAAACCCTTTGCTTATCTGGGCTCTGCATTAAAATCACTATTGCCTCCTTTGCGCTGACATAAATGATTTCCTGAAAGTGAAAATCAAAATTATCAAATATGTTGGAGGAAAATGGCATCCCTGTTGATGTACCTGAGGTGAGGAGTTTATCAACGAAAGTCCTATGAAGGGTAGGTGAAGTACAATCCTCTCGCTGAAGTCAACATTCCTCTCTTTTTCCTGGATAAGTTTTCTTTTACCTTCCACTCTCTGAGGGTCAACGTCTCTGATATCTTTCAATCTGTGGTACCGTGAATCGACAATGCTGAGGACCTGCAGTCATCCGAAGAGATACGTCAACTCATCACTACTCATCTATGCACTTAGAAGTTGAAAAATGGGGTTTGTTTGCCGAGGAACCTTAGTTGCTCCCTCTGCGCGAACATCAATGAAGAATCTTCTTTCAGGTTTCTGGAAAGGGAATCAGTTAAATTTTCTAGAACATGAAAATTCAGGAGTATAGTTATCAAATTTTCATGTTATCAATATTTACCTCGGATAATGATGGTAAACAGACAGGTGGGTACTCTTTGACATCATCTAAATTGTAAGTCCCAAGAAGGTGCTCTCCAGGAATCTGGTAAGGAAATAATAAGAAATCTTGAAGTACAGTCTTTCTTCATGAATAGAGAGGGGGAAGAGAGAAAACATCTTACTTCAACAACAAGACGATGCGGGCAGAAAGGCTCATCCCAAGCGTACTGGCAAGATGCATAAGCACGCATGGTGACTTCAGATGTTTCGCATTTCTGCTGATAGATTCTCAGATTCTGTCGATTATGGAAATATATAATAAATAAATCAATTGAGCCTCTTGTCTGAAATCAGAAAGTACAGGAAGATATGGCGGATGAGGGCTATCAGTTGTTTTCAGATTGAAGCTAAAATAAAAACACTAGGTAAGCAAATATATCAAATCTTCCTTCATGATTAATAGCATATGGCTTCAAAAGTCAAATAGTGCATGCATCTTGATTGTTCTGAGAATTGAAAAATCGTGATAAACACTCAAGGAACAAAGGAAATTAAAAACTCCAGCAGCCCAAAAAATAGTTGAAGTGCAATATCTATTGAATAACCTATACGTTCAACAAGAAAGACACTAGGTACCTCCATTGAAAAGTTATCAATTCTGTATGGCACAAACCCAGAATCATCATCAGACAAGAGTATCAAGTATGTGCCAGAATTTCCATTGGAAAGGTTGACATGTTTTTTCTGGTTGGCCAACATGCCTGCATGTTGAATTCCAACAAGAACCATGTCCAATGCACCAGAAATGTGATTTCGCACTTTCACCTGGGTATCTCCAAGGAAATCCGGGAGAAAACTACCAGACCATTGACCACCACGTTCATCAAACCGAATAGATACCAGTAGATCTCTGCAAAAGTGCAAAAATTAAAAGAAAATTAAGCAGTACATCATGAAATACTTATAAATGTCAAATGGTTTATGAAACCCATACAAAGAAATAAAGTCATCTTTAATTATAGAAAAACTATATAGAAGTTGATTGACAAGAGTACTTAATATTATGATTCTGTAATTACTCTGTGAATATGAGAAATTGTTTGTTTGTGTCAATTGCTAAAGAAATGCGAGTTGACTAGTGCAATTTCAGGAGAGATAAATGAAATCAATAATCAAGATTCATCAAAATTAAAAGCTTGGAGATAGGGGTTGAAATTTTATGGGCATGATTGTCATTTCAAGTTCTATGAATTTGCTTGGGCTGATTCAAGTTCTGAGATGAAAAAATTGGGTTCTTAATGTTTCATTCTATGCCTTTAGCATTGGCTAGCCAGAAGGAAAGAAGACATCGATTGATCTTCTTCATGTATGGAACATCATTTTTAGTGAGTTAATTCTCTTCTCTATTTATTCCACATGTTGGATGCGAGACGCCTAGTCCAAGCGAAATGTATCGGCTCTCAAAGGTATGCTTTGATTAGAGAGCATCACTAGATGTGTTTTTATTCGTGAATCCTTAGATTAGGATCATTTTCTACCATCTTTTCTATTTTCTCATCTTTTTATCCACATTTTCATATTTATAAACCCTAAAAATCACTTTTCCATCATTGATAAAGAGTTTTCAATCTTTGAAAGGAGTTTGGAAGTATTTGATCAGTTCATTTCATTTTTGTGTACATCTTATTCTTTTCATCAATCATTTCTGCTTTCTAAATCTAAAAATATCAAAAAAGTATCTCCTGATTTCAATATTTTAACCTTCCTCCATGTGGATTTAGCCTTGACTTGCCACTGTTCTAATTTAAATATTTAACAAGAGAAAATTTTCACATTTTAAAGAGTTACAGAGTTGAGTATATTTTCTTTGATATGTAAATTTTCACATTCAATGATCATATTTTTATGCTTATCAATAAATAACAAGAGAATAAATGTTAATCTCATAAATACACTCAATTCTTTTGGAAAATAAAACTAGAAAATAAAATGTGCATGCAAAAAATATTTTCTATTATTATTATGAATTAAAACTTAATTATAATATCAAATATAAAATGAGAATAATCTAATCTCAAATATCTCATCTTAATTGTATATAATTATCCCTAAAAATAGTACATTTTGGGATTACAACTTAAAATTGCGTAGAATGATATATATGCACTCAAAGTATGATAACATGCATAAGAATATAATGTTTTATGCCTTAATTTACATTAATAATCATGTAATTACTAGTAAAAGTTGCATGTTATTGAAGGGTCGAGTGAAGCTTTTCATGAAGAATGAGAGAAACTTAAAGACCTCACTAGGGAGTGCCCTCACTGATAACATGCTACATTTACATCATAAAACATGATTTTTGATGCATATTTAAGTATAAATGATTTCATTTTCATGCATGTTATCATACTTATATGTATTTTTCTATTATTATATGAAAAGTCACTATATTCTCAAAAATACTTTAAATAAGGGTTAAAAATAATGATTTTTAAGATGAATAAATTAATAACCCATCTTTATTTTGAGATTATAGATGTTTTTAGAGTTAAAATAATGAGAGAAAGCCTTTATAGACATTTATTTATATTTTCCTAAGTTAAAATCTCTTAAAAATAACTATATTTTTGAAATAAAATTTAAAACTCTAATTATTTATTAATTTTGACTTTTTAGAATAATAGATAATTAAATTTTGGATCAAATGAAAGAAATTTGGCTTAATTTGGAGTTGTATTTTAAAAGATATGATTTTTACAATTTTAGGGATTTTTTCTGGATTTTTCCTGATTTTTCCGATTTAATTTTGATTTAAAATAGATTAAAATAAATATTAAAAAATGCAAAAAGCGCGCGGGGCCCACGCGGGTGCGACGTGGCACGCAAGGCCATGTGGCAGAGCCACGCGGACCCGCGCAGCGCGCCTACGTGGTGCGTTTATATATATTATATATTATATACTTATATTATATAAAAGAGGTCTTTGTCCTTCCCTATATGGGAAGGGTCATATCTTTATAGATCGTCGGGTCTTATAAACCCGACGATCTCTTTTTTATTTTTCCGTGTGGGACTAACCCACACTTTACTTACCTTTCAGGTGACGTGGCACGACGAGGAGCGAGCGATCGCGATCGGAGGACGCCGATTAAATGGACGCGTGGACTACCGAACTTGATCAAACACGTGCTTGATTGGGCGAGTTATAACGGCTAGATTTCAGCGACGTGGCGCGATAAGGACCGCTGGATCGAACGAGCAATCAAATGAGATGCGTCGATCGCGTGGACGCTAGATCACGGGAAGATCATCAAGACACGTGCTGAAATTCAAGGCGTTATAACGGTCGTGATGCGATCTGGCGGGGCGCATCCAGACCGTCCGATCGCGATCCAAGGGGCGAAATCGGAGCGTTTTTATAACGCATATCGTGCGATGAATCTGGGCCCTCCATCCGCGATCCGACGATCGCGATATTTCCGAAAACGGTCCATCATGGACCGTTTATCGTAACCGTCGATCGTTTCGATCGAACGGTTACGAAATTTTGCCTTATAAAAAGGCATGTTCTTCGTCGTTCTTAGACATCCGAGTGAGAATCAATCTAATTGACTATCTAGACACCTCCCTCGCTCGTTTCTCTCGAGTTCTTCCTCTTCCTCTTTCAATTCCGCGTCCAAGGAGGGGTAGAAGTCAAGATTTGGTGGAGTATTGAGTGAGAAATCGCAGCTTGAAGTTCGTCGAGGCGTTCTTGATTATCTCCGCGATTAATCGGCTTAATCACGGCGATTTGATCGCAAAATGAGTTTAGTGGAAGCGGTTTTGCATGATTTCTCCCCCTATCATGTTTAATTTTCGATTAGATTAGGATTTAGAGATCAATTTCATAGGATTTAGCTCAAAATCGCGATTTCGATCTTCCGAATTTTCGCTCCACTTCGAAATTTGATTTCTCCGCGAAATCAAGTCCAAATTGGACGATTTTTGATTCCGTGGAATCGATTTCAAGTATTCTTCCTAAAAATACCATTTTCCCCAATTTCTACCATCAATTTCTCGTCCGATTTGATCAAATTTGAAGATTACGTCAAGAAATTTCTTAATTCCCTGTGGATTCGACCCGTATTTACCATTATACCCTTAAATTCGGTACATTTTCATCAAATTGGTAAGTTCGGTATTATTTGTGACGCGATACCGCTTGAAATCGATGACCTCGCGGTTTCGTCTCGTCACTCACCATGGAGTATCTAACCATGAACTTACACAAATATTTTATGATGGGTTAGGCTTGCAAGATAAATATCTTTTATATGTAGCTAGCGTTGATACCTTTGTGAGCAAATACGAGGACGATGTGACAGAATTTATCGAGATGGTGGTGGAGAATAGCCATCAAAATGAAGCAGTTGTTTGGATGAGATGACGCGCTGAAAGGACAATTGATTGACGCTAAGTCAGTTGAGACAAGCATGCTCCTAAAAAGGATCAACTCAACATCAGAAACGGTTCTAAAGGACTCGCGCCCATTTTTCTACAAGACATGTCACCCTGCGCCCATTACTCTATGCTCAATCACGTCGAGCTAGACTACATAGTGATGGTGGTACAAGGGCAAGGCATGCTTAGGCAAGGCCCACAAGTATGACCAAGTCAACGAGGAAGACCAAATTATCCGGGTGCATACCCAAATTATTATAATAACCTTATTTTCTATAATAATCTTGTGTAGCCTACAAGATTTAAGAGGAATTCTTATCAAACCTATCTTCTAACCTATAACACCGGTCAGTAGCAACATCCCAAATCATAGCCCTACGCTAATATGAGACAATCAACGCACGACATCATAACCATCCTATACTCAAGTTCCATAGCAGAATGCTCAAGCATCATACCCGATTCTCCATGCGATATCGCAATTGGTGGAGCACATGAATTGAATGAACTCGCATGTAAACGAGAGACAAGACTTTGTCAAGACGAATGTTCCTATCGTGACTGATAACAAGAAGGGCAAGCAAGTTTCTTTTACTGACCAATTACCATCGTAGGCCACTACCAACCCAATAAATCAAGGACCATCATCAAGTTAGACACACAATGTGAACCATGTTCATGTTGAAGAAGAGACAGTGGAGACTGCACTAGCTATATTAAGCCTTTGAAGTGGTAAAGACTTACTGAACCCCTACAATAATCATCCTTTTCATAAATGCTCAATAGATAAAGACACACTGACCATTGTGGTAGAGAAAGATAGTAGTTTTGAGGATGAGGATGAATGCACCAAGGTTGAGCCGAATCCATAGACATGCAAGTCACCTATACCTTACTCTTAAGCTTTAAACTGCTCAAGAGCCAAGGCAAGTGAACTCGATGATCATCTACCAGAAGCCTCTCTCTTGCTCATTCTTGCTCTCTTCCTCTTCTTCTCTCTCATATTCTCTGTTTATCTCTCTAAATTCCTCCCTCACTCCCTTTCTATCTCATTCTCTCTCCCTCTCTCTATCTCTCTCTCTTCTATTTCATGATCTCTCTTTATCTCTCTAAATTCCTCCCTCACCCCTTTTGGGTTCATAGGTCAATAAACCATTCAAAATTTTGTTCAAAACATTGAGGCACTACGAATAGATGATCCTATCATCTAGTATGTATGAGAAAAACATACTTTTAAGTTCCCTTGAAAGAGTTCTTCAAGCTATTTAAGTGTCTAGCCTCTAGCAATATCTACACAGTTTCCAAATGGTTGGATCTCCTCTTCAAAGCTCTTCACGAAGAGAGAAAGAGAAGAAAGGAGAGAATTCATTTTCCTCCTATTTATAGATATTTGGTATGTAGAATTTTTATAAAAATCCTCATAATTATGTCTATATCCACCAACATCCATACACCTTATGTGTGTGACCCTCAAGGTGCATAAACCTTACTAGTTAATACATTTATAGAACAAATTATATCTTATTGTTCAACCTTAATTAATTGTCCACATCCACATATAGATTAATTAATCAAGGATCGATTTAACCCAATCGATATGTTGAGTTGCCAGCCTGTTCGGTGCCAAGCTACACCACGTACTCTAGGAGATATGGAGTATGTAAGAACTCATTTAAGGAACCTTCCCGTCATTGATTATCATATATGTATAATCCTTCATCCACATTAGACTCATGAATGACTTAGGATATAGTCAACTGTCAAACCCTAATCGATCACTCCAGTTAGTACTGATGCGTGTAGAAATCATCGAGAACTCCTTTTCTAATACTTCCACTAACTTGGCCAAGGATTTCATTGCACCTCATTCATTGAGTCAATGTCCTCAAATACTGAGGGTAGATGATCCCTTCTTGATCACACAATCATCTCCTTGGACTTCATGTCGTATCCAATATTTGATGTTTTAGATATCCCGTGGCTAGGGATTCATAAGTCATAATCAAAACACGATCATCCATCCACAAGGTGTCTTTGGTGTCTCAAGTAAAAGGACCACATACACAACCATGACATGAATCAACTTGATTGACAATTAGGTATAATAGCATTAAGGGATTCATACAGATAAATTCAGTGAACTCTTTGCCTAAAGAGCACCCACTGTCTATCCTTAGTGTCTCCACACCTATGGCTATAGGATCAGCCATACTCATCATATGAGTTGGATTAGATAGTGTTATTCTTTCTAGATAATTCAATGTCCTTCTCGAATATCCTAGGAATAAGAATATTTAGAACATATGTTTAAAGACTACTGATCACTATATTATGATCTCATCATAATTCACTTAGTCATTGCACATGTTCATGGACTTCATTTTAAACATCACACAAGAATGACAATGAATAAATATCATTTCAATGAACATAAACAAGATACATGAAAGTATGATTGGCTTATAAGCCACGTAATATCCATCATCTACTAACTTGGCCAAGGATTTAACCTCATCTCATTCCTTGAGTCGATCTCCTCTTATACTAAGGGCGCGTGATCCCATCTTGACCACTCAATCACCTTCAAGGACTTCATATGGTATCCAATCTATGAAGTTTTAGAGATCCCATAGCTAGAGATGCATAAGTCATAGTCAAAAAATGATCATGACATTGATAGGATGTCTTTGGTGTCATGAATAAACTTGATTGAAAATTTGGCATAATACCATTGAGGGATTCATACAGATCGATTCAATGAACTCTTTCTCAAAAGAGCACCCACTATCTATCCTTGGTGTCTGACAAAACGGTTTCGTGTGGTCATTGAATACACACAATATTGTGCTAAAACAAGTTCTAAACTCACCAATTTAAAGATTAAATAACTAATTAAATAGTACAGTGGTGAATAAGGGTCGAATCCAGGAAGAAATCAGAGAAAATTTGAGATATCTTTGCAATTTGATCAAATTTGACAATGAATTGAGGTGAGAAATTAGGAATTTTAGTATGTTAAGAAAGATAACTCCAATAAATATCCGGGGAATCAAAAATCATTGAATTTGGATTAGAATTCGCGAAGAAAGCAAGATTTGAAATTGAGAAAGAAATTTGATCGCAAAAATAGATTAAAATTGAAATTAAATCTAATATTACATTATCTACAATTCAAAATTCAAATCTAATGCTTCAGGAGGATAGATTAGGATGAAAACACAAATATAACCCGAAGTTGCGCTCAAAATGATCCAATTAATCACTAGATTCAAGGTTTTTCATTCCGCGATTTTGAAAACAAATTTCGGCATGCAAAAGGTGATTTCTTTTAATTCTCTCAACCAACTCCTGATTTCAAACACTCCTCGACTTGGAATCAAGTGATTCTAGGATTGTGGTGTCTAAACAATTCGACTTTCTTGAATATCCAAGAACGAGTTTTTCTGTCGAAGAACATTCTAATTTATAGAGAATTTCGGCATGACCGTTGGATGCGTCATTTCATCTTTGATCAATGATAAAATGCTATTTTTACATTAATTTAAATTATTATTAATGCAATTAAAGGCATTAATTATTCCAAATATATGCATGTTATCATATTTTAAGCATATTTCTATCATTTTGTATTATTTCATGTTATGATCTTAAAATACACTAATTTATGGATTATTATACATAATTAAACATTATAATATTTAATCCTAATTATAATTGAGATCATAATCATGTTTGAGGATTAAAATATAAGACAAAAGATCTTTATTTGCATTTACGTATTTTTATAAAGTTATTTTATAAGATACATAAATGTATTAAATTAATTAAAATTCATTATCTTATTATTTTAATAATTTGACTTTTATAATGATAGATTATTCAATTTCTAATCCAAAAAAATAAATTTGAATTAATTTGGAGTTGTATTTTGAAAGTTATGATTTTTACAATTTATAGGAATTTTTCTAGAATTTTTCCTGAATTTATATGAATTTATTTCAAATTTTTAAATATTTAAAAAAATTAAATTACATGCAAAAATGGGAGAATTTCTGCGCGAGCCCACGTGGATGCGACATGGCACGGAAGGCCACGTGGACCGGCGCGAGTGCCTGCATGGCACAATGATGATGTGTACATATATATTTTATTATACTATGGTTATCGTACATATAAGCCATCCATAGAGGACATAGCTAACCTCATATATTCGTGTCACCTTATGTACCCGATATTTTTCCTTAATCTTCTCCATGTGGAACTATTTGTTTTTGTTTTATTTTGTTTCATGGCGACGTGGCAACATTCCACACGTTGGATCAAGATCGCGATGAACGACGAGCGTGGATGCGGTGGACGCGAGGTCCATTTGATCGAAGATCACGCACGTGCTGCAATTTTCACTTAAGTGAGTTGATCTCAGCCGTTGATCTCAGAAGTTATAACGGTTGAGATCACTCAAGATCGGTGGACTTATCGATGGATCGCGATCGTTGGATTGAAATCCAACGAGCGAATCAAAAGACACGCCTCTTCATCAACGCATCTTGACCCTTCATCAAATATCAAACGGATGCGATATGATCGCACCGTTTCGATCGATGTATGCTTCACCTGAGCCGTAGATCGCGATGAACCTCTTCATCCGACGGCCACGCCCAAAAATCACTTATTTAAAAGCAGTTCTTCGCGATGGAAAGGGCGGCCCATGAATTTTCGAGCAATTCGACTTGTCCAGACACCCGATTCACATGCCGTTTGATTCCTTGTATTCTTGACCCATTTCCGCGTCCAAAGACTACTTGAAATTAAAATTTGATTGAAAGAGAAAGGAGAATTCACATCTTGAACTTCAAACTTCGTCTTCGGAAACTTGGAATGAAAAGCCATGCATCCGGCGATTAATTGGATCATTTTGAAGGCTAATTTGGGTTAGATTGCGTGTTTTCATCTTGATCTTTCATCATTTAGTATTAATTTTACATTTTGAAGCGTAGATTAAGTTTAATTTTAGTTTAATTTCTGTTTTTAATCAAAATTGCGATACAAATTTTCTCCTAACTTCAAACTTCGTTTACTCATCGAATTCTAATCCAAGTCACCTGATTTTTGATTCCGTGGATTCGCAATTGAGTTGTCTTTCTTAATATAATAAAATGCCCAATTTCTAATCTCAATTCGTTGTCTGATTTGACTGAATTTCAAAGATATATCTCAAATTTCCCTAATTCTCCGTGGATTCGACCCTTAATTACAATTATACTATCTAATTAATTTGATTAATCATAAATTAGTAAGTTTAGGACTTTGTTTTGACACTAAATCGTGTGCTTTCAACGACCATACGAATTAGTCTTGTCAATCAACGGCTCAAATTGAACGTCAATTCGCTAATCATCATCTTTAAGTCACATCCTTTCGATCTACGATGAAGTTCTTAGATTTTTATCATGTCACTGATCATGAAAAAGCGACGCTTAATTTCCACCATTGATCTTCATCGAGTGATCGTGATGAGTCCACGTGTTCATCTTGACCATTATAACTCCCCAAATGAGCTGCTGAGATTAAATCCTCTTTAAAACGAATTGTCCCCTAATTAGATGCAGCCACGTAGCCCTTGAGCAAGTGAAATCCGACGATCGCGATTAAATCGCGCGATTGGATGATTCTCGTTGTGCCACGTCACCTGTAACTAAAAACAAACATTAATAGTCCCGCATGACATAAATTTAATCGATTTGACGAGTATATAAGAAGTGACTGTATAATGGGTTAGAATAAATTCGTAATGGATGCTTAACCACTAATCACTCACACACGCACAAGCGCGCACACACGCGTCACCACGTGGCATGTACAACGTTGCCACGTGACGACGTTGTGCCACGTTAGCTCGTAATAAATAAAATATATTTTTATTCTTTTAATTCTTTTAAAAATAAAAAATAGCTTTAAATAAATTCTAAAAAATTCCTAAAAATTAGAAAATTCATAACTTTCAAAATACAACTCCAAATTAATCCAAATTTATTTTTTTTGGATTAGAAATTCAATTATCTATCATTATAAAAATTTATAATATTAAAATAACTAGAAAATAATTTTTAATTTAAAAAATACACTCATTCCTCTTAGAAAATAAATTTAGAAAATACATGAGTGCAAATAAAAATCTTTTCTCTTATCATTAAAACATGAATCTACAATTATGATCTCAATTATAAATGGGAATAAAATTAAATTATTAGAATTATGTATAATTATGCCCAAAATGATACATTTTTAGATCATAACTTAAAATTACATAAAATGATAGATATGCGCTCAAAATATGATAACATGCAGACAAATGGAATATTTAATGCCTCAATTTGCATTAATAATCATGTAAATTCATGTATAAATTGCATGTTATCACACCCCCCATCTTGAATAATTACTAGTCTCTTATCAATTTACCATATAATCTCCCTAGAAAGTCCTTTCATTCTTTGATCTTACAACAAAAGAAGTGAAGTGTATGAATGTGTGATTACTCTTCCTCATAGTGTGGACCATAGTGATCTAGATTCCATATCCAGGTTGACTTCCTTATAGCATATTACAGTAGTGCTTATCAGCTAAAGCTCGAGTCAATACTCAATTGTAATCGAGGTGAGCATATCTAAGGTTTGATGCTGTGAGAATGAAAATATTCTCACACTCTCATGTGCATATGTAATTCCTCACCTCTCTCATTAAATACATCACTCCTTCACACATTTTGGAGGCTACTTAGTGCATTAGAATTCCCCTCAACTCATTGTCCTCCAATAAAGAGTAAATTTGCAAAGGGATTTCCTATGTTTGGGATGCAAAGAATAAAAGGACACTATATCTAAAGGAATGACGTTGTTAAAAGCAAATATGCATGTAAGCAAGATGGATTTAAAAACAAAGAAGGTACCACTGATGTTAATTTTCCTCCCAAATGATGTGGATGATGATGGATGATAAGGAATGATGGAAGTGGTAAAGATGGTATTGAAGTTGTAAAAATGGTATTGAAGTGGTGAAGATGGTATGGCAGTGGCAAAGATGGTATAGAAGTGGTAAAGATGGTAATGAAGTGATAAAGATGAGATGGAAGTGATAGAGATGGTATTCCCCTTATTCTCCTTCTCTTCACCTTTTTCTTATTCCTCTCTTTCTTTTTCTCCCTTCCTTTCTTCTTTCCTTCATTCTTTCTATCTTCTTCTTTTTCTTTTTCTTCTTTTTCATCTTTTCTTTTTTTCTTCTTTCTCTTTATTTTTTTAACAATTTTTTTAAGAAGAAGATTTCAGAAGAATTTTCATAAAATAAGGATATGGAGGAGTTCTTGCTTTTTGAAGAGAGTATGCAAAAATATGAAGTGTAATGTAAAGGAATATGTACATGTGAGGGAATGTGAAAAAGATGTGATGGATGTATAGATCACTGGGGAGTGTCATTATCATCAATGAGGCTGAAAATGGGTGTAACTAATTGACTGGAAAGGAAAAAGATAGGTGCATCAAGAATTATGGCTCATTGCACTCTTTTAAGGGAAAGTTGAGATGCGAGAAGAAGCAGAGGCTGTGAAAGCGTCGATTCTAGATGACGAAGAGGTTGTGAAGAAGCGGGGATGCAATACAAAGCAGCGTTTCAACATTCACGTGTGACACAACTAGAGTGGGGAGCGAGAGAGAGAGAGGTTCATTGTTTTAAAATTTTAAGGTCGATCATGGCGATCTCATCGATCGATCGAAGAGGGATGATCAAAATTAACCAACCCTATGCCAATAGAATAGGGTAGTTGGAGGAAAGAGGACATCCATGAGGTATCATTTTTTGTACGGACCATTATCTTTTTAATATTTTCTTCCTTTTTTTTCTTTTCATTCTTGATTTAGGACTCAAGATGACTAATTTAGATGGAAATTTAAGGCCCCATGAACGAATAATTGAAATTAGAGCATCACTTGAGTGAGTCTCCAACCATTCTTCAACAAAAAAATTAGTATACAAACTTTTATTTCAATCTAGGATCTTCTTTTCTAATCATCCTTTAAAACATCATTTTCATTCATGGTCTTCAATATTCTTACATTCAAAAGGGGAATTCTATATTGAAGACCATTTCATTGCATTCATCTCACTTTCTCTCCCAAAATATTTGCATTTCATTATAATAAATTTGAATCTAGTGACCATCCTCTATGTGGTTCAACCCGTAATACACTCTATATTTGGTGATTTTATTTTAAGGTGAAATCTTATAAATATTATTACAAAAGTCTAATTTGTAAATGACAAATTAAAAACCTAAACTTGGACCTCTCAAGTCCCTCTTATGTTCCCCCTCCCAAAGACCATCTTTGTATCATCATGTTCATTGATAATTATACTTGTGTCAAACTGGATATATCTCATGAAAAATTATGTCGTGGTCATCAAGATTGTCCTCCAGTTCCTCAAGGAAATTATTGTTCAACATTTTATCTCAAAAAATCCTTTGGATGGATAATGTCCTTGAACTTGTCAAAGCATCCCAATTTTTTTGTGCTAATTATAATATCATCCCCCAAACAACATGCTCTTGTACCTCTGCACACAGTGACATTGAAAAAAAGGAAATATTGCATCCTACTTTGAATTACTCACACACTAGGTTGCTCTTAAGTTGCTCTTGAAAGAAAAAAGTTAATATATTTATTTCCCTTATATCTCATGTTGTGTTACCTCTTCTAACATCATCTTCCATGAAGACATCCCCGACATCTCACTTTCCATTCCTTTATCCTAAAAATATGCGTAAAATTAAAGTTTTTGAAAGCACAAGTTCATGTATAAAAAATTATATTCAACTCTTCAAATGTGGATTTAAAATTTAGAATATTGGCGAGTCCAAGTCAAATCTACTAAGACAAAGTTTAAAAGATTGAAATCAAGGAATATTTTTTGTCTTTTTAGATTAAGAAAGTGGAGATGATCTATGAATTGAAGAAGATGCATGTGGGAAATGAAATGAACTGATCAAACACTTCTTTACTCTTTTCAGAGATTGATAACCTTTGATCAATCGTGGAAAAGTAATTTTAGGGTTTGAAAACATAAAAATTTTGATAAAAATATGAATAAAATAAAAAATATCAATGAAAATGATGCTAATCTAAGGATTCGCGATGAAAACACCCTCTAGAAATGCTCTCTAATGAAAACACACCTTTGAGAGTATGTACATTTCGGCCAAGTTCAAGGGCTGAAGTTGGCATCTTGCATCCAACACAAGAAATGAATAGATAAAGAGAATAAACTCACTAAAAATTGTGTTTCATACTCAAAGAATGAACAATCGATGCCCTCTTTCCTATTGGCTAGCCAATGCTAGAAGCACATGATTAAACATTAAAAGCCCTAATTTTTTTGCCTCATGGTCTAGTCATCCCATCCCGATCAGTTTTCCAGCAACGCTTGTCCATCAACAGTTAAATGTTTCAACTTGATTCGATTCATGGTTGCGTAAAATTTAAATCAGCCATAATATATTTTTAGAGCTTGAAATGATACTTGTGCCCATAAAATTTTAGCCCCTAACTCCTTCAAGATTATGAGATATCGTGATTTCAATTTGGAGTATTTTTAAACTATTGAATATTCTTTAAAAATCTCTTGATTGGGTCAAAACTATCGATTTCTATCATTTTGATCATCAAAATGCACTAGGTTGGGCCACATGTTGCGTTTTAATTCACTAGGAGGAGAGAAAAATGTCAGGTAAAGTGTCAACCATCGAATTGTCTTCATCAGGTGCAAGAGCTACAGATTTACACCACATGTTGATGTGACATTCATTGCAATGAGAGAGAAAACATGGATATATCAACATCTGTTGGATTTGATAGTCACACGATCCAACCAAAAACTTGATTCTATAAAATCAAGTTTTCGGTTTGAAAAAAATTCTTGTTGTGTGTAAAAATTTGTTTTAAAAAAAATAGAAAATTAAAAAAATTATAAAAAATCCCTAAAGTTATAAAAATCTAGGAATTATTAGAGAAAACCCCCTAAAACTTAAAATATTCATATGTGTTTTGTATAAACTCATTTTGGATAAAATTTTCATCATTTTGGACCTTATTTTGCCCTCTTTTACATAATATCACCTAAAATAAAATATGAAAAATGAAAAAAGGCTAGTTTTTATTAGAATCACATATCCTCTTCATTCATCATCATTCCCTATCCATTCTTACCATCATAAAACTCATCCATGCGCAATTAACTCGCCTTTTTTTGACCTTACAAAAGGTCAAACGACAAAATAGACATAAAATTAAAGGCAATTTAATGTGAATTTTATCTTATTAACAATATGATATGATGTGTGTAAAAATTTCATGAAAACATGATAACATGCATAATAATGACTTGAATTATGTTTAAATATCATAAAAGAATATTATAAATTAAATGTGTAAAATTCATGTTATCACTTGAGCATGCACCTTTTTTCTATCATAAGGGTTCCGCTCCCTCTCCCCCTCGCATTTGTAAAAATGCATGAATTATGGTGTGATTATATCATTTAGTATAAGATTAAAATTCATGCTTACACGGTTCATTTGAAGGAGTTCTCAAATTCATTCAAGTGTCCAACCTCTAGTAGTATCTACATGATTGTTGAACAATTGGATCTCCTCTTCAATCCTCTTCAACAAGAGAGAAATGATAGAGTTTTTCACAAGGTTCGCATGGGCACCTTGAGTTGTGGTTGTCCTCTCCTTATTTATAGGCATTGGGTATTTAAAATTTTCACAAAAATTGTTATAATTATGTCGATATCTACCAATGTCTATAGACCATATGTATGTCACCATGTAGGTTTGTATATCATGTAAGTTAATGAATCTATCAAACTAATAATGCTTTTTAGTGAACCTTATTAGTTATCAATATGAATAGAAATATTAACTAATCAAGGATCAATTAAACCCAATTAAAAAGTTGAGTAGCTAACCATGTTCTCTAAGACCATGTGCTCTTGCAACACCATGTGTTCTAAGAGATATAAAGTGTATACGAACTCTCTTCAAGAATATTATTATTATCCGTTATCCTATACATGTGTGAAAGACTCATGAGAATCTAAGAGTAAGGTCAAATGTCAAACCCTAATTGGTCACTCGAGTTAATACTAAAGCATGAAGAAAATCATTGAGACCACCTTCTCATATATTTTTACTACTTCAGCAAAGAATTTAGTCGCATCTCATTCCTTGAGTAAATCTCCTCTAATAAAGGGGACAAGAGGTCCCATCTTGACCACATAATCCCCTTCAAAAACTTTGTGTCATATCCAATCTATGATAGTTTTAGAGGTCTCGTGTCTAAGGATTCGTAGGTCACAGTCAAAATATGATCTTTCATCCACAAAATATCTTTAGTGTCTCATGTCTAGGAACCACATACATAATCATGATATGAATCAACATGATTGATACTAAGGTATAATATTTTTTTCTATAATTTCATATAGATCAATTCAATGAATTTTTTTCCAAAGAGTACCCACTATCTATCCTTAGTGTTTCAACATCAATGATAACAAGATCACCCATACTCATCATATGAGTTAGATCATATAAAGTTATTCTTTCAAGATTTTTGATGTCCTTATCAAATATCCTCGAATAGGAATGTTTATAAAATATGTTTAAAGACTCATGATCATTATATTATGATCATAATTTACCTAGTCACTATATATGCTCATAGACTTTATTGTAAATATCACATAATAACAATAATGAATTAAGTTCATTTCACACAATTTCCTTAAGTCTCTTCTCTATTAGATATCTTGTCTAACTATTCCACCTAGCTATCCACCTCCAAATGATCTCCACCATCCAATTGCCTTGTGCAAGGGGAAATACTCCTATACGCAACATCCTATTGTTAAAACTCATTGTACTTATTGTACCTTTGCATTCTTTGTGTCCTTTGGGCCATTACCCAATTCAAATCATGCCCTAGTGCATCGTGGTACATGGGACTTAGTGTCATTCCCCATCGATGCCAATATGGTGGAGTTTTCAATTGGGTCTTCACCCTCACATATAATCATTACAACAGGGTATCTCTTCACAAGGCTTAGTTTGCGGCCAAAGGATTCACTCAAACTTATAGCGTTGACTATATTGAGACCTTCTCTTTAATCATCTGAATGAACCCCATCAACTTTCTGATATCTTTGGCATTCAATGAAGACTGGTCTCTACATCAATTGAATGTTTCCAATTTGTTATTATATGGTAACCTAAAGTAGTAATTCTTATGAAGCAACATCTATGGTATGTTGCGATGAGGGAGAGGACTAAGGTTCCCATCTACAAACTTAAAAAGAGTCCACATGCCTCGTTTGTAACAAAAAAAAATTCACCTTTTCATTATATATGGTTTCACCAAATACCTAAATGATCTCACTGTGATGTGCAAGACCACATCTAGGGGCCTTGTACTTGCGCCGTATATGGATGACATTCTCCTAACAAGTCATGACATTCTCATTTATGTTGTAAATGTTAGATCTAATCTCATTAAGTGGACATAGTTATGTATTATTGTGGATTAGATATCATTATAATCCCATTAAGTGATTCAATTATGTTTAATCTGGGGATTACGATATTCATTTATGTGTGTGGAGGTTAATTATGTGTAGAGGCAGTAAATCAGTCATTAGTCAATAATGGGCTGTCTAATGACTGATTAGAGGCTTAAGCTTTCCTCTATTCCTATAAATAGGAAGCCATAGTCCACTTGGATAACCTGATGCTCATAACCCTCAAGAGAGAATCCATTTCCTCTAGAGATCAGGAGGTTACATCAGGGATATTCAAGAAGACTATTCTCCGATTCAGTAATCTACATTGATGAAGATCAATCCGGTGAATCAGATTGTATACGCGTTTAATTACGTGTTTACAATCTGATTATTCTGATGAATCATGATGCATAATTTCTAGTTTCCAACAATTGGTATCAGAGCCAATCTATGCATCAATTCGTTAGGATGATCAGATGATTTCTATATTTTGATTGAGATATTTAGGATTTGCTATTCTCTATCTCATTGAGATTAAGAAGAAATCTTCATCGGATCTTCTAGAATTTCATCGTGAAGTTCATTTAATTGTTCTCCCCTTGTTGAAGTTATCCGCTTCACTTTAGATCGATTGAAGTTAGTTGGTTAATTCAATCCTCTAGTAGGGAAAGGAAAAAAGGGGAATTTCATCGTTGAAATTTTGTTTACAAGTTTTTCCTTAGAACAAAGTTTATTCTTAAGAACTAGAATACGGGGGGAAGGAGAGTCTCGGTCTCGGTCAACTGACGTCGAGGCGTCGCCTTCTCCGATCTTCTCGGAGAGATTTCCTGTTTCGACGAAGCGGAGAAATGTGACGATCTTCGTCGAAATTTCTCATCTGACGGTCCTTCATCCACCGCGGAAATAAAGAAAATGTCGCCGAGAGGGAAGCCTTGACCGGGAAGCCTTCTTCTTCTGAATTTTCTCTCGGCCGCTAGAATTTCTTTAGAAGAAGGTTGTCGCGATGCTTCGTGAGAGGAAGAAATCTTCGATGAAATTCATCCAGTCTTCTTCTCTGTCTCGGCAAAATGAGGCGGTAACGAGTCAAGTTACCGACAACAGCTTCGCTCTTCCTCGATTATCTCGTGAAAGATTTCTTGGACCGCCTATTATGGCGGTAATGGAAGTCATTTTTCCGAAGGGGAAAATCTTTCTTGAGAATGAAGGTAAGAACCGCCTCGTATGGCGGTAATCAAGAACGGCGTACGGAACCGCTTCATCCATCGATTACCTTGATTTCGGAAGAAATCAAAATCGATTTTGGCTTCACAAGTTCCGATTTCGGCGGAAAATCACCGAACCAACTCATTAAGTCGGTGAAGACGTCGAATCCACCGCCGAAATCGCCTCAAGTCGCCGAAATTTCCGCCGCAATTTCAAGTCGGTGGTGAAATTTTCGCCGCAGTTTCAAGTCGGTGGTGATTTCCACCGAAATTTCAAGGTCGGTTCTTTTTTTTTGGCCATCTGAAATTTTCGGAAATCGTGAAGAGTTTTCGCCGAAATATTTTTCATGTCGGTGGAGTTTTTCCGATGCCTCTCATCAAGATTCGTGCCGAAATCGCTGCCTTCTTCAAGCTTCGTTCACACGAAGAAAATGGAGGGGAGAACAAGAGTTTCCAGGAGAGAGAACGAGAAAGTAACGAAAAAAAAAGGGAGAACGGGCCATTTTTTTTCCTTTATAGGAAATGATCAGGCCCATTAATGTAAATAGCCCCGATAAACAAAGGAAGGGCCGACTTGGCCCACTAAGGTAAATAGGCCAGTTATTTCAGGAAAAACCCGGCCCAATAAGGGCTAATAGGGCTTGATAAGGTCCAATAAGGGAAAATTGAGTCGATTTTAGGCCTAATAAGCGCTAATGGGCTTATTAAAACCCACTAATGTTAATTTGGGCCTATTTCTTGGCCCTATAAGCATTTCTAGGGCCTGTTAAAGGCCAATAATGCTAAATAGGTCCAAATTTTGGCCCAATAATGAGTTATTTTGAGGATCTACTTCATTTCCAAAGCCTAAAAAAAAAGGCTAAGAGGCCTTAATATCTTAAGGTAGGCTTGGAAATAGAAGAGATTTCTCATTTTTCAAAATATATACATGTCTATGATTTTGGACTTCTAGATTTAAGCAAAATCCTACCAAAGTAGGCTCTTTTGTTTAGATCTTTTTTTCCGAATCATAGATTGGGTGTGTATGTCTATGTAGACCTTAGCCGGCCCAAAGGAAGGTGACCGTCGTACGAGATTATACACACTCGTGAGAATTGTTGTGTGACAATTATTCAGTAAATTGTTCATTGTGAAGGGTAATGCCATCCAAAGATAGCTTGCCTTTTGACAGGAACTTATTGTCAATGACATTCATCACATACAAGATGTCGCTAGCAGTTGATGATGTTGTCCAAAGATGACTCATTAATGTGCACTGGTGTCTTGGGAAATGTATATTTTTTAAATTTTGCAAACTTCAGTTGTGAGCCACTCTTTGTCCTCCTTATGCAATATATATTCAGACGAATACGGAAGAATGATGTCATGGTTGCATTAGCCTATGCTAATGTTGACTCGACAATGACTGACCCTAAACCCCCGGATAAAGATACTACGCAATTTTAGGCATGAAATACTTCAGATAGTGTATGATTAATGACTCTAAAACGAGTGATTCCAGAGGTTTATCAAGGTAAACTTGACAACATATCTACCAGATGAATACAACTACACCGAAGATTTGTCCTCAAGACACTTCCATCCAAGATTTGATCATTTCAAATTGACATATAATATCCAGGAGCATAAATGGAGTCTTGAAGATCTCACTTCATTATGGACTTAAGAAGAACTCCAGTTATTTGAAGTCAATTTTTTGAAAGTGCAAATTTTGCTTCTACCTCCAAATTAAAGAAAAGGAAGCACGAAAAGATCAATCAAAGGGGTGCTCTCCAAAAGGACCAGAAAAGGCAAAATCAAGATAAAGCATTGAATTGTTTCCATTGCCGAAAACCTAGTCATTTCAAGAAGGACTGTACAAAATATCATGGTTTGAGACAAAAGAAATGATTGCCTCCATTGTCGGAAGCCAATAAGTGAGGAGAAATATCTCTTCACATGCATCGACACTTCAGTTAGAGTAGAAAGGTTTGGAACATTTAGATTGCTTCTAAACACTGGTCATTTTGTCTATCTGATAGATACTTTTGTTGTACCAATTTTTAGATGCAATCTAGTGTCTGTATCTACTCTGGACAAATTTTTTGGTTATACTCGTATGAAGACAGTATTATGAGAACTGGGTCTTTATTACAGGACAATAACCTATGTTGTTTCTCCATCCAACTTAATTTTATATACAAGCATGAGAGGCAGAAAACTCCAGACATCTAGTTCGAATTCTTATTCCTTATGGCACAGAAGACTCGGTCATATTTCACGAAAGTGAATTGATCGGTTAATCGTAGAAGGAATTCTCCAGCCATTTGATGTCGGGGATATTGAGAAGTGTGTTAGTACAGCATAAAAGGTAAGAACACACGCACTATTGGAAAGGGATTTTCACGAGCAACAAAATTAGTACAGTTAATTCACACGGATACGTGTGGACCATTTTCTACAGCAATTAGAAATGGGCATCGGTACTTCATTACATTTACTGCTGATTATTTGAGATATGGTTATATTTATCTCATCAGTGATAAATCAGAGTCCTTGGACACATTTAAGATATTTAAAGCAGAGGTAGAAAATCAACTCAACAAGAGGATCAAGCATGTGCGATCAGATCGTGGTGGAGAGTGGTATGGAAGGAATGATGCATCTGGTGAGCAATGTCGGGGAAATTTTGCTTGATATCTCGAGCAATCAGGAATTTTTCCTAAGTATACTATGTCAAGCACTTTATCTATGAATGGCATTGCTGAACGGCGGAATCAGACACTTCAAGATATGGTGAGAAGTATGATGGCTGAATCATCGCTTCACATAAGGTTATGGGGTGAGGCTTTAAAACAGCTATATATTTATTGAATCGAGTTCCAACCAAAGCAACTATAAAGACACCATACGAACTATGGACGAGTTGAAAACCCAGTTTGAAACATTTTCAGATCTGGGGATGTCCAGCTCAAGCATGATCGTATGTCTCAAAAGAAAGAAAAACTGGACTCCGAACGATTAGTTGCTATTTTGTTGGATATTCAGGAAAATCGTGGGGTTTTAAGTTTTACAATCCTACCACTAGAGGTATCTTTGAAACAGGAAATGCACATTTCTTTGAGGATGTTAAATTTGATGGGGGAAATATAGTTAGAGACACTGACTTTCAGGAAGAACACGATGATAGTGTTAATACAGAAGGAAATTTAATTATTTCACGTGTTCGAGCAGATGTTTCGCGTCCTTCAGCTTCCTATATTCAAATTGCATATCCTCAAGAAGAAACGCCATTAAAGGAATCCACATTTCAAGAAGAAACTCAGATCTTAAATTATTTGAGTATATATCTTCAAGAACATGAGGTTTGATCTGGAGATAAAGGAATATGATCCTATTAATTTAGGACAAGCCTTGCAGAGCTTTACTACTCACAAGTGGATTGATGCTATGAATGAAGAAATGAAATCCGTGCATGACAATGACGTTTGGGATCTTGTTCGGCTTACTGAAGGATTGAAACCTATTAGTTGTAAATGGATATTTAAAACTAAGAGGGACTCAAAAGGTAATAAAGAAAGATATAAGGCATGTCTTGTTGCAAAGGGATTTACTCAACGTGAAGGCATTGATTATAATGAAACATTTTCTCGAGTATCATTAAAGGATTCATTCAGATTCATAATGGCACTTGTAGCTCATTTTGATCTTAAGTTACATCAAATGGGTGTAAAGACTGCATTTCTAAATGGAGAAATTGATGAAACCATCTATATGGTACAACGTAAAATTTTTTTTTGTGACAAGAGATCCGAAGTCCATGGTCTGCAAATTAAAGAAATCTGTTTATGGATTGAAGCAATCTCCTCGCCTGTGGTATCACAAATTTCATACAATCATCACTTCATCCGGTTTTGTGATGAATCCTGCTGATGAATGTATATATCATAAGTTTAGTGGGAGCAAGTATATTTTTCTAGTATTAAATGTCGATGACATTTTACTTGCCACTAATGATCTAAAATTATTACGTGATACCAAGAAGTTTCTGTCAAGCAACTTTGAGATGAAGGACCTTGGTAATGCCTCTTATGTTTTAGGCATTCAGATTTATTGAGATCATTCTGAAGATATCTTAGGGCTGTCACAAAAGGGTTATATTGAAACGCTTCTCCAAAGATACAATATGTGGGATTGTAAACCATAAGATACCCCAATTGCTAAAGGAGACAAGCTAAGTCACAGTCAATGTCAAAAGAATGCATTAGAAATTCCAGAGATGAAATTTTTTTTTCTATATGCACAAGTGGTCGGGAGCCTTATGTACGCTCAATTTTTTGTTCGCGACCAGTTATTGCTTATATAGTGGGGGTTTTGGGTCGATACATGAGTAATCAAGGTATGACACATTGGAAGGCAGAAAAATGAGTTTTTTTAGGTACTTAATGAGGACAAAGAATGACATGCTCACGTACAGAAAATCAGAACGACTAGAGATCATTAGGTATTCTGATTTTTTGTGGATGCATTGATAGCATAAACTCAACTTTAGGCTATATTTATTTTCTATCTAGAAGAGCTATCTCATGGAAAAAGTGCTAGACAAGCACTTATAGCATCTTCTACTAAGGTAGCAGAATATATAACATGCTATGAAGCATCAAAACATTGGCAATTGGCTGAAAAAGTTTCGTCACAATTTAAAGGTAGTTCAAGAAGTTGAAAGACCACTTAAGATTTATTGTGACAATCAGTCAGCCATTATGGTTGCCAATAACAATCAGAGCTTGACAAAATCTAAACATATAGATATCAAGTATCTGGTTGTTAAAAACGAGTTCAGAATGGACAACAGTCTATTGAGCACATCGGTTCAAACTCCATGTTAGCAGATCCACTTACTAAAGGAGTTCCGGACTCAGTTTTCCGTGAACATATTACGTATATGGGTCTCAAATCATATGACGATATGTAATTTCAGTGGGAGTTTGGTGTATTTCGTGTGCTTATTATGTAACAGACATGTTGTTTAAGTTTACCATTATGAACTTAACTTCAGTTGATCTCTCTTCAGACTTCAGAGGACTAAGTTGAAAATGTACATGTATGAATCACATTTCATGTAATTTTCATGCTACACATCCACACACGATCTATGTCATTCATCCGATCAGTAAATGTGATCATTGTTTGGGTTTAGTTACGCTCAATGTGACGAAAATCCCCTTGGTTCGTTGCTGGTTTGATGATGGACGAGATTGATGAGAATGTTCGCGAATGATAGCATCAAGTTGAGGTCATAAAGTGATAATTCACAATATTCAGTTAATACATATCTTGTCCAAGTGGGAGATTGTTAGATCTAATCTCATTAAGTGGACATAGTTATGTATTATTGTGGATTAGCTATCATTATAATCCCATTAAGTGATTCAATTATATTTAATCTGGGGATTATGACATTCATTTATGTGTGTGGAGGTTAATTATGTGTAGAGGCAGTAAATCAGTCATTAGTCAATAATGGGCTGTCTAATGACTGATTAGAGGCTTAAGCTTTCCTCTATTCCTATAAATAGGAGGCCATAGTCCACTTGGATAACCTGATGCTCATAACCCTCAAGAGAGAATCACATTTCCTCTAGAGATCAGGAGGTTACATCAGGGATATTCAAGAAGACTATTCTCCGATTCAGTAATCTACATTGATGAAGCTCAATCCGGTGAATCCAGGTACGCGTTTAATTACGTGTTTACAATCTGATTATTCTGATGAATCATGATGCATAATTTCTAGTTTCCAACAGTAAAATCTTATCTCCATAAATAGTTTATGACATTATTTCCTTGGAATTGAGCTCACTTACTAAAAGGGTAAATTAACTCTCTCAAAAAGGAAGTACGCCTTGGATCTTCTTCAAGAGGAAAAAGTATTTAGCCTCATATTTTGAGGAATCATCAGGTCATCATTGACGTTTCAACAAAAAATTTACAACATTAATTGATCTCAAATTTGAGATCAGTCAAAATAGATGCTTCAAGCCTAATCTTCAAGAGGAATCATGAGAAAAAGATCCTACAAGTAGAAGAAGAACCAAGATAGATGCCCTAAATAAAAATGATCAACTTATTAAATCTAGTTTTTATTCATACATCAAGAGAATAATGAGATACCATTTACTCGAACATTATATATGCATTCAAACCAATCATAGCCTTAAATCATGCGATAAATATTAGTGATAAAGCGAGTTATTGATTTTGATAAGTTAGTCTATCTGGGGAATACGTAAAGACCTAGCCGAAATTACCATGACTTCGTGGGCGAGCTTTCTGAAGGATCGATCCAGTTCAAGGAAAAACGAAGATGCTAGTATGCCATACAAAGTGAGAACCGCGGACGAGTGCGGTTCAGTTTGGACCTTCATCTTGCCCGCCCTCCTCCAGCTGCTGCCCTTGCACGTCGTTGTCAAAGTTGGGATCGCCCTCGTCGATGGCGGCCGGAGCGGGATCGAGCTGCGTCTGGACGACGTCGTCGGGGCCCTCCCAGGTGAACTTGCCGCCGTGACCAGACTTGTGAGGCCCACACTTGATGGTGAGTCCGTCCACCGGGCGCCGTTCCATGCGGTTCATCCCCTTCTCGCACATCTTACGATCGACGTAGCGCAGGGTGTCCGGATGGCGCGTCTCCGGCACCGCCACCTTCTCCACGCGATGTCTCCCCTCCTCGTCTCCGTACACCACCCGCTTAACGGTTCCCGGTTTTCCTGGCTTCGTGGCCTTCTCAGCCTGGCTCTCCATCTGCCTCTCACGAGACTCGACGACGGCGACAACAGAAAGTTCTGTGGGTGCGCCAGGAGGAAGATAACGTCGCAAGTCGGTGCACCGGGAGAAGTCGATCGCTGGTGCCGCCGCGTGGCTAAGCAGCGAAGAAGTAGATGGCACCTTATTATGCGTCCACAGTTGCAGAAGAGGCGGACGATGCTTAAAAAAAGCTTCCCGACTAAAAGATGGATTATAATAGAACCTCCAGTTAACAGGGATCAAATTTTGCGAGGACACGGAGGAGTTTGCTTCTTCTCTGTTCTACGGGGGATACCTAACACCTACACAACTAATTCCAAATAACCGATGCAACTAATTAAACGCCGGGGGCGAGGCGGACGTTCATGTCCGGAGACGCCCTTGGCTCCGCGGAGGACTGCAGGGCGTGCCAGCTGACCACTACCGGCGGCGAAAACGATGGATCGGGGCTCGTGCCGGCGCGTTCGCCGGAGAGCCCGGAGCTCGGCGCCTCCGAGTCGTCGAGCTCCGGATTAACCTGGGAGAGCGGCCTCGCCGCTACCCCCGGACTCGACGAGATGGGGGGTTTCGGCTTGTCCTGCGGCTGCTGCTTCGTTATGTTGGGCATGAAGCTCCCCACGACGATCTGTTCGTGTTCAAGTTCGAGTTTGAGAGCAGCGCATAAGAAATGAATCAAAGAGACCCGCTGTCGTGGAAATCAAAGAGGACGGAGTTTTACTTGGATGGGGCTGGCCGCGAGCAGAGAGCCCGCTACTCCGCCGCCCACCATGCGGCCATCGGGCCCCGCCAAAGAGACGCTCATTCCCCCCGTTCTGCTGCGTACTCCCGAATCAGCCGTCGTCGTCGCGAAGGACCCGGATAGAGATATTATCTCGAATCGACCCTGCGTAACGATTTCAAGCGAACCGGTGATCGACTGCGGAAAGAGGTCCTTTTTTGGCCGCGCGTCCGTTCCAGTCAACTGATAGAAAGAAAGAAACGACGGACGGCGAGAAAAGAGACGCGACGAAGATGAAGATAGACGAAATCTGAGCAGCTAGTTCAGTCGATCAGTGTAGATAGAAAGAGCGCGTGCCTCGTAGGTGAGTGTACCGCCGGAAGATCCGGGCTGGCGAAGGGTGACGTTAGAGATGGACCCGTTGGCGGAGAGAATGCAAATGGCCCGGGGGCCTTTCTGGGCGAGAGACAGAATCTTTGCTGCGACATCCTGGAAGAGGGAGAAGGTCGGTCGGTGTTCCAAAAATAAAAACGAACATGGACGCAACCGGTTGACATGTGAGTGAAATTTCCGGCGAGCTCGCTCACCTCTCCCGTAGGGACGGTCACGACGTGTGGAGTGAAATTTCCTCCGGCGGACTGCGCGAACCATTCTCCTTCACGAGAAAGGGGAAAAAGTAAAAGGTTAGATGGTGCACATCCTCATCGTCCAGCAAATCACAGAGAGCGAGAGAGTGGCGAAAAGCTGAGAAAGCGTGACCAACAGAGCCAAAGAGCTTGGGAGGAATCTAGGGCTTGAGGGGACACATCTTTTTTCCCTCGATTCGATTCGATTCTTGAGTGTGAGAAAAGAGAGAGAGAGAGAGAGAGAGAGAGACGGAGGGAGGTTGGGAGGAGGCTGGAAGCATGGAATGGAGGACCTGCGCCAGTTCCATGATTCCGTCGTTATCCAGACTCGTGGAAGGGCGCATCCCGCTTTCCCAAAGAAAAACCCCTCCGTGGACGAAAACGGAGGAAGAGAGCAAAACACCCATCCATCCATCGACCTATCTACCTATCAGAGAAAGAACAGGTCACTTACCGAGGACCGCGAGGAGTTGGCGCCGCCCCGTACCCGGCGGCCTTCCACGACGGCGCTTCTCCCCCGTGGAGAACTCCCCGCCACCGTCCGCGCGCTTCTTTCCGGAGAGACCCTCGCTTCCCAAGAAGCTACCCATCGATCCTGTCGCAACCGACGCGCGCGGCTTCGCCGGCGAGGTATATGCTGCCGCGGCGACGTCAAGAACGGGCGAACGCAGCGGCGAGCTCGAGGGTGATGGGCTCGGCGAGGCGGAGCCGGCGTTGTCGTCCTTCCAAGGGCTGATCCCACCTCCAAGCGGTCCAGCGGAAGCGAGGTGTTCCCCGTCCTCCATGGTGCTCGCATGCGAAGAATCGAGAAAGGGGAGAGGTGGTGAGAGAAAGAGGGACGGCCGGGCGGGGGAAAATTTTTACTCGGGGGATGGAGCGACGCAAAAGGTAGACAGCTCTGACTCGATATTTAATTTACCTATCGATCGACGGCCAAAATAAAGAGTTTTTATGAGCGGGTGGACTGGAACGCGATTCCCTCCCGCCTCCTGAAGCCTGCTCGCTCTTGGCCGGGTGGGCCCCCCGCAACCATTTTTGGGGGGAAAATTGGTCTCTGAGAAGCTAATAAAATAAAGAAAGAAAGAAAATAAATGGAGAGGGCCCATGCCCCCAAGGAAAGCCGCTCCATATTTTTCTCTGCCCGTCGATCAAATGTAACTACCGCCCGATTTTGAAAGCGGATAAAAACCACGTGATTTTCACCCGAGGACTCCCGCTGACTTTTCGGTGGCTCCTGCCAATTGCCCTGCAGCTCTATGTCATTCTGTGGGCCCCTGCTTTTTCCAGAAAATTATCGCCTTTTTCCTCTACTCTGTCTGTCTGTCTGTCCATTGAAGTTACGGCCGACCCACCAACGATTGCTTTTCCTCTTCCCTTCCTGCGATCCTTCCAGTACCCGACAAATCTTGCCTTCGTCTCCGCGAAGAAATTCGGCAGTTGCAAAGATCTACTCGTCGATCCGACGCCATGCACTCCCGTCGGCCGCGGGTACCCTCCACCAGTTTTTGACCCCCGTCCACTCATGCCCCTTTGTTCCCCCCTTTCTTGCCCGGAGATCATGGGCCGGATGACCGTCCCCACCTGGCTCTATCTCGGCCGCGCGCGTCTCCTGCGTGGACTGCCGCGTTGCGACGACCCGGAAGACTCGGTGGCAACCGCGTCGCCGGCGGCGGATTTGCAGACGCTAGGCGTCATGTCCCTAGAGGCGTCGGCGCTCCTATCCCGGGTGGCCCAACTCTGGCACTCCCTCGCCGACGACCAGATCGCCCTTCTTCGCGACGACGTCTTCCGACTAGAGGGCGTGCAGAGGCTCGTCTCCGGAGACCGGAACTTCCTCTCCTCTCTTGTCCTTTCCGAGATGCTCGACGCCCTCGCCGGCGCCTCTCGCGCTGCGGCCCTTCTCGGCCGCCGCTGCTCCGGCCCCGCCCTCCGCGCGCTCGAGCAGCTCCTCCCCGACGCCGTGATGGCCGCCTCCGCCGACGGCGCCCCGCGAGGCTGGGCCTTGCCGGAAAAGCAGATGGACCGGAACGCGGGGAAGATGGAGCGCTTGGCGGCCGCCACCGCGCAGCTCTGCCAGGAGAGAGAGATCCTCGCCGAAATGGAGCGAGGCCTGCGGCGTGAGCAGGCCAATGCGAGCGTAGCCAGTGGCGGCCGAAGCTTGATAGATCTAGCGCACAAGGTCGCCGCGCAGAGACAGGCCGTGAAGGCGCTCCGCGAGCAGTCCCTGTGGGACAGGAGCCACGACTTCCTCCTACGCCTGCTCGCGAGGGCTCTCTTCACCATAGCCGTGCGGATCCATTCCGTCTTCGGCGGCCATGGGAGGAGTAGAGCTGCCAGCGCCACCCGAGACCTCCCCCGCAGTTACTCCGATTCGGCGATTCCGCCCCGGTCTTCACCCGCGTCCTCCTCGGAGTTGGCGGCGAGATCGGGTCCCATCATCGGCAGCGCCGGGGAGGCAGGAAGAGACCTCCCGCCGCTTCCCGGAGGCCTCAAGTCCTCGAATCGGACAAGGTGGTCTGTCTCGAGGGGGCCATTATTCCGAGGATGCTCCGTCTCCGGCAAGGACTTTCCCCTGCTGCCCCGGAGATTGAAGCCGAGGAAGGAGATCTTTGATCCCCCCAAGGCTAATAATAATATCCTGGATTCCAACGGGGAAGTGGGTCTGCACTCCGTCGCCGACGACTCTCGGCGCTTCCGCCCTGGCTCTACGCTACGCCAACATCATCATCCTCATTGAGAAGCTCGTGGAGTATCCGCATCTGATCGGCCCCGCGGCCAAGGACCAGCTAGTATGACATGCTGCCCGCGAGCTTACGTGCAGCCCTGAGAGCCAAGCTCAAGCGTCAGGACGCCAGCGACCCGGCTCTCGCCGTCTACGACCCCACGGAGTGGCGAGAGGCAGTGGCGGCGATCCTGGGCTGGCTCTCCCCACTCGCGCACGGAACAGTGAGTTGGCAGTCCGAGCGGAGCTTCGAGCAGCAGCAGCAACAGTGGCCCCCGAGAGCCAACGTTCTTCTCCTGCAGACCCTTCACTTTGCGGACCGGTCTAAGACAGAGGCTGCCATGGTGGAGCTTCTCGTCGGCTTGAACTACCTCTGTAGGTCAGCGAATGGTGGAGTAGCGGCCTAGCCCGTCTCCCTCCGACCTGCGCATAAACATCCGAGGACTTGTACGGAACCGCCGGGCGATGCCGATCCTTCAGCTGAGAACGAATTCCGGCTGCGCCGGTGCCCGTCGGTGAGCCGCAAGAGAGCGAATGCCAGTTCCCAAATCCCAACAACAGTCTCTTGGACGCTGTAAAGTCTGAAAACCCCTCCACGGTAGAGTTTGGGCCAATTCCGAAACCACGTTTGTCAAGGTCGGGGCCGGTCCGGAAGAGCGGAATACATCGTTACGTCAGTGAAGATCTTCTCTATCTCTCTCTCCGTTTCCGGAGGAGGCGGAGGAGCGGGAAGGGGATCTTATTAAAGAGTCAGTCTTTTATGATTCATTATAGAAAGTGAAATCCAAAAGGTAGAACTTGTGCAGTTTGAGGAACTGATGGAGAATTTCAGCGGATGCAAAGCGACCTCAACTTAGCCTAGAAATGAGGATTCTTACACGGCGATAGTAGCTCGCCCATGACGGCACTCTCAAGTATCAATCAGCCCGTTTTACCTGCTGCATTTTTTATTAGTGTGAAGCATTTCTTGTCTCAAAACTATTTGGACTATAAAATGCACCAGGTTTCTCTTTCGAGTGAGCAAGGGTCTCTCTCCAAATTTGATACGACCCTCCTTGACTGACCTAGAATCTGGTGTAGATATCTGAACGAGGTCCTTGAAGATAGGAACAGCGATGGAAGGATTGAAGTCAAATCTACAAGGAAGAAGGTCAATTTTTGGATAAAGAAAGTAGAAAAGATCGGTGATGAAGTGAGATGACTATGAAAGATACAATGAATTGATCAAGCGCTTCCAACTCTCTTGTCGAAGACTGAAATTTTTTAGGGTTGAAAACATGTAAGGATTCAAAAGATGGAATAGCAATCCTAGATCGGAAGGAAATTGTCTCAATCTAAAGCCTTGTGATAAAAAAAAACTCACTCTAGCGATGATCCCTCGTCGATCACTCCTTTGAGAGTTCACACATCTTACCTGGACTTAGCAGCTTGCATCCAACATGAGATATAAATAGAAAATAAAAGAAACTAACTAAAAATGATGTTCGGTACACCATGGACAATTGATTAGCACTATCTTTCCTCCAACCAGCTAATACAAGAAGTGTTCAAAGAAATGTCAATGGAGATAGAGCATGAAATAATGATTCTGTCATTTAGCTCCAAACTCTATTGGGATTATGAGATATCATGATTTCAATTTAAAACATTTATGGTCATTGATTTCGCTTTTAAATAAGACTTGATTGATGAATAGACATATGACTCAAATCAAGATTGTGCCATGGAGCAGCCTCTGATTCATCACGATCTTGAAAGAGGAGCATAAATTATGCCATGTTGTCATATCATCTATTCACAAAGTTGCAATGATTGAGATTGCACGAAGAGAATTGGGTTGCTGATCTCATGGGCCATAATTAGATGCTCCAAAATGCACCACATGTCACACTATGATATAAGGATTCTATGGACATGTTCCATGAGATCAAATAATTCTGTGATGCCCTGTGGCCCTATGAAAAGACAAACATTAGTCCCACTGGAAAACAATATAGAAAAGGAATATTTCTCTTTAAAATATTGAACCATTAAGGGCTATTAAGGGTTAAAAAAGTTTAAAGGAAGGACTAATACTCCTTTAACCATGGCAAGCATGTGGCACTGGCTATTGACGGATCGAGACCGCGATGTTATCAATTGCACACGGTCTCGTGTCAAAATATTTCCAACCTTATCAATTTAATGAAAATATGTCGAATTGCGGGGTACAATGGTAAATATGGGTCGAATCCACAGGGAATTAGGGAAATTTCTGATGATCTCTTCGAATTTGATCAAATCGGCCGATGAATCGATGATAGAAATTGGGGAAAATGATATTTTATGAAAGCAAACTTCAAGACGATTCCATGGAATCAAAAATCATCAAATTTGACTTTGATTTTGCGGAGAAATTGAACATCGAAGTGAGGGATGATTTCCGAAAATCAAAATCGCGAAATAACCAAAAATAGAAACAAATTAACTTTCAAATTTCTAATCTAAACTGAAAATTAAATGGTAATAGACAATAGATTAGGCTAAAACACGATCCCTAACCCAAGATTGCGATCAAATTGATCCAATTAATCGTCGGAATCAAGGCTTTTTATCAAAATATCCAGAAAATCACGATCGTGGAGTTCAAGCGTCGATTTCTTCATCGTCGTTTCGTCCAGATCTTGATCTTAAGCACTCCTGGACGCAGAAAAATGAGTCTAGAAGAGATTAGGATTAAGAGATTCAAGAGATTTGGTGTCTAAACAACTCAATTTGATTGAATTGGTCTCGAATGCTTTACAAATCGGAAGAACATCTCAATTTATAGGACATTTGGGTGTAACCGTTCGATTAAACGCATCAATGGCTCTGATGAAACGCTTGATCGCGAATCGTTACTGTTAAGTTGTGGCTATTGGATCGCGATCGGATGCTCGAGATGAAGCCACGTCGCCGCGCGTTATAAAATGTCTTGAAACGCATGTTGTTGGATCGAGATCGAACGCATCAGATGCGTTTCTCCGCGATTTAATCTCGACCGTTATAACGCTCGTGATCAACGGTGGAGATTAGATGCATCTGATGTACCCAATTTAAGCCACGTGTCCATCAATTTAAGTGAAGATCAACGGTTGATAAGGATCACGTGTGATCGGACACTCCTCTTGATGTCACGTCGCCTCTTGAGATCTGATCTGACGGCTCTAATGGTGACACATCACCTGCGTGCTTTAAATAAATTGAAAAATTGATATTAAATTAGAAAAATTAATTTCTCATTCCAGAAAATCCTTAGAAATTCAATAAAAATTCAGAAAAATTCCAAAAAAATCCCTAAAAATTAGAAAATTCATAACTTTCAAAATATAACTCCAAATTAATCCAAATTTATTTCATTTGATTAGAAATTTAATTATCTATCATTCTAAAAAGTCAAATTTAATAAATAAAAAGAGTTTTAATTTCTATTTCAAAAATACATTCATTTCTTTAAGATTTTAACTTTAGAAAATTAAATGAATGTTTCTAAAAATGATTTCTCTTATTATTTAACTTTTAAAAACACTTATAATCTCAAGAAAAGATGGGTTATAAAATTTTTTATCTTTAATTCATCATAATTAACCCTAAATTAAAGTATTTTGAGATTATAATGACTTTTTCATAGAATGATAGATAAATACTCATACATATGATAACATGCATAAGAATGAAATCTTTTATGCCTTAATATGCATTAATAATCATGTATTATCATGTCTAATTAGCATGTTATCAGCTATGCATCATGTGGCACTGGTTGATTATGCATGTGGGCCATGTTTGCATGTGGCACTACCTTACGACACCATGCTAGCGATACCTAAAGCTTGATTATCTCTTATTTTTAAATCTAAAATTTCCTAGCAAATGTAGATCAATAAAAAATCAAGAAAAATTCATAAATTTGGAAAAATTAGGAAAATTTGAATAAAAACTTGAAAAATCTCTAGACGTTAAATAATCAGAAAATTTTCATATAAAACTCCTTTTTATATTATGTCCTGGTTATGTCCTCTTTCCTAGCATATGACCTGAAACTAAAAACTAAATCATATAAAAATGATAAATTTGCATTCAACCCACTTCATCTTCTTCTCATCTTCATCTCTATCATCCTTCATTCAAGGATTATGATTACAAACTCACACAAATGTGATTAGTTCACACTTTTTTTACTTTGAAATAGGTCAAACGACAATCATGCATCAAATTAACCCTAATTTATTACAAAATACACCTATGGGAAATAAGACGTGATGAATGCAAAAATTTCATCAAGACATGATAGCCTGTGTAATAATGATATGAATTATAACTGAAAATTTTTAGAGCATCGTGAATTTGTTTGTGCAAAATGCACGTTATCACTATTCAAACTCTCTTTTCAACCCAATATATGGCCAGTATTTTTGCTTGAGTCCTCCCAAGTCAATTGTGTTAGATATAGACAAGACCTTTGTAAAATTTTAGCTCTCTCATGATCTAATTGTCGACCTCCCTTCCTAGACTCATGATTCCCTCCTTAATAACCCTAGTTTGAGTGATGTATCCCCATCTAACATTGGGCTTGATGGGCCCATTGACTCATTTGTTGGGCTTGAAAACAAACGGTCTTCTACAAATTTCTCTCTCTCTGAGTACCCTTTTTCTTTCAATCCTCATGTACTCCTATGATTTGTCAATTAATGATCACGGACATAAAATTTTCAAGCTAGCTATTACTATTCATCATATGAATGCGTGGTAAAGGATTCAAAAAATTACTAAGATCACATCCATGGAGAAAGAGTACATTATTTAAGTCTTCATGCCCTCTGATGAGAGCATATCATAGTTCTATACACATGTAAAATTTTTTGGTTCTAAGCACTATTTTTGTGGCTTCTTTATTTATCTCAGACCAACTAGCACTTGGTATGTCTATGTGAGTGGACCAGGCTTATCTTCAGTAGGCTAAATATTTGGCCTTCTATATTTGTGTTTGTAATGATGGTTAAATCCATAAAGGTGTTTGATCCAACTTTGATGATAGGCCTATGATAGATTTGAAGTCCTGAAGAAATAAAAACATTTTGGTAGTTTTACGAGCATAACTCAATCAGTTAACTTTAGGAATGGAATCTAGATTTCTAGACTTGTAAGCATAGTTTGAATCTCATGGAAGCAGATTTGGATGAGAAAATACTGAAGCAGAAAAATGAGGAAGAAGAAGAAAAGAGGTTGCATTGGGAGTGGAAGAAGGAGAATAAGGTTAATGATGACTCGATTCATTTTACTCAGACATATCTCTTGTATTTAAAATCACAAGCTCATCAACTAATTCCACTTAGTTTGGAAAGCTCATCGAGAAATTTAGGATGCTTAATGATAGTGAATTGGAATGTAAAGAATTCTTAGCAGAATGTGGAATTCTACATCAGTTTTATTGTGTACAAACTCCTCAATAGAATTTTCTCATGTTGTAGAAAAAGCACCGACATCTTTTGATAGCAGCAAGAGCCCTACTTTTCTGACCACAAGTTCTCATCATTCCATGGATAAAGTGCATGCTTAATTCCTCCTATTGCATCGATCGTACACTGTCGCCTCTTGCTTGATAACCATACTCAATGGGAGCTACTATACGTAGTCCGTGGACTATACCTCCATGTGTGTTTTTGGATGCTTGATATATGCCCCCCGAATAGCAAGATCATTCTACCAAATTTGACCCACAATCCAAATAATCAATTTTCATCAATTATCAACTGGGAATCAAGGGGTACAAATTATATGACTTGGAGACAAAGTAGATTATTTTCCAGGAGGATGACTTTCCTTTTCATAAGAAAGAGATTCCTTCTAGTCACACTCCATTCCTTGGAAGTTCTCTCTAAGAACAGGATGCACAAAATAATGTGATAACATTGCACACTGGTTAGATTCCTCTCTACTCTCTGACTTGCAGAAGATTCACTTGTGAACATTCCAGCCATTTTTGGGAAGGAAGTGGTGGATGAATCTCCCCCACAATATCTCCTCCAGTGATAATGCCACTGGAGAATCTTCAATGCAGATTTTTAGAATCCTCCATGTCTAATCCCCTTAGACGACCCCCTTCATATATTTTAGATTTTTAGCACAATGACATCTTTCATGAAATGAAATTTTTCTATCATGTTTTATGAGTTACGATTCCTCATTCCCCAATACTAAAGTTGTATCATGCAATAACATGAACCCTAGGGCCAACTTGTTACCAACAAGCCATTCAAGATCTTGAATGGAAGTTGTCCATAAATGATGAATTGAAAGCATTAGAAGCCAATCTAGTTGGTTGATTGCTCCTTTGACCCAAGGATGACAAATCAAAAACCATCTCTTGCTGCTTCATAGAATTGCCATCTGTACCTACTCGAAGATCCCACTCGAGAATGATGTCTCAACTCAAATTGGAAAGAAACAAGCATGTAAGCTTCAAAATCTATCAAAAGAAAGCAAGACAATGGTTCAAAAAATTTTCACGATCATTTTTCAGTTTTGGATTTAGAAGCCAAAAGAAAGACTCAAACACACCGCAAGACTGATGCATGTTGATGGTATGGACATCTGAGGCCCCTCACTTCAAGATATTGAGGATGTTAAATGATTATTTAGAAGTCAATGGAAGAGCCACGGGAAATCCTTGCACGACGTGTGACATTTCATCAAATCTTCGCTATTTTTATGGAGCATCTCAGAACTGACATTGCATGCATTCTCTGCAGTGGATAAGGTCGAATGCCCTGATTCTTGAAGATCAAGAACACGGTTTTGTATTGAATCAATACAAAAAAGAGGTCCGTGGCCTCAGCAAAGAGGTGTGGGGAACACAACTTGCTCGAATCATATGCTTCATAAATACACAGATCATATATAAATCGAAGGGTCACATTGTGCGGCATAGGAGGGTACTCGAAGCTCTTGACAGTCGAATCAGATGGCGGATATTCTACCCAAGCTCCTATCATCACCACCGTTTCACGCTCTTTTTTGTCTAAACTGCATGCAAAAAAAGGGTAAACATCTTATAGTGGCACGACCTTTCATTTTAGGTCCAGATTGTGATTGTGGCACCACCTTTTTCTATGTCCAGATTGTGGCACCACGTCAGCATTCACGCTGACGTGGACGGTTTTGTAATTCCGTCCCCTCCTGGCAGCCACGTTTTGTCCACGTCATTCTCTCTCTCTTCATTCTATCTCTCTTCATCTCACGCGGTCCTGCTTCCTCTCTCTTCGTTCTCTCTCTCTCTCTCTCGCTCTCTCTCTCGCGAGGAGAGATGTCTTTCCCAAGCCACCCATCCCCACGAGGGAGACGACGGAGCGCCCGCGCGTGTCTCTCTCTCTCTCTCACGACGGAAATTTCCGTCGCGAGGAGGATGTCTTTCCCAGGCCACCCATCCCCACGAGGGAGACGACGGAGCGCCCGCGCGTCTCTCTCTCTCTCCTCTCTCTCGCGACATAAATTTCCGTCGCGAGGAGGATGTCTTTCCCAGGCCACCCATCCCCACGAGGGAGACGACGGAGTGCCCGCGCATCTCTCTCTCTCTCTCTCTCTCTCTCTCGCAACGGAAATTTCCGTGGCGAGGAGAGATGTCTTTCCCAGGCCACCCATCCCCACGAGGGAGACGACGGAGCGCCCGCGATGTCTCGTGCGTGGCCGTGAGATCCACAGCTTCCTCATTGCCAGTGGGCTGCTCCTACGACACAGCGGCGGCGTCTTCCTGCACAATGCGGTCATGGATATGTATGCCAAGTGTGGGAGCATGGACGAAGCTGTGGCCGTCTTCGAGGGAATACTTGCTCAGGACGTGGCATCCTGAAATATCATCATTGGCGGGTACGCAGCGCATGGCCGTGGGCAGGAGGCGCTGCAGCTATTCTCCAGATGCATGAAGAGGGAGCGGCATCGGTAGCTGCACCCGATGAGGTGACCTTCGTGGCGGTCGCTGTCGCGTGCAGCCATTCCGGGCTGGTTGAGGAGGGGAGGAGCAGCTGCGGCAGATGAAGCCTAAGTTTGGAGTGAGGCCAACCGTAGAGCATTACGCATGCGTGGTGGACATGTCTGGGGTGCGCCGGCCACTCGGGCAGAGGCACAGAGGTGGCCAACAAAGATGTCGCACAGGCCAAGCCCGGTGGTATGGAGGGCATACCTGGCTGCATGCCAGGTGCATGGAGCGATGGAGCGTGTGACGGTTGAGGCGGAGCGGACGCTGGAGATGGAGCCTAGGCACTGCGGGAGCTATGTGCTACTGTCAAATGCTTACAGCTCAGTGGGCAGGCATGACGAGGTGACTGCTATTCGGAGCTCCATGATAGGGCAGCGCGTGAGGAAGACACCTGGTTGTAGCTGGATTGAACTTGGCATGGAGCTACATGCCTTTGTTACCGGCGATCGGACCCATGCCTTTGTTAAAAAGACGAAGGGCTAATTACTGTTATTTCAAAAACTATGATGAGATCATAATATTGGGAAAATTATCATAGTATGGGTGGCGTGGGGATGGGTGGCCTGGGAAATTTTCCCCGCAAAATGAAATGTCGTGCCACTATAAGATGTTTACCCGCAAAAAAAATATTTTCACGACCTCTCATGACCAATCAATCAATCAATCAATCAATCTCGGTGCTCTTTTTTGCTGTCGTTTCTTTCTGAAACTGTTGCATGCGAAATGGCCCCCCTAGTCGATAAAATGAAATGGCGATGACTGTTCGTGTGACTGGTAACGTTCGGGGAGTATAAATCAGTCATTTTCCCCTAACCCTAAAAATAGGGCTTCATCACCCCCCCCCCCCCCTGCAATTCCTCCACCAACTTAGAAGTTTGAACTGAGGACCGGGCTTTGGGCTCGCACGGCCCAGAGGCCCACAGCAATTGGGCTCTCCGTGCCATCGACTAGTACTCAATGAAAGCAAAGTATTTAATGGACGGGATTGAATCCACTGAATCGACGGTCACATAATTTCCTCGACTCGACTCGACTCGACTTTATATGTTCGGATCATCGCCGTCTCCCGGTTACGTACTTCCTTCCCCTCAACGGGCAGGGCAAGGGCGTCCTTTTTTCCCACTCGGCCCTGCCGCCGCGTTCCGGTGCCTTTGTGGCGCCAATTCTTCTTCCCAGGAGTCTAAGCAATTAAGGGCATCGCACCTTTCCCCGATCGACTTCGATGGAGGGCGCCGGCAACTGGGACTCTCTCGAATGGACGAAGATCGAGGTTTCCTTCCTTTTCTTTTCGCCTTTCCTTGGCCGAGCAATTGACCGCCCTCTAGTTCTCTTCTTCTTATCAATCCGACCAACTTCTTGAAATCTTCGTCGCCCAAGTTTGCTCATTGGCTAATGATCACGTCTGCTGCAGCCTGTATCCCGGTCGTTCTCCCACGGCTTGGACGATTTCCTGCTGGAGGCGGAAGAGATCATCGCCCAGGTGCTCTTTCTTTTTTTGGTTAGACTGAAGATCGTTCTTTTGTCTGATTCTTCAACATCACACGTCCTCTGTTGATGTGGACCCTCTCTGAGAACTTTTCTGTGTCCTTGAAATAATTAGTTTATCTTCACCGATTTGGTCCATATTAGAGTAACGTTGTTTTACGGTTATCAATTTTTTCCGATGAACGCTTTCAGTTGAATTATGGCAGCGGATCTCTAGGAAAATTTTGTATACTTGATTGAATGATCCTCCCCGCTGAGTTTCAAGATACTGGCCGAGGTAAATGGAGTTGTAAAAATATCGTCAAATACTTGCAAAACTATAGTGAAAGTCAAAATTTGTACGACTTTCGTTATTCCTCCCAAAGTACATAAATACCTATCATTTCTAACCTCGTCAGGTGTGGGCTGTAAATCTTTTCCATGGTGGGCCCATGCCAGATTGAGACGACCTTAGACTGTATCAACAAAAACTGATGACAAAGTCAGGTGCAATCTTGTTCGTGGAATTCACTTCCATAGTGATTCTCTTATGCTTCAAAACCAGAGGACCACTTAAATGATCTTGTCTATGGTTCTCCCGTCGATAATGATCCATCCCATGGCTTTATGCAGTCTATCACAGGTAATGGACAAGAATGCGATGTGAACCCTTAAGGGAGGTATGAAACGGGTAGTTGTAATATAAATATTAAACTCTAACACGGAAACTTGATTTGCCAGATTCTAGCTTATGGTCTGGTTGGGGGAATCAAGAAAAAGAGAAAGATAGTTGCATTAAAAAAGGGGAGAGAGATATCCACCATGAATAGATTCCTTTGCAAGACTGATACTCTGCAAGGTCACGAATGCAGGCGCCTATATTCTGGCCCTTGAATCTAGGTTATTCTTTGCTGCTCCAATCTCCCAATCGGAAATTTTGGATACATTAGGAGGAATCTCTACGTTGACAAGTGATTCCAGAAGATTGTGGAATCTTTGGGCATCAGTACGTGAACAAGCCAGAGATATTTGATTGTTAACAGGTATCTCATGTACCCGTACAGATTGGTCCTCCCCAGGTCCTATATTCAAGCTATCTCGGAGTAGTTCCATGACAGGGCAATTGGGGTCATGCGGGCTTCTTGAAGATGTTGCGTCACATCACTCATAAATTCTTTTGGCCTGGCATGAAATGCAACATCAAGGCCCATGTTGATGTGTGTTCCTTGCACTGGCTGGTCTGCTCTAACATGTACCGATAATGCAACAGATTCCGGAAGACATTCCCATGGATTGCGAATGATTGCTTGAATTTGGAGAAGTTTATTCCATCTTGGTGGTAGTACAAAGACTCTGAAAATGCAACCAATTTATCATCCTTTGACTCCCATTATTCATGGGGGATGGGGCAGATGAATTTTCTAGAGAGATTATATGATTTCACTACATTTCCCTCTCCACTATCTCCAATGGCAGGATCGTCTTTTTTTTTTTTTAAAGAGGGAGGGATGCACCCCAAACGGTGCCCCCAATTTCCATTGAGTTAATGAAAAGCATGACAGCAAGGTCTATCGTAGCAGGGGTACATAGTTCGAGAGGCATACGCCGCCTCGGTGCCAGGAAAGATAAAACTCCTCGGCGGTGTGTATAATGGCATCGCCGGATGGGGTGACGCCCCTGAAGACGACCTCGTTCCTAATGGCAGGATTGTCTTCAACTCTGCATCTGCACGCTTTCGACTGAATTGCACATGTTGCTGGCCACGAGCCATAATAAAATTCTGCCTATCATCCAGAAACTGACAGCCAAGCAAACTTGACGTGGTCCACAGCCGTGTGGAGAGGTATCTTCTTTGTTTTAAGGGGATAAACTGATAAGCTGGAGCTCCTGGTTGAATGGGGCAGAGCTCAGCGACAACATGTCTCATCACAGGAGCATCGGGGTGTCTCCTTTTTGTGCAGTGTTTAGCTGGTAACTGCCTACGTTAGTGCACCGCAAAGTGCATCATATTCCTTGACAAACTTTACAAGCAATTGATTGAGCCAGAATAGATTTCTGATCTCCTGAAAATGCTTCTAGTCTAGGCCAAAGTTACCTGAAATCCCCATCAAACCAACATGGGTTTGTGTGCACTTTGAGGTGAGTGATTTTTCGAACGTAAATTATGCCCATATTGTATGTGATTTCTCAAGAAGAAATCTAACGAGAAGCTGGGGCAAAATTCTTAAGGTCTTATAAAATTGTTCAGTGTGTGGACCCCATAGCATCTAAGCTGGATCTGCTATCCGAGGCACTCTTGCTCCAGGAGTAAGAGTCTATCCTAATGTATTCCGTGTATCTCACTAACATCCACATCCATCAATACCACTTGTTGGGAGACTCATTCCTTTCTATGAACACTCCTCTGCTGAGAGATTCACTGTGCTAGTCTTTGGCTATCCAATGTTCTCGAATAATGGCTCCTGCTATGATAAAATTGGCGCTCTAGCACTTCTTGATTTTCATCAAGATGGACATTCTCATATTCCATCTACCGCTTCACTTTTGTTCTACCTTTGTAGGCCTATGGATTTCATGTCTACATATGAAATCCCACTCCCCTCTTTCATTAAAGTGCTCATTTTAAAAGCATTTCTCCAGTGTTTGGCAACTTTCACTGTCGTCCCTATTCGTAGCCTAAGTAACCTTTTCTGACCTCACCCTATTTTTTTTCTCTCCTTCTGCATGTGTCTTCAATTATAAATTGTGTTGCATTTCTTACGTGATCAATATACATTTTTCTTGGTATGGCCCTCAGGTTGTACCAATTTTTTCTTTTGAGTTAAGGCTTGCCCGCTCATGTCTATTTTTATTTTCACAGGGTAATGGCGTTGTCTTGGTGAATACAGATAAAGCCGGCATTTTATCTGTGACAAATTTCCGCCTACTCTTTGTGGTAAGTGATGTGTCTCTTAAACTTTACTCTTATGAGGTTGTTTTTATGAACTCAGTCTGGTCATGTATATGCACTCGTTAAGCATGAAATGCACCAACCTCCAACCATGATTGAGATAACTTTTTTGATTTTTATGATGAATTCACAAGAGATGATTATTTTTGAGAATTTTGCCTATTATCAGTATAATTTCATATCTGAGGTTCTAAAACTTTTTACATTCTTTTGGTATTTGTGTTCCAGAGTGAAGTGCCCCGGATGATCATCCCTCTTGGTACCATACCTTTGGCGACTATTGACAGGTTCAGTAAACAAGTAAGTTAATAACATGCCAGATGACGTTGTTCACATTTTGAGTGAAGATGTTAGATCAAGATGCTAAATAGGCATCATTCATACACTCCATTCTTTCACACCTATGCCTTCAATAGGCTTGCTGGAGAAACTACAAGTTAACAAAAAAACCCTAAGGAAAGTATGGTATCACAGTAACTAACTGCTTTTTTAATCTATCAGAAACCTACAACTTACATAAAACACCCTAGGGTAGTAGGGAATGGCCATTTTACTATGCTGTCTGACACTAACTGCTTTTGTCATCTTTCGGACTCCTTTTATTGGGTTAGGGTGTTTCTGACTTTTATTTTGTATTCACTGGTTTACCTATATCCTTTGAATGATTTGCCAAAGTCGGCCAGATCCTCATTGAGAAGAACAGAAGGATAGACAGAAAATAGCTGAGTCAAAAGGCGTAAGTTTTATTTCAAAGTGTACGTATTTATACAGGCTTGTGAGACATATGTAACGGCTAGAAAACTAGCCGTTATAACGGCTAGTTTTCTAGCCGTTACCCGATTTGACAGAATCGGGTAACAGGGTTGCGCAGACCCATTACTCCAATAGCATAGCTTTCCAATAACACTCCCCCTCAAGCGCAGGAGTGGATACTTCTCATGCCAAGCTTGGAAATAAGGTGCTTCATAGCCTTCATGGGTAGCCCTTTTGTGAAGATATCTGCACATTGTTCCTCTGAGGGAACATGCTCCGTCTTTATGATGCCCTTCTCGAGGTGATCTTGGATGTAGAACCGGTCAATATTGACATGTTTCATCCTGTCGTGATAGACAGGATCATGAGCAATACTGATAGCCGATTTATTGTCGCAGCGGATGTCAATTGGTTGCATGTAGGAGATCTTTAATTCTTCTAGTAGATTTCGAATCCACATAATCTCATCGATGCCTTTTGACATGGCACGGAACTCAGCCTCTGTGCTGGACTTGGATATGTGACTTTGTTTTTTGCTTCTCCACGTGACTAAGTTTCCCCCAAGGAGTGTACAATATCCGGTTGTAGACCTGTAGTCAACTCGAGATCCTGCAAAATCTGAGTCAGTGTATAAAATAAGATCAAGTTTACCTGTCTTCCGATAGGTGATACCCAGTCCCGGAGTACCCTTTAGATACCTGAGAACTCGATTAGCAGCTTGGAAATGGGAATTGCGAGGAGAGTGCATAAATTGGCTAAGAACATTAACAGTATAACAGATATCGGGTCTTGTATGAGCTAGGTAAAGGAGCTTCCCAATTAGTTTTTGATAGGAGGTAATTTCTATTTTTGGATCTTGATCATCAAGAGTTAATCTATGGTTAACTTCTATGGGTGTTTCACTTGAACGACACTGAGTGTGCTTTGTTTCCTTTAAAAGATCAGTAATATATTTTTGTTGAGTCATTAGAATTTCATTGTTTGATCTAGTAAATTCGATTCCTAGAAAATATTTTAGGGAACCCAATTTTTTTACCTGAAATTGCTGATCTAGCTGTCCCTCAAGACCTTGGATTTCTGTAAAATCATTTCCTGTAATAATAATATCGTCTACATATACAATGAGAAGGGTAAGTAAGTGCTCTGAAGATCGTTTAAAGAACAATGTATGTTCTCCATTACATTGTTTATATTTTTAGAGTCTTCATAGTTTGAGAAAAAAACGACCAAACCAGGCCCTAGGGGACTGTTTTAAGCCATACAGTGATTTCTTTAGTTTACATACTTTTCCTTTCATCTCATTGTCCTCGTATCCCGGTGGAATATTCATATAGATATCTTCCTTAAGATCTCCATGTAAAAAAAGCGTTTTTTTAATATCATACTGCCTAAGTGGCCAATCAAAGTTAACAGCTAAGGAAAGAAGAATTCTAATAGTATTTAACTTTGCAACAGGTGCAAAAGTCTCTTGGTAATCTATGCCATAGGTTTGGGTATATCCCCGGGCTACAAGCCTGGCTTTATGTCTTTCTAGACTTCCATCAGCCTTAGATTTTTAGGGTAAACACCCATCTACAGCTGACAGGTGTCTTCCCTTTTGGAAGATCAACTATCTCCCAAGTTTCATTTTTGTAGCAGCGCCGTCATTTCTTCATTCATCGCTTCCTTCCAATGGAAGGATTTGAGAGCCTCATGAGGAGTTTTTGGAATAGATACATCCTGAGTTTTGAGTAGAAGTGTTTTATGTTTATTAGATTGAGAATTGGTACAGGACCTTGTACCTTTTCGGAGAGCAATGGGCCACCCTGAATCTAGTTCTTTTCCTGATGCTTTTTCTTCCGATAACACTGTTCCTCCCCCTTGAGAAGATAGCTCAGGTAAGTCAGTTTGATTCCTTATAGATGAAGATTTATGTCGGCGTTCATAGAATTTTGGATAGGTTGATCCATCAATTTCAACAACCGAGTCTTGTTCTGTAGGAGTAATTTCAACAGATTCTAGAGAAGAACTCTCTGGATTTTCTGTGGCTGTGGGATCCTCCTGGACTGAGGATGCAGTAGGGCAGTCATCAGATGAAGGAGAGATGCCATGAGAACTACTGTCCTCATGGAATTCTGAAAGAGGTGATTGACAGATCTCATGAGAACTACTGTCCTCATGAGAAGTACTGTCCTTAACAGTGTTACTGTTATTAGTAGAATGAGTTGAAGTGGATATACTAGTATCTAGGAGCTGAAGATATGGTAAATCTCTAAGAGTAGTCTTGTTGACTGTCATATAGAAAGGTGTATTTTTCATCAAATACTACATCCTTGGAGACCATATGCTTCCTAGTTATAGGGTGATAGACTTTGTAGCCTTTTTGGGTTGTAGAATAACCCAAGAAAAACACACTTAAGTGCCTTATGAGACCATTTATTGTGTTTATGTGTTGGATTGTGTGCATATGCAACACAACCAAATACTCTATTTTGCAAACCGGTCTGCAATCTGACATTAGGATAAAGGTTCTCAAGAATAGTTATAGGACTGAGGAGTCCTAGAGTTTTTGGATGGCAGCCTGTTTATAAGATGAACAGCTGTCATGATAGAGAAACCCCATATGTTCATCGGAGCATGAGCATGTATAAGGAGAGTGCGTGCTTTATCCACTATATCTCCGATTTTTTCTCTCAGCTAAACCATTTTGCTGAGGAGTGTAAGGGCAAGACGTTTCATGTCTTATCCCTTCAGATGTCAGAAATTGATTTAGATTGTTATTTAGGAAATCTTTGGCGTTATCAGTTCGTAGGCCCTGAACTGCATCACAAAACTGCCGTTTAATTAATTTGCAGAGATTTTTAATGCAATTAGAAACTTCAGATTTATGTTTTAGAAGGAAGAGCCAAGTGAACCTACTATGATCATCAGTACATATAAGGAAATACTGATGTCCTAGGAGATCTACATATGGTGATGGACCCCAGACATCGCAATGGAGTATTTGAAATGCCTTGTTGGTACGATTATTATTGGAAGGATATATATTCCTTTTGAATTTCCCCAATTGGCAAGCATCACAGGTAAGTAATTCAAATTTGATATCCTTAAACATAAGTGGATACATCTGTTTGAGAAGGTGAAAAGAAGGATGACCCATTCTGTTATGAAGTTCCATAACAGGTTCCATCGGGTTGGTTGAGACTTGAATCAGAGCCATCTTTAAGTCACCCGCCCCAGGGGACTGTGAATCAAGTCCAGGAAGGTAGTAGAGGCCCTGTTTGATCTTAGCTAGTCCAATTCTCGACCCCTGGACCTTGGAACATAAATAGGCGTCAAGATCATCAAATAGGATACTATAATTCTTAAGTTTTGCAAGTCGTTGTACAGAGACAAGACTTACAAACAGCTTAGGTACATGTAATACATGGTTTATGAGTCCTATAGGTTGTAGATTAATAGCACCAATTCCAATTACAGGAAGTAATGTGCCATCGGCGGTTTGAACATATTTCCTGGGGCAACAGATTCATATGATGTAAAAATATGAGATAATGGTGTCATATGATCTGTTGCTCCAGAGTCCAAGATCCAGGCGGCTGTCAGATTCTTTGTAAAGAAGGTTAAACTTGAAAGAATTTGATTTTTACCTGAATTTGCCATAGAAGTTGAGCCAATTACTGAGGTAGAAGAGTTGAGAACAGTTTTGAGGTGCTGGATCTCCTGCAGCATCTTCTGAAAATCTTGAGCAGTGGGCATAATATCTGGAGTTGCATTTGGTCCGGCTCCCTTATAAGAACTTTGCACTGCATGTGCCTTAGCCAGATGAGGCGGCCTACCGTGTAACTGCCAGCATTTGTCCTTGTGATGTCCGATTTTTTTGCAATATGAACATACAAGGTCACTCTTCCCACCTCTATCCATCTCAGTCTTGGTTCCATTCCTTGGGTATTGACTCTGATTTTGTCCAGAATATTTAAATCCTTTTGTAATATATGCACTCCCTTCAACTTCTCCTTTCAGGGCCTGGAGACGGCTTTCTTCATGTATGAGCTTGGAAACCGCCTCATCAAAGGTAGGTTCTTCATCTCGGTTATATAGTTGACTCCGGACTGTCTCAAAGTCCAGCCGTAGGCCTTGAAGGAGTTGGCATAATCGGTTAGTTGCTTCCCTAGTCCTAGCTGTAGGATCAGAGGACTGTGGATAGCAGTGATCTAATTCGGCATGAATTGCCCGAAGTTCATTTGAATAGGTCAGTATATCTTTCTCCCCTTGTTTGAGATTATATGACCGACTAATCAGGTCAATAATCTTGGCCTTATTACCCCTTTTTGAATAGCTTCTGCGAATAGCCTCCCAGAGACCCTTAGCAGTATCATAGGAGATAAAACTTGCCATATATTCCGGAGAGATGGAATCCAGTAGCCAAGCGAAGACGAACTCTTCTTCCATAACCCACCTCTGATAATTTTGATCATCCTCTGCAGGACAATTTTCTTGCAGATGATGAATCAGTTTGCGAGGCTTTAAAGCGGCTTGAATGGTTCTCTCCCATAGGATAAGATTCTGACCATTAAAAATATTGCACTTGGCAATAGTTGGAAGATGCGTAAGCCATCGATCGGTGGAAATACTGACATTCCGACCTGATGATGCTTGCACAGAAGCTTGAACGGATGGCGCGCTGTGTTCGTCGAGAAATGGTGCCTTAGGTAGTTGAAGACCAGCTTCTGCCATCGTAGATTATTCTGGAGAATGAATATTCCTCCAGACAGGATGAATTTCAAGAACTCCAGAAGAAAGAAGAAATCCTTGACTCAGATTTCCTGCTCTGATACCATGAGAAGAACAGAAGGATAGACAGAAAATAGCTGAGTCAAAAGGCGTAAGTTTTATTTCAAAGTGTACGTATTTATACAGGCTTGTGAGACATATGTAACGGCTAGAAAACTAGCCGTTATAACGGCTAGTTTTCTAGCCGTTACCCGATTTGACAGAATCGGGTAACAGGGTTGCGCAGACCCATTACTCCAATAGCATAGCTTTCCAATAACACTCATCAAGGAAAATTATCCTTCCTTTTCTCATTTATATATCACCTTCGTTCATGTACTTGTCAGATAAAACCCTGATCAATGTTGCATAGAATTGGAGTTGAAAAATGGTGAGAAGAGATGATGAATCAGAAGGGAGAGATGTTGGTTAAGAGGGGGAAAGATCTGAGGAGAGGAATGAGAGGAAGTGGCTGAAGCTGGGGCAAGGGTTGGCGGGAGAGAGGGAGGGAGGGTAAGTAATATATATGTGATGAACTGTAACATCCTGACAACTGTCCTCCTGTGAGGGATATATAAGGATTTTCCTAACCTGCGTATCAAACTGCCAGTGGATGAAGGATCTAAGGACTGAAGAGAGATTTAGATTAGAAACTTTCAATACACGGTGTTTTCTTGGGTCATGTTTTGCATAATCAATCTACTTATGAAAATGTAGATTAAATTTAAACCTCAAGCAAACTATCAAAGACTATGCTAGCTCGACCATTTAAAGTGTAGCGATGGAAATGAAAGACAAGTTCATAAGATAATGGCCACATTTATCTGTAAGTCAAAGAGTATACTAGCTGGACTATTTAAAGTGTAGCGATGGAAACGAAAGACAAGTTCATAAGGTAATGGCCTCGTTTATTTGGAAGTTCAGCACTATACTAGCTTGACCATGTAAAGTATAGCGATGGAAATGAAAGACAAGTTCATAAGATAATGGCCACGTTTATCTGGAAGTCAAAGACTATACTAGCTTGACCATTTAAAGTGTAGCGATGGAAATGAAAGAAAGTTTATAAGATAATGGCCACGTTTATGTGGAAGTAAAAGATTATGCTAGCTTGACCATTTAAAGTGTAATGATGGAAATGAAAGACAAGTTCATAAGATAATGGCCAAATCTGATTGGGTGTTTCTGTGTTTTCTAGTTATTGATTGGCGTATCATGAAGAGAAATAGCTAGAAAAATGAATGAAAGAATGATCACCTAGATGAACCCCTATGGATGTTATTCTTAGCTGCTGTATGTTTGGTCCTTCTGGGTCTTAAAGGTAGCAAATTATGCTACTGAGAGGATCTAGGATCAATTCTTTTTACTGCACAATGCGATTTCTGAGAAGAGAAATAATTCAAGTATCATATCGACCCCATTAATACTGTGAGTTTAATCTGTTCTCATGTCCCTGTTGTGTTAAATATTCCCTATTAAGTATAAAGAGGGACACCAGAGTGGAGAGAAACTCTAGTGCTAAGCATGCTCAGAGTTCGACAGTGGAGGGATGGGTCAACTCCTGTGAAGAGGGGCACCGGGATAAAGAGGAACTCCAGGGTTTTGCGTGCTTCAGCTTGGGCAGTGGAGGGATGGGTGACACAGGACCTTTCTTCGGTGACACAGGATTTTCAAAATTTTTTTTGACCTATTTTTTTTTTAATTGAAAAAAAAGCTCTATTATTTTTTTTGACCTATTCTTTTTCTTTTCTCCCATTTTCATTCAATGCTTTTGAAAAAAATTCTTTCGTTTGGCTTCCAAAAAAATTGTTCATGGAACCCATCTAACATTGTTCATGGAACCCAAATTTTCTTCACTGTATCTGGTATTATTTGTGAAGAATGTGTTGGACATTGAAATTTATTCATGTTTTTCTTTGATACACAGTCCCCTAAGCATCTCTCAACTCAACGCCAGTCTGACAGGAGCGTTTACCGGTTCCTCCAGGTTATTGGTAGGTCCTTGGAGTATATAACCTTAATTGGTTAGATTAAAGTTCTCATGAAATTCATGTAATTTTACTTGATTGATCTTGAAAGCATTTAGTACTTTATTTCAATCAGATAATCATGGCTAAGCATCATGGCTGTTATATGTTTTAATTATGATACAGACCTGATATGATCCCCCTCTGCACGTATGTGAGGAGGCACCAAACAGGTCAGTAGAGGAGTCAACCCCTGTGTATGCAAACGAGGACACCACATGTGCGAGGAGCCACATGCCATGAAGGTTACACTCAAATGAGCAGAAGGGCAGGAGAAATGGTAGGGGCAGGTGGTGGACAAGCTGTTATAAATAAGTGGCAAGTGGAGATGAAGAGGGATTTTGGAAGTTAGTAGAAGGGGAAAAGGGTCCACTCCCAAAGTTGGTCCAGCAGAGGAGCTCCACCGGTTCCACCAGAGGAGGTCCTAGTACAATTTTCTCGTTCTTGAGTCCTGTCTTGACGCAAGACTCAGTTTCTTGTAGCTTGGTGCAGTCTGGTCTGATTATGTAATCAAGAAGATCCCTTATCTTTCTTGCTTGAGTGTCTCAATACATCAGGAGTGCATCAGAAACTCTTACCTAGGCTTTTACTAAGTTATCCTCACTGAAAGAAAGTTGCAAGGACGCAACCTTTATATATAAATAGGAGGGTTGGGTCCCTAATTTTTGTTATAAATTTATCAAGATGGTATGTCATTGAAATCTAGGTTTTAATTTTCTCTTCTGTGGGTCAGTCACCGATTCGTCGGGTGATCATCCCTTGCATTTTTATTCAAAAAAAAAAAAAAAATCATCCCTTGCATTTAAAAAAAAAAAGTCCTCTTCTGTCCAAGTTTGCCCCTGTCTCTTACCATCTCAGATCTACCCTCTTACAGCAGAGCTTGACAGTTTTTTTCATTGTTATCTTCCTGTTTGCTCTCGCTCCTTTTCTATCTTTCACTGCTCTGGGGTACATTCTGATAGGACCTACATCATGGTTCCCATCATATTATCACTATTATCATCATTACAACCTTGTGATTTATCTCCTGTGGTTGGTCTAAGCAGATGAAATCTGGTCTGAACAACTTTTTTTCACGACTATCTGCTATGAACCTATTTCTGCAGGCAAAGATATGCGAATAATCGTGTTTGGTTTTCGTCCCAGGACTAAGCAGGTGATATGAAAAACAACTTCTTCAAGGATTTTCTAACATTTTATCCTAGTTAATTTTTGCATGTTGCTGAATGCTCTATTTTCGGGGGCAATGTGGACCTTATCTCTTTTTACAGAGGCGTCTTGTCTTTGATGCATTGCTACGATGTACTAGACCATCCCAACTGTGGGACCTCTATCCCTTTACCTGTGGGCCATCTATGTTCCAAAACTCAGATCCCAAGCTACGGTTACTGGATGAGTATTTTTCGGCTTCTGGGAAATCTTCTGTGCACCCATCGTCCAGTATGATTGAAGATGGATCATTTTCCATGTCAAATAAATGGTGGAGAATCAGCACTGTGAACATGGGTTATTCAATGTGTCCAACTTATCCATTTGCATTGATTGTACCTAAGTCTATCAGGTACATTGTGGTATAATAAACTCTGCAATGGATTAATCATGAGACATAGTAACATACTCATTTCTGAATATGTTTTGTACTGATGTTGCCCTTCCATTATTTTTTGTTACAGTGATGATGAAATAAGAATTGCTTCTTCCTTCCGGGGAAGGTCTCGTTTGCCTGTAGTATCTTGGTGCCATCCTCGTTCGTACCTACATCCACCATAATTTTGCCACTTTTTGACATGAAATTTATTAAAGACATGTTTTAAACTTGTCTCCAGGAACTGGAGCTGTTATTGCTCGTTCTTCTCAACCTTTAGTTGGTCTCGTTGTAAGTACGAGAAGGTGATTCAGTGAAGATGAGAATAATTTTACAATTTGTCTCTAAATCTCTCTGCGTCACAGTAATGATCCTCATTTCTCATGGTATTCATCTTTTCTTTTATGATGTAGTAATGCAGATGAAAAGCTAGTAGCTGCTCTGTGCAGTGACGTTTCAGACGAATTGAAATCTAGAAGGTGAGTAAGAGCATCCAATTTAAATCTGTCATATCAGAGAAGTGACAATCACTCCCTTTCCATTTGTTCGGTAGCAGATTAATCAGTCTTTATTTGATTCTCCATTACCTGGTTAATCCAAAAAGTTGTTTATTTCCATTCATTAATTTGTTGTTATTTGGTTACTGTGTCAAATATCATGCCAACTTTTTTCCAGGAAATTTTACATCGCCGATGCAAGACCCAGGAAAAATGCACTCGCAAACAGCGCGATGGGTGGGGGCTCCGAGTCATCCTCAAACTACTTTCAATCAGAGGTCAGCTCGTCCCTTGTTTTTTTTTCAAAATATTGCTCGTTAGTTGCAAGAACATTAGTTTATATTTCTTGATGATGCCCATGCCCTGCAGGTTGTTTTCTTCGGGATAGATAACATTCACGCCATGAGGGAAAGCCTCACTCGCTTGCGAGATTACCTGGACACCCATGGGACCACTTCCTCGGATGGCATGTCCTCCTTCCTGGTATGTTATATGAAACTATTTTGCCGGCATTTGCAAATACTTATCTAGCTTTTCTCTCTCTATATTGAAGAGGAACGGGGGATGGACCTGGGGTGGTGGGAATCTCAGTAGCATGTCAGCTTCTGTTTCCAACTTTGGAGATAGTGGGTGGCTCATTCATGTTCAAAGCGTCTTGGCTGGTGCTGCCTGGATTGCTGCACGTGTCGAGCTTGAGTCAGCCTCTGTTCTTGTGCACTGCAGGTTTCCTTCTCTGCTCTATGTTTTATCTTTGCTTCCTTAGCCACCCATTTATTGACCTAAGTCCCTTGGACAACATTTTCATTGTTAAGCAAGTTATCATTATTGACACATCTGCTTTTTTTCCTCTCTAAATGAAGTGATGGTTGGGATAGGACAACCCAGTTGGTTTCACTTGCCAGCTTGTTGCTGGATCCATACTATCGAACATTCAAGGGGTTCCAGGTATTGTTTTCATTTGCTCTTTCTTCCGCTTGTGACATTTGCGATCATTTGTCATTTATGATTCTTGATTTGAAAAAAAAAATGTTTTTATGGTTCAATTTGGTTTGTTTCCATTTTATTAGCCCCATGGAAATACTATGTTTGAGTTTTTCAAATTACTGTACTGTGATCTTGCGTCTCTGGGTTGCAGGCGCTGGTGGAGAAAGATTGGCTAGCATTTGGCCATCCATTCTCAGAACGTTCAGGGTTGCCGAATTCGCCCAGGAACATGGCCAATCCTGAAATTAACCGGCAGTCTTCTATTGGAAGCGTGACTGCATCTCCCATGCGTGTTCCATCCGGTTCCTCTCCATCTGGGGGCAGTTCTCATTCACAGATATCGAGCAATGCATCGCCAATATTTCTGCAGGTATTCTAGACTAAAGTGTTTCTTATGTTCTACGGATCAATAAGGAAGTAGGTGATCTAGTGTCATGGGGAAACTAATCAACTTGTTAATTCTTAAAATTATCAACCTGGTCTACATTTGCTTCTGAAACATCATTTTCTGATGGAGAAACTATCCTGCCCTTGCAGTGGGTTGATTGTGTATCACAGCTGCTCCGAATATATCCCTGTGCTTTTGAATTCTCCTCGGTAACTACAAAAAGTTCTTTAGCTCAAAAAGGTCGAGGCATGTATCACTTGCACTCTAATGTTGTTGTGTATTTCTTTTTGTTGAATTTTCGGGTTATAGAGTTTTCTGGTTGATTTCCTGGACTGTATGCTTTCGTGCCGTTTTGGAAATTTCATATGCAACAGGTAATTTCCTGGGTCTTGCATTTCTAATTTTTTTTTGTTCTGCTTGCCCACTGGTTGAGTGATATTTCTGTGCCTGCAGTGAGAGGGAAAGGCACGAATACAGAATTCAAGACTCTTGCGGGTGCATGTGGGTGTATCTGGCTAGCTTACGTGCTTCTGGAGATGGCTTCCATGAGCACTGGAATCCCTTCTATGACCCAAACAAGCACATGGCTGGCCCTCTGTTGCCTCCGGCGGCGGCATTGGCTCCGACACTTTGGCCCCAGTTTCACTTGCGCTGGTCGTGTCCTTCAGAAGCTCGGGCCGGAGAGCTCGAATCTCTAGTCCGCACCTTGAACAGAAGATACTCCGAAAGTTCCAAGGTATTCATTGTCATCCTCTCTCCCTCTGTCTCTGATCTCGCGTGCTTACATTTGATTGTTTTTCAATCATCTTCTTCAGGCAAGGAGCAGGGTAGAGGAGACAGCCAGCGAACTGAGAAGCACAGTGGAGCTGCTGACAGCAGAGATCGAGAGGGAGAGGCAGCGCAGTAAATCGGCCATGGCGATGGCCACAAGGGCCTGCAGGGAGAGTGCAGCCATGAAACGTGCTGTGCAATCTCTAGGCTGTAGGGTTCAACTTTCATCCAATGGTGGGGATGTCCCCGAAAGCTTCCTGTCAGAGGCAGTGCAGCTCTCCTCGAGCAGGGTTGCCCAAAACTCCACTTCATCTTTTTCTTCGTGCAAGGGGGAAGGGCAGCAGACTGACAAGGCAGACTTGTCAGTCTCCATCTCAGCCATAGAGGATGGCATTTTTGATGGCAGTGATAGCCCTTTGAGAGAGATGTGTGAAAGTTTGTGCCCGTTCCGATCAAGAGATGGCTGCAAGTGGCCAGACGCTGGTTGCGCTCAGCTCGGCAGCCAGTTTGTGGGGTTGAAGGCGAATTTTGATGCTTTCGATCGCCTCTCTATATATGATTGTTATTTCGGTTCAAAGTGAAGCGAAGGTATCTATAATGTCCTGTAATGTGATGACTCCAACAGATAATAAAAAAATCGAGGTAGAACTATATACTGCTGTCTTGAATCATCTCTACCTTGATTGGATGTCATCTTGAGGACCTTCTTCCTCCCCGAAACTTGCTATCCAATCCACACGATATGAAGACTCTTAGATCGAAGATACTCCCCGAAACGCGCTGTTGATTCTCATTTTGGGCTCCATCGCCGCTCTATCTAATCTGCTACACTATGTTTGTGTAAGTTCGTGAATACTAGAGAGGGACAAAAAGTCACCATTAAGAGTGTAACCACAACGTGCTCCACTTAAACAAATTCATATCATGAATTAGAAATCAAGAAACTTGCAAATTACGCTGTTGAGTTTGAAGCACAGCTAAGGCCTACTCATTTTTTGGTTCGGAATGGAGATCCACGGATAAAAAAAGGAGAGAACGTTAGACACTCTTTTGTGCGGCATTTGTCAATGCTAAAGAGAGACCATTGAGAGTTTAATACCGACAATCTCCCACTTGACTTATCAAACACTTTTAGTCTTGGACAAACATTAGTGTAGCAACCACTATTTGTATGCTTGAGGATATACTCAAATTTATAACATCGTCTTTCATGAAGCTAGTCATTGTGGTAATATGTTACAAAAATGCATGCCTCTTCCATGTTCTAACACATTCATCATTCATATTACACTCAAAGCCTTAACCTTTACAAATGAACTCCTCATGACATGACTAAACTTCTCTCTCTTGATTTTTTCACTAAAGAATTATAAATAGGGATCCTAAAAGATGTGATATCACACTATTTCATTGGTTCCTAATGACCTTGACATGTGCCAAGTTGAAATGCCTTTTTCGCTACGTTGGCTACCTTAATCTTAGTCCTCTTATGTTCAATGACCACTGATTGATCTCTTATCCTGTCCTTTACAATTAAAAAAACTTGATCTCCATGTGCCTATGTGCACTCAACTTCTTGTTGTTGTTGAACTTGATGCCAGTTTCATTATCACAGAACATCAGTATGTGTCTATATATGGAGTCAATAGCACTTATGAAGTTCCTTATCCAAAGGGCTTGAGAAGACGTGAGAACATGCTAAAATTTCAACCCAATTTATTGTTCAATTTGATAAAAATAAAAAATCTCCCGAAATTCAACTCTAATTATCCATGAATTTGACCAAATTGATGTGTGTTTTAAAAAAAAATTGAAAAACTTGGCTTTTGAACTGTCATACAAAAAATTTCAAAAACTTGGTTTACTTTTAACCAATCAGGACTGCCATTCATGCCACTTGGCTTCCCCGCGTTTAGGTTTTGAGATCTGAAAAGGTGATATTCCTTCGCTTTGTGACAGACAGAGTTCTATATGTTTAGCGAAGAATCAAGAATACCATACTTGGGTAAAGCACATTGTGGTGTTATCATAAGATCCGTGAGTTGCTGAATTTGGGGGAGATCACTATTTAGAAGTTGCGCATGGAGGAAAATGTAGCGGACAATGTTTATAGAGGTCGTCACGACGGAAAAGTTTAAAGCGTTGGTGCCCCGTTATTTGTTTTTGTCATGTATTGGGCCCCTGTCTTTTAGTTTATTTCCTCTCCTTTCTCGATGATTTATCCTTCACTCTCTCAATAGTAAGTAGTAACCCTAAAAGAAGATAGGTCTTTATCTCTCGTACAATGCCGGTCATTCAGGAACCGTCCCAGAGCTTTGTTGTTACATTCGTTCACTGCCCCTTGTGCTAATTTCTTGTTAAATTGGACTCAAAGTCCGACCACATTTCCGCGCGTGCATCTTGTTCTTCATAATGCGAAAAAACTTAGGATGACACTTGGATTTTATTCAAACAGTGGCATAAAACAACAAGAGAAACTAGAGAAAAATACAACAGCGTGAGGTGTTTATTGTCTTCGGCTTCCAGTTTTGTGGGGAGAGGGGGTAGGCGCACCAATCACAGCTGCCTTTCGGTTTCTGTCCGTCGCCTTCCCTGCCCCCTCTTCTCGGGGAGAAAATGAAACACAATCGAATAGAACACAATTTTTTCCCTATTGCTACGAAACAGACGATAGGTATTTGAGAATTTCTCCTGGGAATCTAGCATTTTCCGACGTTTCCAGTATATGACCTCGAGATAGCTCTCCGGGATCTTTCTGGGGTCGAAAGTACGAATCTTAGCTCGTGGCAGCGGGCTGTGAGGTAACCCGCTTGATGGCCTCGGAGTATGTCTTGTGCTGGTAAGTCAGCGTCGTCTCCAGCAGATCGAAGAGCGACGTCTTTGGCTCCCACTCTAGCAGAAATACGATGAGAGAAACACCAGTCAGAAGAGTATAATCAACCTACTTGGACATATTTTTTCCCTCGTTTATTTATAAAGAATAACGTCGTGATGGTCATGTCGTACCGAGTTGCTTCTTGATGATGGTCATGTCGGGAATACGCTTGTCGCTGTCATCGTATCCCTCCCCGTAAAACTCCTGCGAGGTCACGTCCACGGTCGGAACGTCCAGCGGGGACTCTCCGCTGACCTTGGCGTAGATCTGAGATTTTCGCCAGCCTCAGAACAGCCCAGAAAAAGGGTCGGCATGATAAAAAATTATCTAAATGCTACCGGATAACCGTACCTTGGTCATCATATCAGCCAGCTGCTTGACGGTGACCTCGTTGTTGGGATTCCCCACGTTGAATATTTGACCATTGGCGCGGTCCGGGTTTTCCTGGTGTTCCAAAAAGAAAATTACCCTTTTAATCTTTTTGACCAAGGAAAAAAACGAGGTACAGAGGAAAAAGTTTGGCGAGTATACGATCATGCGCATGACGGCCTCGATGGCGTCCTTGATGTAAATGAAAGTCCTCTGGGACAGACCACCGTCCACGAGCTTCAACTGCTCCTTGCGGAGAAGGTTCTGAGAGCGCACAAGTTCAAGTTCAGTTGGTAGAAAGTTCCGAGCGCATGGATGAAGTTAGGAAGGCTGGCAGGGGACAAATGTACAGTCTGGAAGGACAGAATCTTACGTTGCTGAAGCAGGCCAAGACTCGGGGAACACCCTCGCTGGGGCCATCAACTCCGGGAATGAAGTCCATCCTGGGACCGATCCAGTTGAAGGGCCTGACGATGGAGAACTTGAGACCGTTCTCGGCGCCCTCGGCTATGCAGAAAAAGAAAAGGATAAAATTAGAGGTTAATATGAATCTGTTAGACTCGTCGATATCCAGAAACATATTTCTCCAGCAACAAGTGCTTTAAAAATGGCCGAAATGCGCATTTTTACTCACCGTAGATGAGCCTCTCGATCAGCTGCTTGGCGCAGGCGTAGGACCACCTTTGCTTCTCAATCGGGCCAAAGATGCAGGGAGTTTCGTCCTCCTTGAGCATGTAGAACTCGGGCGTCTGTAAGTCATGGCGGGAAAAGTAGGGTCAGAAGCAGTGGGGCGGGGGATGTTCAATTGTCCTCGGCAATGTCATCGTCGCAAAGCAGAGCTCTGTGACTGGCAGAATTAGGACTGGGACAAGGAACAAAAAGTAGGGGATGGGGGAGTCAACGTCTCTCGAACTCACGGTCCTGAGGAGGTCAATGTCTAGATGTCTTTGACCGAATTTGGATTGGGCCGAAACACGGAGATCTGTCTCGTCGAAGCATATAAGGGTGAAAATTATGCAGATCTAGAGATATAAGCTTCAGATCTAGAATGTCCGGGATGTTGATTACAATTTCGACAAACTACGGACGGGATCTCCGTATCACAGGAGCATAGAAGGATCAACGGGTGCCACGATAAAAGTATGACAGAAAGCTGAGGTATGTATGTACCTGTCTCAGGGGGTGGTCCTGGGGAAGGAACCAGCCGATGGTCTTGCCATAAATCTCGCAGGTGGAGAAGTGGATGAGGCGCTTGTTGCTCTCGACGCAGTACTTGACCTGCGCGAAATCTCCGTTAAATTGGGCGCCAGAATTCGACGACGACGAGAGGCCAATCGACGACAGAGATCATACCACGGGGAGGGCGTCGACGAAGTTGCTGAAGATGGTGTCGAGCGGGCGAGTGTTGTAGTCGGCCGGGGTGCAGATGGCAGCCAAGTTGATGACCTGACGAGGGCAAATGAAATAATCAAGAAATGAAAAAGGCAGGTGGTGGCCGAGATCTGGACGAGACGATGAAACTGAGGTGGGTGGACTCACCAGATCGGACTTCTTGATGAGACCCTCGAGGCGGGAGTCGTGTTTGATGTTGAGGCGGTGGAATTCGATGCGGGAGGACCAGGGGTGGCCGTTTTCGGGCTCGGTTAGGTGCCGGATCTTGTCGTCGTACACGTCGACGGCGAGCACCGAGTGCTGGGTCTTGAACATGAGCTCCTCGCAGAGGTGGGAGCCGATGAACCCGCCGGCCCCGATCATGCAAATGGTCATGGGCTCGATGGGGCGCCCGTCCAGGTCGACTCTAGCCGCCATTGCAAGGGAGGGACGAGATCTAGAGGGCAGGGAGGGACGAGATCTGGAGGTACCGCTTTACTGACCAGCAGAGGAGGAGAGCGCAAGGAGGCACGGGAGAGAGGGGTGTGCGGGAGGTGGTATTTATAGATCTGGCGTGGTCCTAGCCCGTCGGTGAGTTAAGGTCTTAAAGAAAATAGAGGGGTGGAAAGAGAGAGATCAACTGAATTTGCTCCTTTCTATCTCACCCGCGCGCGGGGGGAAGAGACTACGAAGACGACAAAGATGATAGCGAAGAGTTACCCGAAGAAGATGAATCGGAAGGATGGACTCCCCCCCGGCGGTGCCGCTGGTTGAAACGTCGCGTCTCGTTTGACGAATTTACCGTTCTCGACCCATCGCGGCTGGGGCCGGGCAGGCCAAGGAAGATGGCAGGAAGGGGCGACCGCGGTTGACGGAGTCTGAGGCGAGGATTTTTTAAAGGGGAGATGTCGTTATTAAAAAAAGGAGACTCGAGAAATTAAATTGGGGATTTAAGAGAAGACTAAGTCGCAGATCTGGCGCGCAGGGAAGAGAGAAATGAGAGAATCATGAAGGGGGGGATAAAATAAGCAGTGGTTGGCGGCGTGTTGCATCGATCTGAATGACGCATTACGGACAGCCACGTGAGAGACGATAGTAGCACCTCTGAAAGCGACTCCCCTCCGGTTGGATCTTGGATGCATCCCATCCCATCTTCTCTTTTGACTTGGTCTCTCTCCCAGCCGTCAACGCACCCTGTTGTCAGTACACCGTGACGCAGCCTCTCTCGTTAAGTCGCACTTGCCATCTTCTCTCTATTGACGGCTTCTCGGAGGGAGGACAATCCGTCGCGAACAGCGATTCCAGCGAATGCGCTCCTGTTCAATCGACGGCCCGGAATAAACGAGGATCTCGCGGACCCAGCACAAGCATGGAGCCACGTGCGAGGCTGGACCCTCGCACGCAGAAAAATGCATCCACCCACCGCGATAGTTACACTTACATTCCCGCGGTTCCACGACTCGACGACCCCTTCCTTTTTCCCGTTAAACAATACCCTCCCTCCAGTCACGTCTTGAGATCCTCCATCCATACAGGCCTCATGAGTAAGCTTCATGAAAAGGGTTCGGCCATGAAGGTCTGATCCTGGCACTCGATGAACCCGGCGATAGCCTCTATGACTGAAATGTGTGTCTGTGAGAGACCAATTAGACACACATTTTTCAAATCCTTGTTAAACACATCGTCATTATATATCTCTCTCCCACACACAACACTAGCGTCCACGTCAACAAAAAATGATGTCGACGCCCAAACATGGGACAATTGTTTTTCCCCCATCTCCGAGCGCGACGGAGATTCGCACGCCGCCGGGCGACAATGCGGCTCTGGCCCTGAAAAAGGGAAGATACCGTCGACATGACTGTCGGTGCATATGGTGTTCGTCTGTTACGCTTGAAAGTAGAGGGGGGGGGGACTATTTCCCCCTTTTTCTTTTCTTTTTCTAACAAGGAGATCGCGCAACCTCGCGTCCATCCGAGGCCCATACGTTAACCAGATCTATCAGGGAGACAGCCCTCTCTCTACCTTCTTCCTTGCTGGCCTTGGCTTCATCCGCAAATGGCAGATGGAGACGTCTCACCAAACTCATAACCCAATGCCACTTAGGCTCGAAGAACGGTCCTCAGTCAGTATTGATTATTTAATAAACGTGAAAAAGTCAGCATAGATTTTCACGTGTTTCCCGTCCGGTCAACAGAGGCGGTGTTTTCGTTGTACAGGGCACGCCTCTTGATCTTGACGGCCTCCGAGTTGCGGGGTAGCTGTACAGCGCACCTCAGGGAACGCAGATCTAGATTAAAAATGTCCCTGTCACTTCATAAAATCTAACTGGACTGGAGAACGTGGCTATGTCGAGGCTGGCACGGAAGCACTGGGAGACGCAACAGGCCACCGACCTCATACTCTATTAATTTTTTGGGAGTCGGTATACGGTCCCGATCAGCATCATTTTCGAGCGCGGGCGACTTCCTTCGAGATGATGAATTGATGACTGATACAGCCAAAAGCCCGCCCGCTCATACGGTATGTAGAGGCTCAACTGCCGATGAAAATTGGAGGGGAGGGATTCACAGGTCTACCTCATAAATAAATATCAAATAATGCATCTCTGGAGAAGTTTCTGCTGCCATCTCATGCAAAACCATCGGTCAACGGCTTGCCGCGCATTATTCCGAGGCCTACCCCGCTAGCGTTTGTGTTCCGGCCAAGGTGGTCCTCGCGCCGCTCTGCATCCTGCAGCCTGAAGCGACAGAGATGCCCAAGGCCCTCGGGCTCATCAGCCCAGAAGCTCCCCTTCCGCTGGCTTGATGTGGGCCGTAGTTTCGGAGAGCCAAGATCCTTAACAGCTCCTGGCTCGCCCACCGGCCATTGTTCGCGGACCCAGTGCGGCGGTGTTGACAGAACCCGGCCCACCAGAGAGGAAAGTGGCCATCGTCATTCGAAGAAAACGATTCGCGCGAGGCCGAGGAGCGGGGAGTAAAATGACTACCAATCTTCACTCCATGGGCAGTGCTCAGACGGAGGCTGTCTGCGGCAGCAGGGCAAGTGGGCCCATGGTGCTTGTTGGATATCTAGGTAGGTAGATATCCAGACGCTCCGCCAATCCACAGGCGGACGGGCCCACTTTCCGTGCTGGCCCTGACAGCCTCCTTCTGAGCACTGCCCATGGTGGTCATTTTTCCTCCTCACTACTCCTCGGCCTCGCGCGAACCCTTTTCTTCGAATGACGATGGCCACTTTCCTCTCCCCTATTCTGAACAGGAGACGTTGCCTCCGACTTTGGAAACAAGCGGAATGCGGGATCGATTGTTTTTCCCTCTCTGGGGCGAATACACCTTTACGTCGTTTCCTTCCGACAGTACTCTGGGGCGGAAGGAATTTCTCTTAGAAAAAAAAAAAAAACTCTTCTCCGACAGTACTCGCCGATAACACGAGCATGTGAACTTACAGTTCGGGAATGCGATTTGAGCGGAGAGGAGAGGCCACCCAACGTGGATGGAGTGGTTTTAAGTAAGAGCTAACAACGGCCAGAATTTTGTTGTTACTCGAGAACTTGAGGTTCTGTCTTGTCCAAAAAAAAAAAGGGTTAACATCAGCGGGAATACTGGCACGACCTTTTTTCACGCTCAAATAGTCCTGCTTATTCTCTCTCTCTCTCTTTATTCTCTTCCTCTCTCTTCATTCTCTATCTCGTCGTTATGTCTCTCGTCGTTCTCTCTCTCTCTCTCTCTCTCTTTTCCAGTTTCCCGCAAGCGGAGAGCCGAGGGCGACGAGCCGAAGACAAACTCAAATCTGCGCCTCCGATTACTAGAATCAGTAAGAACGAAGGTACGGAGTCATCCTCGTGAGAGAGAGAGAATGACTCCGTACCTTCGTTAATTAACCTTGATAGTGTCGGGGTGTGGAGAAAAGGGGTTTTCCCCCGTCTTGGTTCTTACGGGACTTGTTTTGTCCCATATTGGACAAAACAAAAGAGGGGCCCCTCCTTGGGCTATAAAAGGAAGGGGGGGGTGCCTCCATTTGCAGAGATAGATATATGACTTGTAAGCAATTCCTCAAAGAAGGAAGTGACGTGGATGGAAAGGACTCGCGTCCTTACAAACGTCTGAAATTATTAGTCATCGGTTGTCTAGGCCATTGTTCTAAAACCACAACAGATAGCTCCCCCGGGATGGGCCCCACATGGCCGTTCTCCCTTAGAACAAGACTCTTCAACGAGGGCGCCAGCAGGGAAAGAAAAGAAGGGATTAAAGTAGGGTTTAATGAGGAGCACTGGTAGAGGAAGAGAGATTTCAAGTGCCGGAGTTTAGAGAGAGAAGGGTGCAAGAATGAGGAGTTCTGGTCGCAGATGGGGAAGGCGGTGTCCAGAGATAAGGCGCCGAAGGATAGAGAAATGACGTGGAAGACGTTATCGTGGTCCGGCATGCACTCTATGCCGTGCCAGCGGCCTCGGCAGACGTCGGGGATGGAGGCGGCCCAGGAGTTGCCGGTGGCGCTCATGATTATCTCTTATGTTTTGGATAGAGTTATAAGATGACCTAGGTGCTCATTTTCATCTCTTGACTATACGCTAGGATGTCATCAAAGTGTATGACTAGAAAATTTCCATGAAAAATGTGAGTCATCAAACTTATAAATGTGCTTGGTGCCTTACAGAGTCCAAATGGCAACTAACCACTCATAGAGTCCATCTTGTCTTGAATGGAATTTTCCATTCATCTCCTTCTCTAACATTTACTTGGTGATAACCACTTCTTGAATCTATTTTCGAAAATACTGATTCACCTGACATAGGAAATCTATACTCGACAATAATCTTATTTATGGCTTACTATATATAGCCACCAGCCAACTTCCATCCTTTTTATGCACTAATAGGGCTGGGTAGCGCATGGACTTAAACTTTCTCTTATGAATCCTTTCTCAATAAGCTCTAGTACTTAGTCTTTTAAGTTCTTTGTGTTCTTTAGTTTGTGAAGGGATTTGAAGATCATTTGGCATAGTATCAGCATAATTAGGGAAATTATTTTTTGGTTCTATTTTATTGTATTGTCCTTGATTTCTAGGGCTTCAAGATTTGGTTCGAAAGGAAGCATCTATATCTAAGGATAATTGATAGGATTATTTTAAGGTCTTAACATCGCTAAGAATGATTTTTCCCCAAATGGCTTTTCTTAACCCTATTCTAAACTTAGACCAAGTGAGACGAGGATCTCCTCTCAAACCACAAGCCTTGTTAAATTCATCAACTTCGGTGACATATACTAAGGCACTCTTGTTTTCTTGATGAATTCTTTCCCGTTGATCCACTAACTTAAATTGATAATTGAGAGGAACGTAATTTTCTCTCTATGTAAGCTTCATTTTGTGCTAAGTCTCTATTGGATCTTGGCATCTAATTTATAAAAGATGCATGGCATTCTTCCAATATATTTTTGGCATGGCCATTAAACTTCATTTTATAAAACCTATTTTTTATTTTTATTTTCAGAGAAGTCATACCACCCAAATAACTATCTAAATGGGATTCCCAATTGAGATAATATTTGGGATCTATGCTTCATTGAAAAACATGAATATCTACCTTTACATGATTATATTGAAATTCATTGTTTAGGTTGTTTCTACTAGTAGAATGGATTGGAGTATCTAAAGGTGGGAATTTTGTTGGCCTTAGATTCACCTTACAAGGACTCAAGACCGGAGGAGAAGTTTTTGGCTCTTGGGAAGGAGTTTTCCTTTATTCAAATTTTGATATATGCTGATTTTGCTCCTCAACTTTAAGATAGAGGGCTTCTACCTTCTCTAAGAAAACTTTAGCCCAGGAGTGCATGATTTCTTCCTTTGATGCCAAGGGATTCATGGGTTCCTTTACTCTTAGAGTATATTTATTCTCTAGTCTAGGTTGCATAATATATGAAATGATGCAAACTGTGAAATGGATGATGAGATAAAAAATGATTTAAATTTCTCAAGGCTATTAAAAACCTAGCATTAATATCAATTTGATGTAGGACAATCCGCAAGCAAGAACTTTGAGGATACTTGGAATCTCGTAGACAATTCTATAACACAGTAATAACCATCTTGGGCTTGAATTTTCTTGAATTAGCCTTGAGGCTTGGTGAGCTTTTGGGGATTGACAGAGGCTTCGAGAATGCTCCAAATAGGGTTTAGAAATTCTTAATCGATGGCAAATGGACTATAGATAAACATGGGTCATTCTTTATTGGGGGATTATTTGACTGTGGAAGAATCAATAGGATGTTGAACTGACATACTTTGTGTCACCCTCTCATGAACCAAATGATTAGAACTGTTTGGCTTGACCTATTATATGATGATCCAAATGAGGGTCATGGACTTGGTGATTTGTTTAGTCCCATTAGGGTTAGGTCCCCTTTTATCTTTTTATTCTTTTTATAATGAGAAGAAATCACAAAAAATTAGGGCCTCTTTTTCTCCTTCGTGTAGGGCTCAAGGAGTAGCAAATGAGTCATTGCCTTTGCTGGGAGCTAGGGTTTTTGGTGAAAAGGGGAAATAAAACTAAAGTTGCACTAGAGAGATCCGATTCCACTAGCTTCTTTGAAGGTCATATTTACTTCTTTGAATCAATTGTTCATGATTATTTACATAAGATCGGTGGTGGGATCACTAGTGAACACTTAGCAGTTGAGGTTCTTGGAGGAGAACTTGAGAAGTCAATGCAAGAGCTACATTTAATTCCTTTTGGATCTTGATTTTTCTATAAGTTTTATTGATTTGAATGAAAAATGTTACAAAGGATAGATCTATAAAGATAATTTAGAGAATGAAGAGGTGATGTCTAAATTTTTTACCTTATTTAGTTCGTCTATGAGAGGAGGCACCATAGTTTGCTATCCACTCAACATTGTTTGGAATTTTTTGATACAATGTGTTTCCCAATTACCTAGTTTTCTAAATTTTCACCATTCTTCTATCATCTTCCAATTTATCTCTATCACTTCTCCATTCTATCATTTTATTCTCGATCTTATTCTCATCATTTCTCAAAGCATGTAAATAAATAAGTATTTATTTAAAAAATTTTTCATATCATATTCTATTTCTTTGTCTTTCCATATTTCTTCAAAATCCCTTCTATCGTTGTCTTCCTTATAATAATAATTTTTCTCCCTAAAAACAATTGATCTGATTATCTAGGCTCCCTAAGGATTCAACTCTTACTTTATCATTATACAAATTGAGGAATTATTAATATTGTTGCATGAAATCTATTCAAAATAACTATTAAAAATATCTTGAAATCAAGTTCATCACTTCAACGTCACAGAATTTCTTTTCCATGGTATCCAAGTATTGATCCAAGTCTTCACATGGTAGTGCCAACAAGCCTTCCTAATGGTCACACTATGTGAGCTGAACCAGCACGAAAACACCTCCTCATGATCAATGGTGCCTTCTCCTACATGATGGCATCCTCTTCTAGTTGGTGGCAGTGCCCTCTCTTTATTGGTGGCGCTGCCCTCTCTTGAGTGGTGGCAGAATCTCTTGCATAATAGTTTTTCAAATCTTTCACTACTCAATTCAATCTATATCGATGATAACATGCATTTTCTACATTAATTTATGTAATTATTAATGCAAATAAAGGCATTAATTATTACAATTGTATGCATGTTATCATATTTTACGTATATTTCTATCATTTTACATAATTTCATGTTATGATCTAAAAATACATCAATTTATGGATTATTATATATAATTGAAACAATGTGATTTTAATCCTAAGTATATTTGAGATCATAACTACGTTTTCATAATTAAAGTATAAGAGAAAAGATCTTTATTTATATTCATGTATTTTTCCAAAGTTATTCTAGAAAATACATGAAG
>CM044101.1:108143-145761 GCA_024174645.1 Lemna minuta | reverse complement strand
AAGCCTTTATGCGGTCGTTAAAACACACAAATTTCGGTCAAACAAAATTTACAATTCCGAACTCATAATGACAAAGATATAAAATCAAGTAAAGTGTAAGTATGTGTTGATCCACAGAGAACGCGGTTGACTTTTATCGCAGAGTTGACTTGGTCAAATGTAGGTTTAATAAAAGATTTTAAGAAGTGGAAATGATATTTTATGAATAGAAATGATATAAATATCCTAGATAGCGAATTTAAAGATTTCAAACCTCTAATTTGACAGAGAAATGTCAAAAGTCAAGCTCAAAGCGTTGACTTCGACCAACAGTTCACTTTCTGTAAAATCAGATAATCAAAAGGGGTCAGAAGATTACAAAAATTACATATATTCACAATCTATAGGGAAAAGGGAATTTATTGATATAAAATTCGTGATTTTTTGATAAGAATTGGATTTATTATGAATTATTGAAAATCAAAGATCAAAAAAATCCTGAAATGAACACTTCGTTGTAAATCTTCAAATTGACTAACCAAATGAAAGCTAACAACTAGAGGATTCCAAAAAGATCAAAATTTTCAAATTCTAATTTATATTTTAAGAGTAATTGATCACGCAAGTCAACGCCCAAATTTATATTAAAAATGAACAGTGGTTGGTCAAACGTTAAATTGAGGGGTCAAATGATCATGGAATTTCTACGATTTGTTATCGACAAAAAATCTGATAAAAATAAGAATCTAATGAAACTAGAATCAAGTAATTTGGAGTTAACATTAGAGAGATATCCTTATTTCCGATCAGCAAAAAATTCGAACCAAATTTGGGTGAAAATGAAGAACAAATTAACTTTAAATGCAAAATTAACTATCTAAAACTAATATAAATATAAATTACCATCGAAGAACAATCGATTCTCACTGCTAACCCAGTGCCCCAAAGATTTTGCTTCAATTCACGCGAATCTGAAGAGTATTGGCTTCATTCCTTCCTCTCGAACGTTTTGGCGGTTCAAGGGGATAATTTGATCTGAAATCCAATGATTAATCACGATGAATCCTGCTCCAATCGGATTGCAATTGAGTATAAACGCAGGGGAATCATGATGAACTCAAGATCTTCCTTCAAAATCGCTTAATTGCTTCACGATTCGATCAAAAGTTAAGATAAAAAAAAGAGAATTCATCAGTTTTTAAAGAAGAATTTTCACAATAAATATGAGACGTCCATTTTGCGATGCGATTTGTACCGTGCGATCATGTGAAGCCGGTGAAATCGTGGCCCATGACGCGGTCCACGTTCTCCTTAAACTAGAGCCATCTGATGAGGATCGAATGCTCATCATGCGTCCACCTGTCACCCACAATCACAAGATATGACCCACACCTTCCGCTTGTTTCGCCCATCCGATGAAGATCGGACGCTTCTGATGCGTCCATGTGTCGCCAGGTAAGTCGTCAAAGGAGTCACTTAAAACTCCTTTAGTGCACGTGCTTTGATGTATCCGACGCGATCGACGCCCCGCGATCGTATCCGACGCGCCACACAGCGCCACGTCACCTGCATTTAAAAGATTAAACGAGACATAGTCCCACACAGAGAAAGACGATCGAATCGGCAAGTATAAAACGTAGAAGGGTGTAACGCATTTGCATTACCGCCCCAATAATCTCACTGTGGCCCGCTAAATCATGGGCCTTTCACACGCTAGCCCTCCCCACTCGTGGCGCCTCCCGGCGTCCGCGTGGACTCCGCGTGGCCCTCCGCCACGCGTCTCGCGCCACTCTGTGCCCCCTGAGGCCGCGTGGGGCTGCGCATGGCCCCTACCACGCGTGTGCGCCACCTATTTCGCCCCGAGGCGCAAATGCGTGGCTCGTGCGGCGTCGCCACGTGGCTTGTGTGCCGCAAAAGTCACATCCGCGCGGGTCCCGCGACGCCATGTCAGCTCTACGCGCCACGCGTCGGTCCCACGACTCTTGCGGAAATAAACCCCTTTTGCATTTTAAAAATCGATTAAAAATCAAATTAAAATCTAGAAAATCTAATAAATTTACAATTCATAACTTAAGAAATACAACTCATTTTTACTTCAAATTTTCTCATTCGATACAAATTTGTTCCTTTTTAATATCATGACATCTAAAATATAAATTAAACTAAGAAAATGGGATGGATTGAGAATAATATCAAGTCTTTCATTAAGAATTCTTTCCTTTAATCATCGAATCATTCTTTCCTTGGAATTAAGCCTTTTAATCATCTTCTAAAGTCAAAGTAAATCAGGAAAAGTAATTAATTTCTATTAATTTAACCTTTCAAAAGATTAATCATCAATAAAGCACATAATTATCCCTAAATAATGTATAAATATGGACTATAGTAGAATGACATACCAATGGAGAAAATTTATAAAAACTATGATAACATGCATCATAATCACATAAAATAAGCATGAATATGAGTTAAACTCTTGGCCTTGTCTCACAGTAGTTCAACTTAGTGAAGGAAATACTCGTAGCTTCTTAGAGAGACATGGACTCACACTTAGATTATTAGAGGACATGTTAGAGACCACGATTGGCATGTCCAGAGACCAGCCGACCTAGACCCTCCATCGATGGTAGTTTCTCGTGTAGTTCCTCTTGGGAGCCTTTTTGACATCGATCCCCAAGATGACATTGGGACGAGCTCATTTGGTATCCTGGTATCGTCCCTCAGGTTTCCTTTTTCTTATGGAAACTTATGCATCGAGGTCTGCCCACTGATGATTGCATGCATACTACCACGCATGTCATTTGTTCGCGTTGTCATTGTTGTAGCTCCCTGGAAAGTGAAACTATGAAATATTTATTCTTTCATAGTGAGGTGGCTGCGGAGTGCTAGCACTGACTCCAGACCTCCATTTTGCTTCCCCTGTTTCTCCTTGGGAGCTCTTTCGACAAGCCTTTACTCGCCAACTAGCTCTCGAGGAAACCCTCTTATAAGTATCACTATAGCATACATGTTATGGGAGATATGGAAAGGGCAAAACAGTTTGCGCTTCGGGGGCAACACGATGAATGCCATAGAGATTATGAGACACGTCACCCAGTGGCTTAGAAGTACCCATTCTTTGGTGCCTATTGCAGCAAAACGCTCGAGTTCGTGTGCGAGGCACTTCGGGTGCAGGGTATTCATATTACTCCTACGACAATTCGGACTAGTGTTCGTTTTGTCATGTTGACACCTTCGCAGCTTGGACATCTTAAACTCAATATGGATGAAGCATCTAGAGATAACCCTGGCTAGGCAAGAGGGGGAGGCATATTACGTGACCATCGTGGCTGCATAATATTTGCTTTCTCGCACTTCTACGATGTTCAGACTAACACCGCAGCCAAGGCTATGCGATCCGAGATGGCTTGCTCCTTTGTGAAGCACACAATCTTCGAGATATTATCCTTGAATCGGACTCACGCGTGTTAGTTGACATAATCTGTTCATGTCATTGTACACATTGCTGGTTCAAAAGTGTATGGATTGACATCATGCGATGTTGAACTTGACTTTGAGCGGTCAACCACCAGTTTCGAGAAGGGAACCAGAAGGCAGACGCACTAGCGTCCCATGCAGTTCACTCCCGTCAGAGATCCCTCTTCACCATATGGCAAGATATGCCACAAGACGCTCGAGGATGTCATCGTCTTGAGCAACTCGGCATGCCTTCTCTATGCATTAGACGCGCTCTTTTCCCTACATCCCCTCGTCAATGATGTATCGCTTGGGGTTCCCTGCCCTAACGTGTGCGAAAGCATTCTCACATAGAGTCATGAATTGGCACCTTGACTACTACTTGATGCCAAATTCATGAGGTTCTTGCTGCCCAGAGTCGAGACGGATAAATCGACTCAGCCTTGCATCTTGGGCATACGAGATGCCACCTAGAAGCCGGTGTCCATATAGGCTTAACCCTGCATCTCGAGTAATAGAGATGCAAACAGGGTTTAGGGAATCGGGTGATTCCCTTCCTTCATACCTCTCATCGGCGCCTCTACTCCTTGATTTGGCATACCTAACGAGAAGAGACCCACCACCAAATTATCATAGGTACGTACCTTATCCCCTCGGCATGGGTCGATACTTTGGGCTTGCGTGTGTTTGGAGCAGTCCCCGACCGGGGTTCAAAAACAAACTAAATAAAACACGCCCAAAAAAAAACCCTAAACCCTAAACCATTAACCATTAACTCTAAACCGTAACCCTAATTCCTAAAACCTAAACCCTTAATCCTTAACTCTTAACCCTTAACCCTAAATACTAAACCCTTAACCCTAACTCTAAACACTTAACCCTTAATGGTTCTCTCTTAGTTGCCCATAAATGGGTCTATAATCAACTTTCTAAACAACCTTATATTAGCGCTTTAATGGGCCTCTCTTAGTTGCACATGAATGGGTCTACAATTAACCTTCTAAACAACCTTATATTAGCGCTTTAATGGTCCTCTCTTAGTTGCACATGAATGGGTCTACAATTAACCTTCTAAACAACCTTCTATTAGCCCTTTAATAGGCCTATTAAATGGCCTTCAATACGCCAGTTAGTTGGCCTTTTAATAGATGATGACATACAATTTCATACATTAATATCATGCATTTTATGCACTTTTTAAAAATATCATCATAAATGGATTTTATCATGATATAAAATGATTAAAGTGATAATTCATATATTTAAACAATATTCTTCATCTTTCATAAAATAATAACATTTTATAAGCTTTTAATGAGATTGATTCACCAAGGGTATCGTCTTCTTTTATTATAAAATGAAAATTTTATTTATTTCTCATTTCAAATAACTTTATTGACACAAAAATATTTATGAATGCATTTTATCATAAATTTATTTCTTTGAGGAAGTTGACATTTTTCTAGATTTTTGGGAATTTTTGGGAATTTATAGGAATTAAAATCATTTAGAATATTTTTTATATAAATAAAATAGATAAATCATTAAATAAAAGAAAATCAATCAATACATAAAAATAATACAATATAATACAAAAAAAAAAGAGAAGAAAGAGTGGAATTCTCTCTCTCTCTCTCGTGCACGTGTGTGCGTGTGTAAGGGGGCCATGAGAGTTTATTTAGTTCGCCTCCCCTTCTCTTCCTCTCCTTCTCTTTTTTTTATTTTTCTTTACTTCTCCCTTCTCTCCTTCTCGCTCTCCCATGCACGCACGTTCGGGCATAAGGGGGAGGAGGAGGAGACTCTTTCCTTCTTCTGTCTATCTTCCACGACAGAGATGCCACGTCTCCCTCTCTTCCTCTCTTATTTTCTCTCTCCCTCTTCCCAATTACCCCTATTTCTCTCTCGCACAACAAAAAATTTCTATCGCGCATTCATTCCCCAATCCTCTCACTTCTTCATTCATCTCCATTTTATGCCTTCCTCTATTTTTTACGTGCCTCCCCTATTCCCACTCTGCAATTTCCCTTTCCTTCTTTCATCATATTCCTCTCTCCATTGCAAGCATGTCATCACATCTTCATCAACCTCTCTCGCATCAGTTTCGTCCTGAGAGAGAGAGAAGAAAACATTTCTCTTCCTTCTTCAATACCTCTCTCTCTTCTTCTTTCTCCCTTCTTCACCCATTTGCTCCTTGTTGTCCACATGCACAAAAGAGAGTTTTTCCCTCTCTCGTCTTATTTTCCATCCTTCTCTCTCACGCGACGGAAGAAATTTATGTCGCGCCTCCTTTTTCTCTTCTACAATCAACTTCCAGTTCGACGTAGTCTCTCTCTCTAGTGCATGCATTACTCTTGCCTCTCTTCCTCCATTTTTTTTTATCAATCTCCAATCACTTCTCTCACTTCTTTCTTCCTTATATTTCTTGCTCACCCATGCACAAAGGAGAGTTTCTCGCACCCTTGTTTTCTCACCGTCGAGAGAGTAGATAGGAGAGAAGAGAGAGAAGAGAGAAGAGAGAGAAATGATTTACTATATATATATATATATATCTTTTCTAATTTGATCATTCTTCATGTTTGGAACATTATTTTTAGTAAGTTTCTTTTCTATTCTATTCATTCCTCATGTTAGATGTAAGACGCCAAAATCTCGGAAAATGTACAGGCTCTTGAAGGTATATTTTAATTAGATAGAATCACTAGAGTGTTTTTTCATTGCAAATCTTTAGATTAAAATTATTTTCTGTCCATATTCGCTTTATCTAAAAATAAAAAAAACACTTTTCATCCCAAATCCTTAAATTCAAACCATTTTCTCATCCATGTCATCTACATTTTCATATTTTCAAACCATAAAATCACTTTCCCCATTTATCAAGGGTTTTCAATCTTCAAAATGAGTTTGGAAGCATCTGATCAATTTATTTTATTTCCCAAATACATTTTATTATTTTCATTGATCATCTCCATTTTCTTAATTTGAAAATTCCAAAAATATTTCTTAATTTCAATCTTTTAATCTTCCTCTTTGTGAATTCGACCTCAACTTTCCACTATTCAAAATTTCAAAATCAAAGTCGAACAGTTGAATATAATTATTGATACGTGAATTTCCGCATTCTACAACCATAGTTTTATGCATATCAATAGGCTATTCTAATTTCTCATAATGGCTTTCATATTGAGCTTTGATGGAACTTGCTAATTACCTCGAAGGGGATTGGTATTGGACCTCTCACTAAAGTACCTTGATAGGCCTTCCTAATGGCCTTTTAACAATTGCCCTTGATAGGCTTTCCTAATGGTCAATGTCAATATCTAATTACATAGTAATATGCTATATCTAGAATTAGGAATTCAGGAATACCCAAGTATATTTATATATATTTATTAAACTCTAAATGAATATAAAATCTGCTATGTATGCAAAATAAGAATTTTAGGCCATTTATATATCTATGTCAAATTCTAAATATATATTTAATCTACAAGAAATACAGGATTGCAAATGAAAGAAATAAATGTATCTTTATTAATCTCTAAAGATTTATGCAATATCTTATATATGCAAACAAATAAGCGTTGATTTTTATTTATCCTATTGTTAAGTATAGAAATGAAAACAAAGAAAACTATCTTAGCCTTTGTATACTACAAGATAGACTCTAAGTAAACTTTGGTAATATCTATGTAATCAGGTTTTCAAATTAAAAAAAATATCTAAACCTCTATTTATCTTAAATAGCTAGAAAAGCCTTTAAAACTTGACTTTATGATTAGATAAAAAAATCTTAAATCAGTTCTAAAATGACTCTTGAATTAGATCAAGAATGCCTCCTAAATCACATCAAAGCGGATTCTAACTCTATTTTGAAATGACTCAAAAATCTATTCTAAAATAGGTATGCTATAAGTCCAAAATTGCTCTAAACTAACCCTTAATCAGATTTTTATAACAAACTACTGATCGTGCCTTAGTTAAGAATCCAAAAAAAAAAATATAAGTAGGCCTTTAGTCTCCTTTCGTGAATCCTCTAAGAAGAGAAATCAATATACATATGAGAAAATGTAAATTGAATTCTTGACAGCATTTTAAACTTATATGAATGAAAATCTAGGCAAAAATTTGGACTAATGCAGTAGAAATCTAATTTTTAATCTGGACTGATATTTATAGTGGTACACTTGTAAGCAAACCTAATGTAAACAAAGATCAAACGAAAATCAGAAATGAGGTTGAGATTTTATCAACAAACTAAAACAACTTAAACTCTATCTAAAATAGTCTTAGTAACTCTAAAATCATTTATATCATCAACATGAAGTTGATCTGATGCTTGACTTATGTTCAGATCTCTAAAAGGATTTCTAGGAAGGTTCAAATTAGACTTCTAATCTGGTTTATAGGAAACCTAATTAAATGTGTAAACTAATATTCTATACACCTTTAAAATATTTCAAATCAAATCATCCAAACAACTAGCAAGTTAATCTAACCAAATCACACTAACAAATACTAAATTACTCTAACCAAAAAACATAAATAACCTCTAGAATGTGTCCAGAAATTGCGCTCTTAATTTGACCCCAAAAAGATCTTAAGAGTACCTAAAATCTGAACTAAATTAGAAACAAAATCTAACCTACAACAAACATAACCTGATTTTGAATAATACCCCTCTAATCATTTGTAAAGAACAAACAAAGATAGGATTTAGAAACATTAACAAATTTACTCCTAGAAACACTATTAAATAGATTTTGAAATCACATATTAGATTCATAAATCAACCTAAAATGAAAAATACAAAAAAATAATTTTTTTTTAGAGTGCGGATTAATCATAGCAAGACCATGAATAAAAATTTAAACACGTGACTCCTATTTGATTTGTCCATAAACCAAATGTGTAGTTAAGTGAGAGCTACTACTAAGAGAAAGGAGTTAGAGCTTGATCACTTTTCTTTCTTTTAAGAGTAAGTGTTGAAAGAAATAGATTGATGCCCTAAGTACCTGAAAATAAAAAGAAGTTATTGTTTGACTTAGATGTATGCCTCGGTGTCCAAGCCCATGGACTGATCATCATTAGCGGTTGAGATGGTCACATCGACTGGCACTCATATCTTGAGCTCAAAAGATGCCACCTAGAAGCCTGGTGCATGACAACATGCAATTTATAGATGTAATTATGTGATTATTAATCCAATTTAGGCATAAAATATTCAATTCTTATGCATGTTATCATACTTTAAGTGCATGTCTATCATTTCATACAATTTTAAGTTTTAATAATACAATATTTTAGGGATAATTATGCATCTTTAAAGAATATAATTTAGAGTATATTATTTCCATATATATTTGAGATTATAATTAGGTTTAAACGTTAAATAATAAGAGAAAATACTTTTTATATACTCATTCATTTTTCTAATTTTTAATTTCTAAGAGAAATGAGTGTATTTTTTGAATAAAAGGTTATTCTCTTATTATATATTATTTAAAATTATAGATTATTTATTTTTTATCCAAAAAACAAATTTGAATTGATTTGGAGTTATATTGTGAAATTTATGAATTTTATAATTTTTATGAAATTTTCTACAATTTTTCTGATTTTTTATGAATTTAGTTTGATTTATTTTGAATTAAAATGAATAAAAGTTATATTTTTTATCACGTGCTGACGTGGCCGCGCAGACAAAAATTGTGATGCCACATGGTGGCATATGAGAACACCACGTGTCACACACGTGCACATGTGTGCTCGCGTGTGTGATTAATGAGAATAAGCACCCTTTTTTAGGATTTTTCTATCTCATTAATCGCACATTACTTATATACTCATCGGATTTCAATAATTTTTTTGTCATGTGGGACAATTTTTCTTCTATTTTTATGTGCAATTGACATGGCAACATGTGGAGTGTCCGATTGTGCGATTTAATTGCGATCATCGGCTATCACTAAAGTGAGGGGGTACGCGGCGCAGTCTGATTCATTGACGAATCATTTTAAAATGGTAAAATCTTAGCCGTTTATCTAAAGAGTTATACAGATTGAGATTATTACTATTTGGTGGACCCCGATGGAGACATTGATGCATCCAGAGTGTCAAATGAAGATCAAATGGCAAGCGTTTCTTCTTCATGTGCGACGTGGCAAAATCTCAGCAATCCATCTTCGATTAAATGAACTCAACTTAAATGTAATGATTCTCATCCAAGCGTTTCATTAGAGCCATTGATCGAAGATTAAATTGCTAGATCCGATGGTTATGCCCAAATTTCCCTATAAATTTCCAATAAAGTAATTATTGGAACCTTTGAGCTATCGAACAGTTTAGACATCTCAATCCTTGAATCTCTCTCTTTCTTCTTCTTCTAGGCTCATATGCACATCCACGGAGTAGTTGAAATTGATATTTTTTCTAAAGAATAGGGGTAATTCGCCTTTTGAATGAAGATGATCATCATCGAAATTGCATAATAAAACACCTTTAATCTGGCGATCAATTGGATCATTTCGAGCCCGAACTTGGGTTAGATTACGTGTTTTTCTTCTAATCTTTCATTCTCTATCATTAAATTGTTATTTAGAATTTTAGATTACGCTAATTTTTTATATTTTATTTTGGATTTCTTTCTCTTTGCGATTGATTTTTCTATCTAATTTTTGCTCTTTGATTTCTCCGCAAATCTTGATTCAAATTGAGTGATTTTTATTCCATGGATTTGTCTTTGAGTTCTCTTTCCAAATCTATCAAAATTTCTAATTTCTCACCTCAATTTATTCTCTGATTTGATCAAATTTTGAAGAGCATCTTTAAAATACCTTAATTCTCCGTGGATTCGACCCTTATTCTCCTATATATTATCTAATTTGTGATTATTTATCAAAATTGGTGAGTTTGGAACTTGTTTTGACGCGTGTCTGCGTGTATTCAATGACCTCATGGATTCACTTCCCTAGTGCACATATAGGCTTCACTGTACACCTTAAGTAGTAGAGATGCAACTTAGGGTTCACCCTTCTTCTTGCACTTTAGGGAATCAAAGTAATTCCCCCCTTTCTCCATTCCTTGTAGTCAACCATCTCGTCACCTCACTTTGGGATAGCTAACACGGAGACACCATACACCATCATGTATGTCCTCCCACCATTCCTTGCCCCCTCCCCCCAACCCCTTGACCAACATGAGTTAATACTTTGGGCTCACCTAAACTATGTTTGGAGTAGTCCTCAACTTCTATGACATTACCTTAAATAAGCACATAAATAAGCCCTAAACCCATAGCGGAACCTCCAAACCCCAAACCCTAAATCTGAAACCTTAAACCCTAAAGAATAAGATTGCACATAGAAATAAGTATTAAGATTAAATTGACCCATTGGTGAAATTGGTATCACTTGGTGAGCATATAGGGAAAATTACCCTCTTTTTCTTTGATGAAAAATCAGTTCCATGCTATCGATTCCCAAGTTGGAATTGGTGATTTGGTTCGAATTCAAAAACTTGACATTAATTGGAGATTTTCTTACTTTGAATTGCACACACATTGACATCGACTTTAGTGATTTTTTCCCCTCATTTTGATACCATTTGATTATTTAATAATCAAAATAAACATTCAAGACCATTAGGAGAAAATTAGAGTGGGAGGATAATCTATTCATGGCCATCAACATGTGAAAACAACAAGCACGAATCAATTGTATGATAGTCTTTTTGAAGAGAATCTAGAACATCTAAATCTTTAGCTTCTACTAGAGATTTATTACCTTCACTGATAGCCCATCCCAATCAAGAAGTTGGCAAGGAATCGAGAAGCTAGGAAAATATACTAGAGCTTTTATAACATGCATTTATGTATATGCACATAAATGATTCTTTAGTGTTTTCAACGTATAACTTGCATAATTTTTATTCATGTCAACATTTTTAATGAAATTTTTACATTCATCATGTCATTTTCACATTGGCTTAGTTCCCACTAAATTATGTTTCATTCTATGCATAACTAGAATTTTCAAGGTCAAAGAAGGGTAAATTAACCTAGTTTTTGTGAGTTTTCATGTTTTTAGGCCTTGGGCGAAGAATGAATTGGATGAAGACTAATAAGTGTAAAATCACGATCATTCAAAAGTGCAAGTTCAATTATATTATACTCAACTCTTTGAATTGGTTTTTGTAATCTATAATAGTGGCGAGTTGAGGTTGAATCCAGAATTTGGAAGATTTAAAAGATTGAAATAAAAGAATTTTTAACTATTTTTCTTATTAAGAAATTGAAAAATGATTGATGCAAAGAAGAAGATATATATGAAAAGTGTTATGAACTGATCAAACACTTCCAAAATCCTTTCAAAGATTGGTAACCCTTGATCGACAATAGAAATATGAATTAGGTTTTTAAAATGTGAAAATGGAATGAAAAGATTGAGATAATGGAAAATATTAATGGAAAATGATTCATGGTCAAATTTACACTCTAACAATGCTCTCTAATCAAACATACCTTGAAGAGCTTGTACATTTTGCATGGACTTGGCCTCTTGCATCCAACACAAGGAATAAATAGAAAAGAGAAGAAACTCACTGGAAATAATGTTTCATATAGGAAGAACAATCGATTCGTGCCTTCTTTCCTCTTGGTTAGCCAATGCTAGAAGCACATAATGAACCATTAAAAAACCTATTTTTTAATCAAAATTTATATCAGCCTTAGAGAAGTGATAGAGCTTGAAATGATGATTATGCACAAAAAACTTCAGCCCCTAACTCAATTAAGATCATGAGATATCACGACTTCCATTTCAAGCATTTATGGCCGTTGATTTTTCCTTCCAAATTGCTTTATTCGATCACAACAACTAAATTTTATCAATTTAATTGTCAGAATGCACCCCATTGTGTCATGTGTCACGTTGTGATTCGCTAAGAGGAGAGAGAATGAGCAGGTGAAATCTTGCAAATCATATCAATCTTCAAAAGTGTGAAACGTCCAGATCTACACCATGTGTCCACGTTTTGTTAGTCATGAAGAGAGAGAAATGCAATCCATAATAATTGTGTGCGCTGATAACAAGCAATTTATACATGAAATTAATATGATTACTAATGGAAATAAAGGCATAAAACATTACATTCTTATGCATGTTATTATACTTTGAGTGCATACCTATCATTTCATATAATTTTTAAAATATAATCTCAAAATGCATTATTTTAGGGATCATTATGAATAATTAAAGAAAATATTTTAGATTAGATTATTTCTATCTATATTTTCTATTATAATTGTGTTTTAGAGTTAAATAATAAGAGAAAATATTTTTCTATAGACTCATTTATTTTTCTAAGTTTTATTTTCTAACAAAAATGACTGTATTTTTAAAATAAAATTTTATTCTCTTGTTATTTATTAAATTTGAATTTTTAAATTATATATTATATAATTTCTGATCCAACAAAACAAATTTGGATTAATTTGGAGTTCTATTTGGAAATTTATGAATTTTCTAATTTATAGAGATTTTTCTAGAATTTTTTTAAATTTTTCCAAATTTTTTTGGATTTATTTTGATTATTACAAATAATAAAAATAATTTTTTATTTATCGTGTTAATGTGGCATTGCACATACTTGTTGACAAGTGGTGGCATATTGCACGCCATTTATCTCACACGTACGCATGTCATTAGTGCACGATTAAGTGGTTAAGTACCCTATTAAGGGTATACGCTAACAATAAATATCGAGTATACTTTTATACGTGATATTTTCTATTATTTTTCCTATCTCGGACTACCTTTTTATATTTCTGCAAATGACGTGGCACCTTAAAATTCGTTTGATCAATAGAAATTAATCCGATTTAATCTTAGCCCCTTATTTTCACTTAAGTGAGGGGGGTACACGACGCACTCTAATTGGATGACGATTCGCATTTTAGAAAAGTATTTTAATCTCAGCCGTTCATCTGAGGACTTTTGTGGATGCTAAGCGAAATCTTAGGCGTTCAATGAAGATCTAATGAAAGCCACTACACGACGATCTAACTTCACATGAACACGTGGCTTCATCTGAGCACTCAATTTCTAATCAGTTGGACGTGACTTATTGACGACGATTTGTATCATGATGTTTCATTTGAGCCAATGATCGAAGATGAAATACCAAATCCAACAGCTAGGCCCTAATTTTACCTATTTATACGCATGTTCTTCGACGGAAAATATATTATTTCATGTTTCAAACTATCCAACTGTTTTGACATCTCAATCCTTGAATCACTTGATTTCTTCTTCTTCTCGACTCATATCCATGTCTAGGGAGTGCCTGAAATCACAATTTCGTCAAAAGAATAGGGACATTTTACCTCATAAATTCCAAAATTTGTTTTCAAAATCGTGAAATGAAAAGCCTTTGATCCGGCGACATATTGGATCATTTAAAGCGCGATTTTAGGTTAGAATATGTGTTTTTCCTTAATCTTTCATCATGCATGATTAGATTTTAATTTTGAATCATAGATAAGTTAAATTTTAAATATTTTTTTGGTTTTCTCTCTCTTTGAGATCGATTTTTCTATCTTGATTTTGCTCAATTTTTTTGCAAATATTGATCCAAATCGAGTGATTTTTTATTCTGTGGATTTGTCTTCTAGTTCTCTTTTTAAAATTACAAAAATCCCTAATTTCTCACCTCAATCCCCTGTCATATTTGATCGAATTTAAAAAAATACTTTGAAAATAGTTTAATTCTCTGTGGATTTGACCCTTATTCACCATTATAATATTTAATTCTTGATTATAATCTTAAATTGGTGAGTTTGGATTTTATTTTTTACACGTCTTCGTGTTTTAAATGACCTCACGCATTCCTCTCATCATGTGCCATGTGTTGCATTCAAAAGGAACCATATAGTGGACTCAGTTCATCGAATGAAAAGTCAGTGGTGCACACCATATGTCTTGCATAAAAGGAAATGTTTAGCCCCACGTAGGCTAAATAAGAAATAAAAATCCTCTTTAGAAGGACAGCCTATTAACGATAAATCCTTAGAGACTAATACTCACCTTCCATGGCGCCACATGTCTGCGTGGGATTAGGCACTATGCAGCGCTACGTCTTCATGCCACATGTCTACGATGCCACATCACCACACTCAAATAAACTTATTTTCCTATCTTAAAAATTCCTGAAAAGTTCTAAATTTTTTAAAAAATAGAAAACTTCTCAAAAAAAATTTGAAAATTCATAAAAAATCCATTAAGATCATAAAACTATAAAAAATAGAAAAAATTATAAAAAACCTTTAAAAATTAAAATATTCATATCTTTTCATAGAAAAATCCTTTTGGATGAAATTTGTGTCATTTTGATCATTGTTTTTTTTTCATCATATCACTTGAAATAACAAAAATATTTGTTTGTCCTCTTCATTCCTCGTCATTTTTCCTTGATGCATATGATCACAAAACTCAAACACACATGATTAAATCATCTATTTTTGACCTTGCAAAAGATCAAACATCAAATATGCAAAAGATTAAAGGCTATTCCACACGAATTTGGTTTATGAAAAATATGATATGATATGTGCAAAAAATTCAACAAAACATATTGATATCTAATGATAACATAAAGTATGCTTTAAAAATCATTGAAGAATTAAACGAAATAAAAATGCATGTTATGAAAAGAAGACAAGAAGATTGATGAGATGACTTTGTAAGGTCATTGAATATACGCGGAGACGTGTCAAAAACAATTCCAAACTCACCAATTTTGAGAAATTATTAGGAATTAAGGATTATAGTGGTGAATAAGGGTCGAATCCATATAAAATTAAGGTATTTTTTATGTATTTCTTCAAATTTGATCAAATCAAACAATGAATTAAAGTGAGAAATAAGGGAAATTGTTAATTTTAAAAAGATAATTTCACGATGAATCCAAAATTCAATTAGAATTTTCGAACGCGAAGAGAGAGAACACCAAAATTAAATCTAAAATTAACCTAATCTATGATTCAAAATTCAAAGATAATGATACAGGATGAAAGATTAGGATGAAAATGCATAATCGAACTCGAAGTCGCGCTCGAATTGATCCAATTTATTGTTAGATCAAGGGCTTTGAATTATGTGATTTCAAAGACAAAATTCAGCATTTAAGAGGCAATTTCTCCCTATTCATTTGATAAAAACTAAATTTCAAACACTCCCTAGATGCGGAAACGTTTCTAGGAGAGGAAGAAATCATGAGATTCAAGGATTGAGATGTCTAAAAAGTTTGATATCTCAAAACATCCAAGAAGACATTTCAAGTCGAAGAGAGAGAATTATAATGTTTTGAATTTGGGCATCACCGTCGGATCTTTATCAGAGTGTGAGGATCAGCTGGCGTGATCGCTTGAAGAGAGAGCGTTGTAAGATCTCATCCGTCCGATCATGAATCGATATTTCAGATTCTTAGATGGCGCTTTGAATCCTTGTCGTTATAAGTCCTCAGATGAACAACTAGGATTGATCCATTTTAATCAAACGAATCGTCGTCCATTCAAATGTTGTCACTTACCCCCCTCACTTAAGTGAAAATGAGGGGCAGAGATTAAATTGCATTAATTTGCATCGATCGGATGATTCTGAGCGCGCCACATCACATAAGTAAAATAAACACACAGATAGTCTCACATGACAATAATAAATGCATTTCGACAAGTATATAAGTAAAAATATATAATGGGTTAGTGAAAACCCTTAATGGATGCTTAACCCACTAATCACACTCACACAAGCAAGCCCACACGTGCACACCCGTGGCTTTTATACATGTCACCACATGGAAACACGTCACTCTACCACTGCATCAGCTACCACATTAGCGCAAATAAAAACATGATTTTTTATTTTTAAAAATCCAAATAAATCCAAAAAAAATTAGAATAATTAAGAAAAATAATTAAAAATCCTCTAAAAATTAGAAAAGTCATAACTTTCAAAATAGAACTCTAAATTAATCTAAATTTGTTTTGTTGGATCAAAAAATTAAATAATATATCACTTTAATAAATAACAAGAGAATAAATTTTATTTAAAAAATACACTCATTTCTCTTAGAAATTAAAACTCAAAAAAATAAAAAAGCATAGAAACAATATTTTCTCTTATTATTTAACATTAAAACCCAACTATAATCTCAAATATAGATGAGAATAATCTACTCTAAAATCTGTTCTTTAAAAATGCATAGTTATCTAAAATAGTTCATTTTGAGATTATAACTTAAAATTGCATGCATTGATAGATATTGATGCATGACAGGGTAGAAGTCCTCATGCCTGATCAATGTAACCAAGGCTGATCGTGGATATGGTAGTCGACCCTAACCTAATAGATATGTGAGTCCTAGACTCTAGGTGTGATGACCTAAACAAGTCCATGTAGGCGTGCAGATAAGCAAAGTCAACTCTGGGTAACCCGGGGAGACTCGCGATGATGGTATGGATGAGATCTCTCTCAGCCCACGTCTAGAGGTGTTGGGCCGCACTGCCGTGGGTTAGCTAAAAGCTGCAGCCCATGCCCGATGTTAGACTTGATGCACACATTAGAATCTTGATTATATATTATGTTCTACCCTATCTAAGCTCGTTCGAGGGTGATGGAGATGAGTAGAGGAAAAACTTCAAAAGGTAATTCAACTTAAGAGTATAGGGGGCAAAGCTAACCTTTGGGGTGGGGTGCCTGATGGGTAATGGTGAAGCAAAGAGTCGGGTCAAGCAGTGTCGACCGGAGAGGGATAATACGGTGGCTTGATAGCATGCAAATTATACATGAAAATATATGATACAAATTAAGGCATCAAACATTCCAATCTAATGAATTTTATCATATTTTTTAGTGTTTATCCATCATTCTATGAAAATTAAGTTATAATCTCAAAATGCACTAATTTAGTAATAATTATGATAAATTAAGAAAATATTTTTAGATTAGATTATCCCCATTGCTATTTGAGATTATAATTAGGTTATAATTTTAAATATAAGAAAAAATACGTTTATACACTTATTTATTTATTTAAGTTTTAAATTCTAAAAGAAATGAGTGTATTTTTTAAATCAATATTTATTATTTTGTTATTTATTAAATTTGATTTTTAGAATGATAGATAACTTAATTTTTTTATCTATAAACAAATTTGGATTGATTTAGAGTTTTATTTTAAAAGTTAGGAATTTTCTAATTTTTAAGGATTTTATGGAATTTTTTAGATTTTTTTATGAATTTAATTCTATTTATTTTGAATTAAAAATAAATGAATTAAATTATTTTATTCCATGGTGACATGGCAGCTGATGTGGTGGGTGCAAAAATGCTTCGCCATGTGCCACTGGATATACATGCCACATGGAGCACACATATGTGTGTGTGCGCTTGTGTGAGTGCGTGTGTGTGCACATGTGCACGTGTGCGCACGTGCGCGCGGGTGTGATTAGTGAGATTAAGCATTCATTTCAAGATAATGCTAACTCACTAATAACGGGTACATTATATACGCTTGAAATCGCCTGATTTTTTTGTTATGTAGGATTATCTTTCTGTTTTATATGCGCAACTAACGTGGCGTCATATGGAGCGTCAGATCGCGGGACTTAATCACGATCGTCGATCGTCACTTAAGCGAGGGGGTATGTGGCGCACTCAGATTCATCGACGAATATTTTATTAACGGTTTATTGTCAATCGTTTATCTAAGAAGTTATAGCAACTAAGTAAAAACTGTTCGAATGCAACTAGAGCGTTAGATCAAGATCGGACGGTGGGCGTTTCACATGTTTCTTCTTCACGTGTGACGTGAAGAAATCTCAGCAGTTCATCTTCAATCCAACAAATGTGATTTAAGCGTAATGATTTGCACATGTGCATTTCGTTAGAGCAGTTGGTCAAAGATTCAATGTCGATCTAACGGTTACGCCCAATTCTCCCTATAAATAAAGATGTTCTTCGACGATGTAAAGCATTACTGGATATTTTCAAGTAATCACAGTGTTTAGACATCACCATCCGTGAATGTCTTCCTTCCCTTCGCTTCAAGATTTATTTCCGCGTCCCAAGAGTGGTTGAAAGTGAGATTTCGGTGACAGAATAGGGAGAAATCAATTCTTGGATGCCAACGATCGTTTTAGAATTTTTAGAATAAAAGGCGTTTGATCCAATGATAAATTGAATCAATTCGAGCGCTATCTTGGGTTAGAAATCATGTTTTCCTCCTAATATTTCATCCTATAACATTACATTTTAATTTCGAATCGTAGATTAAGTTTATTTTAATTTTGATTTTGGTTTTCTCTCTCTTCACAATTCGATTTTCTATTTAATTTTTGCTCATTGATTTCTCTACGAATCGTAATTCAAATTCTGTGATTTTTGATTTTGTGGATTCACCTTCAAGTTATCTTTCTAAAAATATTGAAATCTTTAATTTCTCACCTCAATTCCATCTCCAATTTGATCGAATTTTAAAGAGTTCTTTGAAAATACCCTAATTCTCCATGGATTCAACCCTTATTCACCTCTATACTAACTAATTCATCATTATTTCTCTAAATTGGTGAGTTTGGTAATTGTTTTGAGGTGAGTCCAGGTGTATTCAACTACCTCGTGGTCTCGCTTTGTCATGGCTCGGAGGTCGATCCTGGAGGTGTCAAGGCAGGCCCTATTGGGATCTGAGGTCGATAACTTTTCGAAATTTTTATCAAAACATCAAATGCAGCGGAAAAACATTGAATCGGACATTCAAAATACCGAGCCACCAAGAACAGATGATCCTATCATCTAGTATGAATGAGAAAACATACTTACAGGGTTTCCTTGAAGGAGTTCTTGAATCTATTCAAGTGTCTAGCCTCTAGCGGTATTTACACAATCTCCGGATGGTTGGATCTCCTCTTCAAAGCTCTTCACCAAGAGAGAAAGAGAAGAAAGGAGAAAATTCCTGATAACATACTATTATGCATGTAATTACATGATTATTAATGCAAATTAACGCATTAATCATTACAAATATATGCCTGTTATCATATTTTAAGCATATTTCTATCATTTTTGTATTATTTCATGTCATGATCTTAAAATATATCAATTTATGGATTATTATACATAATTAAACATTATAATCTTTAATCCTAATTATAATTGAGATCATAATCATGTTTTGAGGATTAAAATATAAGAGAAAAGATCTTTATTTACATTTATGTATTTTTATAAAGTTATTTTATAAGATATATAAATGTATTCAATTAATTAAAATTCATCCTCTTATTATTTTAATAATTTGACTTTTTATAATGATAGATTATTAAATTTCTGATCCAACAAAACAAATTTGAACTAATTTGGAGTTGTATTTTGAAAGTTATGATTTTTACAATTTTATAGAATTTTCTGGAATTTTTCTGAATTTATTTAGATTTATTTTCAATTTTTAAGCATTTAAAATAATTAAAAAAATCGCAAAAAAAGGAGGGTATATTTTGCGCGTGTACACGTGGATGCGACGTGGCACTTGGGGCCATGTGGCTCTGCCACGTGGACAGCGCGCGAGTGCTTGCGTGGCGCGCATGTGACACGCGGACGCATATTTATATTTCCTACAATATAGTTTACTATAATGTAGGTCTTCCGATTATCGGAAGACAAGTTTATTAACCCTTTTATTTCGCTCACCTTATATACCCGTTGATTACCTTTGATTTCTTCCATGTGGGACTAAAACTCTATTTCAGGTGAACATCAATCGTCGGATCAAAGGCGCGATGATTACATGACTTCGATGCGGTGGACACGCGGTCCACCCGATCGGAAATCAGCCACGTGCCTATTTATTCACTTAAGTGAACTAATCTGGACCGTCGATCGCGATAATTATAACGGTCCAGATTACGCGCATCCAATGGACATCCAATTTAATCGCGATCGTCATATCAAAATCCAATGTACGAGATCAAGTGATGCATCTCTTCCTCAATACAGCGTGGACTCATCTCGACCATCGATCAGCGATCGTGCGATTAAGATTGAAGACGACGATTCGATCAAACGACGTTTAATCGTGATTGTCCATTGCGACGGACTCGTCATCCAACCGACAAAATCTAAAATTGTTCCTTATAAAGATCGTTCTTCGCAGCGGAAGAACGTGCACGTGATCCATCATCAAATTCATCGTGTTTACTCCATCAAATCGCGTGCCATTTGTTTCTTGTTATTCTTGACTCATTTCCACTTCAATTTAATGTATGAAATCATAGTTTAATCGAAAGATAAAGCAGAATTGCCATCTTGAACTTCAAACTTTGTCTTCGTAAATTCAGAATGAAAAGCCTTGCATCCGGCAATTAATTGGATCATTTTGAAGGCTAATTTGGGTTAGATTGTGTGTCTTCATCTTAATCTTTCATAATTTAGTGTTAATTTTACATTTTGAATTGTAGATTAAGTTTAATTTTGTTTTAATTTTGGTTTTTAATCAAAATCGCGATACGAATTTTCTCCTAACTTCAAATTTCGATTACTCAGCAAATTCTCATCCAAATCACTCGATTTTTGATTCCTTGGATTCGCAATTGATTTATCTTTCTTAATATCATAAAATGCCCAATTTCTAATCTCAATTTGTCGTCTGATTTGACCAAATTTCAAAGATATATCTCAAATTTCCCTAATTCTCTGTGGATTCAACCCTTAATTACCATTATACTAATTAATTACTTTGATTAATCATAAATTGGTAAGATTAGGACTTTGTTTTGACACTGAATTGTATGTAATCAACAACCATACGATTTAGTCTCATCAATTCCCACAAGGCTTGTATGGGCACCTTGAGTTGTGGTTGTTCTCCCCCTATTTATAGACATTTGGAATGAGGTTTTTTCATAAAAACCCTCATAATTATGTCTATATCCACCAACATCCATAAACCTTATGTGTGTGACCCTCTAGGTCCATATATCTCACTAGTTAATAACTCTATAGACCAAATAACACCTTATTGGTCAACCTTAATTAATTATCCACATCCACATATAGATTAATTAATCAAGGATTGATTTAACCCAATCGATAGGTTGAGTTGCCAGCCCGTTGGGTGCCAAGCTACACCACGTACTCTAGGAGATATGGAGTATGTAAGAACTCACTTATGGAACCTTCCCGTCATTGATTACCATGTATGTATAATCCTTCATCCACATTAGACTCATGAATGACTTATGATATGGTCAACTGTCAAACCCTAATCGGTCACTCAAGTTAGTACTAATGTGTGTAGAAATCATCGAGAACTCCTTCTTCGATATTTCTACTACCTTGGCCAAGGATTTCATCGCATCTCATTCCTTTGAGTCAATCTCCTCAAATATCGAGGGTGGATGATCCCATCTTGACCACACAATCATCTTCGTGGACTTCATGTCATATCCAATATATGACGTTTAGATATCCCGTGGCTAGGGATTCGTAAGTCATAATCAAAACACGATCATCCATCCACAAGATGTCTTTGGTGTCTCAAGTCAAAGGACCACATACACAATCATGACATGAATCAACCTGATTGATAGTTAGGTATAATACCATTCAGTGATTCATACGGATCAATTTAGTGAACTCTTTCTCCAAAGAGCACCCACTATCTATCCTTAGTGTCTCCACACCGATGGCTATAGGATCGGCCATACTCATCATAAGAGATGGATTAGATAGTGCTATTCTTTCTGGATAAACCGATGTCCTTCTCGAATATCCCACGAATAGGAATATTTAGAACATATGTTTAAAGACTAGTGATCACTATATTATGATCTCATCATAATTCACTCAGTCATTGCACATGCTCATGGACTTCATTGCAAACATCACACAAGAATGACAATAAATAAATTTCATTTCAATGAACATCAACAAGATACATGAAAGTGTGATTGGCTTATAGGCCACATAATATCCATCAGGTCCGTGGGTATTGGCTAGGGCAATCTTTGTCGGCACAACGCTGGCACAGGTGGCATGGGTGATGGGGGTGCAGTACCGGGCCCATGATGCAGGCAGCATGTGCACAATGTGTGGGTGGCAAGGGCAAGTGGTATGCTCTGGGAGGGCGTCAGCCAGGCACAAGCGCGCATGAACAACATGAGTTCGCGCCAACGCAACGATGCGCAGGAGGGCCATCGGTGCACCCAACGTCGTTACAAAAGGTTGAACGCACCATGGGTGTAGGAAGGGGGGCATCGGCGCGCTTGTGGGCACGGGTGCTTGCCAAGTTGGACACGTTCGTGCGTGGAGGGGCGTGAATCGCATGTTAACTCGATATTTGACCTGTGAGAGGTGCGACGCTCGACGGGTAAGAACTTGTAAATTATACATAAAAATACATGATTATTAATGCAAATTAAGGCATAAAACATTCCATTCTAATGCATGTTATCATATTTATTGAGTCTTTATCTATCATTTTATGAAAAAAAAATTATAATCTCAAAATACATTAATTTAGGGTTAATCATGATAAATTAAAAAGACTATTTTTAAAGATTAGATTAGCCTATCTTTACTTGAGATTATAATTAGTCTTTTAATGCTAAATTATAAGAGAAATCACTTTATATACACTCATTTATCTTCTAAGTTTTAAATACTAAAATAAATGAGTTTATTTTTGTTATTTATTACATTTGACTTTTTAGAATGATAGTTTATTTAATCTCCGATCCAATAAAATAAATTTATCTTAATTTAGAGTTATATTTTAAAAGATATAAATTTTCTAATTTCTAGGGATTTCTTGGATATTTTTTGAATTTTTCTGAATTTAAATCGATCGCGGTGTACACAAAAGCTGACCAAAGCTCTTCTCTCTTCACAGGTCACTCTTCTCTCCTCTCTCTTCTTCTCCCTTCTCTCTCTAGAAATTCATTATGGAAGCTCTTTCAGGCGGCGCGAGCGGGATCGGCGAAGAAACGGCGAGAGTCCTCGCTCTTCGAGGCGCGCAAGTCGTCATCGCCGCCAGAAATATCGATGCCGCTAACGTTGCGAGGGGCAGAATAATCGACTCCGACCCGGACGCCATAATTGACGTGCTCAAGCTCGATCGGAGTTTAAGCACCTCGGCCATAGAATCGCCGGAGTGTTTGGAAATGGGGGGCGATAAATGGGGCGAACGGGATAAATGGGGAAGATTCTTCCCGCGATGATGTGGCGTCCGACGTGGATTCCACGCCGATGTGGTCGTCCACGACAGCACACTTGGCTTGATGTGACAAACACGGGATATACCGGGCTGATTAGACAAATTGGGGATAAACTAGGCTAACTTTCAAAACACAGGATAAAACGAAAATAAAGCCCAAAACACGGGATAAATGGGGCGATTACCCCCCAAAAAATTGATTTTTAATTAGAAAAATCGATTTTTAGTTCCGAAAAATTCAGAAAAATTCAAAAAAATCTAGAAAAATCCCTAAAAATTAGAAAATTCATAACTTTTAAAATATAACTCCAAATTAATCCAAATTTGTTTCATTTGATCAGAAATAAAATTATCTATCATTATAAAACGTCAAATTTAATAAATAACAAGAGATTTAATTTTTATTTAAAAAATACACTGATTTCTTTAAGATTATAAAACTTAGAAAATTATATGAGTGTATATAAAATGATTTCTATCATTATTTAACATTAAAAACTAATTATAATCTCAAATAAATATGGGTTATAAAATTATTTATCTTTAATTCATCATAATTAACCCTAAATTAATGTATTTTGAGATTATAATGACTTTTTCATAGAATGATAAATAAACACTCATAAATATGATAAAATGCATAGGAATGGAATCTTTTATGCCGTAATATGCTTAAATAATCATGTATTATCATGTCTAATTATCATGTTATTGCCTCTCAAATCAACAAAGTGACAAAGATTTATAAGAATATTTGAATTTCCTTAATGAAATCTTAACTGCAATTTAATCAACTAAAATCCCATACAAATAACTTTCTCTCCCCTTACATTAAGGATATCTCTTGAATTTCAAATTTATTGGACTCCCTTATTAATATCTATTTTTCATATCTCTTTCTTGGATTGTGCTCTAGACTTGTTGATGTTTCTATTAAATATTTTGTTAAAGAATGGGGAGAAGTTTTTGATTGAATCTAAACTCCCATCAAACTGATCATAGAATGGGAATTAGTTGGATCAATTTCTTAAAGTTTTTAGGCTAGTTGAGTCCTAATCTTTAATTTGTCATTATTTTTTTTAGATTGCTTTTTAGAAGCTTAAGTTAATTAAAATCAAATTTTCTTGCTATTTTCTCTCTCCTTATCTACAATTTTTCTCTAACTACTCTTTTTTATTTCTTCCTTATTTTTAATCCAAATTTAATGGAATTTGATTTATGGGAAAGATCTACTTCTCTTTATGGAATTTGATTTCTAACATATCTCTTTCCCTAATTTCTCATCTTATTTTATTCTCCAATTCGATCGAATCTTAAGAAGTCTAAAATTCAACCAATTCTATATGGATTTCAATCCTTATTCACTCTCATACTCAATTTAATCATCCAATTTAGTGAATTTGGTTTTTTAGCCTTGATCATATGTTATAAATGATTACAAGTTCGTTTCACCACTCATTATTAAGCTTGATAGTTGCTTGAGATTTTCTTAAGTTTAAGGTATTGATTAAGTGAATACCTTCACAAGAGTTTGTTTATTTCAAATTATGATAATCTTATGAGATAGAGGGAAATTGCAGATTGAGAGAAAGCAAAATGATCAAAATCTGAGAAATTATGTTAATCTAGTATCTAAACCTAAAAATATTGGTCTATCTAGAGTAGGCCAATGATGAGGTGGTCCTATTAGAGACCATGATTAACTCTCCCTCCACCCCCTTTTTATAAAGATATTTTATATCATCTCTTTTGACATATGTTTCCCAGGGTTTTTCTTGTCAATAAGATAATAGAACACTTGATCAGACTAACGTGAAACAATCTAGAATTTGATCCAATTAATAATTGGATCAAGAAATTTTTTAAAGAGATCTTTTGACAAAAAACTAAAAATTCAAGCATAAAATTTTCTCCATTTTTTTGCTTAAATATAAAACACAAAATAATCAAGAGATTTAAGTAAGAGATGTCCACAAGACCCAATAGATTAAAATGTCCAAGAGAGGACATTTTGCCAAAGCAAGGAGAGAGCTTGAAGTGGGGATTTTTGCCATTAGATCTAACCTTAAACAGGCTCAATGACCCATATGTCATCACCCTTTTTAATGAAGAGGAAATGCTCATTAAATTGCACAGGTTGGATTATGATCAAATCACATGGATGAAGCCTACTCAATCATGGTTTTGAAGAAGAAATGGCATGAATTAATAGGGCTAGTTGGATGAAAATTGCTGAGCCAATATTCCTCTACATCCCTACTAAAATTTGAATCTTTTATTAAGTTTACTCATTGGATGGAAGGTGGATGCTTGAAGTGGTGGCATATCACCATTTAGAGAAGTCATCATGTTCATCATTCTAGACTATTATAACCCCTTAGATCACTGATAACATGCTATTTATGCATGAAATTACATGATTATTAATGCAATTAAAGGCGTTAATCATTCCAAATATATGCATCTTATAAGTATATTTCTGTCATTTTGTATTAATTCATGTTATGATCTAAAAATACACCAATTATGGATTATTATACATAATTAAACATTATAATATTTAATCCTAATTATAATTGAGATCATAATCATGTTTTGAGAATGAAAATATAAGAGAAAAGATATTTATTAACATTTATGTATTTATAAAGTTATTTTATAAGATAAATAAATGTATTAAATTAATTAAAATTAATTCTCTTAAAATTTTAATAATTTGAATTTTTATAATGATAGAGTATTCAATTTCTGATCCAACAAAACAAATTTGACTTAATTTGGAGTTATATTTTCAAAGTTATGATTTTTACAATTTAAGGAATTTACTGGAATTTTTCTTGAGTTTATATGAATTTATTTCGAATTTTAAAGGTTTAAATTAATTAAAATAAATGCAAAATAGGGTATTTTTCATGTGAGCCCACGTGGATGCAATGTGGCACGCAAGGCCACGTGGCAGCGCCACGCGGACTGATAACATGCATTTATAAGTTAAATTTTTATCCTAATTAACTCATATTCATGCTGCTTTTATGAGAATATGATGCATGTTATCATACTTTTTAGAAATTTTCTCCATTGGTATGTCATTTCACTAAAGTCAATATTTATGCATAAATTAGGGATAATTTCATGCTTAATAGATGATTAGTCTTTTGTTAAGTTTAAATTAATAGAAGTTAATCTCTTTTATTGAATGATTTTGACTTTAGTGCATGTTTTGAAGGATAATTTCAAGATGAATTTATGATTTAGAATATTTATTAAGAAATGAGTTAAGTAATTTCTAATTCATCTTGATTTCTTCTTTGAAAATATATTTTAAATGACATGATGTTAAAAAGGAAGAAATTTGTGACCCAATGGAGAATATTTGGATTAAAAAGGAGTTCTACATTTAAAGTTATGAATTTATGAGTTTATGCCCTTTTTCCAATTTTTAATTTGATCTTTAAATTGATTTTTATTAAGTTTTTCTTTAAAAAATCACAAAAAGGGGGTACTAACCCGCAGGTGCTGACGTGGCGAGTGCGACTAGCGGGCGAGCTAACGTGGCACACAGGACCACCGCCTGGATGCAACGCGGCACTAAGGCCACGTGGCAGAGCCACGGGTGGCCCGCATGAGGCGCAGGTGGCGCACAGGGCGCGGACACGTGGCAGGAGGCCACACGTGTCCACGCGGGTCCACGCGGACGCCCGTGAGGGCACCACGTGGCGAGAGGGGGCTGGAGAGTGAAGGGCCCACGGGTTAGTGCCTCTTGGTGAGAGTATTGGGGAGGTAACGCAAATGCGTTACCGCGGCTCCCTATTTAACCGCGTAAATCGTCAGATTTTATTTCGTGTGGGACTATGTTCCGACGGAATTACTGTTTTACAGGTGATGTGGAGGCATCACGATCGTCAAACGCAATCACGAGGCGTCGATCGCGTGGACCGGAGTCCACGCGATCGAAATCACAACACGTGCGTAAATCTTAACTTAAGTGAAATGAACTTACCTCTCATCTGGCGACACGTGGACGGCTCGGAAGTTTTGGATCTCCATCGGACGCCGATGGAAGGAACGACGCAATCTTCAGTGTCTTCATCAGATCACGACCGCCATCGGACGGTAGTAATTATTCGCGATCAAGACACATCAAAAGAGACACGTGATGCAATTCAACTTACATTGATGCGGTGATCCCCATCGGACGGTGCACAATCAATGAGGGAGAAATGTTCATCACCGACCGTGAGCAGCTTGCTCATGCAATCGCGATCGTCCGCTCAACTTGATCTTCATCGAACAGTTGGCGTTCTTTCGCGAAGAACCACTATCGACGTGCGATCGTGGCCTGATCATCGCGCGATCGTGGCTAATTCAGCACCAATTCGGGAGCCACGACGCCACCCAAGGAAATCGCTCCCACGACCCCTTCAATTCGCTCCCACGACCGCATCAATCGGCCACAATTTTTGTGCCAAAATCCACTTTAAAAGGAATGTATTCTCCCTTCTTATTCTTCAACTTTTGATCGATTCGTGAAGGTAATTAAGCGAATTTCGAGGAAGATCTTTAGTTCTTCGTGATCCCGTCGCGTTTAGACTTGATTGTGAAGCAATTGGAGCGGAATTGATCACGAATTCCTCCTTGATTTCATAGAATTTTCCCCTTGAATTTCGAACGTCCACGAGGATGAATCCGAGCAAATTTGCTTCAATCCACAAGAATTGAAGCCCCATTCTTGTGGCAATCAGGTTAGTAGTGAGATTCGATCGATTATCAAGAGCTAATTTGAGTTTTTATTAGATTTAGAAGTTTAATTTTGCATATTAAAACTTAATGTTCTTCATTTTCCCCAAATTTGAGTCTGAAAAATTGCTGATTTCAAAAATAGGATATCTCTTTGATTATAATTCCAAATCACTTGATTTTAGTTTCATTGGATTCCTCTTTTCATCAGCTTTCTGTGGATAGAAAATTCGTCGAATTCCGAGTTCATTTGACTCTTCAATTTGACGTTTGACCGAGCACTGTTCGTCTTTTATCAGAAGTCAAATGTTGACTTTCGGGGTCAATTACTTTCAATTTACAAATAGGAATTTGATCATTTTGGTCTCTTTAGATTCCTCTGGTTCTTAGATTTCCACTGACATATAAATTTCAAGATTTGGATTTCATTTGACCGGTCAATTTGAAGATTTCCTCTGAGGTGTTCATTACGGGGATTTTCTGATATTTGATTTTCAATAATTCATAGTAAATCCATTTCTTATCCAAAAATCACGAATTCTATATCAATAAATTCCTTTTCTCTATAGTTTCTAACTATATAATTATCGCAATCTGGTGACACTATTTGATTCTCTGATTTTACAGAACATCTACTCTTGGTCAAAGTCAATGCTGTGACTTTGACTTTTGACTTTTCTCTGTCAAACCCGAGAATTCAATTCTTAAAACTTCTTATTTAGTCTATTTATATCATTTCTCTTCATCACATCTTATTTTTACTTCTTTAAAACCCTTTTAAACCTAAGTTTGACCAAGTCAACTCTGCAATTAAAGTCAACCTTGCTCTTTGTGGATCAACCCGATACTTACACATTACTTGATTTTATATCTTATCTTTGTGAGTTCGGTTTTATAAATTTTGTTTGACCTACGTTTCTGTGTTTTAACGACGCACAAAAACGAACTGTCATGGACCCGCGCGAGTGCCTGCGTGGCACTGAGGTGACGTGTATACATTTTTTTATTACATATGGTTATAGTACATATAAGCCATTCCATAGAGGAATATCACTAACCGCATAATACGTCTCACCTTATAAACCCAATGAATCGTCTTGTTTTTCTCCGTGTGGGAATATGTTCCCTTTGTTTTCTTGTTTTCAAGACACGTGGCGTGATAAGGATCGTCGGATGGAGATCGTGATGAAAGACGTGCGTAGATGCGGTGGACGCGAGGTCCACCCGATCAAAGATCAAACACGTGCACTAATTTTCACTTAAGTGAGTTGATCTCAGCCGTTAATCTCGCGAGTTATAACGGTTGAAATCGCTTCTGATCGATGGACCTTGACGGATCGTTTTCGTGCGTCGTTAAAACACAAAAACGTTGGTCAAACAAAATGTATAAAACTGAACTCACAAATATAAGATATAATAATCAAGCATTGTGTAAGTGTCCGATCGATCCACAGAGAGCAGGGTTGACTTTAATCATAGAGTTGACTTGGTCAAACTTAGGTTTGAATGGGGTTTTAAAGAAAAAATAAGATTTAATGAGTGAAAATCATATTAATAGACTAAATAAGAAGTTTTAAGAATTTAATTCTCGGGTTTGACAGAGAAAAGTCAAAAGTCAAAGTCAAAGCATTGACTTTGACCAACAGTAGGTGTTCTGCAAAATCAGAGAATCAACCAGAGTCAAAAAATTACGCAAATTATATATTTCAAAACTAAAGAGAAAATGGAATTTATTGATATATAATTCGTGATTTTTGGATAAGAAATGGATTTACTATGAATTATTGAAAATCAAATATCAGAAAATCCCTGAAATGAACACCTCAGAGGAAATCATCAAATTGACCGATCAAATGAAATCCAAATCTTGCAAGTTATATGTCAATGGAAAGCTGAGAACTAGAGGAATCGAAAAAGACTAAAATTATCAAATTCTGATTTGTAAATAAAAAGTAATTGACCCCGAAAGTCAACATTTGATTTCTGACAAAAGATGAACAGTCCTCGGTCAAACGTCAAAGTGGAGGGTCAAATGAACTCGAAATTCGATGAATTTGCTATCACAGAAAGCTGAGGAAAATAAGAATCCACTCAAATTAGAATCAAATGATTTAAAATTATAATCATAGAGATATTCTATTTTCAAAATCAGCGATTTTTCGGACTCGAATTTGGGGAAAATGAAGAACACTATGAACTAATTTGCAAAATTAGACTTCTAAATCTAATAAAAACTCAAATTACCTCTTGATAATCAATCAAATCTCACTACTAACCCGATTGCCTCAAGAATGGGGCATCAATTCTCGTGGATTGAAGTGAATTTGCTCAGATTCTTCCTCATAGACGTTCAGAATTCAAGGTGAAAATTCGATGAAATCAAGGAGAAATTCGCGATCAATCCCGCTCCAACTGCTTCGCAATCGACTCTAAACACGGAGGGATCACGATGAACTAGAGATCTTCCTCGAAATTTTCTTAATTCCTTCACGAATCGATCAAAAGTTGAAGAACAAAGAGAGAAATACATCTGTTTTTAAAGGGAAATTTTGCCCACAGATCATGGCCGATTGATGCGGTTGTGGGGGCGATTTGCAAGGGTCATAGGAGCGATTCCTTTGGCATAGGTCGTGGCTCCAATTCCGCTCCGATTTGGTGGTGAGTTAGCTTCAATTTTACTTCAAAAAGAACCACGATCGCGCCGCGATCGGGCCACGATCGTGCGTCGATCGTGGTATCGATGCTCCAACGACTGCCATACAATGATCGTGGAGGTGATTCCACGACGAATGATACACGATCGCGGCTCGATCGCGGCTCGATCGCGCCACGATCGCGGTTCGATCGGATCGTGATCGTGGCGTTCTTCCACGAAGCGTCTGGGCCGTCCGATGGAGATCCAAGTAAGTTGGATGGTCCCGATCGCACGATCACGCTTGGCTTGATGCGCGATTGTGGTCCGTGCGATGAGGATCATCATGATGTCTGCGTGATGGAGATCCGCATGATCATGATCCGCACAATTCGCTGTCGTCCGCGTGATGGAAATCGGACGCACCGGAAAGCTCTGCGCGTCTCCACGGTGAGCCATAGATCAGGCTTCATTCCAACCGTCCGATGATGATCGCGGAGTCTTCCCTTTGATGAAAATCAGTGCTTCTCATGATACCACGTGGCATCAGGTAAGCGCTCCGATCGCGGCCACTTAAAATGACTTTAACGCACATGTCTGATTTGATGATCGCGTGGACTCGAGTCCACGCGATCAACGCCTTGCGATCAAGGCTGACCAAATCCGACGCCTATCGTGCATCCACGTGAACTACAACAGGTCAGAAGCGTGTGGGACATAGTCCCACACGGAGAAAATAATGGGAAAAGCAGCGCTTAAATAGGGGGGCGCAATTATCCACTAATTGTGTTACCGCCCCCCTCTCTTACCAGGGTCCCACTATGCCCGTGGGCCCTCCAACTGCGAGCCCTTCCGTCTGTCACGTGGCGCCCCTCACGGGCGTCCGCGTGGACTGCATGGCCACCTGCCACGTGTCCGCACCTTGTGCGCCACCTGCGCCCCGCGCGGGCCACCCGGGCTCTGCCATGTGGCCTTAGTGCCGCGTCACACATTCGAGGTGGTCCCGTGCGCCACGTCAGCGCCTGCATCTCATGCTCACCACGTCAGCACCTGCAGGTAAGAACCCCTTTTTTGCGATTTTAAATAAGGGAAATTGATATAAAATCAATTTAAAAATCAAATAAAAATCAGAAAAAGGTATAAACTTCAGAAATTCATAACTTTAAATATGCAACTCCTTTTTAATCCAAATTTTCTCCATTGGATCACAAATTTCTTTTGAAAGAAATTTGAATGAAGAAATTCAGATGAATTAGAATTTACTCAAATCATTTCTCACTAAACATTCTAAATCATAAATTCATCTTGAAATTATCCTTACAAACATTTACTAAAGTCAAAAATCATTCAATACAAGAGATTAACTTCTATTAATTTAAACTTAACAAAAGATTAATCATCTATTAAGTATGAAATTATCCCTAATTTATGCATAAATATCAACTTTAGTGAAATGACATGCCAATGGAGAAAATTCCTGAAAAGTATGATAACATGCATCATATTCACATAAAATAAGCATGAATATGAGTTAATTAGGATAAGAATTCAAGTTATAAATGCATGTTATCAGACCTTTCGACATATCAAGAGCGTTGGATTAAAATCCAACGAATGATCGATGCAACACGACGTTTCAAATGAAGACACGTGGACTCACCTCGATCTTTGATCGTTGATCGAACGGATGCAATATAATCACACCGTTTCGATCGATGGATGCCTCATCACGACCTTCGATCGCGAGGGGTCCCTTCATCGGACAGTCGCGCCTAAAATTGCTTCTTTAAATACAGTTCTTCGCGATGGAAGAACTCGCCCGTGGAATTTCGAGAAATTCGAACTGTCTAGACACCCATTTCATGTGCCATTTGATTCCTTGTGTTCTTAATGCATTTCCGCATCCAAAGACTACTTGAAATCAAAGTTTGATCGAGAGATAAGGAAGAAATCACATCTTGAACTTCAAAATTTGTCTTCGAAAACTCAGAATGAAAAGCCATGCATCCGGCGATTAATTGGATCATTTCAAAGGCTAATTTGGGTTAGATTGCGTGTTTTCATCTTAATCTTTCATCATTTAGTGTTAATTTTACATTTCGAATAGTAGATTAAGTTTAATTTCGTTTTAATTTCTGTTTTTAATCAAACTCGCGATACGAATTTTCTCCTAACTTCAAGCTTCGGTTACTCTGCGAATTCTCATCCAAATCACCTGATTTTTGATTCCGTGGATTCGCAATTGAGTTATTTTTCTTAATATCATAAATTGCCCAATTTCTAACCTCAATTCGTTGTCCGATTTGATCGAATTTCAAAGATATATCTCAAATTTCCCTAATTCTCCGTGAATTCGACCCTTAATTACTATTATACTCTTTAATTAAATTGATTAATCATAATTTGATAAGTTTAGGACTTTGTTTTGACACTAAATCGTGTGCATTCAACGACCATACGAATTAGTCTCGTCAATCACGGACCATGATTCTTCTCACGTCTAAAATGAATTAGTGCCCAATGAAATTGTGCCACGTACGCTTGCATTATAAGTGAAGATCGACGACCATAAAAAGAAAAGTCCACATCAATAGTAATAAGTATATTGTACCATGTGATCTATTCTTGATGCTGCATTCGCACAACTTGTAAGGTACATTGGCTTGCTGGTGCAATGCCACGTAAGGATTAATCACCATTCTTCCTACTATTATGGTCCTTTGGAAGGCATAGAAATTCTCCTTTCTTACATTTTTTCTATTTTGTTATTAGACCATGTTCATTTAGCTCTCATTGGGCCTACTATAGTGGGTCCACTTTTTCCTGGATGTATAGAGCCCTCTTCGCCGAGGGAGTCTAATCATTGTCTACAACCGTCTCATTATTTTCTCTGACCCCATTCATTAATATATGCAACATATTCATGTAGAAGATATGATATCAGACTAGCAAATATAGATGAAGATACATTTATCATATATTTTCCTATTTGCATGAATTTCAGCAAGAGAAATTGCCTTTTGACCTTGGTGCTTTGACTCTTACCTGATATCATCAACAAACAACTACCAATCTCTTCTTGCTTTGGTTAAAGAATAAGAGTGGACATCAAATCAAATATTAAGATTAATTGTAAGTCTGGTGAAATCGGTATCACCTGGTAAGCAAAATGGGAATATTATCCTCTTTTGTTGTTGATGAACAGCTCGGTTCCTTCCGCTGGTCCGTTCCCCGGTTGGGTTTGGTTACTGTCTTCGCCAATCCACACTCGCTCACCATAAGATATGAGTGATGAAGTTTGTTGTGAGTTTGGAATTATGAGAAGGGTAGACGCGCACACAAATTTTTAGGTCTTAACTAATCACATAAAAGCAAATTCGAGGATAATATAGAATCTAGAGGACGTCCAGAGTCCGTCATCTCAGTATTCGCGCAAACGCTGAGGCCCCAAGGCCCACGCTGGTCTGGGGGTGTGGGAGCTCGGATCATTTCATGGATGATTGATGGGCTCCGGACCCCTTGAAAATTGATGCCGCCAGATTTCCTTTGATGCGAGCGCGATAAAAGAGCAGCAGGGGAAACCTTGCCTTCTTCCTCTCCCAATCCTCTTTGATTGATGTCAATGATCGAGACGATGAATGCGGCAACGATAGTAGGAGTCGGATATCGGAGCCGCCCGACCGCTTTCCTGGCAACTCCATTTTCGTTAGGGGCCGGAGCCCACCGCAGGAGGTTAAGAGGCCTACGTCGGCGGCACTACCGTTGGGCGCCGGATGTCTCCCTCAGAGTCCGAGCCACCGCGCCGCCGCAGCACCGTCATTGGGCGCCGGACGAAGAGCCCGAGGAAGAAAACGGCCAGCGGCCTCTCTATCACCCGTTTGAGGAGATGGTGAACCCTCTCCCCGAGATGCAGGGAGAAGCGCGTCTATCCGACGCGGAGATGGCGCGAACCATAATCGAGGTATCGCCGTTTTATTCCTAAAATACAACATCTATTACCGTGAACATGGTGTCTGCTGTTGCCGACTGATACTTCTACCACATGCTAAACAAATTGAAGAACTTCTTAAGACAACAAACTTAAATTTGAAGAAGAGTATAAATTTTTGTGCTCCTTATCCTAGTTTCTCAAAAATTTCTCTCTTAGGTCCCGAATCATGTCTCTTATCTCGGAACTGAGACGACATATTCTTAACCCGCCGATCTCTTTTTTTACTGACTGCCCGGCTTTCGCGAGAATTTTTCCAGGTGCATAGCCAGGCTGCCTTGTTGTTCTCGGCTCTGATTAACGACGAGATTCAGGAGAACATCTTCTGGCCAGAATTGTCGTATTTAACCGACGAGCACGGTGGTCGTTGAAGCTCTTTTTCCTTGCTCTCTTGCTTGTTTTCCCCTCTTTATATCTTGTTTGTCCATCAAGTAATACATCTCCGACACTTTGGTCAGATATTTACTTTGAGGTGAAAGACGAGGAGGATATATTGCAGACTCTAAATGCCGATGATAAATTGGTGGTGAGGACCATTTCTTACTTGAAATTTGCCGCCCTCTTTTCCTTTTTAATATCTTTTTCTCCAATCAGCAAGTTATTGTAGGCTTGGACAACATTGAAAAGCTGTCAGAATTTGATCTATTGGGACCTTCCAATGTTGACTTTGGTATTGAAGACATCACCAATGAGGATGCCGACATTACTGGTGATTATGAGCAGGTGAGATATTTAATCTCTTGGTCTCTTCTGGATCCTTTTTACTGAAATATTTTTCTCTATAGGCCCATCATGTCACAATACTTCATAATGCTTCATAATGCTTGTCCTGTGTACTCAGGATTACATAACGATTGTTGATGATGGAGACGATGAAGAGGATGATGATGCTGATTACAGCGATGATGACGATTTTGATGAAGATGATGATTATGATGATGTGGATGTGATTTCTTCTGAGTCATTTGGGGATTGGACGAACTTAGAGACCCTAAAGTCTTCTCATCCGATGTACTTTGCCAAGAAAATATCAGATGTATGTTCCTCATAAAAATTTTTTATGCTTTGTTTCATTACATTACTTTGTTGCATTAATTCTGAATGCTTATGAAGTTCTGTTCACTATAGTCTCTTTTTTAAATTAGTTGTAAGGTCTGTTGATAATTGTTTAATAAATTTACGTGTACATAGATTGGATGCTGAAGTAACTGTTTCGTTATACCAGGTAGTGTCCAGCATCCATTTAGACTGGATGGAACAGCCACCTGCCAGTCTTGTGATCCAAGGTCTTCTGAGACCAACCGTCGCTGGAGAGAGCCTAATTACAAGAAAACCTAGCTCCTCTGGTTAGTGAAAAGATATGTTGTAGTGCTGTCTTTGGGAAAATGGCAGATACTGTTTGAGTGCCTCGAGCATGTGAAATAATTAGCCATTGTGCTCATCTCAAGAAACGTCAAATTTGCACAGAAAATGATGCAGCAGAAGATGGGCTCCGTAGTGGAACATCATTTTATAAGCTGGACATCATCAACATATATCTTGTATCTTCATATGGCAACCAGGTAAGTTTCCAAGTATGCAGTATCTGGAGATTTTGTCAGATGCAATTAGCTCTCCCAGTAATTGAACTGGGGCGTAAGTCCTGGCAGAGTTGTAGTTTCCCTATGTTGGTCCCTTCATAATCTTAGTTTGCTCACATTCTAGAAATGTATAGATATCATAATTTGTTAGACTTTTAATCCTTTTAATCATTAATATCTGGCAGAAAAAAATTAAGCAGGTGTAAATTCTCTTTCCATTTGATCATATTCTTGCTTCAGGGAGTGACCTTGAATTTGATAATTTTACAGTCATTGGTTAAAATAGAGGATTTCCGCAAGGCTCAGCCTGATTTCCTGGTGCATTCGTCTGCTAAAATAATCTCCCGCTTAAAATCTTATGGTGATAAGGTTGACAAGGCTTTGAAATCACTCTGTCTGAGGGCCAAAGGTCTCAACGTTGAGGTAATCTGATAATCTGCTCATGCCATATACATGCAATTCTGGCACTTCCACTGCAGTGAAATTTCTATGGCAATAGTGGACAGTAGATATTCTGAAAATTACATGCATATAAAATACACACGCTTAAGCCACTCTTACATCTTCTGGTTTCAGCTGAAGGCCTGAAGTACTAATAAACTTTTGGTTTTCTGAATTGACTTTTTCAATCTGATTTCATCTTTATTTGCTCTCAAATCTCATAGCATCTGCTTCTGCCTGATATCTAAGTTGTGTTGGTAATGTGCTGTTCATAAGTTAAATAAACCACTTGTGAAAGGAAAAAACTACCCTATACTTCAGATCATTTTCATGTTTTCTTTTGCTCATATTGTAGATATGCTGTAATCCAGTCTGTGAGTTGTCCTTCAACCATGGCTATTAGAAGTGAAAGTTGACAGTCAGATAGAAATTGGCACTTAGATGATGGAAGTTGACACTCAGATAGATGTTGGCACAAGAGAGAATGTTGCTCACAGGAAAAATCAAGAATGCATAAAAAACCACACAATTTACAGAGTCATT
>CM044101.1:0-107643 GCA_024174645.1 Lemna minuta | reverse complement strand
ACTTGAATGCAAGATCTACAAGAAGAAGATGAGTTATGAATTTACAAAACTAACCTCTTCAATCCCTAATTCTATTGACAAGTAATACTTGAATACACAAGCACTAGAGCACTATCAAATAGGGAGTACACTCAGAGGGAAGAAAGCAAAGATCTAAAAAAAATACTTTAAATTGTCTCCTCAATGGTTACAATGGGGGCCTTGTATAGGTCTCAAAAAGTGAACTGTCATCCAAAGGAGAAAACCCTTAAATATACTACTCAAAACCTTGAAAACACAAATCTGATACCATGCATGAGTTAGGTGACAGAACTGAAGTCAAAAAAAGAACCTTCTCGGCATGGACAGGCATCAGCAGAGATATTCTGCAGATTTGGCATCTATAGAAACTGTCAAAAAATATGTCTGAGTATCTTGGTGGTCCTCTGCAAATATTGTTGGATCCTAGTGATTCTCTTCCGGCCCACTAAGCTTTAAATGGGCCTCATGAACTGGGCTTTTGGGTCCTATCAGAATTGGGCTAATGGGCTTCATCTTGGGCTACATTATGTCCTCTGATAATAACATAAACACCAGGAATGTTTAGTTTCTTTTCACTTATCTTTTCAGGCAAACATGGAAGTAGAAATAATTCTTCTAACATTAATAGAATCATTAATTGAAAACACTAAAAGTATGGAAAATCCAGTCTCAATAGGCATCCGAAGCAAAGCATTATAAAGTTTGAGATTTATAGAAATAAAATGAATATTAAAGTTTAAAAAAAACTATATGATGATGAAACATGGATTAGCATTATGATATCTCTCCCCACAAAACGAATTCATTTGATTCTGGTACAACACAAAAGTTGCAAACAGGGCCAGAACAAATCCCCCGAGGCATGAGAAACATCCTTGGTCAACCATGTCGTTCAGAGTTAAGTATCGCGTCAGAACACTTCGAAACCTTTCATATCCATATCTCATAATCAAAATCACATCACGCAAGAACTTCACCTTGCTGAGGCCCTGAGTGACCGTTGCCAGAATAGGATTTGAATCTGCCAGAAGCCTCTGCTCCAGTTGAAGAACAACAGATCTATAAACAGACAATATCTCCACCAGTCCATTTGCCACAGCTTTACGATAACTACTCGGGCCTATTTTTCTACCATACGAGTGATCTTTCCTTAGAAGATCCCCATCGCCAACTGCGGAGCACAAATTGCGGCAGGAAACCGTAAATCGGTAGAGCTCCCTGTAGTAGAACCCTAGAGGGAGAAGATTTTCGATAATGCCCCTGCGCGCCGAAGCCGAAACATCAATCATCACATAAGCGCGAAGAAAACGACCGAAAAGGATTCTAGGTCAATTCCGAAATGTAGAAACCTCTCCGACGGTTGTACGAAGGATATATCATCCGCGAGTCTGAAGGAAGAGGAGTCGTCTAAGATTTCTTTAAGAGGAAGATTTAGAGCCTGAAGATGTTCCCGCACGTCGATCACGAAGTCGCCGGTGAAGCCGACCAGCGCAAGCAGAAGTTCGTGCAACATTCTTCCTTTCTCCCACGCAAATTCGTTTGAATTTTAGCGGTTGGGCGGTTATGTATTTATAGGTCACCTCACAGAGGATTCGGTTAGTTGGGTTTTTATAGGTGGTCTATTGATGTTAGTCATAAAATAATGCTCCAAAATCCCACCTTCTTTTCCATATTCCGTGTGAATTGGCATTTTTTTAACTGAAAAATTTTAAAACAAATTGGGGACTGCCGGATGGAGTGGGAGGGAGAGAGAGAGAGTGCGAGACAGAGAGAGAAAGAGAGAGAGATGGAGAAATGGTGGAGAAAAAGAGAGGTAAGGGTTGGTGAGGAGGATGATGGAGGATAGACTACCTAGAAATGAGGGTGAGGAAGGGATGGATGGAGAAGAGTTCAGGAGAACTAGGAGAAGAGGTGTGGACCAGCAGAGCCCTCAAAGGAAGAGTGAATGTCACTAAAATCACTTAGTGATTATAATCACCATGATCCATTCATTGATAATCACCATGACTATAATGATGTATACATGATAAAGAAGGGTATCCTAAATCGAAGAAATAAGAAGGAAAGCATGTTATGATGATAAAGATTACTCCCTCGGCTAGATGATATCATGTAGATTTTGTTTACCACAAATCACTGAAAATTCTCATGAGCTTGATCCCTTTATGAGGAATGATGAAAATGTTATGCATTAACTTTCTTCGAGACTAGCGACTTTAATCAACATTAAATTAAAGACATTCATGAATCCATCGACCGCCTCGTCTTCTCGTCTTAAATGATAGCCTACTCTTTTGAGTTTTCCAAAGTCAGCCTCTTTGTTTCTATTCGATAATGGGAGTTTAATGAGAGGGTTGAAGATTGGATTCCAATAGAGAAGAGGAAGTGATGAATCCTCTTAATTATAATTAATCAATCCATCATTAATTAATTGGAATTAGCCTCTACATATTTGATTAACTCACACTCAATTTAAATGTCTAAATTCCTTAAATTTACATAATTGAATCACCTAATAGACATATAAATGATAGTTTCAATCTAAAATAACTCTTATCAATGTCCATTTAAGAGAGTAAAAACTAATAAGGAAATCTTCCAATTGATCGATGCTACTTGCAATGGCAAAGCATAATTTCACTTTTGTGCAGTTATTATAAAAAATATCTCTTCATTTTGTTTCTAATCAATGATGATTACATCTTTGTAATCTAGGCCATCGAATCAGTTTGATCGCTAATCCAAAAAACCCATTAAAAATCCATGTTCTAAGTTTTAGATCTTCATTACTCTCTTGCCCCTCTAGTATTGAGGCCCACTCACCACTCTCCTTGCTCATCACTAATATAAATGTCATTTTGTTTTTGTGATGAGGTTTTTCACCAACTTTGTCATTTTTTATAACTCTTGATGCCATCTTATTACACAAGATTCGCCTCCATGTTATGTCTCTCTGTATTATTCTCTATTATCATCCTTCGAGAACAATTTTGATTGTATCATAGGCTTCTAGCCTATTCTTTTGAGAAAGAGATGGGAATTGATGAAGAGATGGATGGTGAGAGAGTAGGCAATGCAGTAGTAGGGAGAGAGAGCCCCCAAAGGAGAGAGCAACACCTCTCTAGGAGTTGCACACTTTGCTAGATATGGTCCTTAAAGGATTAAATGGGAGGACATTTCAACAATGTATAAAAAAGAGTTATATGAGGCCCTTAAAAAGTGTTTTTCATGAGGACATTTCATATGGATTCGCATCAAGTTCCACAATACTCCCCTTTCAAGATAAAATCAAAAAATTCCTACCTCTATTTGTCATCTTGAAATCCTCTTCTTTCCCAATTTGTTCTTCTTAACTCTTTCCTTGATTGATTGATTATACCCTTGTTCTAATTTATTATCCTTTTATAAAGCACTCGATCAATGCTCCATTTATTATTTGTTACACCATAACTAGAGCCTTGATGCTTATTCTACTACATTAGAAATAACATGTGTACTATATCCTTATTAAGCACTTCTGATGCATAGTGACGAGATGAATATGCGAGTTCATTGAATAAGCGGATAAGTATCAAAACAAATTTCAAATTCACTAATTTTGATAAATAATCATGAATTAGATAGCATAGCGGTGAATAAGGATCGAATATATGAAGAATGAAGATATTTTTTTGGTATTTCTTCAAATTCGATCAAATCAGATGATGAATTGAGGTGAGAAATAAGAGAATTTGATTAATTTTTCTAAAGATAACTTAAAAACAAATCTATGGAATAAAAAATCACTCGTTTTGGATCAAGATTCACGGAAAAATTAAGAAGCAAAAATTAGGTAGAATTTTCAAACGCAAAGAGAGAGAAAACTGAAATTAAATCTAAAATTATCTTAATCTATGATTCAAAATTAAAAGATAATGATACAAGACAAAAGATTATGATGAAAACATATAATCTAACCTGAAGTTGCGCTTGAATTGATCCAATTGATCTCCGGATCAAGGGCTTTCATTTCGTGATTTCGAAGATGAAATTCGGCATTCAAGAAGCGATGTCTTCCTATTCTTTCAAGGAAATCTTGATTTCAAAGACTCAGTGGATGCGGAAATGAGTCTATAAGAGAAAGAAATCAAGAGATTCAATGTTTGAGATGTCTAAACAGTTAGATAGCTTGAAACATCAAAGAAGGAATTTTTTCGTCGAAGAATATCTTAATTTATAGAGAAATTTGGGCGTGGCCATTGGATTTGGCTCTTCATCTTCAATCAATGGGTCAGATAAAATGCTTGGATGCAAATCATTGCCATTAAGTCGCGTTCGTTCGATTGTGAATCAACGCTTGAGATGTCTCCACGCATCCATTGAAGTCCACCAGGCACATTTAATCTCAGCCGTTATAACTCTTCAAATGAATGGATGAGATTAAGTCATTTTAAAAATGAATCGTCGCCTAATCAGAGTGCGCCACGTACCCCCTCACATAAGTGAAGATCAACGGCTTCGATTAAGTGCACGAATCGAACCCGTCTAGTCACGCCACTTCACCTACGAAGATATAAAAACAAAGATAGTCCCACATGACAAAAAATAAACGTGATTCAACGGGTATATAACTAAAGTCCATATAATGGGTTAGCAAAAATCTTGAATGGATGCTTAACCCACTAATTACACTTTGCGCGCACACGTGTACACACACGTGCGCCACAGGGCATGTATACATGTCGTCACGTGGCGACACATCACTCTACCGCTGCGTCAGCTGTCACATTAGCGCGCTATAAAAACTTGACTATTTATTTTCAAAAATCCAAATAAATCCAAAATAAATTTAGAAAATTCAAAAAAATCACAGAAAAATCCCTAAAAATGAGAAAAATTCATAACTGCCAAAGTAGAACTCTAAATTAATTCAAATGTGTTTTGTTGGATCAGAAATTAAATAATCTATTATTTTGAAAAGTCAATTTTAATAAATAACAAGAGAATACATTTTTATTTCAGAAATACACTCGTTTATGTTAGAAATTATAATTTATAAAAATAAATGAGAAATAAAAAGTAATTTCTCTTATTATTAACATTAAAACCCAATTATAATCTCAAATATAGATGGGAATAATCTACTCTAAAATATATAATTTAAAACTGCATAATTATCCCTAAAATAGTGTATTTTGATATTATACCTTTAAATTTTTATGAAATGATAGATATGCACTCAAAGTATGATAACATGCATAGGAATGGAATGTTTTATGTCTAAATTTTCATTAATAATCACATAATTACATTTATAAATTGTATGTTATCACATAGCTCTTATCATTTTAATCCATGTTGTCATGAAATTCTTATGTGGTTAGTAATGTCATGTCACTTCACCTAAAGTAATATCTACGTGAGGAGGAGTGATTTCATGTCATTTCATCGATATTTCGATCAAAATTTTGAAAAGTTTATTGACCTAAGAACCCAACACAATCGATGTTTGAGCTGACAAGAGCGGAGTAAAACATTATGAGCCCATTCAAGCTTCTCGAACTCCTTCTATCACTTCTTAGAGGCATGAATAGTCTTGTCACAATAGTGTTGGGATCTGAGGCTCAAAAAGCTCTCCAAATCTTTGTCTAAGATAATGATTTCAGCGGAAGGTGTTGAATCAAAACATTCAACATCGTGGAAGCACCAAGAATGGATGATCTCATCATCCATTCTCGGTGATCCTATCATCTAGTATGGAATAAAATTCATACTTACTTGGATTATTTGAAAGAGTTCTTCAACCGTTCAAGCGTCCGGCCTCTAGCGGTATCCACACAGTCTCCAAACGATCGGATCTCCTCTTAATCACTCATCACCACGAGAGGAAGAGAAGAGGGAGGAGAAGTTCCACTATGCTTGCATGGGCACCTCAATTATGGTCGTTCTCCCCCTATTTATAGACTTTGGGAATGAAATTTTCACAAAAACCCTTATTATTATGTCTATATTGACGAGACGAGACCGCGAGGTTGTCGATTTCACACGGTCTCGTGTCAAAAATTATACCGAACTTACCAATTTGGGGAATTAAGAGAGAATTGATGGGTATAATGGTAAATACGGGTCGAATCCAGAGGGAATTTAGGTATTTTCGAGATATCTTTTAGAATTTGGTCAAATTGGACAATGAATTGAGGTGAGAAATTAGGGAAAATGGTAGATTTAGAAAGATAACTCAAAGATCTATCCGTGGAATCAAAAATCGCTCAATTTGGATGAGTAATCACGGAGAAATCAAAGATGGAAGTGGAGAGAAATTTTCGGAATCGCGATGAACATAAACAGAAATTAAAATCTAAATTAAGCTAAATTAAGATCCTAAATTACAAATTGATGCTACATGACGATAGATAAGAGGGAAAACATGATTTCTAACCCGAAATAACGCTTGAATCGATCCAATTAATCGCCGGATCGACGGCTATTTGTTCCGCGAATTCAAACGTGATAATCGGAGTTCAAGAGACAAATTCTCCTCGCATGATCGACGAAATCTCACATATAAAAACTCCGTGGACGCGGAATCGAGTCTAGAAGTGATTACACATGAGAGATTCGAGAAAAGAAGGGTGTAGATAGGTCGATTAGGTGAAAATCTTCCTCGAATACATAGAACGACGAAGAACTTGTCTATTTATAGGGGCGAAAAAGCGTAATCGTTCGATCGGTGTAATTGAGGCTTCATCAACGGTTGCGATGCGTTCGTAACGGTGAACCGTTACGATTGAAGATGGGCCTCACGATCTTGAATGGACGCTCCCGATTGATCTTGAGATATGCGTTATAAAACGCGTGAGATCTCGTCCGTTAGATCGCGATCCAACGGTCCAGATGAGTAGCGCCCGATTAAATCAGGACCGTTAGAATACTTTAATTAACGCACGTGTCTTTGATGATCTCTGGTGCACCCGGGGTACACGCGATCGAAGCGTGGTGATGCTGCCACGTGTCGCCTCATCCGACCGTTATAATTCTCCTATTTAGCACGTGCGTCTGATCGCGATCAATGGTCCGGCGCTCACGCGATCGACGCACGAGATCGACGCGCGCCGTCGATCCAACGTCCAGCCTTCTTCCACGTCACCTGCAAGGTAAGAAAGGTGTGGGGATTAGTCCCACACGGAGAAAAAGAAAGGAGAATGTCAGGTATATAATACCCGACATTTAAGAGGGTTAATACCCTCCCCATCTAGGCGAGGCTGAAGAACTCTTTTAATATATATAGTAATAATAAAAATAATTTAGTATATACGCGCCACGTAGGCGCTGCGCGGGTCCGCGTGGCGCTGCCACGTGGCCTTGCATGCCACGTCGCATCCACGCGGGTCCCACGCCCCTTTTTTTTAATTTTTTTATCATTTTTTAATGTTTTAAATAGAAAATAAAATCATAGAAAATTCGGAAAAATACAGAAAAATCCCTAAAAATTGTAAAAATCATATCTTTTAAAATACAACTCCAAATTAATCCAAATTTCTTTCATTGGATCTGAAATTTAATTATCTATCATTCTAAAAATTCAAAATATTTAAATAACAAGAGATTTAATTTATATTTCAAAAATACATTCATTTTTTTAAAAGATTTTAACTTTAGAAAAATTAAATGAATGTTCATAAAAAAATGATTTCTCTTATTATTTAACTTTAAAAACCATTCATAATCTCAAGTAAAGATGGGTTATAAAATTATTTATCCTTAATTCATCATAATTAACCCTAATTTAGTGTATTTTGAGATTATGACATAAATATGCATAGATAGATAAAAATGCACTCAAAGTATGATAACATGCACATAAATGTAATGTTTTATACCTTAAATTGCATTAATAATCATGTTTTATCATGTTAAGATTGCATGTTATCATATATCCACTAACGTCCATTGACCTTATGTGTGTGACCTTCTAGGTCCATATATCTCGCCAATTAATGACTCTAGCAACCCAATAACACGTATTGGTACTTCTTATCAATTAACTATATCAGCATATAGATTAATTGACTAAGGATCGATTTAACCCAATCGATAGGTTGAGTTGCCAGCCCGGTGGGTGCCAAGCTATACCACGTGCTCTAGGAGATATAGAGTATATCAGAAATTTTTCATGGAACCTTGCCATCATTGGTTACCGTGTACGTATAATCTTTCATCCACACGAGACTCATGAATGACTTAGGGTATGGTTAATTGTCAAACCCTAATCAGTTACTCAATTTAGTACTGATGCGAGTAGTAAATCATTGAGAACAACTTCTCTAATATTTCCACTACCTCGGCCAAAGATTTAACCGCATCTCATTCCTTGAGTCGATCTCCTCATATACTGAGGGTGAATGATCCCATCTTGACCACACAATCACCTTCGAGGACTTCATGTCGTATCCAATCTATGACGTTTTGGAGATCCCGTGGCTAGGTGGTCGTAAGTCATAGTCAAAACACGATCATCCATCCACAAGATGTCTTTGGTGTCTCAGGTCAAAGGACCACGTACACAACCGTGACATGAATCAACCTGATTGACAATTTAGGTATATTACCATTCAGGGATTCGTACGGATCAATTCAGTGAACTCTTTCTCCAAAGAGCACCCACTATCTATCCTTAGTTTCTCCACACCGATGGCTATAGGATCAGCCATACTCATCATATGAGTTGGATTATATAGTGCTATTCTTTCTGGATTATTCGATGTCCTTCTCGAATGTCCCACGAATAGGAATGTTTATAACATATGTTTAAAGACTAGTGATCACTATATTATGATCTCATCATAATTCACTTAGTCATTGCGCATGCTCATGGACTTCATTACAAAGATCACACAAGAATGGAAATGAATAAATTTCATTTCAATGAACATAAACAAGAAACATGAATGTGTGATTGGCTTATAGGCCACATAATATCCATCACCAAGGTCTATAAATAAGGGGAGAACGAGCATAATAGAGGTGCTCATGCAAGCCTAGTGGAACTTCTCCTCCCTCTTCTCTTCCTCTCGTGGTGACGAGTGTTCAAGAGGAGATCCGATTGTCTGGACACTGTGTGGATACCGCTAGAGGCCGGACGCTTGAACGGTTGAAGAAATCTTTCAAATGATCCAAGTAAGTATGAATTTTATTCTATACTAGATGATAGGATCACCTAGAATGGATGATGAGATCATCCATTCTTGGTGCTTCTACGATGTTGAATGTTTTGATTCAACACCTTCTGCTGCAATCATTATTTCGGACAAAGATTTGGAGAGCTTTTCGAGCCTCAGATCCCAGCAACTACCTTACAACACCATGCTAGCGATACCTAAAGTTTGATTATCTCTTATTTTTAAATCTAAAATTTCCTAGCAAATGTAGATCAATAAAAAAATCAAGAAAAATTCATAAATTTGGAAAAATTAGGAAAATTTGAATAAAAACTTGAAAAATCTCTAGACGTTAAATAATCAGAAAATTTTCATATAAAACTCCTTTTTACATTATTTTTTGCCATTTTGATCTTGGTTATGTCCTCTTTCCTAGCATATGACCTGAAACTAAAAATTAAATCATATCAAAATGATAAATTTGCATTCAACCCACTTCATCTTCTTCTCGTCTTCATCTCTATCATCCTTCATTCAAGGATTATGATTACAAACTCACACAAATGTGATTAGTTCACACTTTTTTTTACTTTGAAATAGGTCACACGACAATCATGCATCAAATTAACCCTAATTTATTACAAAATACACTTATGGGCAATAAGACGTGATGAATGCAAAAATTTCATCAAGACATGATAGCCTGTGTAATAATGATATGAATTATAAGTGAATTTTTTTAAAGAATCATGAATTTGTATGTGCAAAATGTACATTATCACTATTGAAACTCTCTTTTCAACCCAATATATGGGCATTATTTTTGCTTGAGTCCTCCCAAGTCAATTGTGTTAGATAGAGACAAGACCTTGGTAAAATTTTAGCTCTCGCGTGATCTAATTGTCGACCTCCCTTCCTAGACTCATGATCCCCTCCTTAATAACCCTTGTTTGAGTGATGCATCCCCATCTAACATTGGGCTTGATGGGCCCATTGACTCATTTTTCGGGCTTGAAACAAAGGGTCTTCTACAAATTTCTCTCTCTTTGAGTACCCTTTTTCTTTAAATCCTCTTGTACTCCTATGAAAAATGAGGATGAAGAAGAAAAGAGGTTGCATTGGGAGTGGAATAAGGAGAAGAAGGTTAATGATGACTCGATTCATTTTACTTAGACATATCTCTTGTATTTAAAACCACAAGCTCATCAACTAATTCCACTTAGTTTGGAAAGCTCATCGAGAAATGTAGGTTGGTTAATGATAGTGAATTGGAATGTAAAGAATTATTAGCAGATTGTGGAATTCTACATCAATTTTATTGTATAAAAACTCTTCAATAGAATTTTCTCATGTTGTAGAAAAAGCACCAACATCTCTTGATAGCAGCAAGAGCCCTACTTTTCTGACCACATGTTCTCATCAATCCATGGATAGAGTGCATGCTTAATTCCTCCTATTGCATTGATCATACACTGTCACCTCTTGCTTGATAACCATACTCAATGGGAGCTACCATACATAGTCCGTGGACTATACCTCCATGTGTGTTTTTGGATGCTTGATATATGCCCCGAATAGCAAGATCATTCTACCAAATTTGACCCACAATCCAAATCATCAATTTTCATCAATTATCAACTGGGAATCAAGGGGTACAAATTATATGACTTGGAGACAAAGTAGATTATTTTCCAGGAGGATGACTTTCCTTTTCATAAGAAAGAGATTCCTTCTAGTCACACTCCATTCCTTGGAAGTTCTCTCTGAGAACAGGATGCACAAAATAATGTGATAACGTTGCACACTGGTTAGATTCCTCTCTACTCTCTGACTTACAGAAGATTCACTTGTGAACATTCCAGCCATTTTTGGGAAGGAAACGGTGGATGAATCTCCCCCACAATATCTCCTCCAGTGATAATGCCACTGGAGAATCTTCAATGCAGATTTTTAGAATCCTCCATGTCTAATCCCCTTAGACGACCCCCTTCATATATTTTAGATTTTTAGCACAATGATATCTTTCATGAAATGAAATTTTTCTATCATGTTTTATGAGTTACGATTCCTCATTTCCCCAATACTAAAGTTGTATCATGCAATAACATGAACCCTAGGGCCAACTTGTTACCAACAAGCCATTCAAGATCTTGAATGGAATTTGGCCACAAATGATGAATTGAAAGCATTAGAAGCCAATCTAGTTGGTTGATTGCTCCTTTGACCCAAGGATGGCAAATCAAAAACCATAAAGCCGATTCCATCTCTTGCTGCTTCATAGAATGGCCATCTGTACCTACTCGAAGATCCCACTCGAGAATGATGTCTCAACTCAAATTGGAAAGAAACAAGCATGTAAGCTTCAAAATCTATCAAAAGAAAGCAAGACAATGGTTCAAAAAATTTTCACGATCATTTTTCACTTTTGGATTTAGAAGCCAAAAGAAAGACGCAAGACTGATGCATGTTGATGGTATGGACATCTGAGGCCCCTCACTTCAAGATATTGAGGATGTTAAATGATTATTTAGAAGTCAATGGAAGAGCCACGGGAAATCCTTGCACGACGTGTGACATTTCATCAAATCTTCGCTATTTTTATGGAGCATCTCAGAACTGACATTGCATGCATTCTCTGCAGTGGACAAGGTCGAATGCCCTGATTCTTGAAGATCAAGAACACGGTTTTTGTATTGAATCAATACAAAAAGAGGTCCGTGTGGCCTCAGCAAAGAGGTATAGGGAACACAACTCGCTCGAATCATATGCTTCATAAATACACAGATCGAAGGGTCACATTGTGCGGCATAGGAGGGTGCTCGAAGCTCTTGACAGTCGAATCAGTTCGCGGATATTCTACCCAAGCTCCTATCATCACCACCGTTTCACGCTCTTTTTTGTCTAAACTGCATGCAAAGAATATTTTCACGACCTCTCATGACCAATCAATCAATCTTGGTGCTCTTTTTTGCTGTCGTTTCTTTCTGAAACTGTGCATGCGAAATGGCCCCCCCTAGTCGATAAAATGAAATGGCGATGACTGTTCGTGTGACTGGTAACGTTCGGGGAGTATAAATCGTTCATTTTCCCCTGAGCCTAAAAATAGGGCTTGATCACCCCCCCTGCAATTTCTCTTTCCTCCACCAACTTAGAAGTTAGAACTGAGGACCGGGCTTTGGGCTCGCACGGCCCAGAGGCCCACAGCAATTGGGCTCTCCGTGCCATCGACTAGTACTCAATGAAAGCAAAATATTTAATGGACGTGATTGAATCCACTGAATCGACGGTCACATAATTTCCTCGACTCGACTCGACTTTATTGGCATTATGTTCGGATCCTCGCCGTCTCCCGGTTACGTACTTCCTTCCCCTCAACGGGCAGGGCAAGGGCTTCCTTTTTTCCCACTCGGCCCTGCCGCCGCGTTCCGGTGCCTTTGTGGCGCCAATTCTTCTTCCCAGGAGTCTAAGCAATTAAGGGCATCGCACCTTTCTCCGATCGACTTCGATGGACGGCGCCGGCAACTGGGACTCTCTCGAATGGACGAAGATCGAGGTTTCCTTCCTTTTCTTTTCGCCTTTCCTTGGCCGAGCAATTGACCGCCTTCTACTTCTCTTCTTCTTATCAATCCGACCAACTTGTTGAAATCTTCGTCGCCCAAGTTTGCTCATTGGCTAATGATCACGTCTGCTGCAGCCTGTATCCCGGTCGTTCTCCCACGGCTTGGACGATTTCCTGCTGGAGGCGGAAGAGATCATCGCCCAGGTGCTCTTTCTTTTTTTGGTTAGACTGAAGATCGTTCTTTTGTCTGATTCTTCAACATCACACGTCCTCTGTTGCTGTGGACCCTCTCTGAGGACTTTTCTGTGTCCTTGAAATAATTAGTTTATCTTCACCGATTTGGTCCATATTAGAGTAACGTTGTTTTACGGTTACCAATTTTTTCCGATGAACGCTTTCAGTTGAATTATGGCAGCGGATCTCTAGTAAAATTTTGTATACTTGATTGAATGATCCTCCCCGCTGAGTTTCAAGATACTGGCCGAGGTAAATGGAGTTGTAAAAATATCGTCAAATACTTGCAAAACTATAGTGAAAGTCAAATTTGTACGACTTTCGTTATTCCTCCCAAAGTACATAAATACCTATCATTTCTAACCTCGTCAGGTGTGGGCTGTACATCTTTTCCATGGTGGGCCCATGCCAGATTGAGACGACCTTAGACTGTATCAGCAAAAACTGATGACAAAGTCATGTGCAATCTTGTTCGTGGAATTCACTTCCAGAGTGATTCTCTTATGCTTCAAAACCAGAGGACCACTTAAATGATCTTGTCTATGGTTCTCCCGTCGATAATGATCCATCCCATGGCTTTATGCAGTCTATCACAGGTAATGGACAAGAATGCGATGTGAACCCTTAAGGGAGGTATGAAACTGGTAGTTGTAATATAAATATTAAACTCAAACACGGAAACTTGATTTGCCAGATTCTAGCTTATGGTCTGGTTGGGGGAATCAAGAAAAAGAGAAAGATAGTTGCATTAAAAAAGGGGAGAGAGATATCCACCATGAATAGATTCCTTTGCAAGACTGATACTCTGCAAGGTCACGAATGCAGGCGCCTATATTCTGGCCCTTGAATCTAGGTTATTCGTTGCTGCTCCAATCTCCCAATCGGAAATTTTGGATACATTAGGAGGAATCTCTACGTTGACAAGTGATTCCAGAAGATTGTGGAATCTTTGGGCATCAGTATGTGAACAAGCCAGAGATATTTGATTGTTAACAGGTATCTCTTGTACCTGTACAGATTGGTCCTCCCCAGGTCCTATATTCAAGCTATCTCGGAGTAGTTCCATGACAGGGCAGTTGGGGTCATGCGGGCTTCTTGAAGATGTTGCGTCACATCACTCATAAATTCTTTTGGCCTGGCATGAAATGCAACATCAAGGCCCATGTTGATGTGTGTTCCTTGCACTGGCTGGTCTGCTCTAACATGTACCGATAAGGCAACAGATTCCGGAAGACATTCCCATGGATTGCGAATGATTGCTTGAATTTGGAGAAGTTTATTCCATCTTGGTGGTAGTGAAAAGACTCTGAAAATGCAACCAATTTATCATCCTTTGACTCCCATTATTCATAGGGGATGGGGCAGATGAATTTTCTAGAGAGATTATATGATTTCACTACATTTCCCTCTCCACTATCTCCAATGGCAGGATCGTCTTTTTTTTTTTTAAAGAGGGAGGGATGCACCCCAAACGGTGCCCCCAATTTCCATTGAGTTAATGAAAAGCATGACAGCAAGGTCTTTCGTAGCAGGGGTACATAGTTCGAGAGGCATACGCCGCCTCGGTGCCAGGAAAGATAAAACCCCTCGGCAGTGTGTATAATGGCATCGCCAGATGGGGTGACGCCCCTGAAGACGACCTCGTTCCTAATGGCAGGATTGTCTTCAACTCTGCATCTGCACGCTTTCGACTGAATTGCACATGTTGCTGGCCACGAGCCCTAATAAAATTCTGCCTATCATCCAGAAACTGACAGCCAAGCAAAATTGATGTGGTCCACAGCCGTGTGGAGAGGTATCTTCTTTGTTTTAAGGGGATAAACTGATGAGCTGGAGCTCCTGGTTGAATTGGGCAGAGCTCAGCGACAACATGTCTCATCACAGGAGCATCGGGGTGTCTCCTTTTTGTGCAGTGTTTAGCTGGTAACTGCCTATGTTAGTGCACCGCAAAGTGCATCATATTCCTTGAAAAACTTTACAAGCAATTGATTGAGCCAGAATAGATTTCTGATCTCCTGAAAATGCTTCTAGTCTAGGCCAAAGTTACCTGAAATCCCCATCAAACCAACATGGGTATGTGTGCACTTTGAGGTGAGTGATTTTTCTAACGTAAATTATGCCCATATTGTATGTGATTTCTCAAGAAGAAATCTAACGAGAAGCTGGGGCAAAATTCTTAAGGTCTTATAAAATTGTTCAGTGTGTGGACCCCATAGCATCTAAGTTGGATCTGCTATCCGAGGTACTCTTGTTCCAGGAGTAAGAGTCTATCCTAATGTATTCCGTGTATCTCACTAACATCCACATCCATCAATACCACTTGTTGGGAGACTCATTCCTTTCTATGAACACTCCTCTGCTGAGAGATTCACTGTGCTAATCTTTGGCTATTCAATGTTCTCGCTCCTGCTATGATAAAATTGGCGCTCTAGCACCTCTTGATTTTCATCAAGATGGACATTCTCATATTCCATCTACCGCTTCACTTTTGTTCTACCTTTGTAGGCCTATGGATTTCATGTCTACATATGAAATCCCACTCCCCTCTTTCATTAAAGTGCTCATTTTAAAAGCATTCCTCCAGTGTTTGGCAACTTTCACTGTCGTCCCTATTCGTAGCCTAAGTAACCTTTTCTGACCTCACCCTATTTTTTTTCTCTCCTTCTGCATGTGTCTTCAATTATAAATTGTGTTGCATTTCTTACGTGATCAATATACATTTTTCTTGGTATGGCCCTCAGGTTGTACCAATTTTTTCTTTTGAGTTAAGGCTTGCCCTCTCATGTCTATTTTTATTTTCACAGGGTAATGGCGTTGTCTTGGTGAATACAGATAAAGCCGGCATTTTATCTGTGACAAATTTCCGCCTACTCTTTGTGGTAAGTGATGTGTCTCTTAAACTTTACTCTTATGAGGTTGTTTTTATGAACTCAGTCTGGTCATGTATATGCACTCGTTAAGCATGAAATGCACCAACCTCCAACCATGATTGAGATAACTTTTTTGATTTTTATGATGAATTCACAAGAGATGATTATTTTTGAGAATTTTGCCTATTATCAGTATAATTTCATATCTGAGGTTCTAAAAATTTTTACATTCTTTTGGTATTTGTGTTCCAGAGTGAAGTGCCCCGGATGATCATCCCTCTTGGTACCATACCTTTGGCGACTATTGACAGGTTCAGTAAACAAGTAAGTTAATAACATGCCAGATGACGTTGTTCACATTTTGAGTGAAGATGTTAGATCAAGATGCTAAATAGGCATCATTCATACACTCCATTCTTTCACACCTATGCCTTCAATAGGCTTGCTGGAGAAACTACAAGTTAACAAAAAAACCCTTAGGAAAGTATGGTATCACAGTAACTAACTGCTTTTTTAATCTATCAGAAACCTACAACTTACATAAAGCACCCTAGGGTAGTAGGGAATGGCCATTTTACTATGCTGTCTGACACTAACTGCGTTTGTCATCTTTCGGACTCCTTTTATTGGTTTAGGGTGTTTCTGACTTTTATTTTGTGTTTACTGGTTTACCAAAACCTATATCCTTTGAATGATTTGCCAAAGTCGGCCAGATCCTCATCAAGGAAAATTATCCTTCCTTTTCTCATTTATATATCACCTACGTTCATGTACTTGTCAGATAAAACCCTGATAAATGTTGCATAGAATTGGAGTTGAAAAATGGTGAGAAGAGATGATGAATCAGAAGGGAGAGATTTTGGTTAAGAGGGGGAAAGATCTGAGGAGAGGAATGAGAGGAAGTGGCTGAAGCTGGGGCAAGGGTTGGCGGGAGAGAGGGAGGGAGGGTAAGTAATATATGTGTGATGAACTGTAACATCCTGACAACTGTCCTCCTGTGAGGGATATATAAGGATTTTCCTAACCTGCGTATCAAACTGCCAGTGGATGAAGGATCTAAGGACTGAAGAGAGATTTAGATTAGAAACTTTCATTACACGGTGTTTTCTTGGGTCATGTTTTGCATAATCAATCTACTTATGAAAATGTAGATTAAATTTAAACCTCAAGCAAACTATCAAAGACTATGCTAGCTCGACCATTTAAAGTGTAGCGATGGAAATGAAAGACAAGTTCATACGATAATGGCCACATTTATCTGGAAGTCACAGAGTATACTAGCTGGACTATTTAAAGTGTAGCGATGGAAACGAAAGACAAGTTCATAAGGTAATGGCCACGTTTATTTGGAAGTTCAGCTCTATACTAGCTTGACCATGTAAAGTATAGCGATGGAAATGAAAGACAAGTTCATAAGATAATGGCCACGTTTATCTGGAAGTCAAAGACTATACTAGCTTGACCATTTAAAGTGTAGCGATGGAAATGAAAGAAAGTTTATAAGATAATGGCCACGTTTATTTGGAAGTAAAAGATTATGCTAGCTTGACCATTTAAAGTGTAATGATGGAAATGAAAGATAAGTTCATAAGATAATGGCCAAATCTGATTGGGTGTTTCTGTGTTTTCTAGTTATTGATTGGCGTATCATGAAGAGAAATAGCTAGAAAAATGAATGAAAGAATGATCACCTAGATGAACCCCTATGGATGTTATTCTTAGCTGCTGTATGTTTGGTCCTTCTGGGTCTTAAAGGTAGCAAATTATGCTACTGAGAGGATCTAGGATCAATTCTTTTTACTGCGCAATGCAATTTCTGAGAAGAGAAATAATTCAAGTATCATATTGACCCCATTAATACTGTGAGTTTAATCTGTTCTCATGTCCGTGTTGTGTTAAATATTCCCTATTAAGTATAAAGAGGGACACCAGAGTGGAGAGAAACTCTAGTGCTAAGCATGCTCAGAGTTCTACAGTGGAGGGATGGGTCAACTCCTGTGAAGAGGGGCACCGGGATAAAGAGGAACTCCAGGGTTTTGCGTGCTTCAGCTTGGGCAGTGGAGGGATGGGTGACACAGGACCTTTCTTCGGTGACACAGGATTTTTAAAATTTTTTTTGAATTGAAAAAAAAAGGTCTATTCTTTTTTTTGACCTATTCTTTTTCTTTTCTCCCATTTTCATTCAATGCTTTTGAAAAAAAATCTTTCGTTTGGCTTCCAAAAAAATTGTTCATGGAACCCAAATTTTCTTCACTGTATCTGGTATTATTTGTGAAGAATGTGTTGGACATTGAAATTTATTCATGTTTTTCTTTGATGCACAGGCCCCTAAGCATCTCTCAACTCAACGCCAGTCTGACAGGAGCGTTTACCGGTTCCTCCAGGTTATTGGTAGGTCCTTGGAGTATGTAACCTTAATTGGTTAGATTAAAGTACACATGAAATTCATGTAATTTTACTTGATTGATCTTGAAAGCATTTAGTACTTTATTTCAATCAGATAATCATGGCTAAGCATCATGGCTGTTATATGTTTTAATTATGATACAGACTTGATATGATCCCCCTCTGCACGTATGTGAGGAGGCACCAAACAGGTCAGTAGAGGAGTCAACCCTTGTGTATGCAAACGAGGACACCACATGTGCGAGGAGCCACATGTCATGAAGGCTACACTCAAATGAGCAGAAGGGCAGGAGAAATGGTAGGGGCAGGTGGTGGACAAGCTGTTATAAATAAGTGGCAAGTGGAGATGAAGAGGGATTTTGGAAGTTAGTAGAAGGGGAAAAGGGTCCACTCCCAAAGTTGGTCCAGCGGAGGAGCTCCACCGGTTCCACCAGAGGAGATCCTAGTACAATTTTCTTGTTCTTGAGTCCTGTCTTGACGCAAGACTCAGTTTCTTGTAGCTTGGTGCAGTCTGGTCTGATTATGTAATCAAGAAGATCCCTTATCTTTCTTGCTTGAGTGTCTCAATACATCAGGAGTGCGTCAGAAACTCTTACCTAGGCTTTTACTAAGTTATCCTCACTGGAAGAAAGTTGCAAGGACGCAACCTTTATTTATAAATAGGAGGGTTGGGTCCCTAATTTTTGTTATAAATTTATCAAGATGGTATGTCATTGAAATCTAGGTTTTAATTTTCTCCTCTTCTGTGGGTCGGTCACTGATTCGTTGGGTGATCATCCCTTGCATTTAAAAAAATAAAAAATAAAAATCCTCTTCTTTCCAAGTTTGCCCCTGTCTCTTACCATCTCAGATCTACCCTCTTACAGCAGAGCTTGACAGTTTTTTTCATTGTTATCTTACTGTTTGCTCTCGCTCCTTTTCTATCTTTCACTGCTCTGGGGTACATTCTGATAGGACCTACATCATGGTTCCCATCATATTATCATTATTATCATCATTACAACCTTGTGATTTATCTCCTGTGGTTGGTCTAAGCAGATGAAATCTGGTCTGAACTTTTTTTCATGACTATCTGCTATGAACCTATTTCTGCAGGCAAAGATATGCGAATAATCGTGTTTGGTTTTCGTCCCAGGACTAAGCAGGTGATATGAAAAAAAACTTCTTCAAGGATTTTCTAACATTTTATCCTAGTTAATTTTTGCATGTTGCTGAATGCTCTATTTTCGGGGGCAATGTGGACCTTATCTCTTTTTACAGAGGCGTCTTGTCTTTGATGCATTGCTACGATGTACTAGACCATCCCAACTGTGGGACCTCTATCCCTTTACCTGTGGGCCATCTATGTTCCAAAACTCAGATCCCAAGCTACGGTTACTGGATGAGTATTTTCGGCTTCTTGGGAAATCTTCTGTGCACCCATCGTCCAGTATGATTGAAGATGGATCATTTTCCATGTCAAATAAATGGTGGAGAATCAGCACTGTGAACATGGGTTATTCAATGTGTCCAACTTATCCATTTGCATTGATTGTACCTAAGTCTATCAGGTACATTGTGGTATAATAAACTCTGCAATGGATTAATCATGAGACATAGTAACATACTCATTCTGAATATGTTTTGTACTGATGTTGCCCTTCCATTATTTTTTGTTACAGTGATGATGAAATAAGAATTGCTTCTTCCTTCCGGGGAAGGTCTCGTTTGCCTGTAGTATCTTGGTGCCATCCTCGTTCGTACCTACATCCACCATAATTTTGCCACTTTTTGACGTGAAATTTATTAAAAGACATGTTTTAAACTTGTCTCCAGGAACTGGAGCTGTTATTGCTCGTTCTTCTCAACCTTTAGTTGGTCTCGTTGTAAGTACGAGAAGGTGATTCAGTGAAGATGAGAATAATTTTACAATTTGTCTCTAAATCTCTCTGCGTCACAGTAATGATCCTCATTTCTCATGGTGTTCATCTTTTCTTTTATGATGTAGTAATGCAGATGAAAAGCTAGTAGCTGCTCTGTGCAGTGATGTTTCAGACAAATTGAAATCTAGAAGGTGAGTAAGAGCATCCAATTTAAATCTGTCATATCAGAGAAGTGACAATCACTCCCTTTCCATTTGTTCGGTAGCAGATTAATCAGTCTTTATTTGATTCTCCATTACCTGATTAATCCAAAAAGTTGTTTATCTCCATTCATTAATTTGTTGTTATTTGGTTACTGTGTCAAATATCATGCCAACTTTTTTCCAGGAAATTTTACATTGCCGATGCAAGACCCAGGAAAAATGCACTCGCAAACAGCGCTATGGGTGGGGGCTCCGAGTCATCCTCAAACTACTTTCAATCAGAGGTCAGCTTGTCCCTTGTTTTTTTTTTTTCAAAATATTGCTCGTTAGTTGCTAGAACATTAGTTTATATTTCTTGATGATGCCCATGCCCTGCAGGTTGTTTTCTTTGGGATAGATAACATTCACGCCATGAGGGAAAGCCTCACTCGCTTGCGAGATTACCTAGACACCCATGGGACCACTTCCTCAGATGGCATGTCCTCCTTCCTGGTATGTTATATGAAACTATTTTGCCGGCATTTGCAAATACTTATCTAGCTTTTCTCTCTCTATATTGAAGAGGAACGGGGGATGGACCTGGGGTGGTGGGAATCTCAGTAGCATGTCAGCTTCTGTTTCCAACTTTGGAGATAGTGGGTGGCTCATTCATGTTCAAAGCGTCTTGGCTGGTGCTGCCTGGATCGCTGCACGTGTCGAGCTTGAGTCAGCCTCTGTTCTTGTGCACTGCAGGTTTCCTTCTGTGCTCTATGTTTTATCTTTGCTTCCTTAGCCACCCATTTATTGACCTAAGTCCCTTGGACAACATTTTCATTGTTAAGCAAGTTATCATTATTGACACATCTGCTTTTTTTCCTCTCTAAATGAAGTGATGGTTGGGATAGGACAACCCAGTTGGTTTCACTTGCCAGCTTGTTGCTGGATCCATACTATCGAACATTCAAGGGGTTCCAGGTATTGTTTTCATTTGCTCTTTCTTCCGCTTGTGACATTTGCGATCATTTGTCATTTATGATTCTTGATTTGGAAAAAAAAAGTTATTTATGGTTCAATTTGGTTTGTTTCCATTTTATTAGCCCCTTGGAAATACTATGTTTGAGTTTTTCAAATTACTGCACTGTGATCTTGCTTCTCTGGGTTGCAGGCGCTGGTGGAGAAAGATTGGCTAGCATTTGGCCATCCATTCTCAGAACGTTCAGGGTTGCCGAATTCGCCCAGGAACATGGCCAATCCTGAAATTAACCGGCAGTCTTCTATTGGAAGCGTAACTGCATCTCCCATGCGTGTTCCATCCGGTTCCTCTCCATCTGGGGGCAGTTCTCATTCACAGATATCGAGCAATGCATCGCCAATATTTCTGCAGGTATTCTAGACTAAAGTGTTTCTTATGTTCTACGGATCAGTAAGGAAGTAGGTGATCTAGTGTCATGGGGAAACTAATCAACTTGTTAATTCTTAAAATTATCAACCTGGTCTACATTTGCTTCTGATACATCATTTTCTGATGGAGAAACTATCCTGCCCTTGCAGTGGGTTGATTGTGTATCACAGCTGCTCCGAATATATCCCTGTGCTTTTGAATTCTCCTCGGTAACTACAAAAGTTCTTTAGCTCAAAAGGTCGAGGCATGTATCACTTGCACTCTAATGTTGTTGTGTATTTCTTTTTGTTGAATTTTCGGGTTATAGAGTTTTCTGGTTGATTTCCTGGACTGTATGCTTTCGTGCCGTTTTGGAAATTTCATATGCAACAGGTAATTTCCTGGGTCTTGCATTTCTAATTTTTTTTTGTTCTACTTGCCCACTGGTTGAGTGATATTTCTGTGCCTGCAGCGAGAGGGAAAGGCACGAATACAGAATTCAAGACTCTTGCGGGTGCATGTGGGTGTATCTGGCTAGCTTACGTGCTTCTGGAGATGGCTTCCATGAGCACTGGAATCCCTTCTATGACCCAAACAAGCACATGGCTGGCCCTCTGTTGCCTCCAGCGGCGGCACTGGCTCCGACACTTTGGCCCCAGTTTCACTTGCGCTGGTCGTGTCCTTCAGAAGCTCGGGCCGGAGAGCTCGAATCTCTAGTCCGCACCTTGAACAGAAGATACGCCGAAAGTTCTAAGGTATTCATTGTCATCCTCTCTCCCTCTGTCTCTGGTCTCGCATGTTTACATTTGATTATTTTTCAATCATCTTCTTCAGGCAAGGAGCAGGGTAGAGGAGACAGCCAGCGAACTAAGAAGCACAGTGGAGCTGCTGACAGCAGAGATCGAGAGGGAGAGGCAGCACAGTAAATCGGCCATGGCGATGGCCACAAGGGCCTGCAGGGAGAGTGCAGCCATGAAACGTGCTGTGCAATCTCTAGGCTGTAGGGTTCAACTTTCATCCAATAGTGGGGATGTCCCCGAAAGCTTCCTGTCAGAGGCAGTGCAGCTCTCCTCGAGCAGGGTTGCCCAAAACTCCACTTCATCTTTTTCTTCGTGCAAGGGGGAAGGGCAGCAGACTGACAAGGCAGACTTCTCAGTCTCCATCTCAGCCATAGAGGATGGCATTTTTGATGGCAGTGATAGCCCTTTGAGAGAGATGTGTGAAAGTTTGTGCCCGTTCCGATCAAGAGATGGTTGCAAGTGGCCAGACGCTGGTTGTGCTCAGCTCGGCAGCCAGTTTGTGGGGTTGAAGGCGAATTTTGATGCTTTCGATCGCCTCTCTATATATGATTGTTATTTCGGTTCAAAGTGAAGCGAAGGTATCTATAATGTCCTGTAATGTGATGACTCCAACAGATAATAAAAAAATCGAGGTAGAACTATATACTGCTGTCTTGAATCATCTACCTTGATTGGATGTCATCTCGAGGACCTTCCTCCCCAAAACTTGCTATCAAATCCACAAGATATGAAGACTCTTAGATTAAAGATACTATATTCCCCTTGCGCTGTTGATTCTCATTTTGGGCTCCATCGCTGCTCTATCTAATCTGCTACACTGTTTGTGTAAGTTCGTGAATACTAGAGAGGGACAATAAGTCACCATTAAGAGTGTAACTACAACATGCTCCACTTAAACAAATTCATATCATGAATTAGAAATCAAGAACCTTGCAAATTACGCTGTTGAGTTTGAAGCACAGCTAAGGCCTACTCATTTTTGGTTCGGAATGGAGATCCACGGATAAGAAAGGAGAACCTTAGACACTCTTTTGTGCGACATTTGTCAATGCTAAAGAGAGACCATTGAGAGTTTAATACCGACAATCTCCCACTTGACTTATCAAACACTTTTAGTCTTGGACAAACATTAGTGTAGTAACCACTATTTGTATGCTTGAGGATATACTCAAATTTATAACATCGTCTTTCATGAAGCTAGTCATTGTGGTAATATGTTAAAAAAATGCATGCCTCTTCCATGTTCTAAAACATTCACGATTCATATTACACTCAAAGCCTTACGTGGTTGATAAACCTTTACAAATGAACTCCTCATGACATGACTAAAATTCTCTCTCTTGATTTTTTCACTAAAGAATTATAAATATGGATCCTAAAAGATGTGATATCACACGATTTCATTGGTTCCTAATGACCTTGAAATGTGCCAAGTTGAAATGCCTTTTTCTCTAGGTTGGCTACCTTAAACTTAGTCCTCTTATGTTCAATGACCACTGATTGATCTCTTATCCTGTCCTTTACAATAAAAAAACTTGATCTCCATGTGCCTATGTGCACTCAACTTCTTGTTGTTGTTGAACTTGATGCTAGTTTCATTATCACAGAACATCAGTAGGTGTCTATATATGGAGTCAATAGCACTTATGAAGTTCCTTATCCAAAGGGCTTGAGAAGACGTGAGAACATGCTACATACTCAACCTCCATGATAGGTGTTGTAATTGTCTTTTGCTTTTTGCTCAACCATGCAACAACTCCTTGGGCTAACATGAACACATAACTAAAAGTAGATCTCATCATATCCACAAAATTGGAAAAGTCTGAATCACTATATCCACTGATTTCTAGTTTTTTGCTTCACCTTTACATGACCATCAATTCTTAGAGCCTCGTGCCAAATGCTATTGTTGCATATGGTTTATCTTTCATAAAAAATCTTTCTTCATTGGAATTAGGCACATATATTTAATTATGTCACCCTTAAGAATAGGGACTTTCTGAGGAGAGCAATTTTCCATAAAAAATCTGCTTAAGACATGTTATTTGTAACACCTTTAAGAAAAATCAAAGCATACATAAGCATTTGTCACTGTCCGATAGTGGTATTGGGCTCTCGGCCCATTTATCTTCTCTTCTCATCTTCTCCTATAGAAGGACCTATGTACTCTCATTTCTATATACAATTCTAGGGTTTCTTCATCTCATCGTCAACATGGTATCAGAGCCATAATCTCTTCTCGCCGCCGCCCCCATCAGACGCTACAATTGTCATTCCCGGCGTGCCGTCTCTTCCTAGTCCGACGCAATATCCTCTCCTTCCTAGTCTACAGTCATCCCCATTATCGGACCTTCTTGTCGTCGAAACCACGAGCGTCGTCCGTCACTTCACTCCGGACGGCGCACTTATTCAAGCCTACATCTTCTATCCCATCCTATTACAAGGTCTGCATCAATAATTTATGGCTTCTCCACACTCTTCAACTCCAAGTTCCGATACTTCGTTACCACACATCTCGGCACCTCAGGTTGATACTCAGGTGATTCTTCCCCCTGTAGTGCTTCCTACTCCGCCGGCATTTGCACCTCGTCTCTCAATCACGGCACAACTTACTCGACTTGCCTATAATTTGATTGGCAACAATTACTCCGTATGGGCTTTCGGCTTTGAGCTCTTTCTTGAGTCTCACAGCCTTCATCATCATCTCATGGAGGACCCTCCGCCACTTCGCGACCCATCTTATGCTTCTTGGTCGCAATCAGACTCAGCCATTATCACTTAGATGCTTCATAGCATCGAGCAGAACATTGCCGAGTCTCTCGCGCACATCAAGCCGTCACGCTCTCTTTGGCAAACCCTTGAAACAATGTATGCCAATCAGACGAACATCGGTCGTGTGGTAGAGATCTTCGAGACTCTTCTCACTCTCAAGCAAGGCGATCTCTCTCTTCAAGCCCACTTCGGCCGCATGCATGCCTTAATTCAAGAGGTTGACCTTTATCAACCTCCCACTACAGATCTCATGACGTTGAAGCGTTACTGCGCAGAGCTCTATGCTGGCATCTACCTTAGTGGGCTTCGTCCCTCCATCGCCTCTCAACTTAGGGGCTCGCTTCTATCTGGTGACCATGTCCCTTGCATCACTACCATTTTCTCTGCTGCTCTTCGAGTCACGATTGGTATGCCTTCACTCCCTCTCTCTTCTGTTCCAGGCGATACGCCTCCTCCCTCAGCGATGACTATTTCTGGTCCTCGAGCTTGTGACGATGGTGGTTTCCCTCCCTGCTTTGATGGCAATCGTCCTCCTCGTGGGCGTGGCTGTAACCTTTTTCCACCATGTCCTCTCTGCTGCAAGCAAAACCATCCCACCAACAAGTGTTATAAGCAATTCGGCAAGCCTCCCATTGCCCAAGCGGTTTTGACTCCTCCTGCACCGCCCAACATCCCTGCTCCCCAATATCATGTGACCTTGATGCCAGCCGAGTATGACGCCCTTCGCCGTTTTGCGAGTACTGATGCCTCCTCTTCTGCCAGCCTTGCGTCGCTTCCGGCTCCCTCCATGTCAGGTACATCTACTCTACTTGCTTCCTCTTCACCATCATGGATTATCGACTCAGGGGCTTCCTCTTATATGACTGGGACTTCATCACTCTTATTGTCATATCTCCCTACCCCCTCCCATCCCCCCGTTACCATTGCCGATGGCCGACCTTGTCTGGTCCAAGGCCGTGGTACTACTCGTGTCACCCCTTCTCTTTCTCTTCACCAAATCCTCTATGTTCCTGGCTTCCCTATCAACCTTCTCTCTATTAGTGCTATCACTCGTGCTCTTCCCTGTACAGTTACCTTCTTTCCCTTTCATTGTATTTTCTAGGATCTGTATACCGGACGGAGGATTGGTTTGGGCCATGAGAACGGGCGGGACATCTATGAGCTCGTTGTTGATGAACCCTCATCGGGTCTTCAAGCTCTTTTTGTTACCTCTACTGCTACTTCCTCCCTTTTGTGGCATCGCCGTTTAGGCAATCCTTGTTTTGACAAACTTAAAAAGACCTTACCATGGCATTCTCTTACTCAGTTTGTGTGCGAGTCGTGTCAATTGGGCAAACATCATCGATCTTCTTACTCTAGTCGCAATGGCATACCCTCTTCTGCACCTTTTGATCTTCTTCATTGTGATGTTTGGGGTCCCTCTCGTACTCCCTCCATCTCCGGTCATCGCTACTATATCGTGTTTGTTGATGACTATACTCGTGTGAGTTCGGTCTATCTTCTCTGCGATCGCTCTGAGGTTGTCACTACAGTCACCCACTTCATCATGGAAGTCGTCACTCAATACTCTACTATGCCAAAGATTCTTCGTACGGATAACGCTCTTGAGTTTGTCCAAGCCTCTCTACGTATCTTTTGTGCTGATCGTGGCATTATTCACCGAACCACTTGTCCTCACACCTCACAGCAAAATGGCGTTGTAGAGCTCAAACACCGTCAACTCCTTGATATCACTCGCACACTACTCATTGAGATGTATGTCCCATCTTATCTTTGGTTTGACGCCCTCATGACTGCGACCTATCTCCAGAATTGGCTTCCCTCTGCTCCCCTTGGTGGCGCTATTCCCCTTCATCGTCTCTCACCCACATCATCCCTCTTCTCCCTTCCTCCTCGAGTTTTTGGATGTGTTGCTTTTGTTGAAGATCACTCTCCTTCCCTATCTAAACTCACCCCTCGTGCTCTGAAAGGCGTGTTTGTTGGCTACTCTAGGACACAAAAGGGCTACCGGGTGTACTTTCTAGATACCCGTCATTATATGACTTCTGCCGATGTTACCTTCCATGAGGACTCTCCCTTCTTCTCTCCTCCCTCACCTTCTCCGACGCCTACCGCTGCATCTCCTTCGCCTGGCTTCCCTCCCTTGGTGGTCACTATCGATCCCTATCCTTTAGTTTCCCCTCCTCCACTTTTTCTCTCCTCTCCTTCTCCTCCTGTTTCCTCGATTCAGTCCGTCTCATCTGCTCAAGATACCGATCCCCTATCCCCCACCTCCACGGCCACCTCACCATCCCCGGTCGTCGTTCCCCCAGCCCCTCTAAATGATCTTCACCTTCCCATCACCCTTTGCAAGGGTACACGTGCTTGTACTCAGCATCCCATTTCTCACTTTGTTTCCTATGATCGTCTTTCTCCATCCTTACGTGCCTTTGCCCTTTTGGTAGCCTCTGAGTCGATTCCACGATCGCATGTTGAGGCAGCACTAGTACGTGAATGGAAAGTGGCGATGGATCAGGAAGTGGAGGCCTTAGTTTCTCGAGGGACTTGGACCTTGGTTCTCCGTCCAACAAATGCCAACATCGTCACGTGCAAATGGGTCTTCACCATCAAATATCATCTTGATGGTGCCATTGCCCGTCACAAGGCTCTTCTGGTTTCTCGTGGATTTACTCAATCGTATGACATTGACTATACCGAGACATTCTCGCCAGTCGTTCGTCTCAACTCTGTCCGCGTGTTTCTCTCCCTAGCTGTTAATCAAGCATGGTCTCTCCACCAGTTAGATGTCTCTAATGCCTTTCTTTATGGTGATCTTGAGGAGCAGGTCTTTATGGAGCAACCTCCTGGATATGTTGCTCCGGGGGAGTCATCTAAGGTGTGTTTTCTAAGAAAAGCTATTTACGAACTCAAGCAGAGTCCACGTGCTTGGTTTGCCAAGTTTAGTGGCCTTCTCTCCGCCTTTGGCTTCACATCATGCGTGGCTGATCCCACCGTGCTCACTAAGAAAACTAAGGGTGGTCTTGTCATTCTTGGAGTTTATGTTGATGACATTATTTTGACTGGGAGTGATGACACTGGTATTCTTGCTACGAAGACTTATTTACAGCAACACCTCAGCATTCGTGACTTGGGGAGTCCTAGATACTTTCTTGGGATCGAGTTTGCTCATCAAGATGGGAAGCTCACTTTGACCCATCGGAAGTATGCCCTTGACATGCTTAAGGAGACAAGACTTCTTGGGTGCAAGCCAGAGACCTCACCCATGGAAGCTCGCCCACAGTTTTGGGATACTTCGTCTCCACTCTTTGAGGATGCTAACTGCTATCGAAGATTGTTGGGCAAGTTGATATATCTCACTATCACTCGCCCCGACATTGTATACGCGGTTAGTGTCTTGAGTCAGTTTATGCAGGAACCTCGACGAGTTCACTGGGAGGGAGCTCTACGAGTTCTAGCATACATCAAGCGAGCCCTAGGGAGAGGGCTCATCTATCGACGACACGGTCATCTGCGTATCGAAGCCTACTCTGACGCCGGGTATGCAGGTGACAAGGGAGATCGTAAATCTTCTACAGGCTATTGCACTTACATTGGAGGTAACCTCCTCACCTGGCGATCCCGGAAACAGAAGGTGGTATCATGCTCCATCGCAGAGTCCGAGTATCGAGTTATGGCTGAGACCGCGCGGGAGATAGTATGGCTTTGATCATTTCTCAAAGATCTCGGCATTTCATCCCCTTTTCCAATGCCCATGTATTGTGATAATCAAGCCTCTATCTTCATCGCCGGCAATTCCACCTTTCATGAGCGTACAAAGCACATTAAGATTGACTGCCACTACATACGAGACAAGGTTATGTCTGGAGTCATCTCCACTCCTCATGTGACATCATCGCATCAGCTAGCAGATGTCTTCACAAAGAGTCTAGCCGGGATCTCATATGACACCACGTGTACCAAGCTGGGCATGTTTGATTTATATGCTCCAGCTTGAGGGGGAGTGTCCGATAGTAGTATTGGGCTCTCGGCCCATTTATCTTCTCTTCTCATCTTCTCCTATATAAGGACCTATGTACTCTCATTTTTATATACGATTTTAGGGTTTCTTCTTCTCATCGTCAACATTCACATTGAATCCCTTACTCTTACATATCAATGTTTTTCAATATAAATCTCTTAGTCATCTTCAACAAACTAGTAGTTAAACTAGCAAGTTCAATATCACCCACATTCAAAACAAATAATATTCACCCATATAAATTGGCCAACAATTTTTTCTTTAAAACCAAAGGATATAGCTACTTCATTAAATTTGAAGTATTATTGCATGGAAGCTTGATTGAGTCCAAATATGGACTCATTCAACTTCAATACCACATCTCCGTACCTTTAGCAAAAAATCCTCAAGGTTGATGCATGTATACCTCTTCCTTAAAATCTCCGTGAAGGAAGACTGTTTTCATGTCAATTTGATGAAGTTACATATCAAAATGTGCCAATAATGCCATGACTAACTGAATCTTTAGAGGACAATGTGTTGGGATCTGGGGTCAATAAGCCTTCCAAAGTTTTGATCAAAACATCAAACACATCGGAAGACATTTGATTAGACATTCAAAACACAAGGCACTGAGAATTGATGATCCCATTATCTCGTATAAATTAGAATTCATAATTCCAAGATTCACTTGAAGGACCTCAAGAAGTTTTTCAACTGTCCAGCCGATAGAAGTATCTACACGATTGACACATGGTTAGATCTCCTCTTCAATGCTCTTTACCAAGAGAGAAATAGAAAAAATAAGAGATTTCCCATAAGGCTTGCATGGGCACCTTGAGTTTTGATCGTTTCCTCATAAACATTAGGAATACAAAGTTTTCACAAAACCCTCATAATTATGTTTATATCTACCAACGTCTATAGTTTTCATATGTGTGACCCTCTAGGTTTATATATCTCACAAGTTAATAATTCTATAAACCCAATAACACATTATTCATCAATCTTATTAATTATCCATATCAGCTTATAAATTAATTAATTAATCATCAATTTAACCCAATCGACAAGTCGAGTTACTAGTCGATTGGGTGCCAAGCTACACCATGTATTCTAGGAGATATGAAAGTATAAAAAATTCTTTTATGGAAACTTGCCATCATTGGTTAACATGTAATTATAATCCTTCATTCACGTAAGACTCATGAATCACTTAGGATATGGTCAACTGTTAAATCCTAACTAATCATGATGAAAATCATTGGGAACTCCTTGTCCAAAATTTCTACTAACTTGGTCAAAAAAAATTTTACATAAAATTTCTTGAGTTAATCTCCTCAAATATTGATGATGGACAATCCTATATTGCCCACATAATCATCTTAGAGGTCTTTATGTCGTATTTAATATATGACATTTTGGAGATCCTATGGTTAGAGATTCGTAAGTCATAATCATAACATGGTTATTTGACACGGCGATTTCGTGTGGTCGTTGAATACACATAAACTGGTGTTAAAAAAGTTACCAAACTCACCAATTTAAATATTCAATCACTAATTAAAGAGTATAGTGGTGAATAAGGGTTGAATCCACAAAGAATTAAGGGAATTTTTTAGGTGCCTTTGAAATTCGATCAAATCAGACAATGAATTGAGGTAAGAAATTCAAGATTTTAGTATATTAAGAAAGAGAACTCCAAGAAGATCCACAAAAGCATAAATCAAAGAATTTGGATCAGAGTTCATGGAGAAATCAAGGAGTAAAATCGAGGAAGAATTTTCGTTCCCGAAGAGAGAGAAAATATAAAATTATATACAATTTGATTAATCTACCATTTGAAATTAAAATCTAATGCTAAATGAAGAAAAATTAGGACGAAAACATATAATCTCACTTGAAGTTGCACTCGAAATGATCTAATTAATCGCCGGATCAAAGGCTTTTCATTTGACGATTTTGAAAAGGAAGCTCGGCTTTTAAGATGTGTTTTCTTCCAATTCTCTCCTCTAAATCTTGATTTCAACTATTCACTGTATGTGTAAACGAGTCTAGAAGAAGTAGAAAATAAGAGATTCCAAGACTCAGTTGTTTAAACAGTTCAATTTGCTCGAAATATCAAAGAACAAAGTTTTTCGTCAAAGAACACGTAATTTATAGAGGAATTTGGGCATGACCGGTGGATGCGTCTCTTCATCTTCGATCAACGACTCAAATTGAACGTCTGTTCCTAAATCATCATCATTAAGTCACGCTCAGATTTTGCCACGTCGCATGTGAAGAAGAAGCATCACTTAACATCTAGCGTTTGATTTTCATCGAGCGATCAAGGTAAGTTCATGTGTCCACGCAAGTCCATCGGGCACATTTAATCTCGACCGTTATAACTCCCTAGATGAGCGGTTGAAATTAAATCATCTTAAAACGAATCATTGCCTTATCAAATGCAACCACGTATCCCCTTGAGCAAGTAAAAATTAACAATTGCGATTAAATCGCATAATTGGACGCTTGTCGTTGTGCCACATCACTTGCAAATAAAAATAAAGGAAATAGTCCCACATGAAAAAATTTATGCAATTTGATGGATATTTAAAGACTGAAAATTAATGGGTTTATCGAATATCTTGAAAAAGATGCTTAACCCACTAATTACATGCACGTGCATACACGCACGCACACGTGCGAATGCACATACACGCACATACGCCACCAAGTAACGTGTACACACGGCGCCATGTGGCGACACTCCACCACATAAGCGTGCGATATAAACAACATTTTTTAATTTTAAAAATTGAAAATAAGTTTAAATAAATTCTAAAAAATTATAAAAAACCTTAAAAATTATAAAATTTATAACTTTTAAAATATAACTGCAAATTAATTCAAATTTATTTTTTTGGATCAAAAATTAAATTATCTATTATTATAAAAAGTCAAGTTATTTAAACAACAAGAGAATAACTTTTTATTTGAAAAATACATTTATTCCTCTTAGAAAATAAAACTAAAAAATATATGAGTGTATATAAAAATATTTTATCTTATTATTGAATCATGAAAACATAATTATGATCTCAAATATAGATGAGAATAAAACTAGATTATTTGAATTATGCATAATTATCCCTAAAATGAGACATTTTTATATCATAATTTAAAATTACATGAATTGATAGATCTACACTAAAAAATATGATAACATGTATAAAAATTGAATATTTTATACCTTAATTTACATTAATAGCCATGTATAATTATGTATAAATTTCATATTATCATCATCCATCTACATGATGAATTTTGTGTCTTGACGAAACGAATGTGTATGGTCATTGAATACACACGATGTCGTGTCAAAATAAAGTCCAAACTTACCAATTTAAAGATTAATTCACGAATTGAAGGGTATAATGGTAAACAAGGGTAGAGTCCATGGAGAATTAGGGAATTTTGAGAGATTTCTTTGAAATTTGATCAAATTAGATGATGAATTCAGATTAGAAATCGGGAAATTTATGATATTAAGAAAGATAACTCAATTGCGAATCTACGGAATAAAAAATCGAGTGATTTGGATTAGAATTTGCAGAGTAATCGAAGTTTGAAAATGAGAGAAAAATTTGATCGCGAAATTGATTAAAAACTGAAATTAAAACCAAATTAAACTTAATCTACGATTCAAAACTTAAATCTAATGCTAAATGACAAAATATTAAGATGAAAACATGCAATCTAACCCAAAGTCGTGCTCAAAATGATCCAATTAATTGCCGGATTCATGGATATTCATTTTGAGATTTCGAAGACTAAGATGGCATTCAAGATGTGATTTCTCCTTACTCCCTCAATCAATTTTCGATTTCAAACACTCCTGGGACGTGGAAACGTGTCAAGAATGCAAAGAAATTAATTGACTCTTGAATTGTGGAGTCTAGACAATTCGATTTCACTCGAAAATCGAAGGGTGAGCTTCCGTTCGCGAAGAACAATGAATTTATAGAGGAATTTGGCGTAACCGTCGGATCAACAGTTTGATCGCGATCAACGGCTGAGATGACGCGTCTTTTGATTGAAACGGTGTGATTAAGTCGTGTCCATCCGATCGGCGATGGAGCTTCAAGATGCGTCCACATCGCGCGCTTTGAAGAGACGTGTTGTTTGATTCATCCGTTGGATCTTCATCCAACGATCGTGATCAATCAGAGGTCCATCGGGCGCTTCAAATCTCGACCGTTATAACTCCGAAGATGGTCGGTCGCGATTAAGGTCAGTTTAATCGAATCGTTGGCTCACAAGATGTCGCCACGTACCCCTCGAGTAAGTGACATCCGACGCATGTAATTAAATCACGCGATCGGATGTCTTTCGTGTTGCCACGTCACCTGAAAATAAAATAGAAAGAAAGAATAGTCCCACACGGAGAAAATTAAAGAGGAATGACGGGTATATAAGGTGGAACGAAATGTAAGCTTTGCGTTACCGCCCCAAAATACTTACCTGGGCCCACTAACCCGTGGGCCCATCACTCGCAAGCCCCTCACACTGCCAGGTGGGCGCCATCCGGGCGTCTGTGTGGACTCGCGTGGCACTGCCACGCGTTCGTGCCACCTCCGCGGCACGCAAGCGCCCGCGTTGGCTCACGTGGATCTGCCACGTGGCCTTGCGTGCCACGTCGCATCCGCGTGGGTCCCACGCGATAAAATACCCCCTTTTTTTTTTTGCTTTTTTTAGAATTTTTAAAAGAATTAAAATAAAAAATAAATTCAGATAATTTCCAAAAAATTTCTAAAAATTAGAAAAATCATAACTTTTTAAATACAACTCCAAATGATGTAGGATATTTTAGAGGATGTATCTTAATCCTACAATATGGGGAGGATCTATGAGTTGATATCAATGAGAACGATGTAGGGTAGATATTTAAAATATAGAGGATTATATGTGTGAAGAGTGATAGGTGAATAAGAGGATGATAATGGTGATAAATTTTATATTAATAGAGAAGAGATTGCAGATAGGAGTAGAAGTGGCGACGGGACCTATATATATATGTATATATATATATATATATAGATGTTAACACCGAAGAGAGAATGGTAGATTAGAAAATATATTTAATATAGAAATAGAAAGAGAGATGGGGAAGAATAGATATAAAATAAGAAGAGAAGACTGGAGAAGAAGGCGCTGAGACGCCAAGGAAAAACTCATGAAGGTTCAATGGTCAACTCTTGGACTTATAGATTATAAGATATAACTATTATTCACCATTAAATGAGAGAGGATATCACCTGGATATGGACGGGAAGTGACGCCGTCGGATTTCTGAAATAGTCCAAGATTTTCCTCGGTTTGCAGCGGACTTGAGGAGGATGAAAGTGGACAGAACGGGAGGGAGAATAGAAGGGAGGCAGAACGCGGAAGATGAAAAGGATGCGGGAAGAGTGATGGAGGCACAGGAGATACGATGAACACGAAAGGGTAAAACGAACCCACGAAACCAAACTTTTCATAAAAATTCAACATCCTCTTTTCGTTTACAACTTCCCATTTTATAGAAACAGAAAATGGAAAATGGAGGTTACGGGAGACGTCGTTTCACGGTAAACTCTTCCGCCGAGAGATAATTGCGCACGTTTTTCGGTAAGTTCGACGAATCCGTAAGAGCCGTTAGATGCAATCTGAGCCTGAGTTGATGAGGACGATACCTCATCATCTCAACGCATACGTGGGATCGTCGCGTTGAACTCTGTCTTTGAAGTGCTCTGTTGGACGATTGGGTGGCGAAATGAACTGATATTGTGGCGTAATGGCCGAAAGTCATAGGGTTGACCGGGCCACGGAATTCCGATTTCATCGCGTCAAGTTTTGCTGTCGTCCTTTTCACCGAGACTTGTTTTCGGTTTTCGCCGCGTCAATCTTCACTTTTGTTGAGCCGTCGTGACGATAATATATGGGCGATCAATATCATGCAGGCCAGCTGGCGTTTCGCAGTGGGAGAACGTCGAGAGATGCTGTCGTCCTGAATGATACTCTTCGATACAAGAGAGAATAACTCCTTGTAACTGTTTTGATCTTGGAGGTCGCCCTTCTGTAGCGATTCTTCGGCAGAGAAGGTAAGGACAAGTAGTATCTTCTTTCTCTTGTAAAACCGCATGGAATGGAGAACTAGCGTCGTCATCTTCTCAGACGGGGCTGGGGTCTCCAGCCGCTTTTTCCGATAAACATCGGATTAATCCGCTGTGTTAACAATGTCGATCCGGCTTGACAGCAAGGAAGGGAGGACGAGGTATTACGCAGAAATCGTTGAGGGAGTATCACCCTTTTCAAGCGTGAAATTCACCGTAGGACGCGTCGTATTCCAGAATGAAGGCGAAGAGGTCTTGCTAACGTGGAGAATCCAAATGTCAGCGCAGGAGGTTGGAGCTTTCCTTGCTTGACTCCAGTGGATTCGGCGTCGTGACTGCGATAGTGAACAACGCAGAATTCTTCCCTTATTGTCTTTTCATGGTAGCGAGTCTCTTTCTTCATCAGCCGTAGAGTTGGCTTCTTAGATACAGTCTTCTTCTTCTTCGTTGGTATCATCTTTAGATGTTGATCACGTGGAAGATAAGCACACGGTCGAGTAGTCATAGTCAGTCCGAAGGACTAATCCACAACGGGGTGGTGTAAATGCTGCTCTCGTGGGTAAGACTTATCTTTATTGGGAGCCTTCTTTAAGCTTCTTCATAACTTGGCTTTATATATCTTCAGTACTATCATGATGATAATAGGGACAGATTTCAGCTTCTTTCCTCAATTTTAGAGCTTGAAGTTCTTCCTCATGAGGTGTCCTTATGTAATTGATATAATCCTTGAGGTCTTAGATAATTACTTCCATAAGTTATCACATATAGATCTCTTCTAAAACTTTCTACTATGATGGTTTTCAAGGGAAGAGGGAGTGTAAAACAAAGGTGTTCCTATTGATGTTCTTTCTTGAGATCATTACTTAAAATTATATAAGGTACCTATGATAGGGTGGAGAAGGTTTGTAGATTAAGGACCCTATTTCAAATTAAGATGGTGGTTGACTTGGTCCATTCAAGGGATTCTAATTTATCTAAGGATAAGGCTAACTTCTTTTGACCAAGTCAATCTTTGGATCATTGTAAAATAAAAAGAGGAGGGAAAATAAATCCCTTAAGATCTACACTCTCTTTAATTATTTAGAGAGGTCTTCTTCATCCATTTAGTGAATGGATAATTTTTCAAGTTGGTAGATAAGGAGGAGGAGGAGGACGAGGATGGGTTCACTTAGAACCCTTGTGTTCATGTTTCAAAATAATTCTCCATCACCAAATTAATTCAAATTTGTTTTGTTGGATCAGAAATTGAATAATCTATCACTATAAATGGTCAAAATATTAAAATAGTAAGAGAATGATTTGTAATTAAATAAATACATTCATGTATTTTCTAAAATAACTTTATAAAAATACATGAATATTAATAAACATCATTTCTCTTATCATTTAATCATGAAAACATACTTATGATCTCAAATATAATTAGGATTAAAATCAAAATTTTCAATTATGTATAGTAATCCATAAATTGATGTATTTTTAGATCATACCATGAAATTATGCAAAATGATAGAAATATACTTAAAATACGATAACCTGCATACAATTAGAACGATTAATGCTTTTATTTGCATTAATAATCATGTAAATTCATATATAAATAGCATGTTATCATGTCTCAAGTAAAAGGAACATTCAGGGATTCATATTGATCAATTTAGTAAACTCTTTCCTCAAAGAGCCCACACTATCTACCTTGGTTTCTCCACAACGATGACTATTAGATCAACCATACTCATCATATAGGTTGGATCATATAATGCTATTCTTTTCAAATAATTTGATGTCCTTTTCGAATATTCCATGAATAGGAATGTTTAGAACATATATTTAAAGACTAGTGATCATTTTATTATAATCTCATCATAATTTAATTAGTCATTGCATATGCTCATGGACTTCATTGCAATCCTTCCACAAGAATAATAATGAATAAATTGCATTTCAATGAACATAAATGAGATAGATAGAAGTGTGATTAGCTTGTATGCTACCTATTATATATAAAAAAAGGAATATCATATTCAATGTCCTCTCTTTGTGTAAAGCCCTTTTGACGAAGCATGTCTATGTATCAAAATTAAAACCAAAATATCTCAAATTTTAGATTAATTATGATGAATTTAGTATAGAGGTGAGTAAGGGCTGAATGCACAAAGAATTAGGGCATGTTCTTGAGATGTTATAAAATTCAATCAAATTGGATGAAAATTTTGATAAGAAAAATATATATTGGATCAAAATGGATCAAATTGGATGAAAAATATAGATTTAGAAAGTAGACTCAAAGATCTATATAAAAAATTAAACAGCACTTAAATCAAATCTAGGTCTATAGAGAAATCAAAGAGTGAAGTTAGAGAGAGAAAATCATTCAAGATGAGAGAGAAGAAGATGAAATTATCTAAAACTTGGTTAATCTAAGCTTTGAAATTAAAATCTAACGCTAAATGATGATAGACTGAGATGGAAACACAAAATCTAACCCCAAAACCATGCTCAAAATGATCTAATTAATCATGAAATCAAGGCTTTTCTTGATATGATTTCAAAATTAGAACTTCGGAGTTTAAGAGGTGATTTATCCATATTCTTTTGATTAAATCTTGACTTCAAACACTCATTGGATACAAAAATGAGTCTAGAACACGGTAAAAGTGAGAGATTCAAGGATCAAGCTGTTCAAAAGGTTTGATTAATCATAAAAGCCAAGAATATATGTACCATCAAAGAGAGAAATTTTATAAATTTTTTAAAAGAGGTAAGGTTGTTGGATCTTCTTCTTGACAAGATTAAGGACCACGATGAGTCTAAAAAGTAGAATTGTTGTGGTTAAGTTGAGGCTATTAGATCTCGTCCATCAATTTTTAATCTATCGCCTTTGAGTGCACCTTGTGTCATAGTGAGCCCATCAGTCACATTTAATCTTGATTGTTATATCTCTCACTATGAACAACCAAGATTTACTAAGAGTTATAACTTGAATTTTCATCCAATCAAAAGTTTCCATGTACCCCTCCACTTAAGAGATCATCAACAACCACAATTAAATCGAGGGATCAAATGTCCCACATTGCACCTCATTATGTATGCCACAAAATAAAGAAACATAGTCCCACATTGAAAATATTAAGGGTATATTGGGGGTACAAATCTAGAGACCAATGTCAACGTAAAAAAAAGAAAACAATAGATAATTTTAGAATATATATAAAAATATTTTTTCTTATTATATTACATATAAAACTCAAATAAAATTGGAGTAATTCAAAATCATGATTTATAAATGATTAGCCTTTACAACGATGAATTTTGATATAAATTACATGGAATGATGAAAATGCACATAAAGTATGATAACATGCATGGAAAACATATGAATAGGGACTTCAAATGCACTAATAATCATGCAATTATCAATAAATATTACATGTTATCACCTTTGAAATGATTTAGGCATTATAGTGCTAAACTAACCCATTTGGATTTACTTTCGTCCTATAAATCTATTTACAACCTATCAAATATTAGTGGAAATAGGAGAGAAGAGACTGGGGTGGAGAGGGTCTTTTAGGGTTCTAAGTGACCAAGGGTGGAGATGCACCACCCCAAGAATGTCCAAGGGTGTGGTTATCTCCTTTAGGAGTTAATCTTTCTCCTAAATAATTTGTCCCAATCACTTTCTAAATAATGAGGCTCATCTCCATAAAACGAGGTAATAACCCCCCTTTCTAAAGACAAGGGCCCCACCTCCTAAAAAAGTGACTCTGAAGATATGATTTTGTGCAATCATTGAATACACACAAACTTATGTCAAAATAATTACCAAACTTATCAATTTAAATATTAGATCAATAATTCAAGAGTATTGTGGTGAATAAGGGTCAAATCCACAGAGAAATAAGAGAATTTTTTAGATTCCTTTGAAATTTGATCAAATCAGATGATGAATTGAGCTGAGAAATTAGGGATTAAGAAAGAGAACTCCAAGATGAATGCACAGAATTTGGATTAGCATTCGCGGAGAAATGGAGTGAAATCGAGGAAGAATTTTCGTTCACGAAGAGAGAAAATCTAAAATTATTTATAACTTGATTAATCTACCATTCAAAATTAAAATCTAATGCTACAGAAAAAAATTAGGAGGAAAACATGTAATCTAACTTGAAGTCATGCTCCAAATCAAAGGCTTTTCATTTCACGATTTCAAAACAAAGTTCGGTGTTCAAGAGGTTATTTCTTCCGATTCTCTCTACTAAATCTTGATTTCAAACATTCCATGGACACAGAAACGAGTTTAGAAGAATAAAAGAAAAAGAGATCCCAGGACTGAGTTCTCTAAATAGTTCAATTTTCTTGAAACATCCAAGAATGAATTTTTTTGTCACATAATAAGTAATTTCTTGATACACCACCACGTGACGTGTACACACGTTGCCACATGTCGACGCTCTCCCCGTCAGCTCCCATATTAGTGTGCGATATAAAAACCATATTTTTATTTTTACATAAATTCAGAAAAATTCTAGAAAAATATCTAAAAATTAGAAAATTCATAAATTTTAAAATACAATTCGAAATTAATCCAAATTTATTTTGTTGGATGAGAAATTAAATTATCTATTATTATAAAAAGTCAAATTATTGAAATAACAAGAGAATAAATTTTTATTTCAAAAATACACTCATTCCTCTTAGAAAATATAACTAGAAAACACATGAATGTATATAAAAATATGCTCTCTTATTATTTAATTAGTAAAACACAATTTTGATCTCAAATATAGATGAGAATAAAACTAGATTATTTGAATTATGCATAATTATTCCTAAAATGATACATTTTTAGATCATAACTTAAAATTACATGAGCTGATAGATATAAACTCAAAATATGATAACATGCATAAGAATGGAATATTTTATACCTTAATTTGCATTAATAATCATTTAAGTTCATGTATAAATTTCATGTTATCAGACTCCCAACTCTTCCTTAAGTAAGTGGGGCATCCACATTTAGAGGGTGACCTCCACTTCATTTTAAATATAAACAAAATTTAAAATTATTTTAATATAGGTTGGTCAATATTCCCATAAATAGAGAAATGTGACCAACTTTGACTTCCTTGTATTAGCTTAGTGAAGTGACTTCCCCAAAAGGATAGAATGATCTCTATAATTATTTGAAAGATAAAATTGAATACCTTTAAACTTTATTCATACCTTTGACCACCTTGACCCTTAATTACAACCTTTGACTTCTACAATTTAGAGTTGACTTGGACCTTAGAATGATGAGGAGATTTCCATATATTTTTTGGTCTCTTCTATTGAAATTTGCCTCCATATATTTCCATATATTTTCCTATGTCCTTGCATAAAAAAATCATATAAATGTGAGAAATTTACCACTAGACTTCAAAGAAGTTAAATGGGGTTAGTCCCAAGATATACCGATTAAAGGAATGATGCAGGAGGAGGCCTATTCATTTTCATGCATAATTAACAATAATTAGATGCAAATTGAGTATATAAGTGGAATAACATGATGAATGCAAAAAATCATAGAAGCATGATAAATTGCATCATATTAAAAAGAATTATGCATCAAAATCTATTTATGATGATGAAAATGAATACATCAATGACATGTTATCACTCATCTAACCTTGAAGAAGACGTTAGACCCAAAAAGCATGGCCTAATTGTGGTAGCCCAAACAAGGGCACTAGCAATGGTAGAAGTGGCTCAAAAAGGGCTGCGGCAATGGCCTCAGAAGGGCACTGGTGGCGGACTGGGAAGAGTGGCAGCAGTGGCCAATAAGAGCAGTAGAAAAAAGGAAGAGGGAAGAGGGGATGCCTAAGGCTCTCCTAAGTTGCTAGCCATGAGAAGTGACAAAAAAATTTGTGTAGTCCTTGAAAATACACTTTATTGTGTCAAAACAATGTCTAAACTCACCAATTTAAGATTTAATTATAAAATTGATTAGTACAATTTTGAATAAAGGTCGAATCCATGAAGAATGAGGGAATTTTTGGAGATATATTCAAAATTAGATTAAATCAAATATTGAATTAAGGTGATAAATTATAGAAATTAGTATTTTTGGAATGAAGAATCCAATTGAATCTACGAAATCAAAAATCACTCAATTTGGATTAGTATTCATGGAGAAATCAAGAAGCAAAATCAAGAAAGAAAAATTTGATTGTGAAGAGAGAAATTGACTAATTTTTTAAAATTAAACTAATATATGCATCAATATTATAAGCTAATATTATAGGAAAAAAATATCAGAAAAAAATATGTAATCGAGCCCAAAATCGCACTTGAAATGATCTAATTAATCGCTGGATCAGGGATATTTATTTCACACTCGAAAAACAAAAATTTGGAGTTCAAGCGACAAATTCTTCCTTCTCTCTTGACAAAATCTTGATTTCAAACACTCTTTGGAAATTGAAATGAGTCTAGAAGAGAAAGAAAATAAGAGATTCAAGTATGAAAATGTCCAAAAGGTTTGATTGATTGAAACATCCTATAATACATTTTCAATCGATGAGAGATTATAAATAGGCAAAATTTGGGGCGTGTCATTCGATCCTTCAATTGATCTTCAATCAACGGGCTTGATGAAACGTTCATAGTCGATTTGTCATCTTTACATTGTGGCCTTTAGATTTTCATTGGAGCAGTTAGATTTTTCCAGGTTATTGTGTGCACATGAATTGTCGTGTAATTGCTGCCATTTGACCTTCACTGAGTGCTCCAGATGTGTACACGTGTCCACAAGAGTCCATCGGATGCAATTAATCTCACCTGCTATAACTCCTTAAATGAATGGCTAAAATCATAACATTCAAATAAAATGAATGGATGACGTTGAATTGTTATGCACCACGTACCCCTTGCTTTAAGTGAAAATCAATGGCGCAAATTGAATGGTGAGATCGAACGCTTCTGATAGCACCACGTCCTTTGCAAAAATAAAGAAAAAAAGTCCTATATTATAAAGATCATGTAATATTCGGTATATTAATAGGGAAGCCCTTTAAAACAGTTAGCTTATGCCCTTTAAAGGGTTCTTAACCACTAATGGCAGGCACACATGTGGGCCACGCTTGCGCCACATGACAAGAGCATACGCCGCCGCATGGCGACTGATGGATATTGTGGCCTATAAGCCAATCACACTTTCATGTATCTTGTTTATGTTCATTGAAATGAAATTAATTCATTGTCATTCTTATGTGATGTTTGCAATGAAGTCCATGAGCATGTGCAATGACCAAGTGAATTATGATGAGATCATAATATAGTGATCACTAGTCTTTAAACATATGTTCTAAACATTCCCATTGGTGGGATATTCGAGAAGGACATCGAATTAGCTGGAAAGAATAGCACTATGTAATCCAACTCATGTGATGAGTATGGTTGATCCTATAGCCATCGGTGTGGAGACACTAAAGATAGATAGTGGGTGCTCTTTGGAGAAAGAGTTCACTGAATTGACCCGTATGAATCCCTGAATGGTATTATACCTAACTATCAATCAGGTTGATTCATGTCATGGTTGTGTATGTGGTCTTTTGACTTGAGACACTAAAGAAATCTTGTGGATGGATGATCGTGTTTTCATTATGAATTACGAATCCCTAGCCACGGGATATCTAAAACGTCATATATTGGATACGACATGAAGACCACGAAGATGATTGTGTGATCAATATGGGATCATTCACCCTCGGTATTTGAGGAGATTGACTCAAGTAATGAGATGCGATGAAATCCTTGGCCAAGGTATTAGAAATATCGGAGAAGGAGTTCCTAATGATTCTACATGCATCAGTACTAACTTGAGTGAACGATTAGGGTTTGACAGTTGACCATTCCCTAAGTCATTCATGAGTCTAATGTGGATGAAGGATTATACATACATGGTAATCGATGACGGGAAGGTTCCATAAGTGAGTTCTTACATACTCCATATCTCCTTGTGTACATGGTGTAGCTTGGCACCCAACGGGCTGTCAACTCAACCTATCGATTGGGTTATATCAATCCTTGATTAATTAATCTATATGTAGATATGGATAATTAATTAAGGTTGACCAATAAGGTGTTATTTGGTCTATATAGTTATTAACTAGTGAGATATATGGACCTAGAGGGTCACACACATAAGGTCTATAGATGTTGGTGGATATAGACATAATTATGAGGGTTTTTATGAAAAAACCCTCTAAGTAGGGGGAGAACGACCACAACTGAAGGTGCCCATGCAAGCCTTGTGAGAATTCTCTCCTTTCTTCTCTTGGTGAAGAGCTTTGAAGAGGAGATCCAACCATCCGGAGACCATATGGATACCGCTAGAGGCTAGACACTTGAATAGCTTCAAGAACTCCTTCAAGGAAACCCTTTAAGTATGTTTTCTCATTCATACTACATGATAGGATCATATGTTCTTGGTGGCTTGGTGTTTTGAATATATGATTCAATGTTTTCCGATGCATTCGATGTTTTAATCAAAATTTCAGAAAGTTATTGACATCAGAACCCAAAAACAACATGTAAGGGCACATGCCACGTCATCCGGCACATCAACGCGCACATAAAAGCCACGTTTTTATGGTTTTAAATTAAATAAATTCAAATTCAATCCAAAAAATTTCAAAAAAATTATTTAAAATCTCTAAAATGAGAAAATTCATAACTTTCAAAATACAACTCCGTTTTAATTTAATTTTTTTATTAGAAATTAAAGAATCTATCATTCTACTAATTCAAATTTAATAAATAACAAAATAATAAATTTTTAATAAAAATGTAGTCTTTTTGTTTGGGAAATAAAACTAAAAAAAAGAGTGTATAGAAAAATATTTTCCCTAACTTTTTGAAAATAAAACTTAATTATAATCTCATAGATAAAATGAGAATAATCTACTCTAAAATTTTTAAGTTTAGTTATGCATGATTATCCTTTAAATTAATGTATTTTGAGATTAGAAATTTAAATGACATAGACTAATAAATATGCACTCAAAGCATGATGACATGCATGTGAAAGTAATGTTTTATTCCTTAACTTGCCTCAATAATAATGTAATTAGAAATAAATATTACATGTTATCACACCTCCTCAACTTGAATAATTTCTAGTCGCTTAGTAATTAGTTTTATAATCTCTCTAGAAGGTCCTTCCACTTTTTAATTCTACTACTAAAGAGACACTTCCTCATCGTGTAGACCATAGTGATCTAGAATTCATCTCTAGATTGACTTCTTTAGTGCATATGAGGGTAGTGCTAATTGGCCAATGCTCTAGTCTAATTCTCAATTGTGATTGAGGTGAGCATATATAGGGTTTGATGATATGGGAATGAAAAGATCCTCACACTCTTGTGAGCATATGTAATTCCTTACCCTCTTAACTGATGGATATTATGTGGCCTATTAGCCAATCATACTTTCATGTTTCTTGTTTATGTTCATTGAAATGAAATTTATTCATTGCCATTCTTGTGTGATGTTTACAATGAAGTCCATGAGCATGTGCAATGACTAAGTGAATTACGATGAGATCATAATATAATGATCACTAGTCTTTAAACATATGTTCTAAACATTTCTATTCGTGGGACATTCGAGAAGGACATCGAATAATCCGGAAAGAATAGCACTATGTAATCCAACTCATGTGATGAGTATGGCTGATCCTATAGCCATCGGTGTGGAGACACTAAGGACAGATAGTGGGTACTCTTTGGAGAAAGAGTTCACTGAATTGATCTGTATGAATCCCTAAATGGTAATATACCTAAATTTTCAATCAGGTTGATTCATGTCATGGTTGTGTACGTGGTCCTTTGACCTGAGACACCAAAGACATCTTGTGGATGGATGATCATGTTTTGACTATGACTTACGACCCCCTAGCCACGGGATCTCCAAAACGTCATAGATTGGATACGACATGAAGTCCTCGAAGGTAATTGAGTGGTCAAGATGAGATCATCCGCCCTTGGTATATGAGGAGATCGACTCAAGGAATGAGATGCGGTTAAATCCTTAGCCAATGTAGTGGAAATATTAGAGAAGTTGTTCTCAATGATTTCCTACTCGCATCAGTACTAAATTGAGTGACGGATTAGGGTTTGGCAATTAACCATACCCTAAGTCATTCATGAGTCTTGTGTGGATGAAGGATTATACGTACACGGTAACCAATGATGGAAGGGTTCCATGAAAGAGTTCTAATATACTCCATATCTCCTAGAGCACGTGGTGTAGCTTGGCACCCACCAAGCTGGCAACTCAATCTGTCGATTGGGTTAAATCGATCCTTAGTCAATTAATCTATATGTTGATATAGTTAATTGATAAGGAGGACCAATAAGTGTTATTGGGTTGCTAGAGTCATTAACTGGCGAGATATATGGACCTAGAGGGTCACACACATAAGGTCAATGGACGTCGGTGGATATAGACATAATAATAAGGGTTTTGTGAAAATTTCACATCCCCAAAGTCTATAAATAGGGGGAGAACGACCATAATAGAGGTGCCCATGCAAGCCTAGTGGAACTTTTCCTCCCTCTTCTCTTCCTCTCGTGGTGACGAGTGTTCAAGAGGAGATCCGATTGTCTGGAGACTGTGTGGATACCGCTAGAGGCCGGACGCTTGAACAGTTGAAGAACTCTTTCAAATGATCCAAGTAAGTATGAATTTTATTCCATACTAGATGATAGGATCACCTAGAATGGATGATGAGATCATCCATTCTTGGTGCTTCCACAATGTTGAATGTTTTGATTCAACACCTTCCGCTGCAATAATTATTTTGGACAAAGATTTGGAGAGCTTTTAGAGCCTCAAATCCCAGCCTTAACAAGTACACCACTCCATTGAAATTGAGTATAGTTAGTGAATTAGCACTTCCCTCAACTCTTCTTTCTCCTATCAAGAGTGCATTTGCAATGTGATATCCTATCTTTGGGATGAAATGTGGCAAGGTAGTTGAAAGAATAAAAAGACCACTCAAACTAAAGGAATATTATGGTTAAAAGCAAAGATGCATGTAAACAAAATGGATTTGAAAACAAAGATGGTATCATTTATGATAATTATAATTCTAAATGATATGAATGATGGTGGACGATAGGGGTGGATGGAAGTGGTAGAGATGGGATGGAAGAAGAGAATCTATTCCCCTAACTTATTCTCCTTCTTTCACTTTCTTCTAATTCTTCTCTTTTTGTTTCTTTTTCTCCTCCCTTTTTCCTCTTTTCTTTCTTTCTTCTTTTTTTTGGAAGATTTTCTATGTATGTGCATCGGGATTTCAAAAGGATTTATATGGAAGGATGATATCTTTTGTTTTTGAAGAGACATAAAAAAATTTGAAGCTAAATGTGAAGGGGTATGTACATGCAAGGCTATGTGAAAGAGATAGATGTGTGGAATTGTTTGGGAGTATGATTATAATGAGTGAAGCTAAAAATGAGTGTAACTAATTAACTGGAAAGGTAAAAAATGGAATGAAATGCATGAGGGACAAAGATAGGTACATGAAGAATTATGACTCATTACACTCTTTTAAGAGAAAGTTTGGAAGTGAAGAATTTTGACAATAAGTAGGTTTGACTGATGTAAGGTAGGGGATAGGAATTGCTTCAACTTCTCTCAAAATTTATCTATTTCAATCCCATAGTATTTCTACCCTTTGATTAATCCTTTTTCATCAGTGCTTGTTACATACATAACCCCAAAGAAGTCAACCACTTCCTCCCCACATTATCTTTTAATTATGATGCATCTATTAGTTTAATTTTATATAATTTGATGATTTTCTCTATCTTCATGATCAACTTTTCTCTCCTTATTTTACTCCATGGTTTCTCTATCAATACTAATATAAATTGAGTGATTTTTGATTTCATGAATCCATCTTGGAGTTTCTTTGCTAAAAATATCAATTTCTGTAATGTCTCACCCCAATTCATTGTTTGATTAGATAAAAAATTAAATACATATCGAGAATTTTCCTAATTCTCTGTGGATTTGACCCTTAGTCACCATTATGCTAATCAATTCATGATTAATTCTCTAAATAAGTGAGTTTGAAATATATTTTGATGTATAGATTTTTGTTATCGACGACCTTATGATATTGCTTCATCAACCACCTTGCAAATTCTATTGACAATCTAATTGCTAGCAGCATAGAAGGCGTATCACACCATTAGCACACCAAACAACTCCAGCCAATGTGCGATTCTACTCGATTCACCAATCGTCAATTGTTGATTTTGACATGTATATTTGATTTTAGTACCTTGAAATTTTTCTCCTATGTACCTTTCAATTTTGGCCAATATGGAGTCTACATCGGCCCATTTGCCCTTTCCGCCATTCCTCCTTTGCCTATGGATAGTTCACTTCTGGCAGTGGAATTTTTATTGCTCCTACTTCGATAGATAAGTCAACTTTCACTAACTTTCCAGTTCAATAATTTGTGCCTACTGCATCTTCTATGACTAATGGGTTTGTCCATCATCTTTAAAGTCCATACACCTTCTTTAACATGATCAACTACATTACTTGGTCTACTAGTTTTAAAAAATTCTTACAGATACATGGTTGTCTCTCCTTTATTTTGGAAGAGCCTCCTTTGTCAACAATTATAACATGGTTAATTGAGGATCAAGATATTATGACAAGATTGCTTCAAATGGCTATTCGTTCTACCAGTGAGCCCATGAAGCTCATCGCTCACGCCATCACTCATCTACATAGAAATGAGTCCAGTATCTCCTGTGTTGTGGATGTTTATGATTAGTTGTTCAAGGCAAAGCAGTTCGAGCATAGCCTTCAAGACTAATCTACATTAGTTTATGGATTCCCCTACCAACTAGAGCCCTATCAAACAAATACGATGGACATAAGATATCACCCATCATCAGTATCGTGAGAACCTATTTGTTACCATTCTTCTTGATGGTCTTGACACCTTGCTTTGTGGTTACACCTTTTCAAGTGCATTGTAGGTGACATTTGGGGACCCACATGACCAACACCAGTACCTTCCCCTTTTACACCTTCTAACTCTATGATGCTCTTATGGTTACAACAGTTCTCACAAAAAGGGCCACAGTGGGTTAGGTGGTCATGGCCAAGGTTGTGATCTCTAGGAATGTGGTTGAGGGTGTGATGATCAGCTCTGCCCTCCATGTGAGGACTATTAGAAGTATGGTTACCGTTCCCATTATTGTCGACAAAATTTTGGCAAACTACATTGTGTTGCCAATTTTGCCTCTTTTCATGCTGCATCTTCCTCATCTTTTAGTTCTATGACCATTTCTCAAGAGGAATTTGATCAAATGATGAGGCTTCAAGGTACATCTGGAGTCTCTTATTTATCTCATCATGTCTCTATATCTAGCTCAAGTATTACCTTCCTCACTTCCTCGTCTATATTTTGGATCATTGACTTGGAGGCATCCGCCCATATGTCAAGTACCCATCCTTCCTTACTCTCTTATTATAGATGGCCATGCCTTCCTTGTCGTGGGACACAACCAGACTAATCCAACATCGTTGCTTCTGCTATCTAATGTACTTTATGCCTCATTTCCTCGCATCTAATGTACTTTATGTCCTATCATGTGAGTCACATCAACTAGGCAAATATTTGTATGCCTCATATCCTCAACTTGATTATGTTCCTAGAAAAACTATTTCTGATATTCTTCATTGCATTGTGTGGGGGCCCTTATGGGTCCCTTCTATCTTGAGATTCTGTTACTATATCATCTTTGTGGATGATTTTTCTCTTGCTTCTTGGGGGTACCTTATCAAAAACTGCACAAACATTTTGCCCTTTGTTCATCAGTTTCTTCAAGAGATCTTTGCTCAAAACTTGAAAAGCACTAAAGTTCTTTCTAAATAGGACTAAGATTTCTCTTTCTAGACTATAACTTTTTGCTAAAATTTCAACCCAATTTATTGTTCAATTTGATAAAAATAAAAAATCTCCCAAAATTCAACTCTAATTATCCATGAATTTGACCAAATTTTAAGTGAGTGTGGTTTACTTTTGACCTATTGATGTGTGTTTTCAAAAAAATTGAAAAACTTGGCTTTTGAACTGTCATACAAAAAATTTCAAAAACTTTTTTACTTTTAACCAATCAGGACTGCCATTCATGCCACTTGGCTTCCCCGCGTTTAGATTTTGAGATCTGAAAAGGTGATATTCCTTCGCTTTGTGACAGACAGAGTTCTATATGTTTAGCGAAGAATCAAGAATACCATACTTGGGTAAAGCACATTGTGGTGTTATCATAAGATCCGTGAGTTGCTGAATTTGGGGGAGATCACTATTTAGAAGTTGCGCATGGAGGAAAATGTAGCGGACATGTTTATAGAGGTCGTCACGACGGAAAAGTTTAAAGCGTTGGTGCCCCATTATTTGTTTTTGTCATGTATTGGGCGCTTGTCTTTTAGTTTATTTCCTCTCCTTTCTCGATGATTTATCCTTCACTCTCTCTATTGTAACCCTAAAAGAAGATAAGTCTTTATCTCTCGTACATTGCCGGTCATTCAGGAACCGTTCCGGAGCTTTGTTGTTAAATTGGTTCACAGCCCCTTGTGCTAATTTCTTGTTAAATTGGATTCAAAGTCCGACCACATTTCCGCGCGTGCATCTTGCTCTTCATAATGCGAAAAAACTTAGGATGACACTTCGATTTTATTCAAACAGTGGCATAAAACAACAAGAGAAACTAGAGAAAAATACAACAGCGTGAGGTGTTTATTGTCTTCGGCTTCCAGTTTTGTGGGGAGAGGGGGTAGGCGCACCAATCACAGCTGCCTTTCGGTTTCTGTCCGTCGCCTTCCCTGACCCCTCTTCTCGGGGAGAAAATGAAACACAATCGAATAGAACACAATTTTTTGCCTATTGCTACGAAACAGACGATAGGTATTTGAGAATTTCTCCGGGGAATCTAGCATTTTCCGACCTTTTCAGTTTATGACCTCGAGGTAGCTCCCGGGATCTTTCTGGGGTCGAAAGTACGAATCTTAGCTCGTGGCGGCGGGCTGTGAGGTAACCCGCTTGATGGCCTCGGAGTATGTCTTGTGCTGGTAAGTCAGCGTCGTCTCCAGCAGATCGAAGAGCGACGTCTTTGGCTCCCACTCTAGCAGAAATACGATGAGAGAAACACCAGTCAGAACCTACTTGGACATATTTTTTCCCTCGTTTATTTATAAAGAATAACGTCGTGATGGTCATGTCGTACCGAGTTGCTTCTTGATGATGGTCATGTCGGGAATACGCTTGTCGCTGTCATCGTATCCCTCCCCGTAAAACTCCTGCGAGGTCACGTCCACGGTCGGAACGTCCAGCGGGGACTCTCCGCTGACCTTGGCGTAGATCTGAGATTTTCGCCAGCCTCAGAACAGCCCAGAAAAAGGGTCGGCATGATAAAAAATTATCTAAATGCTACTGGGTAACCGTACCTTGGTCATCATATCAGCCAGCTGCTTGACGGTGACCTCGTTGTTGGGATTCCCCACGTTGAATATTTGACCATTGGCGCGGTCCGGGTTTTCCTGGTGTTCCAAAAAGAAAATTACCCTTTTAATATTTGACCAAGGAAAAACGAGGTAAAAAACAGAGGAAAAGTTTGGCGAGTATACGATCATGCGCATGACGGCCTCGATGGCGTCCTTGATGTAAATGAAAGTCCTCTGGGACAGACCACCGTCCACGAGCTTCAACTGCTCCTTGCGGAGAAGGTTCTGAGAGCGCACAAGTTCAAGTTCAGTTGGTAGAAAGTTCCGAGCGCATGGATGAAGTTCGGAAGGCTGGCAGGGGACAAATGTACAGTCTGGAAGGACAGAATCTTACGTTGCTGAAGCAGGCCAAGACACGGGGAACACCCTCGCTGGGGCCATCAACTCCGGGAATGAAGTCCATCCTGGGACCGATCCAGTTGAAGGGCCTGACGATGGAGAACTTGAGACCGTTCTCGGCGCCCTCGGCTATGCAGAAAAAGAAAAAGGATAAAATTAGAGGTTAATATGAATCTGTTAGACTCGTCGATATCCAGAAACATATTTCTCCAGCAACAAGTGCTTTAAAAATGGCCGAAATGCGCATTTTTACTCACCGTAGATGAGCCTCTCGATCAGCTGCTTGGCACAGGCGTAGGACCACCTTTGCTTCTCAATCGGGCCAAAGATGCAGGGAGTTTCGTCCTCCTTGAGCATGTAGAACTCGGGCGTCTGTAAGTCATGGCGGGAAAAGTAGGGTCAGAAGCAGTGGGGCGGGGATGTTCAATTGTCCTCGGCAATGTCATCGTCGCAAAGCAGAGCTCTGTGACTGGCAGAATTAGGACTGGGACAAGGAACAAAAAGTAGGGGATGGGGGAGTCAACGTCTCTCGAACTCACGGTCCTGAGGAGGTCAATGTCTAGATGTCTTTGACCGAATTTGGATTGGGCCGAAACACGGAGATCTGTCTCGTCGAAGCATATAAGGGTGAAAATTATGCAGATCTAGAGATATAAGCTTCAGATCTAGAATGTCCGGGATGTTGATTACAATTTCGACAAACTACGGACGGGATCTCCGTATCACAGGAGCATAGAAGGATCAACAGGGTGCCACGATAAAAGTATGACAGAAAGCTGAGGTATGTATGTACCTGTCTCAGGGGAGTGGTCCTGGGGAAGGAACCAGCCGATGGTCTTGCCATAAATCTCGCAGGTGGAGAAGTGGATGAGGCGCTTGTTGCTCTCGACGCAGTACTTGACCTGTGCGAAATCTCCGTTAAATTGGGCGCCAGAATTCGACGACGACGAAGGCCAATCGACGACAGAGATCATACCACGGGGAGGGCGTCGACGAAGTTGCTGAAGATGGTGTCGAGCGGGCGAGTGTTGTAGTCGGCCGGGGTGCAGATCGCAGCCAAGTTGATGACCTGACGAGGGCAAATGAAATAATCAAGAAATGAAAAAAAGGCAGGTGGTGGCCGAGATCTGGAAGAGACGATGAAACTGAGGTGGGTGGACTCACCAGATCGGACTTCTTGATGAGACCCTCGAGGCGGGAGTCGTGTTTGATGTTGAGGCGGTGGAATTCGATGCGGGAGGACCAGGGGTGGCCGTTTTTCCGGGCTCGGTTAGGTGCCGGATCTTGTCGTCGTACACGTCGACGGCGAGCACCGAGTGCTGGAGTCTTGAACATGAGCTCCTCGCAGAGGTGGGAGCCGATGAACCCGCCGGCCCCGATCATGCAAATGGTCATGGGCTCGATGGGGCGCCCGTCCAGGTCGACTCTAGCCGCCATTGCAAGGGAGGGACGAGATCTAGAGGGCAGGGAGGGACGAGATCTGGAGGTACCGCTTTACTGACCAGCAGAGGAGGAGAGCGCAAGGAGGCACGGGAGAGAGGGGTGTGCGGGAGGTGGTATTTATAGATCTGGCGTGGTCCTAGCCCGTCGGTGAGTTAAGGTCTTAAAGAAAATAGAGGGGTGGAAAGAGAGAGATCAACTGAATTTGCTGCTTTCTATCTCACCCGCGCGCGGGGGGAAGACTACGAAGACGACAAAGATGATAGCGAAGAGTTACCCGAAGAAGATGAATCGGAAGGATGGACTCCCCCCCGGCGGTGCCGCTGGTTGAAACGTCGCGTCTCGTTTGACGAATTTACCGTTCTCGACCCATCGCGGCTGGGGCCGGGCAGGCCATGGAAGATGGCAGGAAGGGGCGACCGCGGTTGACGGAGTCTGAGGCGAGGATTTTTTAAACGGGAGATGTCGTTATTAAAAAAAGGAGACTCGAGAAATTAAATTGGGGATTTAAGAGAAGACTAAGTCGCAGATCTGGCGCGCAGGGAAGAGAGAAATGAGAGAATCGTGAAGGGGGATAAAATAAGCTGGGGTTGGCGGTGTGTTGCATCGATCTGAATGACGCATTATGGACAGCCACGTGAGAGACGATAGTAGCACCTCTGAAAGCGACTCCCCTCCGGTTGGATCTTGGAAGCATACCATCCATCCCATCTTCTCTTTTGACTTGGTCTCTCTCCCAGCCGTCAACGCACCCTGTTGTCAGTACACCGTGACGCAGCCTCTCTCGTTAAGTCGCACTTGCCCATCTTCTCTCGAACACGGCTTCTCTCTATTGACGTCTCTCCCGCCCTCTCTTTTGACGGCTTCTCGGAGGGAGGACGTTCCGTCGCGAACAGCGATTCCAGCGAATGCGCTCCTGTTCAATCGACGGCCCGGAATAAACGAGGATCTCGCGGACCCAGCACAAGCATGGAGCCACGTGCGAGGCTGGACCCTCGCACGCAGAAAAATGCATCCACCCACCGCGATAGTTACACTTACATTCCCGCGGTTCCACGACTCGACGACCCCTTCCTTTTTCCCGTTAAACAATACCCTCCCTCCAGTCACGTCTCGAGATCCTCCATCCATACAGGCTTCATGAGTAAGCTTCATGAAAAGGGTTCGGCCATGAAGGTCTAATCCTGGCACTCGATGAACCCGACGATAGCCTCTATGACTGAAATGTGTGTGTCTGTTAGAGACCAATTAGACACACATTTTTCAAATCCTTGTTAAACACATCGTCATTATATATCTCTCTCCCACACACAACACTAGCGTCCACGTCAACAAAAAATGATGTCGACGCCCAAACATCGGACAATTGTTTTTCCCCATCTCCTAGCGCGACGGAGATTCGCACGCCGCCGGGCGACAATGCGGCTCTGGCCCAGAAAAAGGGAAGATACCGTCGACATGACTGTCGGTGCATATGGTGTTCGTCTGTTACGCTTGAAAGTAGGGGGGGGACTATTTCCCCCTTTTTCTTTTCTTTTTCTAACAAGGAGATCGCGCAACCTCGCGTCCATCCGAGGCCCATACGTTAACCAGATCTATCAGGGAGACAGCCCTCTCTCTACCTTCTTCCTTGCTGGCCTTGGCTTCATCCGCAAATGGCAGATGGAGACGTCTCACCAAACTCATAACCCAATGCCACTTAGGCTCGAAGGTCAGTATTGATTATTTAATAAACGTGAAAAAGTCAGCATAGATTTTCACGTGTTTCCCGTCCGGTCAACAGAGGCGGTGTTTTCGTTGTACAGGAGGGCACGCCTCTTGATCTTGACGGCCTCCGACTTGCGGGGTGTACAGCGCACCTCAGGGAACGCAGATCTAGATTAAAATGTCCCTGTCACTTCATAAAATCTAACTGGACTGGAGAACGTGGCTATGTCGAGGCTGGCACGGAAGCACTGGGAGACGCAACAGGCCACCGACCTCATACTCTATTAATTTTTTGGGAGTCGGTATACGGTCCCGATCAGCATCATTTTCGAGCGCGGGCGACTTCCTTGGAGATGATGAATTGATGACTGATACAGCCAAAAGCCCGCCCGCTCATACGGTATGTAGAAGCTAAACTGCCGATGAAAATTGGACGGAGGGATTCACATGTCTACCTTATAAATAAATATCAAATAATGCATCTCTGGAGGAGTTTCTGCTGCCATCTCATGCAAAACCATCGGTCAACGGCTTGCCGCGCATTATTCCGAGGCCTACCCCGCTAGCGTTTGTGTTCCGGCCAAGGTGGTCCACGCGCCGCTCTGCATCCTGCAGCCTGAAGCGACAGAGATGCCCAAGGCCCTCGGGCTCATCAGCCCAGAAGCTCCCCTTCCGCTGGCTTGATGTGGGCCGTAGTTTCGGAGAGCCAAGATCCTTAACAGCTCCTGGCTCACCCACCGGCCATTGTTCGCGGACCCAGTGCGGCGGTGTTTGACAGAACCGGGCTCACCAGAGAGGAAAGTGGCCATCGTCATTCGAAGAAAACGATTCGCGCGAGGCCGAGGAGCGGGGAGTAAAATGACTACCAATCTTCACTCCATGGGCAGTGCTCAGACGGAGGCTGTCTGCGCCAGCAGGGCAAGTGGGCCCATGGTGCTTGTTGGATATCTAGGTAGGTAGATATCCAGACGCTCCGCCAATCCACAGGCGGACGGGCCCACTTTCCGTGCTGGCCCTGACAGTCTCCTTCCGAGCACTGCCCATGGTGGTCATTTTTCCTCCTCACTACTCCTCGGCCTCGCGCGAACCCTTTTCTTCGAATGACGATGTCCACTTTCCTCTCCCCTATTCTGAACAGGAGACGTTGCCTCCGACTTTGGAAACAAGCGGAATGCGGGATCGATTGTTTTTCCCTCTCTGGGGCGAATACTCCTTTACGTCATTTCCTTCCGACAGTACTCTGGGGCGGAAGGAATTTCTCTTAGGAAAAAAAAAAACTCTTCTCCGACAGTACTCGCCGATAACACGAGCATGTGAACTTACAGTTCGGGAATACGATTTGAGCGGAGAGGAGAGGCCACCCAACGTGGATGGAGTGGTTTTAAGGAAGAGCAAACAACGGCCAGAATTTTGTTGTTACTCGAGAACTTGAGGTTGTGTCTTGTCCAAAAAAAGACGCGCTGCTCGACCAGAATGATGCCTGATGGAGGGCATTCCTCTTTCGCTGCCGCTTTTTACTTTTGTTTTCCTTTGGGCCGATGGTCGCAATCAGTACTTTCCTCGGGCGGCAATGCCGGTTCTTGGCCAAACATTAGACGCAGCAGGTCTACAGTTGCCCTTTCGGGCAAAGCTTGGACCGTGGCCGACATTCCTTGCTTTCCTGAGTCTGAATAACGATAGCATAAATAACTAGCTTCATAGTTCACCTGCCCACGGGAAAATCGGATCAACTATGGCGAGAAGAGAATAAGAAGAAAGCAGTCCTTAGTTCACACGAATCACCTTTCTTCATATAATTGGTAAGAGCTAAATTTCTTAGAGAATCTCCAATATAATGAGGTTAAACAAAAGAAACTTCTAATTTTATGAATGTTTATGGGCATTTTTCACTTGATTCAACCTTATCAAGTTATATTGTTATTTAATTAGAAGAGCAATAAAACCTACGAAATTCACTTGATTTTTCAAGAAGGTACACTTCTTGGATTGCCATCTAGTTGATTATCTCTTATGTTTTGGATAGAGTTATAAGATGACCTAGGTGCTCATTTTCATCTCTTGACTATACGCTAGGATGTCATCAAAGTATATGACTAGAAAATTTCCATGAAAAATGTGAGTCATCAAACTTATAAATGTTCTTGGTGCCTTATAGAGTCCAAATGGCAACTAACCACTCATAGAGTCCATCTTGTCTTGAATGGAATTTTCCATTCATCTCCTTCTCTAACATTTACTTGGTGATAACCACTTCTTGAATCTATTTTTGAAAATACTGATTCACCTGACATAGGAAATATATACTCGACAATAATCTTATTTATGGCTTACTATATATAGCCATCAGCCAACTTCCATCCTTTTTATGCACTAATAGGGCTGGGGCAGTGCATGGACTTAAACTTTCTCTTCTGAATCCTTTCTCAATAAGCTCTAGTACCTAGTCTTTTAAGTTCTTGGTGTTCTTTAGTTTGTGAAGGGATTTGAAGATCATTTGACATAGTATCAGCATAATTAGGGAAATTATTTTTGGTTCTATTTTTTTGTATTGTCCTTGATTTCTAGGGCTTCAAGATTTGGTTCGAAAGGAAGCATCTAGATCTAAGGATAATTGATAGGATTATTTTAAGGTCTTAACATCGCTAAGAATAATTTTTCCCCAAATGGCTTTTCTTAACCCTATTCTAAACTTAGACAAAGTGAGATGAGGATCTCCTCTCAAACCACAAGCCTTGTTTAATTCATCAAATTCGGTGACATATACTAAGGCACTCTTGTTTTCTTGATGAATTCTTTCCCATTGATCCACTAACTTAAATTGAGAGGAATGTAATTTTCTCTCTATGTAAGCTTCATTTTGTGCTAAGTCTCTATTGGATCTTGGCATCTAATTTATAAAAGATGCATGACATTCTTCCACTATATTTTGGCATGGCCATTAAACTTCATTTTATAAAACATATTTTTTATTTTTATTTTCAGAGAAGTCATACCACCCAAATAACTATATAAATGGGATTCCCAATTGAGATATTATTTGGGATCTATGCTTCATTGAAAAAAAGGAATATCTACCTTGACATGATTATATTGAAATTCGTTGTGTAGGTTGTTTCTACTAGTAGAATGGATTGGAGTATCTAAAGGTGGAAATTTTTTTGGCCTTAGATTCACCTTACAAGGACTCAAGACCTGAGGAGAAGTTTTTGGCTCTTGGGAAGGAGTTTTCCTTTATTCAAATTTTGATTTATACTGATTTTGCTCCTCAACTTTAAGATATAGGGCTTCTACCTTCTCTAAGAAAACTTTAGCCTAGGAGTGCATGATTTCTTCCTTTGATGCCAAGGGATTCATGGGTTCCTTTACTTGTAGAGTATATTTATTCTCTAGTCTAGTTTGCATAATATATGAAATGATGCAAGCTGTGAAATGGATGATGGGATAAAAAATTATTTAAATTTCTCAAGGATATTAAAAACCTAGCACTAATATCAATTTGATGTAGGACAATCCGCAAGCAAGAACTTTGTGGATACTTGGAATCTCGTCGACAATTCTATAACACAAGATGGTTACATCTTGGGCTTGAATTTTCTTGAATTAGCCTTGAGGCTTGGTGAGCTTTTGGGGATTGACAGAGGCTTCGAGAATGCTCCAAATAGGGTTTAGAAATTCTTAATCGATGGAAAATGGACTATAGATAAACATGGGTCATTCTTCATTGGGGGATTATTTGATTGTGGAAGGATCAATAGGATGTTGAACTGACATACTTTGTGTCGCCCTCTCATGAACCAAATGATTAGAACTGTTTGGCTTGACCTATTATATGATGATCCAAATGAGGGTCATGGACTTGGTATTTTTTTAGTCCCATTAGGGGTTAGGTCTCCTTTTATCCTTTTTATAAGGAGAAGAAATCACAAAAAATTAGGGCCTCTTTTTCTCCTTGGTGTAGGGCTCAAGGAGTAGCAAGTGAGTCATTGCCTTTTCTGGGAGCTAGGGTTTTTGGTGACAAGGGAAATAAAACTAAAAGTTGCACTAGAAAGATCCGATTCAACTAGCTTCTTTGAAGGTCATATTTCCTTCTTTGAATCAATTTTTCATGATTATTTACATAAGATCGGTGAACACTTAGCAGTTGAGGTTCTTGGAGGAGAACTTGAGAAGTCAATGCAAGAGCTACATTGAATTCCTTTTGGATCTTGATTTTTCTATAATTTTTATTGATTTGAATGAAAAATGTTACAAATGATAGATCTATGAAGATAATTTAGAGAATGAAGAGGTGATGTCTAAATTTTTTACCTTATTTAGTTCGTCTATGAGAGGAGGCACCATAATTTGCTGTCCACTAAACATTGTTTGGAATTTTTTGATACAATGTGTTTGTCTTTTTGTGGATCATCAAGGAAACAATGTGTTTCCCAATTACCTAGTTTTCCAAATTTTCACCATTCTTCTATCATCTTCCAATCTATCTCTATCACTTCTCCATTCTATCATTTTATTTTCGATCTTATTCTCATCATTTCTCAAAGCATGTAAATAAATAAATATTTATTTAAAAAAGATTTCATATCATATTCTATTTCTTTGTCTTTCCATATTTCTTCAAAATCCTTTCTATCGTTGTCTTCCTTATAATGGTAATTTTTCTCCCTAAAAACTATTGATCTGATTATCTAGGCTCCCTGAGGATTCAAATCTTACTTTATCATTATAAAAATTGAGGAATTATTAATATTGTTGCATGAAATCTATTCAAAAGAACTATTAAAAATATCTTGAAATCAAGTTTATCACTTCAACGACACAGAATTTCTTTTCCATGATATCAAAGTATTGATCCAAGTCTTCACATGGTAGTGCCAACAAGCCTTCCTAATGGTCACACTATGTGAGCTGAACCATCACGAAAACACCTCCTCATGATCAATGGTGCCTTCTCCTACATGATGGCATCCTCTTCTAGTTGGTGGCAGTGCCCTCTATTGAGTGGTGGTAGAATCTCTTGCATAATAGTTTTTCAAATCTTTCACTACTCAATTCAATCTATATCGATGATAACATGCATTTTCTACATTGATTTACATGATTATTAATTCAAATAAAGGCATTAATTATTACAATTGTATGCATGTTATCATAATTTAAGTATATTTCTATCATTTTACATAATTTCATGTTATGATCTAAAAATACATCAATTTATGGATTATTATATATAATTAAAAGAATGTGATTTTAATCCTAATTATATTTGAGATCATAACTATGTTTACATGATTAAAGTATAAGAGAAAAGATCATTATTTATATTCATGTATTTTTCCAAAGTTATTTTAGAAAATACATGAAGGTATTTCTTTAATTAAAATTCATTCTCTTACTATTTTAATATTTTGACTTTTTATAATGATAGATTATTCACTTTCTGATCCAACAAAATGAATTTGAATTAATTTGGAGTTGTATTTTAAAAGTTATGATTTTTACAATTTTTAGGAATTTTCTAGAATTTATTTAACTATATTTTTGGTTTTAAATTAATTAAAAATAATAAAAAAGGGTTTAATATTACTGCACACTGATGTGGCAGAGCAAAGCCATGTGGCGACACGCAGACGTGCGGACGTGTGACACATGGACACGTGTGCGTGAGTATGTGAATGTGTGCGTGACATGTGTGCGTGACACGCATGTGTGTGCGTGACACGTATGCACAGATTATATATATATTATAAGCATTCGTAATTGGATTTAAGCTAACCGCTTAAATCCCTATGCCTTATAAACCCGATAAAATGCACTATTTTACTCGGTGTGGGACTATTCTATTTATTTTTTTATTTCAAGTGATGTGGAGATGTTTAAGACGTCCGATCGTGTGATTTAATCACACGCGTCGGATGTCACTTACTCCAAGGGTACGTGGCATCATCTCATTAAGCACCGATTCGATTAAATGAACTTTAATCACAACCGTCCATCAACCGAGTTATAACGGTTGAGATTAATCACGATCGGTGGACCTTCTGATTGATCAATACTGCCTGATGAAGATCCAACGGATGGATCAAAATGACGCTCCTCTTCTACGCGCGACGTGGCAGCATCTCAATGCTCCATCGACAATCAAACGGACGCGACTTAATCACGTCGATTCGTCAAATGACGCGCAATCCTGACCGTTGATCGCGATGAACCGTTGATAACATGCATTTATAACTTAAATTCTTATCCTAATTAACTCATATTCATGCGTATTTTATGTGAATATGCTGCATGTTATCATACTTTTTAGGAATTTTCTCCATTGGCATGTCATTTCACTAAAGTTGATATTTATGCATAAATTAGGGATAATTTCATGCTTGATAGATGATTAATCTTTTTTTAAGTTTAAATTAATAGAAGTTAATCTCTGTTAGTGAATGATTTTTGACTTTAGTGCATGTTTTGAAGTATAATTTCAAGATGAATTTATGATTTAGAATATTTAGTGAGAAATGATTTAAGTAAATTCTAATTCATCTTGATTTCTTCTTTGAAAATATACTTTAAATGACATGATGTTAAAAAGGAAGAAATTTGTGATCCAATGGAGAAAATTTGGATTAAAAAGGAGTTGTATATTTAAAGTTATGAATTTCTGAAGTTTATGCCTTTTTCTCATTTTTCTTTGATTTTTAAATTGATTTTTATATCAATTTCCCTTATTTAAAATCGCAAAAAAGGGGGTTCTTACCTGCAGGTGCTGACGTGGAGAGCGGGAGCTGCGGGCACTGACGTGGCGCGCGGGACCACCTCGAAGGTGCGACGCGGCACTGAGGCCACGTGGCAGACCCCGGGTCGCCCGAGCAAAGCGCAGGTGGCGCACAAGGCGCAGACACGTGGCAGGTGGCCACGCAGTCCATGCGGGTCACGCGGACACCCGCGAGGGGCGCCACGTGGCAGACGGGGGCTTGCAATGGGAGGGCCCACGGGTATAGTGGGGCCCTGGTAAAGAGAGGGGGCGGTAACGCAATTAAAGTCACCTTTGCGCCCCCCTATTTAACCGCTTTATTTCCCATCATTTTCTCCGTGTGGGACTATGTCCCACACGTTTCTTACCTCGCAGGACATGTGGCGGCATCACGAGGGGTCAGCAACGATCGCACGACGTCGATCGCGTGGACTCGAGTCCACGCAATCAGTGATTTAGCACGTGTGTTAAAGCCACTTTAAGTGGCTGCGATCGGAGCGCTCACCAAGCGCCACGTGGCATCACGAGGAGCGCTTCTCATCATGAACGGGAATATCGCGCGATCATGATCAAACGGCCACGATGAAGCCGATCTCTTCCTCATCCTGGCAACGTATGGACCATCTGATCTTCATCAAGGCTGACGACCACGATCGACGGCTTACCTGGCGATTCGTGGAGACGGTCCGATCTTCATCAGACGGTCAAGACGCACTTCGACCTGCATCTCACCTTGGCGATGCGTGGACTACTCTAGAACGTCCGATCTCCATCAAGTCGCAAGCTCCATCGGACGGTCAAGACGACTCGCGGAAGAACTCCACGATCGCGGTCCGATCGAACCGCAATCGCGGCGCGATCGAGCCGCGATCATGGATCTTTCGGCGTGGAATCACCTCCACAATCAGTAACAGCATTCACTGGAGGATCAATATCAAGATTAACTCACGATCGTGGCCCGATCACGGCGCGATCGAGGCCCGATCGTGGTGCGATCATGGCCCTTTTGAAGCAAGATTGTGGCTCAATTCATGGCCAATCCGGAAGCCACGACGCTGCCCCAAGGAACTGCTCCCACGACCCCTGCAAATCGCTTCCACGACCGCTTCAATTGCCCACGATCTTCGGGCTAATTTTCCCTTTAAAAACCCATGTATTCTCCCTTTGTTCTTCAACTTTTGATTGATTCATGAAGGAATTAAGAGAATTTCGAGGACGATATCTAGTTCATCGTGATCCCCCCGCGTTTAGACTCAATTGCAAAGAAATTGGAGTGGGATTGATCACGAATTTCTCCTTGATTTCATCGAATTTTCCCCTTGAATTCCGAACGTCCCTGAGGAAGAATCCGAGCAAATTCCCTTCAATCCATGAGAATTGAAGCCCCATTCTTGAGGCAATCGGGTTAGTAGTGAGATTCGATTGATTATCACGAGGTAATTTGAGTTTTTATTAGATTTAGAAGTTTAATTTTGCAAATTAGATCTTAGTGTTCTTCATTTTTCCCAAATTCGAGTTTGAAAAATTGCTGATTTTGAAAATAGAATATCTCCCTGATTATAATTCCAAATCACTTGATTTTGGTTTCAGTCGATTATTCTTTTTCTCAGCTTTCTGTGGATAGCAAATTCATCAAATTCCGAGTTCATTTGACCCTCCAATTTGACGTTTGACCGAGGATTGTTCATCTTTCATCAGAAGTCAAACGTTGACTTTCGGGGTCAATTAATTTTAATTGACAAATCAGAATTCGATAATTTTAGTCTTGTTAGATTCCTCTAGTTCTTAGCTTTCCATTGACATATAACTTGCAAGATTTGGATTTCATTTGATTGGTCAATTTAACGATTTCCTCTGAGGTGTTCATTTTTTACCAACGTTTTTGTGTTTTAACAACGCACAAAAACGATCCGTCAACCGTCTCATCTGACGGTTTCCCCTCTTTTCTTCTATAAATTCAATGTTCTTCACGACGAAAAAGACACACTTGGATTTTTGAGTGAAATCGAACTTTCTAGACACCATAATTCGAGAGTCAATTGATTTCTTTGCCTTCTCGACACGTTTCCGCGTCCGAGGAGTGCTTGAAATAAAAAATTGATCGAGGGAGTACAGAGAAATCATATCTTGAATGTCATCTTCATCTTCGAAAATTGCAGAATGAATAGCCATGCATTCCGCGATTAATTGGATCATTTCGAGCGCGACTATGGGTTAGATTACATGTTTTCATCTTAATATTTCATCATTTAGGATTAGATTTAAGTTTTGAATCATAGATTAAGTTTAATTTTGTTTTAATTTCGGTTTTTAATCAAATTTTGTGATCAAATTTTCTCTGATTTTCAAACTTCGATTACTCTGCGAATTCTAGTCCAAATCACTCAATTTTTGATTCCGTGGATTTTCAATTGAGTTATCTTTCTTAATATTATAAATTGGCAAATTTCTAAACTCAATTCATCATCTGATTTGATCGAATTTCAAAGATATCTCTTAAAATTCCCTAATTCTCTGAGGATTTGACCCTTATTTACCATTATACCCTTTAATTCGTGAATTAATCTTTAAATTGGTATGCTTAGACTTTGTTTTGACATGAAATCGTGTATATTCAACGACCATATGCATTCGTTTCATCAATCGATGATAGCCCTCTTGCACGATGGTGCCCTACTCTTTAGCAACGACAACCCCTCGTACATGACACCCTCTGACGAGACGAGACCGTGAGATCGTCGATTTCACACGGTCTCGTGTCAAAAATTAAGCCTAACTTACCAATTTGGGGAGTAAAGAGTGAATTGAAGGGTATAATGGTAAATACGGGTCGAATCCACAGGGAATTAAGGTATTTTAGAGATATCTTTTAGAATTTGGTCAAATTGGACGATGAATTGAGGTGAGAAATTAGGGAAAATGGTGTTTTTAGAAAGATAACTCAAAGATCTATCCGTGGAATAAAAAATCGCTCGATTTGGATTAGTAATCACAGAGAAATCAAAGATGGAAGTGGGACGAAATTTTAAAAATCGCGAAGAACACAAATTGAAATTAAAACAAAATTAAACTTAAATTGAAATCATAAACCTAAAATTGATGATACATGACGATAAACTTGTTTTCTAACCCAAGATAACGATCAAATCGATCCAATTGATCGTCGGATTGACAGCTATTTATTCCGCGAATTCAATCGTGAACATGGGTGTTCAAGAGACAAATTCTCCTTGCACGATCGTCAAAATCTCTCTTATAAACACTCCGTGGACACGATTTTGAGTCTAGAAGCAATTACAAGAAAGAGATTCAAGAGAGAAGGGGTTTAGATAGGTCGATTAGATCAAATCCCTCAAGAATGATTACAAAAGACGAAGAACTCGTCTATTTATGGGGCGAAATGGGGAAAACCGTCCGATCGGTGCGTTAAGCTCGATCAACGGTCCAGATTAAACCGACTCAGAGTGAATCGTTACGAATATATCGCGATCGTCCGATCGCAGATGGACGCCCCAGATCAATCCTCATGTTATGCGCTATAAAACACATCAATTTCAGCTCGTTAGATCGCGATCGGACGGTCACGATGCGTTTCGGCGCGTTAAGTCGTGACCGTCATAACTCCTCATTAATGCGCACGTGTTTGATTGATCTCTAGTGCACCACGCGTCCACGCGATTGACGCGTGTGATGCTGCCACGTCGCAGACGATCTAACCGTTATAACTCCCCTTAATTAGCATGTGCGTTGATCTTGCGATGGTGGACCGCGGTCCACTCGATCGGCGTCGTCCGATCACGATCCATCGATCCTCGTCGCGCCACGTCACCTGCATTATAGAAGACCGTGTGGGACTTTAGTCCCACACGGAAAAAGTTAGTGAGATCCGTCGGGTTTATAATGCGCGACGGATTAAGAGGCTGAATACCTTTCCGGTCTACGGAAAGCTGAAAACCTCTATTATATATGATATATAAATAAACTGTATAAATATAAAATGCGCCACGTAGGCGCTGCGCGGGTCCGCGTGGCTCTGTTACGTGGCCTTGCATGCCACATCGCACCCGCGTGGGACCCGCGCGCTTTTTGCACTTTTTATTAATTTATTTTAAACGTTTTTAAATAGAAAATAAAATCATAAAAATCAGAAAAAATCCCTAAAAATTGTAAAAATCATATCTTTCAAAATACAACTCCAAATTAATCCAAATTTCTTTCATTTGGTCTGAAATTTAATTATCTATCATTCTAAAAAGTCAAATTATTTAAATAACAAGAGATTTAATTCTTATTTCAAAAATACATTCATTTCTTTAAGATTTTAACTTTAGAAAATTAAATGAATTTTTATAAAAATGATTTCTCTCATTATTTAACTTTAAAAACCATTTAGAATCTCAAGTAAAGATGGGTTATAAAGTCTTTAATCTTTAATTCCTCATAATTAACCCTAAATTAATGCATTTTGAGATTATAACATAAAATTGCATAGAATGATAGAAATGCACTCAAAATATGATAACATGCATATAAATGGAATGTTTTATGCCTTATTTTGCATTAATAATCATGTTTTATCATGTTAAGATTGCATGTTATCACCCTCTCCTGACTAGAGGTGGTGCCCTGCTCTCCATGGAGGTGGCTGTGGTAGCCAAGTGTCCTCTTTTCATTGTGGTGGCAACTTCCTCTTTTGATTGGTGGTAGAATCTTAATCTCCACAACACTTCCAAATTGCTTGCCACCATTGGTCACCAGTGGGTTGCTAGCCATGCTCACAGCCAGCCTAGCGTACTATTGGCCCTACTCATTGCACTACTATGGGCCTCACTTGTTGATAACTTGCTTGTTAGCCCAACAATGACCCAACCTGTAGAGGGTTGCCACTTGACGTAGCCAATCCTATCGTTAGCTCTTTTGTTGCCCCCATCTATTGCCATTGGCCTTGACCCTCTCGATCACTCCATTGGCACTACATATGCATCACAAAATCAAAATACACATGATTACTCACTTTGTCTTCCATCATGTCAAGTGAGAATTCTCTATCGAGCTTTTCTTTTGCACCTTCCTCGGCAATTATTACTCATGCTATGGTTTTACAACTAGATATTTCTTCTAGTCTCATGATAATCGTAAAATCACGATCATTGTAAATGCAAGTTCATACGTCAATAATTATACTCAACTCATAGAATTTGATCTTAAAATTTTTAAAAAGTGGCGAGTTGAGGTGAAATCCACAAGGAGGACGCTTGAAGGATTTAAATGAAGGAATATTTTTGTCATTTTTATAATAAGAAAGTGAAAATGATTGATGAAAAGAGGGGAGACGTATATAAAGATGTGATGATCTGATTAAACACGTTTAATCTCCTTTAGATGATTGAAAAATTTTGGTAAGATTGTGGGATGATGATTAAGAGTTGAAAATTTGAGAATATGGATTACCATGATTAAGAAAATGGGATATATTGCAATGACTAAACCCCTAATCTAAGGATTTGCAATCAGAAAATCAATCTAACAATGGTTTCTATTCAATTAGTCTTTGAGAGCCTGTTCATTTTGCCCAGACTTAGAGACTTGTATTCAACTCAAAGTATGAATAGAAAAGATAAAAAACTCACTAAAAAGGATTTATAATAAATGAAGAATGATTAATCGGTGCTCTTTTTCTACTATCCAATTGATGCTAAAAGGTATCAATGAAATGTAAAGTCTAAATTTCTTTTGTTAAATCTACCACCATAGGGACAAAGAGCATGAAATGACAATCATGCCCAAAAAATTTTAGCCCTTAACTCTATCAAGATCATTTCAATTTATAGCATGTTGAGTTTTGAGGTCGATAAAATTTCTAAAATTTTCATCAAAATATCAAATGCATCGGAATACATTTAATTCGATATTCAAAACGTTGAGGCACCAAGAATAGATGATCCCATCATCTAGTATGTATCAAAAACCATACTTACAAGATTTCCTTGAAAGAGTTCTTAAATATATTCAAGTGTCTATCCTATAGCGGTATCCACAAGATCTCTAGATAGTTAGATTGCCTCTTGAAGGCTCTTTACCAAGAGAGAAAGAGAACAAAATAGAGAATTCTCACAAGGCTTGTAAGGGCACCTTGAGTTGTGGTCGTTTTCTCCTATTAATAGACATTTGGTATGTACAATTTTCATAAAAAGCCTCATAATTATGTCTACATCTACCAACATCTATAGACTTTATGTGTGTGACCCTCCAAGTCCATTTATCTCACTAGTTAATAAGTTTATAGGCCCAATAACACCTTATTGGATCAATCAAAGATTGATTTAACCCAATCGATAAGTTGAGTTGCTAGTTCGTTGGGTGCCAAGCTACACACTGTACTTTTGGAGATTTGGAGTATATAAGAACTCTCTTATGGAACCTTTCTATCATCGATTACCATCTATAATCCTTCATCCATATGAGACTCATGAATGACTTCGGATATGGTCAAATGTCAAACCCTAATTGGTTACTCAAGTTATTATTGATGTATATAGGAAATCATTAGGAACTCTTGTTGTGATATTTCCATTGCCTTGTCCAAAGATTTAATCACATCTGATTCCTTGAGACAATCTCCTTAAATATCGAGAGGGGAGGATTCCATCTTGATCACACAATCATCTTTGAGGACTTCATGCCATATCTAGTACATAACATTTTGGAGATGTTACAGCTAGAGATTCATAAGTCATAATCAAAACATAGTTATCTATCTACAAGATTTCTTTAGTGTCTCAAGTCGAAGGACCAAATACACAACCATGACGTAAATCAATCTAATTAGCAGCTGGGTACAATACCATGTAGGGACTTATACTGATCAATTCAGTGAACTCTTTCATTAAAGAGCACCCACTATCTATCCTTAGTATCTTCACACCGATGGCTACGGGATTAGTCATACTCATCATATGAGATTAGATAGTGTTATTCTTTATGGATGATTCGATATCCCTAAAAAATATATCAATAACATGAATGTTTAGAAGATGTTTTCAAAGACCAGTGATAATTGTATGATGATCTCATCATGATTTACTTAGTCATTCATATGCTCATGAACTTCTATGCAAAGATCACATAAGAATGAAAATGAATAAATTCCATTTCAATAAACAAAAAAGAGATATATTAAAGTGTGATAGATTTGTAGGCCACATAATATCCATCACCTATGACCCTATCCCATACTATGCTCTCAATAAAAATTTGCATCCTACATTTCAAGCATTTTCTATTTCTTTTTATAATAAGTCAATACCCTAGTCACAAGTGGAGGTCATACAACTACCTCATTGGAAGGAACCCATGGACTTAGAGTATATAGCTCTCGTCCAACTGGGGATAGTTATTCTAATTCCTCTTCCAAATGGTACTACCATTGTCACATGCAAATAGGTTTTTACTATAAGTACAATTCGGACAGGACGATCAATCGTCATAAGGCGTGCTTGGTAGATCATAGGTTTTCTCAAGAATTTGGTATTGATTACAAGAAAACCTTCTACCTAGTGGTTTGCCTTAATTTTGTACATATACTTTTTCAGTAGTTATCAATCAGGGGTGGCCTCTCCATCAAGTAGGTGTCTCTAATGGAGTAATCATGGGGCATCAACCTGGCCATGCAATTTTGGGAGAGACCTCCAAGGCACACTACCTTTGTTGTGTTATTTACGGCCTCAAGTAGAGCCCATATGCATTTTTTTCATGCTCAAGGATTCACTACTTGTAAGGTGGAACCAATGGTGTTCCACAAAAACACATCCACCAGTAGTGTTATTCTTACAATTCATGTTGAATATGTCTCGATTAGGAGTAATAACATCACATGGATTATCCATGTCAATATATTCCTATAGATGCATCTTATTATATGAGATTTGTCTTAAAAACCACTTCATCAAATCAATTTAAGCTTGAGGGGAAGTGTGAGAAAATATGGCCCTTTAGGAGTGTTTCTATAAAACTCACTTGCTCTCCTCTCTCACTCTTTGTGTATTGATTGGGTGAAGGGTCTACTCAGTTCTTAGTTCCTTCTCTTCTTTTGCTTCCTTTACCCATTTCTTCAATGATATAGACTTGTTTCTTGAAGATTTAAGCTTGAGATTATTATAATGCTGCCACATGGTGGACACTCATTCAATATGTTGTCTAAAGTGCCATCCAATGCTTAAAAACCACTTCATCAAATCAATTTAAGCGATAGTCGATGGTGAGAATTGATTTGCTCATATGAGCTCCCTAGATCTTGCCACATGTCCATTGGGGGACTTTTTCATTATTCACGAGACAGAGAGCGCCCCAATCTTACGAAGCGAATCCGTGAGGTAGTTGAATACACGTGAACACACGTAAAAAATAATTACCAAACTCACCAATTTAGAGAAATAATGACGAATTAGATAGTATAGAGGTGAATAAGGGTCGAGTCCATAGAGAATTAAGGTGTTTTCAAGAAAGTCTTTGAAATTTGATCAAATTAGTCGACGAATTTAGGTGAGAAATTAGAAAATTCATAAATTTTAAAATACAACCCTAAATTAAATCAAATTTATTTTGTTAAATCAGAAAATAATTAATTAAAATTTAATAAATAACAAGAGAATAAATTTTTATCATTTTAAATATTCAAATTTAATAAATAACAAGAAAATAAATTTTTATTTTAAAAATATACTCATTTCTCGTATAAATTAAAACTTAAAAAAATAAATGAGTATATAAAAAGTATTTTCTATTATTATTTAATATTAAAACCCAATTATAATCTCAAATATAGATGAGAATACTCTACTCTAAAATATATTTTTAAAAATGTTTAAGTATCCCTAAAATAGTTTATTTTGATATTATAACTTAAAATTGCATGAAATGATTGATACGCACTCAAAGTATGATAACATGCATAAGAATAAAATTTTATATGCCTAAATTGCATTAATAATCACACAATTACGTGTATAAATTACATGTTATCACACCCCCCACCCCCCCCCCCCCCCCCAAAACTTGAATAATTACCAGTCTCTTAGAAATTTACCATATAATCTCCCTAGAAGGCCTTTCCACTTCTCAATCCTACTACTAGAGAGGTGAAGTGTATAAATGTATGTGAACCATAGTGATCTAGATTCCATTTCTCGGTTGACTTCTTTAGTGCATATTAGGGTACTGCTCATTGATAACATGCAAATTATACATGAAAATATATGATTATTAATACAAATCAAGGCATAAAACATTCCATTCTAATGCATGCTATCATATTTTGTAGTGTTTATCTATCACTCTATAAAATAAGTTATAATACTAAAATGCACTAATTTAGGCATAATTATGACAAATTATACAGAAATATTTTAATATTAGATTATCTCCATTTTCTATTTGAGATTATAATTAGGTTTTAATACTAAATAATAAGAAAAATAACTTTTTATACCCTCATTTATTTTTCTAAGTTTTAAATACTAAAAGAAATGAGTGTAGTTTTGAAATAAAAATTTATTCTCTTGTTATTTATGGAAATTTGACTTTTTAGAATGATAGAGAATTTAATTTCTGATCTAATGAAATAAATTTGGATTAATTTAGAATGTTACTTTCAAATATATGAATTTTTTAGGGATTTTTCTAGAATTTTTCTTAACTTTTTGTGAATTTAATTCGATTTACTTTGAATTAAAATGTATAAAAAATTTTATGGCTTGCTGATGTGGCAGCTGACGTGGCACAGATGAAAACAGCGGCGACACATGTCACACACGTGTATGTGTGCACGTATGTCTGAGTGCGCGTGTGTGCGCGTGTGCGCGTGTGCACGGGTGAGTGTGTGATTAAGGAGAAAGCACCATGTTAAAGATTTTTGCTATCTCCTAATTCACATACTGCTTGTATACGTGCACATTTAATTTTATTTTCATCATGTGGGACTTATTTTTACGTTTTTATGTGCGTAGGTGACGTGGCATTGTGTGGAGCATTAGATTTGCACGTTAAAAGATGATCATGAATCTTCACTTAAGGCAGGGGCTACGAGGCGCATTTTTCTTCATCGACCAATCATTTTAAAACTGATTTAATCTCAGCCATTCATCAAAGGAGTAATAACGGCTCAGATTAAAACCGACGAAAATGCATCCGGAGCATGTGACATGGCAAGATCTGATGGATGGCGTTTCATGCATTTTCTCTTCACATGTGACATGGCAAGATCTCGGCAGTCCATCTCTGATCCAATGGACACGATTAAAGCGTAACGATTCTTACTCTTGTGTTTCATTAGAGCCGTTGATCAAAGATTAAATGCTCCATTTGATAGTTACGCCCAATTTGCCCTAAAAATTGAGATGTTCTTCAACTATGTAAATCATTCTTGGGTTTTTGAGTAATCAAATTGTCTAGACATCATAATCTTTTAATCTCTTTCTTCTAATCATTTCTAGATCAATTTCAGCATCCATGGGGTGCTTGAAATTGAGATTTCGTTGAGAGAATAGGGAGAAATTGATTCTTGAATGCAAACGATCGTCTTCGAAGTCGCATAATGAATAGCCTTTGATCCGATGAGAAATTGGATCAATTCAAGCACCATCTTGGGTGAGAAATCGTGTTTTTGTCCTAATCATAGATTTAGTTAATTTCAATTTTAATTTTGGATTTCATGATTTTCTCGCTTGGAAATTTCTCTCTGATGCGCTCGTCGATTTCTTCGTAAATCTTGATCCAAATTCAGTGATTTTTGATTATGTGGATTCGCCTTCAAGTTATCTTTCAAAGTATATAAAAATCCTAATTTCTCACCTCATTTCATTGTTTGATTTGATCAAATTTCAAATACTTAATCAAAATACTTTAATTCTCTGTGGATTCAACCCAGAGAATTCGTGATTATTTAGCTAAATTGGTGAGTTTGGAACTTCTTTGATGCGTGTCCGCGTGATTTCAACAACCTCGCAGATTCTCTTCATCACTCATTAGCTAATGCTCGAGTCTAATTCTCGATTGTGATCGAGGTGAGCATATCTAGGGTTTAATGTTATGGGGAGGAAAATATCCTCTCACTCTCTTGAGAAGATGTAATGGACAATCCCAGTAGGGTGGTGGTTTAACCAAAGAGGGGGTGAATTAGGGTTTATGTGTTATTTAATTAATAATCTCTACTCTTCTTCTACTAAGATTCGTTGGTTAATCTCTCTCTCCTTGTCCTCACGATGCACCAAGGATTATTATAATGGTTGGGAGACCTAAAGTCCCTTAATCTAGTCCTGAGTGCTGTCGACTCGGAGCCTCAACCTCACCAAAAGAAACCTAATCCTCTCACCCTTAAAATGGGTGAAGGACAATGTTCAATAAAAGGGTTTAGGTTTTCCCCCAACGGCAACCCTAACACTCACCTTTACTTGATCGTACAGTACTATCCTCCAGGCCTCAACCTCCTCGGCTCCTAGACGCCTTGACTCCCTCAGGCCGATCTCCACACATTCGTTCATCCCGTCACGCCCTGTCGTGCCTCTCCCGCTAGTACTGCCAACCTCTGGTAACACGAGACCTCGTCTTCAAGTTCCTCCTAATCTTCTTGCTTCCCACATCTTGACTCCTTCTCGTCTCAACCAATGAGACGCTTCCCAACCTCCGTATGTGTAAATGCAAGAGACTAGTTGTCTAACTGCTAATAGTTATGTGATAAGATGATGGCAAATCTGTGAGAATTAAGCAAAGAGTATATGACATACACAATACACACTTCTGATGACGATTCTCTGATCTAAGGTTGACCTTTGACCTAGGGTTGACTTTTGACATGGGGTTGACTTTTTGACAAGAGAACTTTCTAACTTGAGTTGACTTTCTGACTTGGGTTGACTTTCTAACAAGAGTTGACTTTTTGACTTAGGTTGACTTTTTGACAAGAGTTAACTTTCTGACAAGAATTAACTTTCTAACAAGAGTTGACTTTATGACTTGGGTTGACTTTCGACAAATCATAATTAACTCTATCTCTTTGAATTGAATTTTGATTGAGCGTGTTGACTCTATCTTTCTAAGTTGACTTTTGACTGAGCAGGTTGACTCTATCTATCTGAGTTGACTTCTAAGGATAAACTTAAATTGTAAGAGTCACTCTTCTACAATCAACTTGCGGTCTAATTTTCACAATCGCAGAACTAATTATTCAACCTAGCTAAGGTGCACTTAGTGCAAAAAATAAGGTACCATATCTGATAGAATTGGATTTAACTAGAATTATTATGCTATTATACGAACTGAATTAACGGAAGATATAAAACCTCCCTGTGTGTATACTGACGGATCGTTTTTGTGCATCGTTAAATCACAAAAATGTTGGTAAAAAAAATTTATAAAAACCGAACTCACAAAGATAAGATATAAAATCAAGTAATGTGTAAGTATCGGGTCGATCCACAGAGAGCAGGGTTGACTTTAATTGCAGAGTTGACTTGGTCAAACTTAGGTTTAAAAGGGGTTCTAAATAAGTGAAAATAAGAAATAATGAGTGTAAATGATATAAATAAACTAAATATTAAGTTTTAAGAATTTAATTCCTGGGTTTGACAGAGAAAAGTCAAACGTCAAAGTCAAAGTGTTGACTTTGACCAACAGTAAGTGTTCTGTAAAATCAGAGAATTAAACAGAGTCAGAAGCTTACGAAAATTATATATTTGGAAACTATAGAGAAAATGGAATTTATTGATATATAATTAGTGATTTTTGGATAAGAAATGGATTTACTATGAATTATTGAAAATCAAATATCAGAAAATCCCCGAAATGAACATCTTGGAGTAAATCTTTAAATTGACTAGTTGAATGAAATCCAAATCTTACAATTAGTATGTCAATGGAAAGCTAAGAACCAGAGGAATCTAAAGAGACCAAAATGATCAAATTCTGATTAGTAAATTGAAAGTAACTGACCCTGAAAGTCAACATTTGACTTCTAATGAGAGATGAACAGTCCTTGGTCAAACGTCAAATTGAAGGGTCAGAAAGCTGATGAAAATAGAAATACAAAGAAACCAAAATCAAGTGATTTTGAATTATAATCAGAGAGATATCCTATTTTCAATATCAGCAATTTTTTGGACTGAAAATTGGGGAAAATGAAGAACACTATGAACTAATTTGCAAAATTAAACTTCTAAATCTAATAAAAACTCAAATATTATAGTTGGTTTGATTGATAGATTGATATAAGAGGGAGAAAATGTCCTAAGATTAACACATAAACCCTAAGTGTCGGTCAATCCGTCTAATCGTGACGTAGTCATCATTATTCTACCAGAGCTTGAATTAGCGCCCAATCTTGGCGTCTATTACGGTAGAATAATGAGCTGAATAAGCAACTAGAACTCGCATAGTAACAACCTTGCCCCCTATCCTCAGTCCTCACGGGGCTAAGACCCTCGCCCTTGCCTTGAGCGGGATCTCAGTGACAAGGCCCTCTAACTTTCTCGAGATCGATTCAACCGATGGTGATTAATTCTAAACATGATAAGAAGATAAAACCTGATCCACCGGTGCTCTCTTGGCCTTTCGACACGAAACACTCTTGCCATGGAACAAGCGATCACAAAAGAGGATACGAAGAAGCAAGTCGGGTATCTAGATGTGCTCGGTTCGTCACGCCGCACAATCCAAGATACCAGGCGAACACACAAGAACATAAGAAGAACAAACTATAACTTAATATACCAAGATAGTTGATCCCTAGCAGCCTTGATCCCAATGGCCAACCTCCACAAAGAGGCTAACTAGAAGATGAATTTTACATTGGAGATGAGGCCTATTTATAGATAAGTTTCTGCGAAATTGGTGGATCATGGCCCACGACGCGGATTTCTCTCCATGTGATTTCAGCCGTCGGATCTCGCGAAATTGGTGGCTCGTGACGCGGATTTCACTCAGTGTAATTTCAGCCGTCAGATCGTGCGTAATCGGTGGGATCGTGGCCCATGACGCGGATTCCACTCCGTGTGCTTTCAGCCGTCCAATTGCGTGATTTAATCCCGACCGTCTGATTGCACAATTTAATCCTGACCGTCCGATTGCACGATTTAATCCTGACCGTCCGATATCACTGTTCACACCACGTAGGCACCACGTAGGCATCCATGTGGGCTTGCTTGGCCCCGCCATGTGTCTGCATCGTGCCACGTCACCTCCGTGGGTTCCGCACGATTAACTAAATCCTGAAAAATCAAAATAAAATCCAAAAATACTATAAAAATTAAGAAATTCATAAATTCATTTGTACAACTCCTTTTTAAGTCAAATTTTCTCCATTGGATCACAAATTCCTTCTTTTTTAATATCATGTCATCTAAAATATACTTTCAAAGAATAAATTAAGATGAATTAAAAATCACTTACTCATTTCTTAAGTAATCTTCTTAATCACATTTTCATCTTGAAATTATCTTTCAAAACATGCACTAAAGTCAAAGTAATTTAAGAAAATAGATCAACTTCTATTGATTTTAACTTTGCAAAAGATTAATCATCAATCAAGCATAAAATTATCCCTAATTTATGCATAAATATCGACTTTAGTGAAATGACATACAAATGGAGAAAATTCCTAAAAAGTATGATAACATGCATCATATTCACATAAAATAAGAATGAATATGAGTGAATTAGGATAAGAAATTAAGTTATAAATGCATGTTATCATATACCAGGAACTAACTAATCAAAGAATGAATTCAATGGAATCAACGAAGTTAGAACGATAAGTAGAATTATATTTAATCCAACTTTAATATGCTTTGATATAAACTAGTTAAATGAAACAAGCGAAACTTCACTGTATATCTAAATGGGACTCACCAATTTAAAAATTACTTCACTGCATAGGATGAAGTTAGAACAACAAATAGAGTTTTATTTAATCTAAGTTTAATATGCTTTGATATTAACTAGTTAAATGAAACAAACGAAACTTACTATATATCCAACTATATTAAAGGAACTCACCAATCTGAAAATAGATCCACTGCAGAGAATGAGGTTAGAGCAGCAGAAATTAATTATAAACAAGTCTATGCAAACAATTAAAGAGAAAAAACTGATGACTACATAGATTAACTATAGTGCAATGACTAACGATTTAGATAACTAATCTGAACTTAATTCAAAAGGCAGAGTAAATCTGTGATTGATTAGATAAAATGTATAACTAAATTGAGAAAATAGTGAGTGTTAAAAATCAGATAATATATCTAAGAGACGCTAGAAACTTAACAGTGAGACAATGATCGATAGAGTGAAAAAAGAAAACGATTTACCTGATATACATAATATAGAATGATTCGGATAAATAACGAAAGCTTTAAATTAAAAATAAGACGATAAGCGATTGGATGATAGAACGTTACCGATAAAATGCAGATATGACAGATTAAGGATTAACTATGAGGGAGTGATCGATGAGATAGGGAAACAAGAAGATTAAGATTTTTAAGAATGTCCCGGAAAATCAGAAGAAGAAAATAGCACAAACTGAAGAGTTAAGATTAGAAGAATGACGATGAGGGCTTCTTGTTATCAAATGATTGCAAACGAAGTTTCTTCAAATCGGAGTCGGTAAGATGTAGAGACTGTTTTCCGTCTGTCGTCGTGAGAACGGAGAGGAGGAATGCAAGATTGTCATCTTCCTGATCACAAGCACTCGGAAAATCGTTTTCGCCCTTTTCAATCTCTAGCCACTTTCTTTTTCTCCCAATTTTTCAACTTCAAATCTTGCAAAAGAGGAAAGCGTTAACCCTAGAAACGGGAAACCTAATAGATATCTATAGGAAATAATAGTATTACCAAACCTATATATATATATATATATATATATATATATCTATATAGATATATACATGTATATATATGCTGGCAGTAGTAATAAATAATTACCTGAGCTCATTTATAATGTATGTGTGAATGAAACTATAATATATATATATATACTTATTCATCAGTGAAGGAAACTATGTTTCTGGGAAGTAAAATAATATGCATGATAGAACAACAAACTGATGCAACAAATTGATGCATGATAGGATTGCTTGAGGCAATAAACTCCTAAAAAAGATAAGTCTTCATGGACACATTAGTTGGTTTGTGGAAAAATGAAAGGATAATAAGATAAAATAAAGTCTGAAATCAATGAAATTACTGAATGATGAATATAACTGGAGACATAATGACACAAACATAAGTAAGAATGGAAAGAGAAAATTAGATTTATCCTTTGCACTCCATTCATGCGCTAATCATGCATACATCCATTCAATAGATGTATACATTCAAAACTAGTTATCTAACAGTAATTCCTTACCCTCTCAATAGGTACATCACTCATTCACTCAAAATAGAGGGTACTTAGTGCATTAGAATTCCCCTCAGCTCGTCTTCCTCCTATGAAGAGTGAATTTGCAAAGGGATTTCCTATCTTTGGGATACAAGGTGATGAGGTGTCTAAAAGAAATAAAAGACAACTATAACTAAAGGAATGACGTGGTTTAAAAGCAAACATACATGTAAAGAAAATGGATTTAAAAACAAAGGTGGTACCACTTATGATAACTTTATATTCCCAAATGATGTGGATGAAAATGGATGATACGGATAGATCGAAGTGGTAGAGATGATGGTGGAAGAAAAGAAGATATTCCTCTAACTTATTCTCCTTCTTTTCACTTCTTCTTATTTCTCCCTTTTTCCTTCTTTTTCTTTTCCAACAATTTTTTTTTGTTCAAAGATACGTCAAAATTTCAAAAGATTTTACATGAAATAAGGATATAGAGGAGTTTTTGTTTTTTTCAAGAGAGCATGCAAAAAATGTGAAGTGTAATGTGAAGGGATACGTATATGTGAGGAGAATGTGGAAGAGATGTGATAGATGTGTCAATCAATTAGGGAGTGTGATTATCATAAGTGAAGCTGAAATGGGTGTAACTAATTAACTAGACAGGAAAAAGTGAAACTACATGCCTAATGGGACAAAGATAGGTGCATAAAAAATTGTTGGCTCAGTGCACTCTTTTAAGGAAAAGTTCAGAAGCGAGGAATTCTCACACTAAGTAGGTTCGACTGATGTAAGGTAGGGGATAATAATTTTGCTTAAACTTCACTCAAAATCTCTCCATTTTACTCACACAGCACTTTAACCTTATGATTACTCATTTTTCCTCGGTTTCTGTTAGATACCCAACCCAAAAGAAGTCAACAACTAAAAATAATCTCATGTATTATCTAGATCGCTTGGTATTATTAATCAAAATGTAATCATATGGGTTATAAGGCCATCACTTATACATCTCTAGTAGATAGGATCTCAAACTTTCAAAAATTTTAAGGTGGGGAAGAGCGGTAAAATTTTTATAAATAGGAGTTTTTAGAATTTAGAGTTTTAAAATTTTTGAAAGATTTTTGAGTTTTCCTGAAATCCTCAAACCCCAACAAAAACTCTTCATTGTTCTCAATAAAATCATCATGCTCATGAAAAGATGACAAAAATATTATGTATGACATGAAAAAGATAGTAAAATATGGTGAGAAGAAAGGGTTTAGAAAAACTAATTTATGCTTTTTTATGTTTTTTTAGGGGATTTTTCCTGCTCGCGCCCCTCTATAATGTGATTTCTTTGACGATGTCTTTATGCTGCAAAAACTAAAAGCAAAAACACAAAAAACAAAAAGGATAATTTTGGGTTGCCTCCCAATAAGCGCTAAGTTTAATGTCTTCAGCCAAACTCATTTAAGCTCATCTTCTCTAAAAATTTGTGTGGTTGTTATGAATCAAAACTCGATGCATTATCAGAAAATTCTTTAATATCCAAACCATAATAATTCTTTTTTTGAATAATAGATCAATCATTATACGATATGGTTTGAAAGTGAAATTAAAAAATTTATGCATGAAATTCAAATCATGTCATCCAATTACATTCATGCACTCACAACTTAATTGGAGGTAATATAAATATATATGTGTATATATATATATTTTATATAGAAATATATATATTTTTTCTAGAAAAATTTCTATGGATTGAGTGGTTACAATTCAAATTACTTTGAGTCTATCATACCATAAGTCTACGCAAAGCAAAGCTTTGATGCGGCCTTGGACTATGACAAACTCTAAAAAAACTCTAATACAACATGCCTTTTGCATAGAATCATGAATTTTAATATAAAAATTAGCAATGGTTAGACAACAAGTCATGTGTGATTCCGTGAGAGCTCGGCCCTCTCTAAACAATACTCGTGAGCAATAGACCATAATCCTTGGAAAATGGAAAATTACTCAAGATGACATCAAATTGAGGATCCTTTACAATAAATTTCATCTTCGGAAGGCATTAGAACATGTTTTCTAAGTGAATGTCATTTCATAAAAATAATGAATGCATATATAATTATAATTATCAAATAATGACAACAATCATAGTTGGGTGTCGGTATCTCTCAGAATTACGCTTTCTTAACGCGATTTTAAAAAAATGATCACCGTAATCCATAGAAAAGGGGCCAAAATCACTTGTTCTAATTGAATTGAGGATCTTCAAGATAGATTTCTATTTCCGATCACTCCATGTAGGATTGATGCGAGTTAAAATCAAGAAGTAAAATAAAACATTTGAGGTTGACCAAGTAAAAATTGACTAATTTTCTCAAAAACAAGCATTAATTTCCCGACAACGGCGCCATTTGACAAAGCAAATCCACGAGGTCATTGAATACACGTGGACATGCGTAAAAAAAAAAAACCAAACTCACCAATTTAAAGAAATAATTATGAATTAGATAGTATAGAGGTGAATAAGGGTTGAATCCATAAAGAATTAAGGTATTTTCGAGAAATTCTTTGAAATTCGATCAAATCGAAAGATAAATTGAGGTGAAAAATTAAAAAATTAATTTTTTTTTAAATAAAACTCTAAATTAATCCAAATTTGTTTTGTTGGATCAGAAATTAAATAATCAATAATTTTAAATATTCAAAATTAATAAATAACAAGAGAATACATTTTTATTTAAAAAATATACTCATTTCTCGTATAAATTAAAACTTAGAAAAATAAATTATTACATAAAAAATATTTTTTCTTATTATTTAACATTAAAACCCAATTATAATCTAAAAAATAGATGAGAATAATCTACTCTTAAATATATTCTTGAAAATCTATTATTATCCCTAAAATAGTGCATTTTGATATTATAACTTAAAATTGCATGAAATGATAGATATGCACGCAAAGTATGATAACATGCATAAGAATGTAATGTTTTATACCTAAATTTGAATTAATAATCACATAATTATATGTATAAATTGCATGTTATCACAATATCCTATCATTTTATGTGAAAATTAATGGCCTAGATCTCATTTCGAAATCTAAGCCTTTGAACGTGCCATATTTCTCCCCATCTATATACTCTAAAACTCTTGACCAATTCAAAAAGAACACACATGTGATGCTTTATCTCTGCAATGAACACCTTGTGATGCTTCACTTGTCCTTGCACCAAAAGAGTTGTTTAGTTTGACTTTGGAAAAGTAGCTATAACCACTTTGAAAAGTTCTGTCAGACTCTAAACCTAAATTATCTTCCCCAATCCACTTTGTGTAGCATGCTTGGCACTATGAAGAGCACCTAGGCATACAGTGCCACTAAATTTCAAGGGAAAACAGGAGGACGTGAACTCTTCATAAAAGAAGGTAGAGATCTTACCCAAGAGCTTAACCACAAGAATGCTATCATACCTAACTATCCCCCCTCATTGTTGTTTTAAAATGTTTATATCAATTAATTTCTATGAAAACTTTTGAAAAATGAAGTGTATAACTTATTTGTAAACAATTAAATGTTATTTAAAGGTTATAGCTTTATCAACTGGAAAATCTGTCACTCTTATAAAACATTGTTGAATCAAACGCGCATCGTTTATGACAATGGTGACCTCTCCCTGTTTGAATTTATTTTTATTTTTTTCAAGATCATGGATTGATTTCTTCCATTCAAGGCCAAGAACCAAGGGAGAGGGTCTCGATAATTGGCTGGGCATCAGTTTTGTAACCAAAAGCCAAGAACCAAGAACAGTCGTCCTATGTGATTGAATGATATTTCTGGCAAGTTTATAGGAGGATAAAGAATACCTTGCAGTGACTTATGGCTGAGCAAGGGCGTTGAGGTGAGTGAAGAGAAGGGCCTGGCAACTGAAGAGAAGAGTAGAGGAGCCATAGGGACAAGTACCCTGAGGTTTGAGGAGCCAGGAGAGAGGCTAGGCAGGAGAGCAGAGGTCAGAGATCTTAGTTATTTCACTTTTTAATCAAAATCAAGATCATGAAAAGTCAAATAATGGTTGTCTTCAGAGAGAGAGAGAGAGAGAGAGAGAGAGAGAGAGAGAGAGAGGAGGGAGCGACAGAGAGAGCGAGAGAGAGGAGGCTAGCGTTTTGAAGCACCTAGTACTAGCACCTCTTTTTCAGCAAGAGAATACATAAGATACAGTATGGAAAAAATTATGTGATATTAAATGAATATGGTCAAGCTCATCAGCAGAACATGGACGTGGAGCAGCCTCTGAACTTAGACCGTCCAAAAACACAAGCTTTAATAAACGTGAGGATTTTTCACTAGCAGACTTAGCTGTGGGCTGGTGAGATGACCTACTGAGAGAGAGAGAGAGAGAGAGAGAGAGAGTATTCAAAATCAGTCATTGTGATGAGCGCCTTGCTGTTGCTGGCTTTTGTGCTGAATCATCGGGAACAAGAGCTCGTGGATTTGTCGCTCAGCACTGTACTCAGACGTTGCCTGGGAAACATGAAGAAATTAGTTAGCTTCTAGCTAATTTTGAAAAGTAATGCTGTGCGATTTGCTGCCTTGTACTAATAAGACATCAGCAGTCATGACCCATGGACCTGATGATCAGGAATAGAGGTCAAGAAAAATCTTTACCATCCAAATAGGTGCGGAAGTCCCACTTTTCCCTGGCAAACAGATCTGGTGACCCCCATTCCCTAATTCTTTCAATATATTATTTAAAATAGATCCCCGCTGGTAACTATTCTCTGATAAAAGTTCAAAAACTGATTCCCAAGGACAAGAATAAGTCGCAATAAAATAAAATTCAATCAAAAAACTTAGACAATATATTAATAAAAAACAATCATTAAAACCTTATCAATATAAATACATAAAGGCAGCAGAAATATTCCGTAATGAGAATATTTCACACAAGGTGTAAATAAAATGATCGCAGCGCAGGAATTTAAATGTTCGATGTAGCCTAAAGGGAGTCAACAACTCTGTCATTCTCAATCTCATGCCGAACTAAAAATTCAGAGGGAGAACACCAATCTGACACCAGACAAACAGAGATTGCAGGGAGGAGCCTGGAAATTGAACCTAAGTAGACGAGGGTTGCAGAGAGCCAATGTCTACAGATTGATGTCACCAATTACAACAGTAGTATCTCTCTCTCATAACAAATTGATTTATCAAAAATCTTTAATTTGTAACTGCCAAGAGAAGACTCTAGTTCAATTTCTTTATCAAGAGAAGATTACAAAGTCATAGAGTAAATTATTCCTATCCAGAGGGCATTGTGAGAGATTTGATTCTTCACAAATTTTTTTTGTTTTTCCCTGGAAAAAAGTTCTTTTCCCCAAAATTTCACTGTCTGGATTTCCCAAAATTCTTCACTAGATGAGGCCAGTCCCTCTTCAGTGTAACTAGGGAAACCATGGTGGAGAGGAACTCTAGAGTTAAGCATGCTCAGGTTTGGGCAGAGCAGGGATGGGTGACCTATAAGAGAGGGGCACCAGGGTAGAGAGGAACTCTAGGTGTAAATGTTCTCAGGCTTGGGCAGTGCAGGGATAGGTGACCTCTTGAGTAGGAAGTACTTGTACTGGGTGATCACTGACTTTGGGTTATCATCTTTCAATCTTCAAAAAAAGAATGAGGCTATGCCAAGGATTTGATGCTCTGACCAAACCATGACCAGGAACAGAACCTGACATGACTATGTAATATGACCCCATGGGCCCAAGAATGGGGGACTCGCAGGACTGGCCCAGTAAAAGGTGAATATAATGAAGACCAGAGGGCCAAATGGATTAATCACTGACTCAATGGAGTTGTGCTTTTAGGCCTTGGTTAGTGTACTCCCCTTTCTCTCTCACCTTAGCACCTACCTTCTGTTCTTTACAGAGGTTTATCTTCTTCGTTCATGTTATATTCCTATCCCCCAATTTCATTCCAATATGGCTATCAATGTTATTTATTTCAAGGAGTAGCGGAATACAACTCACAGCTCGATAGGATCTTACGTCTGATGCTATCACTATGATCGCCAATCTCTAGAAGCAATATAAGAACATCACCAAAGTTTTAAAACAATAGTCTACATATCGCTAATTCAGGCAGATGATCTGAATGGTCATTCAGGTAAAAGGATTTAAATTATGGTAGCCAGAGTCTTATACTTGATTTCCATTGCTGTTACCTTGGCCAAATCAGAGGCCAACCACAACAAGTCAATCGTGTGATGGATGCACATCGGTTTGGAAAGGTGGTTATGACCAGCAATCTGAAAAGACCTCTTCTTCTTTTGATAAGTGCATATGAGATTGCAATACTCCCTCCCCCCACAAAAAAACAAACAAAAAGCAAAACAACAAATTGATCCACCCCATCCTCTGGGTGGGGTTCTAGAAATTTGATTATAATGGTAGAAGCTTTTTTTCCTAGATGCTTTGAAATTAGGCCAGAGAAGGAAGATCGTTTGTTTAAAACTCACTCCAATTCAGCAGTTTTTACCTTTCATAAGTGCCCAAAACCTTGATTAATAGTAACACATGAAAGACTGACTGAATTCAAGCATGACTAGCAAGATCCAGGAGGTAAGCAACACTTCTGATTTTCTCCAGAATGCAACAAGGCCAAACACATTAGGCTCTAATTTCATGTAGTACTTTTTGGCCAACAACTTCATCCTGTAATTGTTAGATGTAAGAAAAATTTCCCGCCCATTTCATATGAGAATCTCTGCTGTCAGCCTGGATCTTCATCGTTGACTATCATATGTCTACTGTTCTGTGGGAATGTCTGTAAATATAATTAATTGGAAAAGCTAGTAATCCTGTTTCGAAGGAAGGAGGATCTCTTTCATACACTACTTGAAAAGGGTTTGTCTAAGTAGCAGTATAATAAAGTGACTTATAAAGAAGTTGAGCCAAGCAAAGCCATTCAAATCAGCTGCAAGACTGGTCTGATGAAGAACTCCTTAAATTTTCCTGTAGCAGTTTGTCATCCTGGCATGATCAGTAATGATGGGCAGAGTGCCAAAGTGGCATTGATGGCAAGCATTTAGCAGTGAGAATAGTGATGATGATTAAGCTACAGCAACTGACAAGCAGCGCTGTCACCACAGTGGTGGTGAAGGCACTAATGGGGTGATGAATGCTATGAGAGTCAGCAACAGCAGTGCTGAATAACACAATCTGGTGTGAGGTAACAAAGGCAAGGCAACACGATGCCAGAGATTCTTGCCATCATGGGCTGTCCCAGCGATCTGTATGAGGATGGAGGCGAGGCCAACAGCAATTGTGAGTGTGGTTTTCAAGAACTGTTGGAGACACTCTGCATAGAGGTTTGCATTGTGATTGCAGATGAGTTTCTTTGAAGATCAAGGTTTGAAATGTGTTGATAAGCTATGTCTGTATGATGACTCTCACACCAATGTATGTTTTGCGCAACATTTACCACTGAACAGCATTCCACCTTGAACTCCTCTAGATACAAAGTCAACTTTTGCTTCATATTAACTCTTGCACTTCATAATGTTTTGAGTGGAATTTTCTTGATTCGCTGCTTCTTTTGCTTCTTGCTTTAACTTTTGATATGAGATCAAAGCCTCTATCCCAATCATTTATCTGCTTCTTCATCATTTATCTTGACTTCATCATCAAGTACAAAAGAGCCAATCACCCGACAAAGCAGTGTTTCAACTGAGTTTGAGGACTATCAGTCCCTATCTTTCATCCTCAGCCTATTTCACCTCTCTGTCTCCATATGAGGCTTGGTGAAACTAGGATGTCATCAGTCCCTCTACCTCATGGCCACATTGTCTACGGAAGCCAGTCTTTCCCCTGAGCATCACCTCATTTCGGCGCAACCATATTGCCATATTACCACGAGTACTCGCCCTCCCTCCTTTCTATAGCCGCCTCGTTGTACTGAGTCACAAATAATCATCTCACAGATAGCATCCACCAACATTATACCCTAGGTGGCCCATATTGTGCGAGCAAAGGGGCATTGGCAAAACAGTGTTCTTACAATGTTCTTCCCTTCCTCCACACAAAATGCGTGCGTCCAATGCATCTGGTACATTTTTTTTACAGAGTACTTGAGTCATCAGCCTTCGTTTCAGGAGAAGCCATTTAAAAATCCTTTCCTTCGACGGAACTTTCTGCTTCCAAATGTCCTGACATACTCAAATCATTCTCTCATCCTCCATCCCTTGTCTTTCTCGGATCCTCTTATAAGTCTTGTGGATTGAAAAGAGAGCCTTTTTGCATTCCCATGCATCTCTTTCGCCACCCAATGGTCTCATCTGTACTAAGGACTGTTGCATGCCGAGAAATTGCCTAACCCTTTGATCTGACACCGCTCCGTCAAAGATTAGGCTCAACGTATTGTCCCAGCAATCCCTCAACTGTAGCATCAGCGTGTCGTGCAAGTGCAAAGAGTCGAGGAAAGGCCTCCCTCGAAACTCTTCGTGTCAACCATGCATTTAACCAGTATTTAAATATCCAATCGTCCCTAATTTGGCTTTAAAGAACTCGCGTATGCGTGGGAAGATTTGTCTTAAGCCTTGCCAAAATATAGATGTACCTCTTTTCAGGGCCGATCGACTCTCCCAAACTCAACCCCCTGCTTTAATTGTCCCTCAACATTGATGTAGCTAGGTCCTCACCCCCTGAGGGACCGAGAATGCTGGTCACCCACATCATCATTAGAGCCATATTAATAGTTTGTACATGTAAGCTCTCCAATCCCCCTCGCTTGGTAAGTTGACAGACAACATCCTACAAGAGCATTGCCAAGCAACGACTTTATCCCGGTCTAGGGCCTTCCCATAAGAAACGTCTCATCAAACCTTCTAGTTGCTTCCTCACTTCTTCTGGCACCTTGAAAACTAAGAAGTAGAAACAGAGGTATCATTGAAAGTACTGATCAAAACAGTAACAATCGCCCCCCCTTGAAATCACCTTAGTTTGCCATCCCTCTAGGTGTCTTTCCACTTTATTGACCACCGACTTCCACTTTATTGCACGAGCTGGACCTATCACCTGTGTCCCAACATATTCTTATTCCTAACTTTCAATCTCAGTATTTGGTTAGCCTTCCTACAACCATTTTCTGCTAAATGGAAAAATCTTATGTTAGCGTCCCCTTCTTTGCAGCCACAGTTGTGCTGATCATTGTCTCCAGTCCATCTCTCACTTGCGAGCCTTCTTCTACTATCACACCAATACATCTCTTCTATTGGAATGCCTCCTCTTCTAGCATCCTTACATCCTCTAGGTCGTTCAGGTGCTTTTTTTGTGTTAAGGCCTTGCTTCTCTTCTTATTTCTCTCGTCTTGTGTATGCTTTCAAAACCCCATATGATGCTTTCATATCCCCTCGATTCTAGCGGCCAATATCTCTGGTCTAAGAGGTGCGCCTACTTTGAGCCCTCCATGCCTTCACTTCCTCCTTGAACTCGACCTCTTGAAGCCATGATTTATCCATCTTGAAATAAGTGGACCAACCAATTCCCTCATTTCCTGCCCAAACCAGTGGAATGTGATACAACAGAGGTCGTGAAGGGGATCTCACCTCAGCCAGGGGGAAATGCTCTATCAACTCCACTAAACATCGGAACATGTCCACCTGGGACCTCATGTTCCAACCTATCATACTTCTCCACGTCTACACGCAGTCCATGGGCCCCATTTCGATAACCGCCACCTCTGTTTTGAATGCCCAAAACCTCCTTCAAATCTGGGTCTTGTCCTCCTTGTCATTTAGCCTGTCTCTTGCCTCCAGGGTCACGTTGAAGTCTCCCCCTTGACTCCTAGTTATAAGATCTTCACGAACATTTCTTTGGTCTTAATCATCCTCACGTTTGGAGTTGCAGCACGTTAAAGGAAAGGACGGTTCTGATACAATTGATAAAACTCTGCCTATTGAGAAGATCAGAATTAGCACTCTCAGGAACATTGGATGGATCCAGCTCAAGAATTACAAACAGAGGGTATCCCCAAATGAATCCTCACCTTTATTTATAAAAGGAGTCAACTATGTACTGGACACACATGGGCAATAAGGTTGGTATGACCACCCCTCTGAAATGATCTCTTCAGCCTTTGAAAGGACATAGGGGTTAACAGTTTCCCAGGAAATGAAAAGTGTCGAAAATACCTGAGATCTGAATGAAAATCGCAGTGTTTGGATTTGCGTTCCGGAGCACACCCTCAAATCGAAACCAAGACTATCCAATCCACTAAGAAATACCTCCTGTCATAATTATAAGCATCATCAAATCTCAGTTAAATCACCATATGGACACTGAAACTGGGCTGAGCAGGAAACTTCTCAGTGAAACATAGATATAAACTTGAATAAAAGTAAACTTGAAAGGGCATACAATCAATATAAGCTGATTGGTAATGGTCAAAGCATCAGATATATTATACAAATAAATCCAGAGAATCCTTATACCTATGAATAAGATGTAGGCCAAGGGCCTCCATTGCCCAATTGTGACTCATAAAGCCCAGAAACTCACAAGGCCCACTTATGAGGCCCAATTAGAGCTTATTGGGCCAAGAGGGAATCTCGAGGAGCTGTCAGCCTGCAGAAGATCACCTAGAGACTCACAAATATTTTGTGCCAGATTCTTCAGTTTCTAGAATCTTCAGAGTGTCTTTTGTTAGGCCTAGAAGCTTCTTTTTGTTGTGTCAGGCCTATCCCCGGACATAAGCATGATGTTAGAGTTATAGTTTCAAGACTTTGAGTTGTCTTATCAGGGGTCATGTCAATTGAACGACCCTTTACTTTTTGAAGCTTATATAAGGGCCCCCCATTGTAACCCTTACGAACACAATTCGAAGTTATTTCTTTCTGAGAGCTTTGCTTTCTCTCCTTTGAGTGTTCTCCTATTTTGAGAGTGCTCCTGTGCTTGTGGATTCAAGTACAATCCCTTGTGGATTCAACGGTAGAAAATGTTAGTTCTGTGGACTTAGAACTTGACCCTTCTTGTTGATCAAGGCTTGTGGATTCAAGTTCCTGTTCTACACTGCTCCTGCACTAAGGCTACGTCAGAATACGTGAGTAACTCCAAGAAGTAGGGCAGATACGGCAAGAACTACAACTATCTCATGGGATTTCAAAAGTTTGGAGATGCTCTTAACGCATCAATCAATATAGACTTGTAGGAAAATAATGGGAATGGTAAACTCTGAATAAAATGATGAAATCATTTTGAAAGATCAATTCAAATTAATCATGAATGCTTCTTGGTAGATTATCAAAGACCCATAGTTTATCTATATGTAAATATCTGGTCCATAGTTTATAAATGGACCAGATATCTGTATATGACCGTTGGAGCCCCAACAGTTATATTTTTCCTGTGACTCTATAAAAAGGCTATAAAAGCCCAAGACTGACTCTGTAAATTGTGCAGTTTTTTATGCATTCTTGATTTTTCCTGTGAGCAACATTCTCTCTTGCGCCAACATCTATCAGAGTGTCAACTTTCATGGTATCAGAGCATCAATCCTAGACATTTCTTTCCTCTGATGAGATTCCAAATTCGAGTTTCACGAGCCAGAGAAGTTCTCTTAGGGATTTTGTCTCTCTGAGGACGAGCTATATCTGCCTCTTTGCAAGCACTACCTCGGGGATTTCGCCTTCCTGAGCCAGAGCTGCTATTTCTTCAGGATAAAAATTCCTCTTGCCTCCTCTTCATCTACCTGTTTTTTCAATCAGTTTGGGAGGCAAGTCACGATCCAAGACCCTTAAGAGGGACTCAGAAGCTTCATCATCTACGGTAAGAGTATTTGATACTCCTGTCCAGAACAGGTTAGTCCTACCAGACCTGGACATGACGTATAATGACCTTCATGGCCAAAAATGGGTGACACTTGCTCAAAGGTCTCTCAAAGCCGCATATTTTGGGTAAGCATCTGACAGAGGATGCTCCCACTAAAGATGATCCCCAAGATCGAAACTTGGGAATCTAAAGAAGCTCTTATCATGAGTTGGATGATCAAGAACATGGATGAAGAACGTCGAGATGATTATCTGCTAATAAATTATGTCCACGATTTATGACAGGAACTTAGAAGTCTTGTGCCGAGATGCACAGTGACTTTCGAGTCTACGATCTCCGAGAGCAAGAACGGATGCTAAAGCAAGGGAATCTGACCATTGCCTCTTACTCAGTAAAGTCTTAAAGCCATTTGGAGAGAGCTAGATCTCCTCTGGCCTACAGGTGACAAACAGTCACCATCTTACGTTCGAGAAATCAAGTTCAGAACTCTTCAGTTTTCTGATGGGCTTAAACTCAAAATATGTAAGCCTTAGGAGTCAACTGCTTCATCAAGAAAGGTTCCCTACTTTGGCTGAAGCTATTTCAGAACTTCTAGGGGCAGAGAGCAGGAAGAAATTGAATACCAAGGGAGAATAAAATTTCACTCCTACCTTAGCTGCCCACCTAGCAAAAAGGGGAGAGCCCCGGAGCAATCAAAGCTCAACTATTGCACCACCATCCCAGGCTTCTAAACCTAAGGAAGGTAACACTTCGAAACCCATTGTCTATGCTTATTGCAGGAATCCAGGCCACACCAAAAAGGAATGTAGAAAGCTGGCCTAGAAAGAAGAACAGATCCGAAAAGGGACTTGGAAACCAAGAGAACAGAAGAAAGCCTACATGGCCAATGAATAAAAAGAGCCCATCACCAACAAAAAGGCAGGTGGCGGGAATGAAATCCATAAGTATATAAAGGAAGAAATGAGCAAGATCCTCCAAAAAATCAGCTCTACTTCACTGGCAACATCTGGTAAGCATTATGCATTTACCTCTTATAGTAATATAACCCCTGTTACCACCACTTGGATTCTAGATTTGGGGGCGACAGATCATATGTCACCCCAAAAATCTATGTTTAAGACTTATTAACCAGTAAACACCAATCACAGAGTGTTTACTGCCTATGGAGGAGTTTTGATGGTTGCAGGAAAAGGAACTATCGACTTTAAAAAGGTTATACAAAAAGATGTCTTATACGTGCCTGACTTAAAGGCAAATTTACTGTCTATGACACAATTAGTGATAGAGATACTGGATAGAGATTTATTCTTGACTCAGATTCATGTTTCTTATGTATAAAGGACACCGGGAAGAAGATTTCATATGTTAGAAGGACAGGTGGTCTCCTCCTACTTGATGGATTAGAGGAGGATGCGCAGCAGCAAGTGGCCTACAGTACACAGAGCGAACAAAGTGCCATCCTCCTCCATAGGCGATTGGACCACCCCTCATTTCATCTTCTCAAAAACACACACCCCACATTGTTCAAGGGACTTAATATTGAAAGCTTGACTTGTAAAGCATGTCAATTTGCTAAACACAAAAGGACACCGTTCCCACAAACAAATCACAGACTTCTGTCTACATTTGAATGTATCCATAGTGATGTATGAGGGCCCTGTTCTGTACAGGGCTGTCTCATCATAGGTGTTTTATTTTGTTTGTGGATGATTTTTCTAGATATACCTGGGTATATCTACTAAAAACGAAAATAGAGATTCCATCCATTATTACCCTATTATGTGAAATGATTTATAACCAATTTCACAAGAGGATCAGACTGTTTAGATCAGATAATGCCAAGGAATATTTCTGTGGAGAAGTGAATAAGTATATGGAACAGAATAGAATTATACACCAGTCCTCATGTGTTAATACCCCTCAACAAAAAGGTGTTGCTGAGAGGAAAATTGGTCATATTTATGTCCTCAGCTAGGGCATTACTGTTTCAAGGAAATTGTCCCAAGATATATTAGAGTGAGGCAGTGGCAATTGCCACACACCTTATCAATTGGACTCCTTCAAAGGTATTAGATATCAGTGCTCCAATTGATTTGTTATCATCTGAATTTCCACATGTATCATTGAAAACTAACCTCCCAACCAAGATCTTTGGCTGTGTAGTGTATGCCCATGTTCATAATGCAGGCAAACTGGACCATCCATCCCTAAATTGTATCTTCCTTGGATATTCTACCACACAGAAACGATACAAGTGCTACCATCCAACTTCAAGGAAAATCTTAGTTACGGCAGATGCAAAGTTTGATGAGATGAAGATGTTCTATGATCTGGGCAGAGGGTCCGTTAGACACCTTTTTACAAGGGACTAGTGAAAGGAGAAGGAAGTGAAGGAGAGGATCACAGTCCTTCACCCGAAATCAGCAAACAGACCCCTGTTATAAGTACTGTTCCAAGCCAAGTTGAGGAGGAAGAGTCCGTTATATCAGAGGTGATGCAAGCTGAAAGAAGGTCTAGCCGACACAGACATACCCAGCAATAATGGGTGGCCTATAGCTATTAGTAAGGGAGTTCGTGAATGTACAAAGACCAAGCTATATCCAATTAGCAACTATGTTTCATATAGCCAGGTCTCTCCAGAGTATAATCGGGTCATCCAAGCACTAATGACAGTATCAGTCCCAAGGAATGTCCAAGAGGCTATGTTGTCTGCTGAGTAGAAGAAGGCTATGGACGAAGAAATGGAAGCTCTAGAAAAGAGTAGTAAATGGGAGATGGGCCCACTCCCTGTTGGTAAGAAAATAGTGGGAAGTCGTTGGGTATTTACCATTAATTATCACTCCAACGGATCAATTGCAAGGTATAAAGCCCATTTGGTTGCTCAATGATACACCCAATCCTACGGTATTAATTATCTTGAAACTTTCGCCCCAATGGCAAAATTAAATACAATTCGAATACTAATTGCCCTTGCAGCAACACATGATTGGAAACTATACCAATATGGCGTGAAGAATGCATTTCTACATGGAGAATTGAAGGAGGTATATATGTCACCTCCCCCTGGTTATATTTTGAGCAAGAATTCAAGTGATGTATGTCATACGAAGAAATCCTTATATGGACTCAAACAGTCACCTAGGGCTTGGTTTGGGAAATTCTCCAAGACTATGCTTTCACCTGGATACTTTCAGAGTGAAGGAGACCACACATTGTTTATTAAACATGGTGCAGAAGGAAAGGTAGCAATCTTTATAGTATATGTTGATGATAGTATATGTCGATGAGAAAGACATCCAGAATCTCGAAGATCATCTTGCAACCTCAATTGATATCAAAGCTCTTGGTTTATTGACCTACTTCTTAGGAATTGAAGTAACTTATTCAAAATCTGGAATAGTACTATCCCAGCATAAGTACATCCTTGATTTATTAAAAGAAACTGGAAAGTTGGAGTATCGCCTTGCAACCACCCCAACAAATGTAAATGTGAAACTCAAAGCAGAACAACACAAGAATGACGCCTCGATAAACAAGACATCTTTCTAACAACTTATTGGCAGATTATTGTACCTTAATCATACTCGACCAGACATAGCATTTGCAGTAAATTCTCTTAGTCCGTTTATGAATGACCCACGAGAATCACATCAAAAAGCGACAGACAGAATACTTTCGTATCTCAAAGGAACAATTGGACTAGGACTACTATTTAGAAGGGAAATGAACCACGTATATATTTGTATACTGACTCTGACTATGCAGGTTCTCTTGATGATAGTCGATCTACATCAAGTTATTGCAGTTTCATGGGATGTAACCTTGTCACCTGGCGAAGCAAAAAACAGAAGGAACTCTCCCTCTCAAGCGCAGAAGCTGAGCTCAGAGCATTAAAGAAGGGAGTGTGTGAAGGCATGTGGCTTAAAGACATTCTCCAAGACTTATGTTTATTCTCTGGGAAAAGTATGACGCTATATTCTGACATTAAATCAGCCATTGCAATGGCTAAAAATTCAGTCCAACATGAGCGTACGAAGCACGCACGAGTGGCCAAACACTACATCAAGCAGAACATTGATGAGGGGTTTATCACTCCCCAGTATATTCCCTCACTGGAACAAGTTGCAGACATTCTCACTAAGAGCATTCCAGGCCCTCAGTTTCAAAACCTGGTGACTAAGTTGGGAATGATAAACATCTATACCCAACTTGAGGGGGGGGGGGGTGTTAGATTATCAAAGACCCATAGTTTATCTATATGTAAATATCTGGTCCATAGTTTATAAATGGACCAGATATCTGTATATGACCATTAGAGCTCCAACGGTCATATTTTATGACCGATGGAGCCCCAATGGTTATATTTTTCCTGTGACTCTGTAAAAAGGCTATAAAAGCCCAAGAATGACTCTGTAAATTGTGTGGTTTTTTATGCATTCTTGATTTTTCCTGTGAGCAACATTCTCTCTTGTGCCAACATCTATCTGAGTGTCAACTTCCACCATATGAGTGCCAATTTCTATCTGACTGTCAACTTTCACTTCTAATAGCCATGGTTGAAGGATAATTCACAGACTGGATTACAGCATATCTACAATATGAGCAAGAGAAAACATGAAAATGATCTGAAGTATTGGGTAGTTTTTTCCTTTCACAAGTGGTTTATTTAACTTATGAACAGCACATTACCAACACAACTTAGATATCAGGCAGAAGCAGTTGCTATGAGATTTGAGAGCATATAAAGATGAAATCAGATTGGAAAAAGTCAATTCAGAAAACCAAAAGTTTATTAGTACTTCAGGCCTTCAGCTGAAACCAGAAGATATAAGAGTGGCTTAAGCGTGTGTATTTTATATGCATGTAGTTTTCAGAATATCTACTGTCCACTATTGCCATAGAAATTTCATTGCAGTGGAAGTGCCAGAATTGCATGTACATGGCATGAGCAGATTATCAGATTACCTCAACGTTGAGACCTTTGGCCCTCAGACAGAGTGATTTCAAAGCCTTGTCAACCTTATCACCATAAGATTTTAAGCGGGAGATTATTTTAGCAGACGAATGCACTAGGAAATCAGGCTGAGCCTTGCGGAAATCCTCTATTTTAACCAATGACTGTAAAATAATCAAATTCAAGGTCACTCCCTGAAGCAAGAATATGATCAAATGGAAAGAGAATTTACACCTGCTTAATTTTTTTCTGCCAGATATCAATGATTAAAAGGATTAAAAGTCTAACAAATTATGATATCTATACATTTCTAGCATGTGAGCAAACTAAGATTATGAAGGGACCAACATATGGAAACTACAACTCTGCCAGGACTTACGCCCCAGTTCAATTACTGGGAGAGCTAATTGCATCTGACAAAATCTCCAGATACCGCATACTTGGAAACTTACCTGGTTGCCATATGAAGATACAAGATATATGTTGATGATGTCCAGCTTATAAAATGATGTTCCACTACGGAGCCCATCTTCTGCTGCATCATTTTCTGTGCAAATTTGACGTTTCTTGAGATGATTATTTCACATGCTCGAGGCACTCAAACAGTATCTGCCATTTTCCCAAAGACAGCACTACAACATATCTTTTCACTAACCAGAGGAGCTAGGTTTTCTTGTAATTAGGCTCTCTCCAGCGACGGTTGGTCTCAGAAGACCTTGGATCACAAGACTGGCTGGCGGCTGTTCCATCCAGTCTAAATGGATGCTGGACACTACCTGGTATAACGAAACAGTTACTTCAGCATCCAATCTACGTACACGTAAATTTATTAAATATTTATCAACAGACCTTACAACTAATTTAAAAAAGAGACTGTAGTGAACAGAACTGCATAAGCATTCAGAATTAATGCAACAAAGTAATGTAATGAAACAAAGCATAAAAATTTTTATGAGGAACATACATCTGATATTTTCTTGGCAAAGTACATTGGATGAGAAGACTTTAGGGTCTCTAAGTTCGTCCAATCCCCAAATGACTCAGAAGAAATCACATCCACATCATCATAATCATCATCTTCATCAAAATCGTCATCATCGCTGTAATCAGCATCATCATCCCCTTCATCGTCTCCATCATCAACAATCGTTATGTAATCCTGAGTACACAGGACAGAAGCATTATGAAGCATTATGAAGTATTGTGACATGATGGGCCTATGGAGAAAAATATTTCAGTAAAAAGGATCCAGAAGAGACCAAGAGATTAAATACCTCACCTGCTCATAATCACCAGTAATGTCGGCATCCTCATTGGTGATGTCTTCAATACCAAAGTCAACATTGGAAGGTCCCAATAGATCAAATTCTGACAGCTTTTCAATGTTGTCCAAGCCTACAATAACTTGCTGATTGGAGAAAAAGATATTAAAAAGGAAAAGAGAGCGGCAAATTTCAAGTAAGAAATGGTCCTCACCACCAATTTATCATCGGCATTTAGAGTCTGCAATATATCCTCCTCGTCTTTCACCTCAAAGTAAATATCTGACCAAAGTGTCGGAGATGTATTACTTGATGGACAAACAAGATATAAAGAGGGGAAAACAAGCAAGAGAGCAAGGAAAAAGAGCTTAAACGACCACCGTGCTCGTCGGTTAAATACGACAATTCTGGCCAGAAGATATTCTCCTGAATCTCGTCGTTAATCAGAGCCGAGAACAACAAGGCAGCCTGGCTGTGCACCTGGAAAAATTCTCGCGAAAGCCGGGCAGTCAGTAAAAAAAAGAGATCGGCGGGTTAAGAATATGTCGTCTCAGTTCCGAGATAAGAGACATGATTCGGGACCTAAGAGAGAAATTTTTGAGAAACTTGGATAAGGAGCACAAAAATTTATACTCTTCTTCAAATTTAAGTTTGTTGTCTTAAGAAGTTCTTCAATTTGTTTAGCATGTGGTAGAAGTATCAGTCGGCAACAGCAGACAACATGTTCACGGTAATAGATGTTGTATTTTAGGAATAAAACGGCGATACCTCGATTATGGTTCGCGCCATCTCCGCGTCGGATAGACGCGCTTCTCCCTGCATCTCGGGGAGAGGGTTCACCATCTCCTCAAACGGGTGATAGAGAGGCCGCTGGCCGTTTTCTTCCTCGGGCTCTTCGTCCGGCGCCCAATGACGGTGCTGCGGCGGCGCGGTGGCTCGGACTCTGAGGGAGACATCCGGCGCCCAACGGTAGTGCCGCCGACGTAGGCCTCGTAACCTCCTGCGGTGGGCTCCGGCCCCTAACGAAAATGGAGTTGCCAGGAAAGCGGTCGGGCGGCTCCGATATCCGACTCCTACAATCGTTGCCGCATTCATCGTCTCGATCATTGACATCAATCAAAGAGGATTGGGAGAGGAAGAAGGCAAGGTTTCCCCTGTTGCTCTTTTATCGCGCTCGCATCAAAGGAAATCTGGCGGCATCAATTTTCAAGGGGTCCGGAGCCCATCAATCATCCATGAAATGATCCGAGCTCCACACCCCCAGACCAGCGTGGGCCTTGGGGCCTCAGCGTTTGCGCGAATACTGAGATGACGGTCTCTGGACGTCCTCTAGATTCTATATTATCCTCGAATTTGCTTTTATGTGATTGGTTAAGACCTAAAAATTTGTGTGCGCGTCTACCCTTCTTCTCCTATTCCAAATTCACAAGAAATTTCATCACTCAAATGGTCTCTCGTGAAGTCTCGATTGGTCTTATTCACGCCTTGTGAGCGTGTATGGATTGGCGAAGACAGTAACCCAACCGGGGAACGGACCAGCGGAAGGAACCGAGCTGTTGTTCATCAACAACAAAAGAGGATAATTTTCCCATTTCGATTTCACCAGACTTACAATGAATCTTAATATTTGATTTGACGTCCACTCTTATTCTTTAACCAAAGCAAGAAGAAAAGGGTAGTTGTTTCTTGATGATATCAGGTAAGAATCAAAGCACCTAGGTCAAAAGACAATTTCTCTTGCTGAAATTCATGCAAATAGGAAAATATATGATAAATGTATCTCCATCTATATTTGCTAGTCTGATATCATATCTTCTACATGAATATGTTGCATATATTAATGAATGGGGTCAGAGAAAATAATGAGACGGTTGTAGACGATGATTAGACTCCCCCGGCGAGAAAAGTGGACCCACTATAGCAGGCCCAATGAGAGCTAAATGAACATGGTCTGATAACAAAATAGAAAAAAAATGTAAGAAAGGAGAATTTCTATGCCTTCCAAAGGACCATATTAGTAGGAAGAATGGTGATTAATCCTTACGTGGCATTGCACCAGCAAGCCAATGTGCCTTACAAGTTGTGCGAATGCAGCATCAAGAATAGATCACATGGTACAATATATTTATTACTATTGATGTGGGCATTTCTTTTTATGGTCGTCGATCTTCACCTATAAAGCAAGCGTACGTCGCACAATTTCATTGGGCAGTAATTCATTTTAGACGTGAGAAGAATCATGGTCCGTGATCTATGGAGTTATAACAGTCTAGAATGATGAACATGATGACTTCTCTAAATGGTGATATGCCACCATTTCAAGCATCCGCCTTCCATCCAATGAGTAAACTTAGTAGGAGATTCAGATTTTAGTAGGGATGTAGAGGAATATTGGCTCACCAATTTTCATCCAACCAGCCCTATTAATTCATGCCATTTCTTCTTCAAAACCATGATTGAGTAGGCTTCATCCATGTGATTTGATCATAATCCAACCTGTGCAATTTAATGAGCATTTCCTCCTCATTAAAAAGGGTGATGACATATGGGTCATTGGGCCTGTTTAAGGTGAGATCTAATGGCAAAAATCCCCACTTCAAGCTCTCTCCTTGCTTTGGCAAAATGTCCTCTCTTGGACATTTTAATCTATTGGGTCTTGTGGACATCTCTTACTTGAATCTCTTGATTATTTTGTGTTTTATATTTAAGCATAAAAATTGAGAAAATTTTATGCTTGAATTTTCAGTTTTTTTGTCAAAAGATCTCTTTAAAAATTTCTTGATCCAATTATTAATTGGATCAAATTCTAGATTGTTTCACGTTAATCAAGTGTTCTATTATTTTATTGACAAGAAAAACCCTGGGAAACATATGTCAAAAGAGATGATATAAAATATATTTATAAAAGGGGGGTAGCAGGAGAGAACAGTGGAGATAGTGGAAGAAGTGGGAGGGAGAGTTAATCATGGTCTCTAATAGGACCACCTCATCATTGGCCTACTCTAGATAGACCAATATTTTTAGGTTTAGATACTAGATTAACATAATTTCTCAGATTTTGATCATTTTGCTTTCTCTCAATCTGAAATTTCCCTCTATCTCATAAGATTATCATAATTTGAACTAAACAAACTCTTGTGAAGGTATTCATTTAATCAATACCTTAAACTTAAGAAAATCTCAAGCAACTAAGCAAGCTTAATAATGACTGGTGAAACGAATTTTTAATCATTTATAACATATGATCAATGCTAAAAAACCAAATTCACTAAATTGGATGATTAAATTGAGTATGAGAGTGAATAAGGGTTGAAATCCATATAGAATTGGAGTTGAATTTTAGACTTCTTAAGATTCGATCGAATTGGAGAATAAAATAAGATGAGAAATTAGGGAAAGAGATATGTTAGAAATCAAATTCCATAAAGAGAAGTAGATCTTTCCAATAAATCAAATTCCATTAAATTTGGATTAAAAATAAGGAAGAAATACAAAAGAGTAGTTAGAGAAAAATTGTAGATAAGGAGAGAGAAAATAGCAAGAAAATTTGATTTTAATTAACTTAAGCTTCTAAAAAGCAATCTAAACAAAATGATGACAAATTAAAGATTAGGACTCAACTAGCCTAAAAACTTTAAGAAATTGATCCAACTAATTCCCAAATCATGGAATTTCCATTCTATGATCAGTCTGATGGGAGTTTAGATTCAATCAAAAAATTATCCCCATTCTTTAACAAAATATTTAATAGAAACATCAACAAGTCTAGAGCACAATCCAAGAAAGAGATGTCAAAGATAGATGTTAATAAGGGATTTCAATAAATATAAAATTCAAGAGATATCCTTAATGTAAGGAAAGAGAAAGTTATTTGTATGGGATTTTAGTTGATTAAATTGTAGTTGTTAGATTTCATTAAGGAAATTCAAATATTCTTATGAATCTTTGTCACTTTGTTGATTTGAGAGGCAATAACATGATAATTAGACATGATAAAACATGATTATTTAAGCAAATTAAGGCATAAAAGATTTCATTCCTATGCATGTTATCATATTTATGAGTGTTTATCTATCATTCTATGAAAAAGTAATTATAATCTCAAAATACATTAATTTAGGGTTAATTATGATGAATTAAAGATAAATAATTTTATACCCATATTTACTTGAGATTATAATTATTTTTTAATATTAAATAATGAGAGAAATCATTTTATATACACTCATATAATTTTCTAAGTTTTATAATCTTAAAGAAATCGGTGTATTTTTTAAATAAAAATTAAATCTCATATTATTTATTAAATTTGAATTTTTATAATGATAGATAATTTTATTTCTGATCAAATGAAACAAATTTGGATTAATTTGGAGTTATATTTTGAAAGTTATGAATTTTCTAATTTTTAGGGATTATTCCAAATTTTTTCTGAAATTTTTTGAATTTTTTATGAATTTTTCTGGATTTTTCGGAACTAAAAATCGAATTTTCTAATTAACAATCAATTTTTTGGATATTTATAACTGCACAGGTGACGTGGCGCAATCTGGAGCTCCGATCAATCACGATTGACAATCAAGGGCGGGAGATGATGTGGCGCAACGTGGAGCGTCCGATCGCGCGATTAAATTGCGATCGTCGATCTTCACTTAAGGGGATTTAATCTCAATACGTGGCGCATCCTCATTCGTCGGCGAATCGTTTTTAAGATGATTTAATCTCAGCCGTTGATCAAAGGAGTTATAATGGCTGAGATTAAAACCGACGGAAACACATGTGAAACGTCCGATCAAGATCCAACGGCGAGCATTTGATGCGTTATTTATAACATGCGCGACGTGGCATCATCTCAACGGTTGATCGAAGATCCAACGGCCATGACTTAATTGTAACGATTTGCAAGGGTGCGTTTCATCAGAGCCGTTGATCAACGATTAAATTAAATCGGATGGGTACGCCCAATTCACCATACAAATAGAGGTGTTCTTCAACGATGTAAAGCATTCGAGGGCAATTCGACTTAATCGAAAAGTTTAGACACCAAATCCCTTGAATCTCTTGCTTCCAATCACTTCTAGAATCATTTCCGTGTCCACGGAGTGCTTGAGAGTGAGATTTCATGGAGAGACGAGGAAGAAATCGATGCTTGAACTCCGACGATCGCGTTTTCTGATTTTTGATGAAAAGCCTTGATCCGGCGACTAAATTGGATCAATTCAAGCACAATCTTGGGTTAGGGATCATGTTCCATCCTAATCTATATTCGGACAGCTTTAGATTTCATTTTCGAATCGTAATTTGTGTCAATTTCATTTCCAATTTCGGCTTTTCGCGATTTTAATTTTTAGAAATTTCTCTCATGTTCATTCGATGATTTCTTTGCGAAATCAAATCCAAAGTCAGTGATTTTTGATTCCGTGGATTCGTCTTCGAGTCCTCTTTCCAAAAATATTAAATTTTTTAATTTTTATCCACATTTCATCGTCTTATTTGATCAAATTCAAAGAGATCATAAGAAATTACCCTATTTCCCAGTGGATTTGACCCTTATTTACCAATATACCCCTCAATTTGTGTTTATTTCCTAAAATTGGTGAGTTTGGATATTATTTTGACTCTTGACCGTGTGTTTTCAACGACCTCGCAGTCTAGATTCGTCAAGAGGGTCCATTGCTTTTAGAATATTAGATTCATGTGTGTTAGTTGAACATAAATTTGATAATTTATCCCTTAATTTTATTGATGTTATGAAATATTATTACATTTAGTCAAAATGATTTGAGGAAGGTATGTGTTCATGATTGTAAGTATTGACAGATCGAGCAATTGACCCACACTGATATCAAACTCGAACACTTTGAAGAATAAGTTTTATTTTATTGATTTTCTATCATCGATGTCTCTTATATAGTTTTCTAATTTTCTTTGTAATTTTTTGGCTTTTTCACCATTACTTTTATGTCTATGTCCCCTAACTTCATAATTTATTCTTTATGTATTTTTTGCTTTATTTTGTTTGCATTTTCTCACTATCACTAATTAGTTTTTTTGTTTGGTATCTCGAAAACAAAAGAGGCAGAACCCTCAACCTTCCTCCCCACCTTGACACTTGCATGCTTTTAAAAAGGCTCTCAGTGATTTCTCTTGCAGCACTTGAAAATTGCTCTCTCTCAATCTATCAACAAGCTCCCTCTTTCTCTCTCTTCAAAGGCAACAGATGCTGTCTTGAAGCAATAATTAGAATGCATGCTTTCTCAAGATTGGCGCTTTCACTCTCTCTCGATGGTGATTGCATTCTAGGCTCTCTCTCTATCACGATCAAGCATCTTTGACTCAAATCAAGTTCTAAGTGTCCTTTTTTATAAGCTTGATTCGTGGGGTGTGGACTTTCTAGTTTATGCTTTGGCAATTTTTTTGCAATTTTTGAAAGGTTTCGCAATTTTTTTGATTTCTTGCTTTGGCCTTAGGTCAATTGAGCTTTTTTGGTCAGGAATATTTCCAAATTTAGTTCATTGTAGATTTTTCATTCTTCCTCTCTATTCTCATTTCTCATTGATTTTTTTTTTAAAAAAATTAGAGATTGATTTCTATTTTCATTCTTTCTCATCTCTAATTTTCAAATTTCATTCTATCAAATCTCTATTCTAAGTTTTTATTTCCATTAAATATTCCTTAAATCTGATTTCTCAAATATTAGATTTTCTATCTCAATCAAATATCTCATTTAAAAATCTTGGTTATCTAATTATCTCTATTGATTTCAAAGTTTACTTTTTTTGTTTAGATTATCTAAATAGCTGATTTCAAGATCATTTTAGGATTGATAATATTTCTACTTTTCTTAGTTCCAAAAATCTTGTTTTTATGTTTTTAAAAATATTTTTTTAAAAAAAGAGAATATTGAAATCTCATTTTTTTCTTATTGCTTTATTTGTTTTGAAAATCTCTAATATTTCATTTTTTTCTAATCTTAAGGTCTATTTTAAAAAAATTTTAAAAAATTTCATTTTCATTATTTAATTTATTTTTTTGTGTCTATTTATTATTTTTTTAGTTTAGATAATTATTTTGTATTTATCTAAAATATATTTTCGTTTTGTTTGAAATCTTTTGAGTATATTATAATATTTTTATTTATCTTAAATCTGCTTAAGTTTTATTTAAATCTATTTTTTTGTGTTTATCTAAGATTTTTTTCTTTACTTTTATAAAATCTACTTTGTGTCTATGTAAAATCCATTTTAGTTTGATTTAAAATCTTCTCTGTATGTTTGTCTAAAATCTGTTTTTGATTTCTATAAATCTGATTTTGACTATTCTTATAGTTGTATCTTAATTTTCTTCTTGGAATGATCACTATGGGAATCTTGGGTCTGATTAGTATTTATTTATCGAGTCATTTCACCATTAAGAAGCTTTTCAGGGGTTAGTAAGAAACTCATACAAGTCTACATCAAGGATCATCTCAAGCATAGTTAGAGAATCATTCAAGGGGTAACTGGTTTCAATTTGTAGATTACCAATACATTAGATGGTGAAGTCACCGCTTTTCATAGTCAAAGGTAGAAGTCAAAGTTGAAGGCAAAAGTCAAACCAATTTATTAAGAATTTTTATCATTTTAATCATTTTCTTTTTATAGTTTCCATACACTAAATTCAGATTATTTATTGTTATTTGTTTCTCATTGATTTAGTTTAGATTCCCTTCTTATCTGCATACTTTGTGTGAGTTCATTTTAAGAATTAGACATAGTTAGGATAACTTTTGACCTTGTGTGAGACGTACTTGTTCTTTACCGTGCAAGACCACACGAGATTGTGAACGAAGGACCTACTTGGAGGGTGTGTGGTGACAAGGCTCTAGGACTTTAAAGAGATGGGCCAGCTTGAAGGAGAGTAGGGAGAGACACATAGAGCTTTGGGAGTTGTCCCATTGGAGATGAGATGAGCGGGATGTACCGAAGGATGGTGATGAAGTGAGGTCACTGATGGATGTTATGTGGCTTATAAGCCAATTACACTGATGGTTTCTAAGATCGATAAGCCTTCCAAATTTTGATTAGAACATCAAATGCATTAGAATACATTGAATCAGATGTTCAAAACATTGAGGCACCAAGAACGACAAGGTTAGGGAAGAGGGGACAGCGGCGAGAGAGAGCGGCGGAGTGGGGAGTGGCGGCGAAGTGGGCAGCAGCGGGCCGGCGGCAAAGGGGAGAGAGGGGATACGCCGTTTTGAGAATTTGATAAGTTACCTTTGTTCTGATTTTATAGTTATTAGAATATGAACCGGAGGGAGAAGAGGAGAAGAGAGAAGGAAGGAGACGTCGTTGCCGCTGGAAGAGGCCCACATCACCCCCTGCTGAACGCCGCTGGATCCCACCGCACAGCCGGAGCGATCTCACTCTCTTTCTCTTCCCGCTCTCCATCTCATCCTCTTCCCCTACCTTCCTCCCCCTCCCTTCCCCCCGTCCACCGTTCATGAAGTGACGCTCGTCGAACGCCGAGAGATATTCCGCCCGGACGCGCCGTTATTTTCTGTTGCTAGAACGAGGTGGTCCACAATAAGTTCCATTGCCCGGAGGATTGCACAACAGAACGCTGCTCCAAAGGAAGAAAAAGTGGATCACACTCGAAGCTTTCTGCACTAACGCGACTCCTCGTGACGTTTCTATATTGACTTTTCCTTTTTCTGTCTTCTAGATTTGTTCCTCATGGCCTACAAGTCTACCCATTGACTTGGTCATCGAACAGAAGGGATTCCACTTTGTGAAACACGACTATAGCCTTCTGTCAAAGGAAAACCAAAATCCACTTGCTTGAATCTCTTTTCCTTGCTCTTCTTCATTTTCTCTTATGTTTCTAAATTTATTTTTGTTCTACTAAAATATCAGCTCAGATTCTTGTGGAAATTTTAGCTCTCAATGGATCGACCCTTGCTTAAATTATACAATGTATTCTTTGAGAAAGGGAATCATAAACTTATTTTATAAGTCTGAATCCTAAGCGATACAATTTACTCCCTTTTAAATCATTATTTTTGGGCTTATCAATGCCCTGTGGTGGTTGATGCCAAGCATAGAGTATCTTGTGGAGGCCCCTGACATGCTCAAAGCGTTTGGTATGGATGGTGTTATGAGGCCCAGCCAATGAGCCAAAGCACTTTGTCAACATGCCCTGCAATGTGACGAAACGAATTCACACGATCGTTGAAAACACACGAATTCATGTCAAAATAAATACCAAACTCACCACTTTTAATATTTAATCATGAATTGATAAGTATAATGGTGAATAACGGTCGAATCCACGGATAATTAAGATTTTTGGGTATATCTAAAATTTGATCAAATCAAACAATAAATTGAGCTAAGACATTAGGGATTTTAGTATTTTAAGAAAGAAGACTTCAAGAAAAATTTGCAGAATAAAAAAATCACTCAATTTGGATCAATATTTGAGGAGAAATCAATAAATGAAATTAAGATAGAAAATTCGATCATTGAGAGAGAGAAATTGACTACAATTCGTAAAATTAAACTAATCTATGTATCAAATTTTCAATCTACTATAAAAGGACAAGATTAAGAAGAAAACATGTAATCTAACCTGAAATCGTGCTCAAAATGATTGACGAAACGAGACTGCGAGGTCGTCGATTTCACACGGTCTCGTGTCAAAAATAATACCGAACTTACCAATTTGGGGAATTAAGAAAGAATTGAGGGGTATAATGGTAAATACGGGTCGAATCCACAGAGAATTTAGGTATTTTCGAGATATCTTTTGGAATTTGGTCAAATTGGACGATGAATTGAGGTGAGAAATTAGTGAAAATGGTGTTTTTAGAAAGAAGACTCAAAGATCTATCCGTGGAATCAAAAATCACTCGATTTGGATTAGTAATCACGGAGAAATCAAAGATGGAAGTGGGAAGAAATTTTCGGAATCGCGAAGAACACAAATTGAAATTGAAATGAAATTAAACTTAAATTGAAGTCCTAATCCTAATATTGATGATACACGACGATAGATAAGAGGATAAACTTGTTTTCTAACCCGAGATAACGATCAAATCGATCCAATTGATCACCGGATCGACGGCTCTTTATTCCGCGAATTCAAACGTGAACATCGGTGTTCAAGAGACAAATTCTCCTCGCTCGATCGTCGAAATCTCTCTTATAAACACTCCGTGGACGCGGAATCTTGTCTAGAAGTGATTACAAGAGAGGGATTCAAGAGAAGATGCAAAAATATAGGTCAATTAGATCAAATCTCTCAAGAATACATCAAAACGACAAAGAACTCGTCTATTTATAAGGGCAAAAAAGGAGAGCCGTTCGATCGATGCGTTAAGGCGCGATCAACGGTCGTGATGAAACGCCTCTTTAATGAAACGTTACAGATAAATCCCGGCCGTCCGATCCCCGATGAACGGCTTGGATGATCCGCCCGATTGATAGTTATAAAATGCCTCAGTTGTCGCCCCTTGGATCGTGATCGGACGGCTGAGATGCGATCCGCGTAAACGCATCTCAGCCATTATAATGTTTTAATTAATGCACGTGGCTTGATCATCTCTGGTGGTCCATGTGTCCACGTGATCGAAGCGTTGTGATGCTGCCACGTTTCGCTTCATCCGACTGTTATAATTGTTTTAATTCCGCACGTGTCTTGATCGCGATCCGGTGGTCCGTGCTCCACGCGATCGACGCCCGTCGATCGATCACGCCTTCGATCCAACGTTCAGCGCCCTTCCACGTCACCTGCAAGGTAAGTCAAGTGTGGGGATTAGTCCCACACCGAAAATATTTTGGAAATCGTCGGGTTTATAAAACCCGACGGTTTCTAAGGGTATGACCCTTCCCATATAGGGAAGGACAAAGAACCCTTTATATATATATAAGTAATAAATATAATATATATAAAAAGCGCCACGTAGGCGCAACTGCCGCGAGTCCGCGTGGCTCGCCATGTGGCCTTGCGTGCCACGTCGCACCTGCGTGGGCCTGCGCGCTTTTTACATTTTTAATATTTATTTTTTTAACGTTTTTAAATAGAAATTAAATCAGAAAAAAATAAGGAAAAATCCGAGAAAAAAATCCCAAAAAATTGTAAAAAAATCATATCTTTTAAAAATACAACTCCAAATTAATCCAAATTTCTTTTCATTGGATCTGAAATTTAATTATCTATCATTCTAAAAAAATTCAAAAATATTTAAATAACAAGAGATTTAATTTATATTTCAAAAAAATATTCATTTCTTTAAGATTTTAACTTTAGAAAATTAAATGAATGTTCATAAATATGATTTCTCTCATTATTTAACTTTAAAAACCATTCATAATCTCAAGTAAAGATGGGTTATAAAATCATTTATCCTTAATTTATCATAATTAACCCTAATTTAGTGCATTTTGAGATTATGACACAAATATATATAGAATGATAGAAATGCACTCAAAGTATGATAACATGCACATAAATGTAATATTTTATGCCTTAAATTGCATTAATAATCATGTTTTATCATGTTAAGATTGCATGTTATCAATGATCCAACTGATTGCCAGATCAAGGCTTTTCATTTTGCATTTCAAAAAATAAAATTTAGAGCTCAAGAAGCGAATTGTTCCTTCTCCCTCTACGAAATCTTGATTTCAAACACTCCTCGGATGCGAAAATGAATTTAGACGATAAAGAAAGCAAGAGATTCAATGATTGAGATGTCCAAAAGGTTCGATTGATTCAAACATTTAAGAATACTTTATATTATCAAAGAGCGAGGGTATAAATAGATGAAAATTGGGTGTGGCCGTTCGATGTGTCTCTTCATCTTCAATCAATGTCTTACATGAAACTCATAGTCGAATTGCTGTTGTTAGGTTGTGTCTGTTGAATTTAAGATAGAGCATCAAGATTTCACCGCGTCATCATGTGTATAAGAATTTTCGTGAAACACTCACCGCTTGATCTTCCTTAGGTGCCCACGATGCTGCCACACATCGCTGAGAGGAGTCCATCAGGGGTGTTTGATGCAGGACCGACGAGGGTGAATCGGTCCGGC